>CM052815.1:15885600-16110371 GCA_028533885.1 Nasua narica
CTCTCTCTCTCTGACAAATAAATAAATAAAATCTTTAAAAAAAAAAAAGAATTTTCCATGAAGAAGAATAAATAATCTTGATTCATAATGGACCTTTGCCCTCATTTTCTGAAGGAAAAGTATGGAAACTACCACTGCAGTAACCAGATTCAACATTAGGTGAATTTATAGCTTTCATCGCATTATACTTCTTAGAACAACAAAGTAGGCGTTACAGTCTCCATTTAATGTAAAACAAGGCTCATATAATTAAGTAAATTTTCGAAGTCCTCATAATAAGGAGTAAAACTGGTTCTCAAACCAAGGTCTGCTCATTTTGAGTTCAGTGATTTTTTTTTCCACTATAACTCGGTTGCCTCAGGTTTTATGCATTAAACTTGGGTGTGCACAGATGTGTGTGTGTGCCCACAAAAACTCACACTACAGAGTTTGTGAGTGTGATTTAAGTGTACCATATTTTAGGGATGCCTGGCAGTGGAACGTGAGACTCTTGATCTCGGGTTTGAATTTGAGCCCCATGTTGGGGGTAGTGTTTACTTAATAAGAAACTAACAGATTTTAGAAGTAACTCAACTGTAGCAATTTTAAGGCAACCAGTATCTAAATTCCCTCCATTAAAATTTCTACAACCAAAAATTGTTTTAGGTTTTGAATTCATGATGTCAATATCCTTAGGATTCTAGTTACAATTCCAAGTTCTTTTACAAGGCCAAATATCCTGTATCACCCCATCATTTTAAATTTCTATGTATCTTGTTTTGCTTTTAGTGTACATAAGCAACCATTTTATCTATAGGACATATCACACAGTAATACACATATCCCTTTTCTATTGCTTTTTTTTTTCTAGTCAAGCTATATAGCTTATATGAGAAATACAGTTTTTGGTTTAGAAAACTAGGATGTTAAAATTTTTCAGGAACGGACCCAGAATTTGCTGTAGTCTAATCAACATGTATTGGTGCTTGTGTCACAGATCAGAAACCATGCAGAAAAAATGCCTTTTTACTCACAGCCCCTGCTTTCCCCAAAGGACCATGTGGGTTTTTTTTTCTAGGAGAGAGGTCAAGGACCAACTTAAAATTCAGTATTGGCATAACCTTGTTGAGTCCTCTGAAATTTCACTGGCAAATAGCTTCTCATTTGTAATTGGAGGGAGATCTAGATGTCATTGCTCTGTAAGCAGGATCCACAGAGAATTGCTATTCACATTGGAGAGGAGTTTCTACTCATTGAAAGCAAAAGAAACTAACTGTAAATAGCATGGTTGGCTGTTAGGAACAAACACAGGACATTAACTCTGTGAATCCCAAGGACTGTTCTCCAGTTCCAAGGTGGGTATGGGTTGGAGCAGGAAGAACCTCTCTTTCCTTTGTCTATTAATATCCAATTCACAGGGGGCCCTGAAGACTCAAGGTTCAAAACAGAGGTCATTGATGACAAGGAAAGAATGCATTGGTATGAAAAATATTTGGCTAAGATAAAATGGGAACTACATCAGTAGTCACTTTTACTTTAAAATCACTCTTGGGGGAACTGGTTCGTTCAGTCAAAGGAGCATGATCCCAGGTTGTGAGCTTAAGCCCCATTGGGTGTGGAGATTACTTAAAAAAATAAAATCTTCAGTCATCCTATATTTTCCTGTGTTTGAAGACTATTACCCTAAATCATAAATACAACTATTAATTAAGAACCTTTTAGGTTCCTGTGATGTTATAGGCGTTATCCCATTTAATCGCAGTCATAGCAGGTGAGGAGTATGTTAAAATATTTAAGATCCTGGGCATTAGAAGTCAATTTCTGAGATTCAGTTATCTGCAAGGTATGGGCCACCACTTATTTATCCACCTTAATCTTTGTTTTCATTGTTAGCAAAGTCAGTGTACTAATGGGAATATCTTATACTTTATAAGGCCATGATGAGTTTTAAATGATGTAATCCATGTAGAATATATAGAATAGTGCCTGGAATAGATTAATCACTTAAATATTAGATTATTGTCATTATTCCCATTTTACAAAAGAAATTGTACAGAGGAGTATAAAAGAGGCCCAACACTTTCCCAAAATGAGATGGTGAGTTGTGCTGGATGGGGATTTAAACACAGTCACTCTTAGCTATTTTAAGTTCTATTTTAAATTTTCATAGGATTGTTGCGAGGTTTAAAAGATCCATTGTATATTCTAAGCGCTCAATAGAATGTGATTTTATTATGTTTCCAGCTGAATTCAGAATAGACTCTCTCCTCTAAGTTTAAATAATTTTTTTCATCTCAAAAGATCATGTTTTCATATTCATCTCCATTGCATTAGTAATAAATGGCAAATACAACTTTTCTTGTGGTTTCAGCAGATACAACAAAGGTCAATAAAACAATAAGTACCAAGTTCCCCCCATATTCCATAGCGATATGCTAAAACTTCCATTGAGTACTTGCAAAGGAAAGTCAGAGCTAGATCTACCAGTATTAGTAATTTATACATTTCCAGTGTCTATGCCAAAGTAAAGGGGTGATACATCTATTAGCTGAGTACCAAAAGGCTCTGGGACCACTCAGATATTTCATTCACTAGAAAACAAAAAATAATTAGTCCACAGAATGAATGTATAGGAACAGTAAATGAAAGACTGAAGCTGTTTTCTATTAAAATTCTTCTGAGGTCAGCCATGTGAAAAACAAGTAACAAAATACAGGTTTTGTTTTTTGTTTTTAAAAGATTTTATAGATTTATTTGAGAGAGAGAGTAAACAAGCATGGGGGGGGGGAGGAGCAGAGGGAGAAGGAGAAGTAGACTGCCCCTTGAGGAGGGAGTCCAACACGAGGCTCCATCCCAGAATTCTGAGATCATGACCCGAGCCAAAGGCAAATGCTTAAATGAGCCGCCTAGGTGCTCCTCATAGTTTTTTGTCTTATATTCATCATCTACACTGAGGTGTAAGCTTTTTGGTGTCAAGAGCATGCCTCCTTTTCCTACTGATCCTCAAAGTTTATGCCAGAATCTGTGCTCCATCAATATTGCCATCAGACTGGAGATGTGATTAGTTACTCAGAGTTGTCTTGACAATGATAAACTCATTAAATTGGACTATTATGGTGATCACTGAAAAAAAAGACTGGTATGGTTTATAAACTACCATGTACATACATGATATCTGCTTCAGCAGCTCTTGGGACCAACTGTATGTATTCACAAGCAACTCCTACTGATTGCAAGTATGTGCAGAAAATTAATTGAGGGCAGAGTCTTGCCTTTGGTATCATTAACTTAGTATTATGCATTCCATGTGTTTCATCCTTAGATATTTATTATAGCACTTAATTATATAGGCTTGTAATTGCCTTTCATATGGGTAGAAGTGAAATGGTGTTGGTAACATCAGTATTGTGTAATGGGTAAAACTGTACACTCTGGAGAGAAAGTACATCAGTAGCAGCTTGTCGTTCAATGATAGTGCAACTAACATGGTGAGAAAATTAATATAATAGTGTGCATAAAAATTAGTCAGTGTTTAAGAACTGGGAAGTTTCACATAAAGATTGAGATATTCAGCTTCTATTGAAAACACTGGTAGATATGGAAACACTGGTCTGGTGTCTTCCATAGCCACCATTTTCGTTAGTGTCAAAACATCTGAGTCCTTTAGACTGGGACATGAGCTCTTCAGACTGGGGCAGTTTGGTGTAGTCATAATCCCTCACACAATCTATGCATCAAAACTCACATGTAGTCTGTTTCACCCCTGTCCTTTCCTGATCATGCACTTTACAACCTTTTGCCTGTAGTGTTGATCGTGGGTATAAGAGTTTATGTGTGGAACATCTCACTTGTTTTTTCCAATATCACAGAGTGTGAATTAGAGTGGATGGATTGTTGGTGTCAGGTATACTACTTCTCATAAATGTGTGCTCACTGAAAACATCACTAGTACTTTTTGGTACTTATTTTTGTTGACACCAAATGTGGCTTCAGAATCTTAACCTCAGTGATCCAGGAAATTTAACTAACTGTCCAAAGTTGGTTTATGTTATTTATTAGTGTGCAACCATATTATCACAAACTTAATGACCTAAAACAATGCACATTTATTATCTCAAAGTTTTTTTAAGTCAGGAGCCTGAGTATAACTTAGCTGAGTCTACTGCTTCAGGACCTCACAAGGCTTCAAATAAGATGTTGACTAAGGCTGGGTTCTCATCAGAGGCTTGATTAAAGAAGGATTTGCTTTCAAGGTCAAGTGTCTGTTGGTAGCTATCTGTTTCTTTTGGATTTTTGGACTGAAATCCTCAATTTCTTGCTAACTTTTTGCCCGAGGTCACCATCAGCTTTTTTTGCCATATAGACCTTCCCAATATGGTAGGTTATTTCTTCAGAGTCGGCAAAGGAAAGAGACTCTCCTCCCAAGATGGGTGTTATAATCTTAAGTAATGTAATTATGTACACATAATCATAGTATATTCCGGCACTTTTGCCATATTCTATTGGTTAAAAGCAAGTCTAAGTCCCCATCATACTTAAGGAAAGGCTATTACACACAGAAATAAATATGAGGAGATGGAGACGTAGGGACCACCTCATAATTTGTCCACCACACAAGGTGAAACCAGTTACTATTCTTGACTAAGGCTCATTAATGACAGCTGTAAAGATAGCCATTGACTTAGGTTAAGGCAAACATTTAAACAATTCAGCCATTTGTGCGCTAAACATGCAATGAAGTGACAGTTCAAATAAAAACATGAAACAAGGAGATCCAAGCATTTAATGAATATAGTGGGGCTGAGATTTGGCTACTGGAAGTTCCTTTCAAGCCTTAAATTCTCTGCAACTTACGAGCATTAGAAAAGCAATACGTATTTTGAGTTTAGCATGGGAGAAGAAAATATGTTGTAGACATTTGATGCTCATAGTGTTGTGTTCATTCTTCCATGCTACTGAAACTAAATAAATGCATTTGATAAAATGTACATAATTATAGAATGCTAAGAATTGCCAAATGGAAAGTATCACTTTCTAGAAGTATTTAATGGATGTCTACAATATGACTGGGAATGTTTTTACAATGAAGAGTAGAATTACAAAAGGCACTTTTTTCTTGCCTTCATGGAGTTACAGTCAGAACTACAGAAATGGGGAGTGGCTGGTTGGCTCAGTTGGTTAAGCAGCAGCCTTTGACTCATATCATGATCCCAGGGTCCTGGGATCGAGCCCTGCATCGGGCTCCCTGCTCAGTGGAGAACCTGCTTCTCCCTCTCCCTCTGCCTGCCACTCTGCCTACTTGTGCTCTCTCTCTCTATCTTTTTGTCAAATAAATAAATAAAATCTTAAAAAAAAAAAGAACTACAGAAATGGGTTTCACGAGCATTAAAATAAAATATAAGAGAAAATTAAATCAAATGTCACACTGTGATAGAGGTGCACTAGTCTGTCTCAGTTTTTCTTTTCTGAGTCAAAGAATATTTAGAAATCAAACTCCAAATCTGTGAATATTCTCCACTACTGCTAATGCCTTAAACAGGGAGTCACTAAAGTAGTTGGGAGAGATGCCTTTAAAACTTTACTTCAGGAAGAGAGCATTCCATTGATGCTTGATGGAAGATACTGGGAAAAAGAAAAAGACTTATTCCCCTTAGCCCATTTATCTTGGTTATAACACATACAATTTTTGAGATCCTAGGAAAGGGGAAGGAAGGGAAGGAAGGGGGCAGGAAGGAAGGAAGGAAGGAAGGATGGAAGGAAGGAAGTAAGGAAAGGCAAGGAAAGGTAAGGAAAGGAAAGATGGAAAGGAAGAAAGGAGGAAAGAAAGAAAGAGATAAAGGTGGAAGGAGTAAGGAAGGGAGGAAGGAAGGAAGAGGTATTAGGCTTTTCTAACATAAAAACATTTTGATCCTTATGCATTGTGATTCCAGTTAAAAATTCAACTAACCACAAATAAATGCTATCCAAAATTAGAAAAATAAAAGAACAATCAGTGAAGATATTAAGTAGGACATAAACATCATAAAGGAGGAACCTATATCTGCTTTTTGTTTTTCACTGTGATATTCTAAGAACCCAGAATAGGGCCTGGCACTTCACTTTGCTCAGGAAATATTTGTTGCAAAAGGCTGGAATTCCCTGACTTCTCTTTCTCAGCTATAGGCAATACTAACCTCTTTGCTGGAAAATAAATAAATAAATAAGCCATAGATTAGTGAAATGGAGAACCTGGAGTGGTTTTACTCTAAGGGTATTGCCCTGACTGTGATTTAGGATCTATATTTGTGTTGGCAGGTACATGAAGTGTGATTTGCTCCCTCACAGAATGTACTGAAACCTGTGTTTCTGAGTCTATAATTAAATGTGCCACTTATCTTAATGAGCACATGCCACTCCTCTCTGTGCAGTGCCACTTAATAACTGAAATAGCCCAGTGATTGCAAAGAGCACACCGCAGAATCCTGTAGCATCCCTGGATATAATTAGTTTCCGTGACAGTGTAAATTTTTTTTAATTGTGCATTTATCTTTATGATGCAGACAGTGGTGGTGACAGGTGGCTCTATGACACAGAAAATGGTTCTAATCCAGGATGTCATTTGGAGAGGAATCCGTGGTCACAAAAAGGTTAATTCTTATAGGAAACTAAAGAAGATCATGTTAATCTTAGGGATTCCCTGGACTTCTTCTCAGAACAGCCCCATACCTAGGCACCCACCTTTTCCGTGCAATTCAGTTGGTGCCTTGTGTGGATAAATTGTGCTTCCCAAAAAGATATATTCACTTCCTAACCCCTGGTGCCCGTGACTGTGACCTCATTTGGAAAAAGAGTCTTTGTAGATGTAATCAAGTTAAAATGAGGTCCTGCAGGATTAGGGTCAGCCCTAAATTCAGTGACCTGACTGATAGCCTGGGAAGGAGAGAAAGATTTGAAGACACAGAGGGGCTTTGTACTGAAGGGGGCGGAGACTGGACTGATAGAGCTGGAAGCCAAGCAATGCCAAGGATGGCTGGCTGCCAGAAAAGGCTAGCAAGTGGCCAGAAAGGATTCTTCCCCAGAGGCTTCAGAGGGAGCATGACCCCGCCAACATGTTGATTTTGGATACGTGATCTCCAGACCCACAAGACAGTAACTTCCTCTTGTTTTTAGGCACCTAATTTGTGGTAAATTTTTGTACCTCTAAAACTAATACAGTTGCTTATTTGGAAAATGAACTCTATACTTAGATGGTGCCTTCTCTGCCTAATCCCTCTCCTCTCAGTGCTTCAAACCGACTTCCGTTTAGTGAGAATAAACTCTGACTTTGGGGTGGGGTATTACGAGCTTGCTTGCAGAATCAGTGCTTTTACGCCACTTAAAAATAACTTAGGACAGGGGCTCTGGGGTGGCTCAGTTGATTAAGCGTCTGCCTTTGGGTCTGGTCATGACCCCAGGTCCTGGGATTGAGCACTGTATCAGGGCTCCCTGCTCAGTGGGGAGCCTGCTTCTCCCTCTCCCTCTGCCCCTTCCCCTCCTCCTCATGCTCTCTCTCTCTCTCTCTCAAGTAAATAAATAAAATATTTTATAAAAAATAATAATTTAGAACAATACAACTCTGTCTTGAAACACAATATTCTGTGATGAAGACAAGTTAACATAAAAGTACACAGTATAAAACTGAAAAGAGAATTAATTGGGACAACTTTTTTTGGAGGATGCAATTTGCCATAATGTGCTAACATATTTAAGTACTTAAAAAACATCTTCATTGGGGGGGGGTTTCTGGGTGGTTTAATAGGACAAGCATCTGACTCTTGATTTCGGCTTAAGTCATAATCACAGGATTGTGAGATGGAACCCTTCACTAGGCTCCAGCTGAGTAAAGAGTCTGCTTGAGGTTGTCTCTCTCCCTGTCCCTCTGCACCATCCCTGGTCATGCTCTCTCTCGTTCTATGTAAAAAAATAAATAAAAAATAAAACACCTTTTCTGGGTACCTGGGTGGCTCAGTCAGTTGAGTGTCAGGCTCTTGGTTTTGGCTCAGGTCATGATCTCATAGGTCATGGGATTGAGCCCCACAATGGGCTCTGTGCTCAGTGGGCAATCTACTTGAAAGATTCTCTCCCTCTGCCCCTTCCCCCTCTTGCACACATGTTCTTCTCTCTCAAATAAATAAATAAATCTTTAAAAAAATAATGAAAATTTAAAAACCCTTTTCATTTTTTAGAAAATATCACTAAAGAAGTGATCAATAATGGACGCAAAAAACTTAGCTACACAGTTGGTTAGCCCCATATTGTTTGTAACAGTGAAAAGTATAAAAGATTGAAAAAAAAAAGTGTAGGGTTCCTGGGTGGCTCAGTCATTAAGCATCTGCCTTCAGCTTAGGTCATGATTCCAGGGTCCTGGGTTCAAACCCAGCATCGGGCCTCCTGCTGAGTGGCGAGCCTGCTTCTTTCTCTCCCACCCCCTCTTTGTGTTCCCTCTCTCACTGTGCCTCCCTCTGTCAAATAAATAAAATCTTAAAAAAAAAAAGAATAGAAGAAAAGTGTAAAAGATTGAAATGTCTGGGAATATCAGATTATTAAAATGCGTTACAGCTTTTTTTTAAAGATTTTATTTATTTATTTGACACAGAGAAATCACAAGTTGGCAGAGAGGCAGGCAGAGAGAGAGGGGGAAGCAGGCTCCCTGCCGAGCAGAGAGCCTGATGCGGGGCTCAATCCCAGGACCCTGAGATCATGACCTGAGCTGAAGGCAGAGGCTTTAACCCACTGAGCCACTCAAGCGCCCCATGCATTACAGCTTTCTTATACAGCTACCATATAGCTTACCATATAGTTATTAAAAAATGGGACTGTCCATTAGCCCTTTTTAAACTGTGCTTTGAGGAGAATGCACATGTCTTGGGAGGATTTCACTGCCTATTTGAGGAGGTGAAGTCAGGGTTGCCAATGCCTTTCTCCCACCATCACTTAATCAGATCTGCTCAATTTTATCTGTTTTATATATTGAGTTTCTGAGTAAGATGCCATTTAAAAAAACAAAAACAAAAAACAAACAACAAAAAAACAAAGCACAGTCCTTGTTATAGGTTGAGTCCTATGCCTCCCGAAAGACATTGAAGTCCTAACTCTCCCGTACCTGTGCAAATGTTATTTGGTAATAAGGTCTTTGCAGGTGATCAAGTTAAGCTGAGGTCATTAGGGTAATCCCTGATCCAGTACAATTGTGTCCTTTTAAAAGTGAGAAATTTAGACACAACGAAAGATAAGCAAAGAGCGAGAAAGCTGTGTGAAGATGAAGACAGAGTTTGGGGTGATGTGTCTACAATCCAAGGAATGCAGAAGATTGCCATCAAACCACAGGAACTAGGAGACAGGCATAGGATGGTTACTCTCTGTCAACTTGAAGAAGGGATCAATTCTGTCAACACCTTGGTCTTGGACTTCCAGCCTCCAAAACTTTGAGAGATAAATTTCTATTGTTTAAGACCTCCAGTTTTTGGATTTTGCCATGACAGCCCTGGGAAGTTAATATAGTCCTGCTGCTAAAAGAGTTTGAGACTCATTTATTGGAAGCAATACATACATTTAATAATCCCTGCCTTCAGGTAACTTTATAAAGCTCTCCCTGGCTCCTAAGACTCAAGGATATGCTGCATTGATAAGCCAGGTCATCCCTAGCTGTGAAGTTCAGAAAGAGGGCAACTAGGGGAATCAAGAGGCTTTTTTTGTGCTGCCCAGAAAGGGGATTTAACTGTCTTTTCCTACAATACCAACCATTCCATCCCTGAGGAGACTACTACCTCATAAAGTAGAACAACAACCAGATGTACTCAAATGAACCAGTGATGAAAGATATTGATATTTCTTTAGAGTAACAACCAAAGCAGATGTGTCAAATAGAAAACATGAAATAGAAATGCTAGACAAGAGAAATGAAAAATGAGCCAATAAAAGACAGAGATGTTCATGTGCTGCACAAAAATATAACTTCTGAAATGGGAACCATGGTTTCCAATGATACACTCATGGCCTCAAAGGTGAAATGGAAGAAATATCTTAATATAAAAAGCAAAATTTCATAAAGACATAAAATATGTGAGAAAATGTGAAACATGCAGGATAGATCTAGGGGGTCTCAGCAGAGCAAACATATGATTTTAAGGATATCCAGTAGGAGAAGTCTCCCCACAAAGTAAGAGATAAGAAGAAGCAGTTGAAATACATGAAAATATACCCTAAGTTGAAATTATTAAAATTATCCTAAGTTAAAATTAAATATCATTTGTCAGAATAAAAGAGCTCACATGGCAGGTTGAGTTGGTGATAAAAAAGATCCATCTAATCTTAGCTTCATACAGTTTCTGAACTATAAAGATAAAGAGAAACTCTTGAAAGTGCCAAGAACACTGGAAAAGACCAAATCCCATAAGGCATATAGGCAGATATTGAAGTGAAAAAATAATGTAGCTCAAAAGAGAGAACAGGAAAAGATTTCTAAGAATATATCTTTCAGAATCATAAAGTTCTAGTTTTTCCTTGTAATTTACAGGCTCCCTTCCACACCTCACCAACATGTACACACAGTCACATATACAGAGACATATTATACAAATTCTTCATTACAGGGGTTGAGGTGTTTCTAAAATATTGCTTGTAAAAGGTATTTCTATTCATGCAAGATCTGGACAAAAAATTCTGCTTTGTGATAAGCTTGGGATATAACATTGTTGTACCATGTGGCATGTTAATTTCACAAGAATGACAAATTCATTCAAGTTCTACTTGCTGATGGATATGATCATCACAATACCTGTTGACTGCAGGGTCATAGCTTCCAAAAGAGAGTTTTGGTAGAAGTAAAAAATATCTCAGCCAATTGGCTTTTTCTCATGCTGAAATTTTCTTTACAGATTTTATTTATTTGAGAGAGAGAGACAGAGATAGGGACAGAGATAGTGAGAGAGAGTGTGAGTGGGAAGGAGAGGGAGAAGTAGGCTTTGCGCTGAGTAGGGAGCCTGACATGGGGCTCCATCTAGGAGCCTGGAATCGTGACCTAAGCCTGAGGCAGATGCTTAACCAACTGAGCCACCAAAGGTATACCCCCATTCTGAAATTTTAAAATATTTTTTTCAAGTACAAATCTAGGATGTTTACGTGTGTTCTTGTTGACTTTGATGTCTTGGATGAGTTGTTTTATTAATTTAAGTCTTGATTTGGTCTTCTTCATCAAAGTTTGGTGTTGTTCAAAGCATGGTTTATTATTTTATATGTAATTTTTATTTCATTTCAGAATATTTTAAACAGAATGAGTCAATGACAAAAGTGAGGGATAAGTCACAAGAAACCTTCCTTTGATTGACATTTACTAAATGATACCAGTTATCAAACTTTATTGTTCAAAAGTTTCAGACAGAATATTGATAATACCAGAGATTCCCAGTTCAATATCAGACCATCTAATTTTAAATGAGCCTTGGAAACACACATTTTTAAACAACTAAGTGATTCCCAGTAGGTGGTTCTTGTACCCAACTTTGTGATTTATTCCTAGAAAGGGAAATGCATTAGACTGAATATAAAAATCTGAAGAGGCAGACATCCCTCTTCTCCCTCATATCACTATATTCCACTACCACACTATTCACTACCTACATTTTTGGCAAAGATTTTTCTATCTCCACTGTTCCTTTGGGATCTCATCGATATTTTTCTTGTTTTTAGCTTGCTTTCTTACGTGAAATTTCTCTAAAATTCATGTACCTACTAGAATAAACCGGTGGTTGAGAAGCATTTTTTCATGTCTGTATTAGTCTGCTTCAGCTGCCACAACAAAATATCATGAACTAGGTGGCTTAGATAACGGAAATTAATTTTCTCACAGTGATGGAGGCTAGAAGTCCTAGGTCTGGCCCCAGAGCAGAATCAGCTTCTAGCAAGGGCTCTCCTGGCTTGTAGCTGGATGCCTTCCTGCTGTATCCTCGCATGACCTTTCCTCAGTCTGTAAGAGCAGAGAGAGCACATTCTCTGGTGTTTCTTCTTATATGGACACAAATCCCATCAGATATGGACTCCCAACTTGATGACCTGATTTAACCATAATTACTTCCTTAGATGCTCCATCTCCAAATATAGCCAGATTGGGGATTAGGGCTTCAGCAGGTGCATTTTAGGTGACACAAGCATTCAGTCCATAGCCATGCTGTTCATCTTTTCCTCTATTATCCTCTAGCATGGAGTTCCCTTGCATCCATGGACATCACAATAAATTCAGGAAGTAAGCCTGTCATACAGCACATAGACTTTCAGCTCTTTCTGATAGAATGTACTTTCCTGGTCTCAAACTTTTGGGCATTCAGTGGATATTCATTATATATTTAATGTCTTGAAAAATGTCAACAGTTGTCATTATTCTAATAATTACTTTGATTTGCTTCTGGACACTTGAAAAATATTTTAATTTCAAGAAACACACACTTGATCTCTAATACTTCAATCACTTTTCAGTGGCCTACAAACCCTTGGCACATCCCCGACAACTGTATTTATTCTACCAGGTGTGAGTTTTAATAAGGGAATTCCTAATTAGCTAAATATTAAATTGATGAACATATAACCTCAGCTGCTCCATAAAACTGAATATGATCTTTGCTTGCATATATGTATGGTTATTTATAAACACCAATATTTTATTTTTATTTTTCACAAGTGTTGTCATGCCAAATCCCAAAAAAGTACCAGCCAACAAAATTAATAACACATAGGGGAGGCAATTTATATACACACATACTCAGACACACACTGGTTGGCAAAAAAAATCAAAGCTTAGATCTTTTTAATACTAGAATCTGTGAACATTCAGTGCCAAGTTAAATTATTTTCAAAAAAATGTTTCTGACACCAAAATCATTCCAGAGACCTACATTCCCCTCCCTGTGATGTTGGTCACTAGGAGAGTCATCTGGGACAAATAAAAAATTCCATTCTAAACTTTCCTCATCTGTAAAATAAGGGTGTTGCATTAGATAGCCTCTAAGTACTTTTAAGCTTTCAATTCTATGCTTCTGTGATTTTATTTTATGAACTATATATCTATTCTAACTGACCAGAGAGAAATCCATAGAATGGAATTCTATATACCCAACCTGCCTTACACCATAAAGGAAGTAAAGAGAAAAAATTAATCTCTCTAGAAATTTGTATGCACTATAGAAAGGGCATAAGCAAAATGCTACGACAACTTTAGGCTTCTTTTTTGAGAGGATAAGATGCAGTCTGTTTTCTACTTGGGGGAGGAAGGGGCACCTGGGTGGCTCAGTGGTTTGGGCCTCTGCCTTCAGCTCAGGTTGTGATTTCGGGGTCATGGGATCGAGCCCCACATCGGGCTCTCTGCTCAGCGGGGAGCCTGCTTCCTCCTCTCCCTCTATCTGCCTCTCTGCCTGCTTGTGATCTCTCTCTCTCTGTCAAATAAATAAATAAAATCTCTACTTGGGGGGGAAAACAGTAAATCCAAGAGACATTCCAAGAATGGGATAAACTGGGATTGTATCACTGTGGGTCATCTCCAGAGGCTTTTCTGACCCACAGTGCCAGTCAGTGGTGGGATATACGTTCCATGGTAGAGAGAGCTCTACTCTGAGGACAGGGACAAAAACTGGAAAGGATAAGGACAGCATTAAGAAAGAAGGCATTTGGGGCTCCATATGGAGGCTCTGGGTCTGTCTGGTCACGACTTTGCTGTGTAAAGAAGGGCTTGACTTCTTGTTTTTAGTTTCTAATGAATTATTACTCAAGTTCGTTCCTATAAAGAAGTGGAAATGGCCAGCTCTTGCAAATTGTGGTTTTAGGAATGTTCCTAAAAAATTACCTCTGTGGACCAAATTAGGTTTTGATTATTTCTGGCCTTGAAAATTTACAGCAATCCCTCTATTTGCCTCCCCTATGTGTTATTAATTTTGTTGGCTGGTACTTTTTTGGGATTTGGCATGACAACACTTGTGAAAAATAAAAATAAATATTGGTGTTTATAAATAACCATACGTATATGCAAACAAAGATCACATTCAGTTAAATGGGCAGCTGAGGTTTATATGTAGTCAATTTAATATTTAGTTAATTAGATACTCCCTTATTAATGACTCTGATCTCTACTCTGGTACCTTCTAAAGCAAAGTTTTGTCAGTTTAAAAGCTATAGAGAAAACCCCATTGTCTTACTGAGAAGGTAAGAAGTCTAAACTACCAAAACAGTATTTTTGATATTTATCTCCCACATACACTTTATTAATCTGTTCATGAAATTTTTATTAAGTGCCTGATATATTTAGGTTGGACATACCCTAAACTTCTAGCCACAATAAAATACTTTGATTATATTTAATATAATTTATATTTTATAAGTTTTCTGTCTTTCCTAGCACTCTTCCTCTTTTTGGAAAGTTTTCTTTTACTTCTTTCTTTCACCACTTTAATACCAGATATATACCTACTTTTCCACAAAGTTCAATATAAATGTAATCTCTGTGGATTTGAATCAATTTCTTTGCTTCATCCAAGAATTAATAATATGGTCTTTTTAATTAATTTTGTTTTTAAATTATAAGGTAGTAATACCTTTTTTGCAACAAAAGGAGAAGTAGCATGTAAAAGAAAAATAGAATGTCTGCCTTCATTAATCTTCTAACAGCAGTTTTAATGTGCATTTTGTTTATGAATAGCACACAAAAAGAAAAAACATAAATCATGAGTCTGAAACTTAGTAAATTTTCACAAAATGAATGCATCCAGAAATCAGCTCCCAGATCAAGAAACAATACATTAGCAGCAAACCAACAGTCCTATTTCTTCTACTAGCACTTCCCCTCAACTATCCCAGTTCCTATGATCTTACATTAGTTCTACCTCTTTTGAGCTTTTTAGAATCATACATTACTATTGTCTTGGATCTGGCTTCTTTTACTTAACATTATTTTTGTGAGATTCATCAATGGTTTTGCATGCATTTGTGTATATATGCCTCCATGCATGCATGCATACCTACATACATAAAAATGCATGCATGCATGCATATACATTACTTTGCAATCTAGAGCAAGAAATAGAAATGCTAAGTATATGTATGGTGAGTTTTAGTGAATATTGCCACTCAATGGTGGTTGAACAATTTATAATCACAGCATCAGTTTTGAGTTTCCAGTTGTTGAATGTTGGTTGGATCCAGGTCTGTTATATATATTTCTTGTCCTTATTAGATAAGTGAACTACCTGGAACATTTTCTTCTTGTGACAGTGGAAGAAGGAAAGAAGAATGAGTGGAAAAATGTGTTGTTTTTCAACTGTGGTTGAGAACTAGCATACTGTTACTTCTGTCCATATTTTATTGGTCACTTGAAGTCAAATGGCCAACCTCAACATCAACATATGCCCCATTTTTAGTGGAAAGAGCTATAAAATCACATAACAATTATGTGAATATTGAGAATAGTGAATCATTGAAACAAATATCAGTGTAGTCTATTACAGTTTGCTCTCTTGATGGCATTTATTTATATCCCTCCCACACACAAAATGTATTTACTCCCTAAGATACTCTGGAAGTCTTATCTGATCCTGATATTAGGCTCAAAACCAGAATTTTATGCTTTATATCAGGTATTTTCCTCCTCCTGTTTGAAATCTTTGGGGGAAAAATACAATTCAGCCCTATACATGCTAACACAGGGACAAAATAAATCACTTAGAAGGGTGGTAAGTAGGGAACACATAACAATCTCTGTGTCTTAGAAATTTGAGAATTTCAGTGGACAGATTGGACAAAAGTTGCTGCATTTAGCTATTCTTGGGAGTTGAATGTTTCCTTATTGGGCTCTGGATCTGTTCATCGGGGTAATTCCCAAGATTGTTGGTCTCTATGACTCTCAGATACAACTCTGGGAGACCCTTTCTTCCCCACCATTTCTGTCGAAATGATAAGAGACATGATAAAATATATCATTTTTAGAGACTGAGATGGTTTCTTAGTTTCTTAGGTTTCTTAGGCAGGTTTCCTGGCTACAGAAATTATTTTATTATTATTATTATTATTATTATTATTTTTAAGTAGGCTCTATGCCCAGCATGGAGCCGAGTGCTCAGTTTGAACCTGTGACCTTGAGATCAAGACCTGAGGTGAGATAAAGAGTCAGATGCTTAACTGACTGAGCCACCCAGGTGCCCCTGGCTACAGAAATTTTTAGGTCAGAAGTTGTTATTTGAATCTGAATAATTTCAGTCTTTTAAATCCAAACTAGGGATGATTTTCCAATACAACTTTTCACAATCCTTGTGGGTTTTGTGTTCATCACAATTCAGTACACTCATTGTGAAAAACGACATCTACACATATTATCAAAACACAACAGTCTTTTTCGATTAATTTATGATTTGTTTTTATTTTCTTAGGTCTTTTATGATCCTGAGAAGTCAACAATCAGTTTCATTCTTATTCCTTTGATGGCAATTTATCTTGTTTTGTTTTGTTTTACCTATTTCTTCCATCTTTTCCTTGATTTTTTTAGATGTATGATTTTAAAATTCTTTTCAATGAACTCTAATATCTCAGTCACCTTTGGGCCTACTTTTATAGCTTCTTTTTTCTCCTTGTTTAAGTCCTGAGTTTCTGTTTGTTGGTTAAAAATTGCAGAGGTTGCAGATAATATTACTTTTCTCAAGAGTTCACCCATTCCTACAAGGCACACTGGGTGGTGACTGATTATGTTAATCAAATCTTGATTGGTGCTAGCCAAGGCTAAACTGAAGCCCTGTTAAGAATGAGTAAACTTTGGTTTTTACCGTCTTTCTAGGATTTTTGACTAACCTACTCTATTCTATGACACCCTGTCCTCTGACAAATTATAAACTCTAACCTTTCTCTTGTTGCCTTTTCATTGCATTCAAACAGATGATTTATGTATTTTGTTCAACTTTATTTTTGTTATAGGTGTATGCATTGGTCTAATACCAGCTACTACATTCCATATACAAGTAGAAGCTTTCTTTCTATGATATTTATTTAAAAATCTATTTTATCATATTGTGTGGTGCTCTTTCTTTCTGTACCATTTCTTTGAAGAGACTATGAGGACATGAACTTCTTGAGGGCAGAAATTATCACTAATTGAATAGAATATTTTATGGTATACATGGCTCACAATAGATTAGATATTTTATATATTTGGGGATGAATTAAAGCACAGTTTCCCTTAGGAATATAATAAGTCATGTGAATTACAACCAGAAAAAAAAATTCACATGCAAACACGTCCTCAGATATTTAGATTCAACAATTGCTCAGTCCTGTTCATGGGCTTTAGAGATCACAGGTTAAAAACCTCTTCAAAAGAAGTTGCTGATAAATCAGTCAGTGACTTCCCTAGTTCATTTTATTACACTGTTAAAGACCTATATCACTATGTGAAAACATTATATTTCTATAGGTATTATTTTAAAATGAAAATCCAGTGACTAGTAAAATAATACATTTAATGAGTATTTGTGGGTTTTCCTTGCCTGATATTCATTTTTCCATGGTAAAATCAGCTTAATATACTTTGGAAAATTTTATCTCTTTTTTTTAGATTTCACTTATTTATTAGAGAGAGCAAGAGCAAGAGAGAAAGAGAGAGCATGAGTGGGGTGAGGGGTGGAGGGGAGGGGAAGCAGCCTCCCCACTGAGCAGGGAACCTGACACAGGACTGGATTCTAGGACTTCAGGATCATGACCGAGCTGAAAGCAGACCCCAGTTAACTGAGCCACCCAGGTGCCCTGAGAAATTTTATCTTTATCAAATTTATAGTAAATAAAGATGCCCAGTGTTACCGTTACAGAAGTCAACAAGTATCCTGGAGATGCTTTCTGCCAAATCCTTTTTCCAATTAGGACTGTCAAGAGAGGTTAGACCATAACCGTTGTTTCATCAGTTGGATCCTCTCTTCCAGAACTCAATACTTTACCTGAATAAGGCAAGAATATAATTAATGGTTGAAGTTTGTTCATTCTGTATCATTGCCTGGAAGCAAGAAAAAGAGCAATTCCTGGTACTAAGGCTTTCTAGAGTTTCCCAGTGGAATTCATTCCATGGCTTTTCTTCTATACTGAAAAGTGCCCCTTTGTATCTTCTTAATAAATGAGTTCTCCTTTTTGGTTAAGAGTCAACTAACATGCCCAGATACACTGTTATCACGTTATCATTCACTAAGCTCCATCCAACCATAATCACGATTTCTCTTCATTTTCTAGGAAGCAAGATTATCTCCTTCCTTCCAGAGCAAGCAGAAAGAATCTTAGAACACACATAATAGGATAGGAGTATTTTAACTGGTAGATGAGGAGGTGAAAGCCGGAGAGGATAGTCATATAGCACACCACATGGGGGCAGCAGATATTGCTGTAAATTGAAGAGATTGCTAAATTCTATAAGCTTAACATTTACTCCCATAGTTAATTTTGAGGCTGGCAACATCAGCCACATCATCATCTTTGTCATCTCCATCCTTCGTATCTGAATAAAGCATAATAGTTTTGAAACAATTTATTGTGCATTAACATGATGCTTCTATTTGTGGTAATAGAAATCATTATTTATAATAAAGAAATGTTAATACATAAATTTTACAGTC
Source organism: Nasua narica (assembly GCA_028533885.1). Taxonomy (NCBI): domain Eukaryota; kingdom Metazoa; phylum Chordata; class Mammalia; order Carnivora; family Procyonidae; genus Nasua; species Nasua narica. The sequence goes on from CM052815.1 coordinate 15,904,218, forward strand.
CAACAGCCATGTAAAGATTGAGAATCCCTATGACGTTCTTTTCAAAACTTTGATTCTTTATCTTTGAGAGGAGAGTACTTATGTAGTATTATAAAGACAAACTGAAATGGTATATTTTACATGCTTGTCACAGAGCCCACCGTGTGTTAAGGACTCAAAAATTCTCAATAATACTATTTAAAAAATTTTTCTCCGTTGGAAAATATATTAAACCAAAGCTTTAAAATGTGAAAGACCATTGAAATTCACAAATAAGTTATATAAAAGAATAAGGCTATTTTTTTTTACTCTGAGTTCAGAATTTAACCACTATTCTTTAATATGCATATTAATTAATTGGCCATCTTCAGTGCATGAGTAGAAGCAGCAAAATTGTATTCAAGGATAGAATACTGTCCCATGAAAATTATGCTATTATTCTCCTGTGGGAAGTAATCTAAGAGAAATGAATCTTTATGAGGGACATTGGTCTTTACTACTTTACTCTAAATATTCTGTCAGGAAAAGACATTATTGAATGTTGCTGAGTATATCTGGAAATCCCTGCAAATGAAATCAAAGCCTTCTAGAATAACTGTGTATTCTTGGAAATATGAAACAAGCCAGAACAGTCCCACTTTGAATGAATGGTTTTTAAATGCTTGAGAGACCACAAAACATAAAAGGATTTCTTAATTTGAGGAGGAAGATGTGTCTAGTGCATGAAAAACCATACACTCAATTTACTGTAAAGAAGAAAAATTTAAAGATGCTAACTGTGTGATTTGAATTGACTTTATTTATTGATTTCAAAGAAGTCATTCAAAAAGTAATAGGCCCTTATAATGAAAATGAAGAAAAGCATGAATAGGTGAGGTGTAGATTGTGGATGAGGAAAGGGAAAGAATAGGCTGTGAGTTTGTGGAAAATGAATAATATTTTCATGAAATTTTAGAAGTGTTAGTGCATTATTTCCCTTTAAGAGATGAAGAAATGGGTAATCAGAGAGGTTCATGACATTTTCAAGCTTGTACACAAAACTAAGTCCAGACCTTCTTATTCCTGTATCATTATTTTCCATTTTTCAACAGTGGTTCCTCTTTCAAACTGCTGATCTGTTAACTTTGGATACTAGATATAAAAACCCAATAGCTTTTTAACAGCTTCTTCATGGATTTTTAAAAGCTTAGTGAATATTTGTTCAAATATGGTCCCAAATATGAGAAGACATGCATCACATGTCCAGATGTTACATGTTTCCGACAAATGAAAACCATTGTAATAGAAGATTCAAGTATATTTGGAAACATATACACAATATGTAGGAGATCAAGAGTGTGGTCTAGCAAAGTATAAAGCACCGAATTAAAAATTCCAAGGCAGGGGTGCTTGGGTGGTTCAGTGGGTTAAGGCCTCTGCCTTCAGCTTGGGTCATGATCTCAGGGTCCTGGGATCAAGCCCCACATCGGGCTCTCTGCTCGGTGGGGAGCCTGCTTCCCCCTCTCTCTCTCTGCCTACTTGTGATTTCTCTCCTTTCTATCAAGTAAATAAATAAAATCTTAAAAAAAAAAAATTTCAAGGCAGGCAGGAAAGTGGCACTCACTGGTAACAGCTAATTTCCATTGCTGCTTGAATCCATTTATTGTCTCCAATTCTGGACAAAGTAATAGACTTATTGAAAGATCTGTATCTTAACTTTGTCTATATTTTCCCACTTAAGAGCCCAGAAAATACATGCTATGCTAATTGAAGAGTGAATCTCTCATACCACCTCCAGAGTCTAAGCTACCATGATTTTTCATCTGACCTTCTGGTTCCCCTTCACCTGTCCTCCCATCATGTCTCTTTAGCTAGTTATCATTTAATTATCCAATTTGACCATGTCTTTTTTTTTTTTTTTTTTGGTCAATACAACAACAACAACAACAAAACACAATTAAAGACTCCTGTTGGTTTTCAGATATTTGTGTTCCTACTGCCTAGAACATTGTATCATTTGATTGATCCACTGCTAGATTTTTCTATTCAGCTCGCAACTCAGGAGTCTGATTAATATTTGCTTAAGGAGAACATCATCCCCATAGACACCTATATATTTTGTGAGGAAATTGAGAAACGAATATGTTTTGACTACCTCATGTAATCTCCCTAATTATGTAATTACCAACTCTTTGGGTTTTTCATTCTCTTAAATTTATTTCCTTTGAACATCTACTGGCAGTTGGACTGGAGGACATTTTTAATTAAGATAATATTTCTGAAGAAATACAGAAAATAGGAAAGAGTAAATGGGATTTGATTGCTGTTGCTTAATCTTTAGTTAGATCATCCATACCTCTGTTTGTAAAAATTCGGAAATCAAGAGTGCATTTGGTTCCTGTGGCTGCTATATCAAATTATTACAAGCTGAGTGACTTAAACCAACAAAAATATATTCTTTCATATGAGGCCAGAAACCCAAAATCAAGGTGTTAGCAGAGTTCTGCTCCCTCTGGGGAGAATTCATTTCTGAATTCTTCCAGCTTTTGTTTGCTGGTGGCTGTTGACATTCTCTGACTTACGGGTGCTCTATGCGCTTGGTCTTCACGTCTATCTTCTCTTTTCTGTGTATCTAATATGCTTTGTCTTCCTCTTATAAGGATACCTGTGATAGTAGTTAGGGCCTGCTCAGATAATATAGGCTAATCTCATCTCAAGATTCTTAACTTTATTACATCTTCAAAATTTACCAGATAATAGTCATAAATTTTATAAAATAAGATCTGGTATAGTTGAAGACAACCATTCAGCTCACTACAGAGTGAGAAGACATTATTAGAAGTCTGCTAGAACTCCTTCCTAAATGTGTTTGCAATGGCCTCCTAAGTAGGTGGCAGGTTGAGAGTTTAAACTACTCCATGGTATTGCTGCCTTGGCATCCATTTAGTTGGCCAAATGACCTGTGAGGTCCCTATATTAACCCCAGCTCCTTAATGCAAGTACTTGCCCTAGGTAACAGCCTGCAGAGTCACAGGTGAATGTACATTCCTAATAAGAATTTCCCAATAGCCCTTGTGGATCAACAGTCTCCCCTGCCTCCCAGGGTTTTCTCCTTATGCACCCTGTAAGCCCCCATGGAGGTTACCAAAATACCACACTTTGGATTTGAATTGAACAATCAGGACTTAACCTGGGATCCCCAAAGCACTTTACCCACAGACCCTAAAGTTATGTGCCCCAGGTCTGTTGTTCTGTCTGCATTCTGCCTTGACTTCTTATGCGTCCTCTCGAGGTGTGCTGTGTACTTTCTCCAGGACCTTTGAGTAATAAGCTTATCTATTTCAATTTCTCTTGTAGTCTTTTTTTGAATCACGGCTCACCATTCTACACCTTATGCTCTACTTAACAAATGTTAATTTAACAAAGTCATAACATGGCCTTTCAAGCTTCTGTATGAGATTTCCAGGAACAGGGTGCTTACTACCTCTCTGAAAACTTGCTCTGTTTATTTTTATTATTAAAAACATAAATCCTTAGGAATGAGGTATGTCTGCCTTGGGTCTTCCTATCAGTTCAGCCACAATTACAGGTAACCTTCAACATCTATCTTCTACCCTAATCTGGCAGACCATTTAGTCAGGGTTAGGAGAACATGAGGAGCCTTAGTGCCACATGGAGATGTAGTCTAGAAAGTGTCTGAAAAATTCCTGAAAGCCATTATGGCAAGTGAGTCTGCCTTAACAACTCTGTATTGGGCCAAGACATGTGGCAGGGTTTCTGCCTTGAATTCTCCAGCTGGGACTACAGTTCGACCTGAATCCTAGCTTACCTCAGGAAATCTTCATACCTTTCTGAGCTTGCATCCTTAATCGCTCTTCAGCAAGTTGAGTCTTATTCCCCATATATGCTTCCCCACATGCTTCTTAGCTACTGACTTGGATCTTGGTCTGAATAGACAAGTCAGTTGAAAATACCCATTTCTTCTATGTTGCATGTTTAAACTATTTTTGGTACCAGACTTATCCTGGAACAAATATGAATTATCATCCTACCCTTTTTTTCATACCAGGAGACAGCCCGCATACTAGAGTTAATTTCTGCAGCCTTGGTCCATTCATTTATGTTACTAAAGTTATCTTCTTTAGTCTTCACAATACTTTGAAGTAGGTACTGTCATTATTCTCATTTACAGAAGATATATTTTAAATCACAATGAAGTGTATATGGAAGTCCATCTCTGAAGTATGTTCTTATTTCTTCTCTTTTCTAGGCTTATTAACAATTTCTTTCTTTTTTAATTTTTTATTAACATATAATGTATTATTTGCCCCAGGGTACATGTCTGTGAATCATCAGGCTTACACATTTCACAGCATTTGCCATAGATCATACCCTCCCCAATGTCCATAACCCTACCCCACCCCACCTCCCAGCCACCCTTAGTTTGTTTTGTGAATTTAGGAGTCTCTTATGGTTTGTGTCCTTTCCTTTGTTTCATTTCTCTTCCCCACCCGCCCATAACCCCCTGCCCTGCCTCTCAAATTCTTCATATCAGAGCGATCATGTTATAATTGTCTTTCTCTGACTGACTTATTTCGCTTAGCATAATACCCTCTAGTTCCATCCATGTCATTGCAAATGGCAAGATTTTGTTTCTCTTGATGGCTGCATAGTATTCCATTGTATATATATATACCACTTCTTCTTTATCCATTCATTAACAATTTCTTAATAGCTCTTTATCTTAGGATGTTTTCTGTCTCTTTACTTCCTTCCTACCCTCCACTCTTCTCTTCTCTCCTTCCTCCCCTCTCCTCTCTCAGTGCTTCCTTTCTTCCTTCTATCCTTATTTTGTTACCCACAACACAAATTATCATTCTTTGACACTCTTTCTGTCCTTTCCTTTGTCTCAGCCTCTCTGTCTCTCCCTCTGTCTCTTGTCTTTCTTTCCTACCCCCAAAAAGGGTCTTGTCTCTAAGTCTGATGCCTCCCGTCTGTCTGAACAGAGAACCAGATTCTTCCATAGATTTTCTTGTATCTCTGTCATCTATTCAGGGCTCGAGCAGGGCCACCTTTCTTCCCTTTGGAATGGTGTAACATTTAATGACCATTCTTTTTTCTGCTATTTAAAGTCACTGATGGAACGCTTTGGTTTCTTTCTAAAAGTATATTAGCTTCATTGCCCGGTAGACCATGTCAAACTGAGCATGTCTTAGGGTGAATGAATTTTGAGGCAGGATTCATAGTAAATTTTTATTCTCTTTTCTAACAATATTTCTCATTTCTGATAGAAACTCGCTTTTCTTTCTTCATAGCTCTTCCTATATCTTTTCCAACTAGCATAATTTCATTCTAATCGTTCCAACCCAACTAGCAAGTTTCATATTTGTATATCTATTTGTTTGATTAAGAAAGGCTCTTCACAGGGGCGCCTGGGTGGCTCCATGGGTTAAAGCCTCTGCCTTCAGCTCAGGTCCTGATCTCAGGGCCCTGGGATCAAGCCCCACATCGGGCTCTCTGCTCGGCAGGGAGCCTGCTTCCTCCTCTGTCTCTGCTTGCCTCTCTGCCTACTTGTGGTCTCTCTCTGTCAAATAAGTAAATAAAATATTAAAAAAAAAAAAAAGAAAGAAAGGCTCTTCACTTTGTTTGATTTCTGAGGGTGGGCTTTTCCTGAAATTTTATGGCAACACTTCTTTCCCCGCTCCCTGTAGGAACCCATTGTAATTAGGTAAGCAAAAGTCGATATTCCTGAGATAAGAAGGATTGAGAAGAAGGGGAAGGCTAGAGAAAGATGGAGAGAGTGTGTAGCTCAATTTGTCTGTATTCATATATTTTGTGTCTCCAGTCTGAACTCTAAATGTTATGTCTGTTTTAGAAGTCCAATAGGCATCTCAGGCATAACTAGACTCTTGATTCTCCCCATATAACTGTTACGCCAGTTTTTTTTGTTTCTCGGTAATGGAGAATCCATTTTTCTGGCTGCCTAGACAAAAATCTTGAAGTCAACTTGATTCCTCTCTTTCTCTTATACCACACATTCAATTTGTCCATAAATTCTGTATACTCTATCTTTAAATACATCCTAGTTTTTAAGCACTTCTTATCAACTCAACTGCTACAACCCTGGTGCCTTCTACCACAATCTCTTACCTAGATTATTTCACGTGTCTCCCAATTGATGTTCCTGCTTTCTCCCTTGAACCTTTGTGTTTCATTCTCTATATTCTCTTTATTCTCTCTATCGTAGCAGCAAACAACATCATACTATATCACTTCCCTGTTTAAAACCAGTAGCTTATCATACTAAAAATAATTTCCAACTCATGGCTTAGAAGACCCTACTTTATTTGACCCCAGATATCTCTTTGTCTTAAATTTTACTCATTTTGCTTCCCTTACTGTGAACCAGATTCAGTAGCCCCCTTTGTTCATCCTAAAACAGAACAAATTCAAACATGACATATATTCCCTTTTCGGGTCTTTGCATTTGCTTCTTCTTGTGCATAAAATGCTTTTCATCATGCTCAAATTGGCATGGCTTCTGTATACTTCTAGAAGTGCATTCTTCCACTCTGTGCTCAATGCTACCCTATCAGGGGCCTTCTATGACTGTCTTATTAAAAATACAATGTCCTGCCAATGGTCCTGTACCAAAGTCTCCTATATTTTTCTTCATAACACTGATCACCACTTAATTACAAGCCATTTTGTTTTATTTTGTTTTCCACCCTCTCTATGAGAATAAGGAATATGTCTGTTTTATACTCTGTTGGATTCCAGCTCCTAGAACAGTGATGGCACATAATAGGTGCATTTTGTCCAATGAATGAATGAAAATATAATAAGCTTTTATGACAGCTATTGTTTGAGATCAGAGTGAGCCAGGAAGAAAACAAGTTATAGTCAAGGAGAACTTCAGTCTGATTCTTTTTCTGGTTCTGCCTACATTACCTTTGGCAAGTATATTAACTTCTCTGGGCCTAATTTTTCTCAAGAGTAAAAGTGCTGGATGCTTCTACCATCACAGCTGCACAGCAGTCTATGACTTGTGTTTTTGGGACCCCAGTGATCAGTCACAGTTCTTTGTTGGATTCTTTTAGAATAATGGGTAAATTATAATGTGGTATATAAGAAAATACCTGGCCTTGAAATTTTCATATAGTCAAGGAAATTTTAAAAAGATTGTTTATTCATCTGTTATACATACTATATATAATATACACATGTGTATTAGAGAGAGAGACATTTTAAAAAATGACACATATAAACCACATGATACAGTACATAATCCCTGGAACTCGGTAAAGATTACTTTTGGGTCTGCCCTTGTGGCCTTCCCTCTCTGTGCATCCCACTTACCTTGCCTAGATGATGTCTCATGGAAGAACTTCCCCACTATCAGAAAGAACCCAGTTGAGACCCATAAGGGACCCACCACCAGGGTAATTAGGGTGTCTGTGCCTGTGCTTGTTTGGCAGCTTGGCTTGTTACAATCCGTACACATGTTTTTGAGCAGATGTTTGACATCATTTGTCTCCCAGCACAGACGGTATCTACCTTGATTTGCGGTGAGATGCAGATTCGGGCTGGGAACTGCCATTCAAATCAGTACTGCAGGAGGCAGTTTACCCACAGCCTCCCGCTGCTGCTCCCGAAGGATGACTGAATCCTCACGCTGTGTGTGGGAGGGAACGTGACAGTTTAATTTAAATACCTCTGCCAATGCACCAAGTTCTGCAAGACACATTGTCTGCCGTGCGCTCGTGTTCCTGTGCTGTCCTTCTACCTATGCCATCTCGGCTGCAGTCCCACAGAGAGGGGAAGAGATGGCCTGGCTTCTAAGTCCACGTGCTGCATCACCAGGGTAGTGGTTAAAGGGCTGGCTTCTGGAAGCTGCCGGAGTTCGAATGCTGACTCTACCATGATAGCTGTGTGGCCAAGGACAATTGACTTAACCTCTAGCAACCTCCGTTTCTTCATCTCTAAAATTGGGATGACTCCTAATATACCTATTTCCTTTCATCTTTGTGAGGATTAAATTTTATCTTTCAAGCAGAACACTTAGAACAATCCCTAAAATATGGGAACTTTTAGTAGATATAAGTGGCCATTACCAGGCATATAATTAAGATATAAGTAGAGCAAGAGTTCAAAGAGCAATCAGAAAAGACCATTTAGAAACCCAGAATGCCTGATGAGGACATGTAAATAACATTTATGTAGCGCAAGATGGAATCAGAAACCCAACCTACCTAGTCAAACACATGGGGCCCTGGGGAAGGAATAATGCATTGGAGGATGAGGATGTAAGTGAATAATGTCTCATCGAGGAGGAGCTAATTTCACTGACCTAGAACTGAGTCAAATTTAAATAGAAGGAAGTAGTAGTTGACATTCTAATCAAAGACTGAGATGCTGTTAAAAATCTTTTTCTTAATATGGGAAACACTGAGTTTAGAGCTTTTCTTCATTTGTAGGATCGGTCAGGCTTCTAAGTGAGAAAATTGTATTCACATACAGCCATGGTCACAGTGAGTGAAGGGCAGGGGATGAAAATAATATTTGCCAAGCACTTACTACACACTGAGTAATTAGTTCTAAGCAATTAGTTTTTAACCCTAACAAAAGCTTCTCGGAAGGAGGGGTTGCTGTTTCCATTTTACAGATGAGAAAACAAACTCAGGAAGGTTAAATAAACCAAACTTCTCTTAACTGATAGAATCTGGAATGTAAACCCAGACTGAAATTGCTGTATGTTCTGAAAGCATTTTCTTTCTCCCTGGTCTTACTACCTGCTATTAGATGCTGAGATTCATCCTTTCTGAATGGATATACATTCCCAATTCCCTGTTACTAATTAGTTCTGTGTCACATCATTTTTTCATTTCCTGGCATACAGAAGACTTAGCGATATTCATGGGGCACACCAAGAAAACCAATGAGACTATTTCCAGTCTCTGACTTCCATAAGCCCTGCCTGGGCGGAATAAATGTGTATCAAAGGTCGCTTTTGACTTTGATACATTTGCATATTACAGTCCTGGGACAGATGAGGAAAAGGTCTTAACTGGATCCCTTTAATTGCTTCTGGCCCTGTCACTTTTGGATTTCGCTCAACCACAGGAAAACAGGTGGCACTAGGAGCTCAGTGACACGAAGAGCCCCTCCATGAGTCCTGCTCAGGACTCCGCTAGCCATTCGCCTTTGCCTCATGAGTGACAGCTCTATGCAGAACGCATTTCAGAAAATGAGCATTTGGGTCACCTGGGTGGCTCAGTGGGTTAAAGCCTCCGCCTTTGTCTCAGGTCATGATCTCAAGTTCCTGGGATCGAGCCCCGCAACGGGCCCTCTGCTCAGCGGGAGCCTGCTTTCCCGTCTCTCTCTGCCTGCCCCTCTGCCTGCCCCTCTGCCTACTTGTGCTCTCTCTCCTCTCTGTCAAATAAATAAATAAAATCTTAAAAAAGAAAAAAAAAGAAAACGAGCATTCTCTGCAACACCATTCCACATTCTGACTGTGCCATGAAGCACCATATGTATTTATATCACACCAGTGGTAATGTTTAAAAGAAAAACCTTTTAAGTCAGTTTTCACATTATTCCAAATGATGGAAAAAGATCATTTTGTTTCTCTCTTAGGGTTAGAAAGGCAGTCTTGTTATTCCTTACCAGTCGTCGAAAGGATCTGGGGTTTCTGCACTTGTGACAAGTATCCTTTAGGATGTGCAAAGTGTCTGGGACACATCTGGTTCGATCAACAGTCCTATGTAACTAGGTTCAGAATGGTGTGGCTTTCTCCTTCCTGGCTGAGCAAACTGAGCATCCCATCCACCTTTGGGCATATTTATACTCCTGCCTGCAGTTGTGTTTGGGAATTGTTTCATGATCTGCTCACGGACAATGTGTACTTCATCAGGCCTATTATGCAAGGCCAGCCCCTTTCTTTAAATCCAGTTATTAGTCTTTGATACTTAATTATACTGAGAATGGACTCTTATGTTCTGGACCTTCTTTCATCCCACACTTGGAATGTTGTCCTGTTTCATGAGTTTCAGACATACATGGACACATACTAACACACACATGTCTGTGCCTATCGAGCTGCCTTGATACAGCCTAGACAGAGCTCCAGGTCCCCTGATTACCTGGATGAAAGACACTGAAAGAAATGGGGCATTTTTAACTCTCTCTCTTTCTCTCTCTAACACACATGTGCATGCAAGTGTGCACGCGCACACACACACACTTTATATTTATATATAATCAGTTTTGCTCTTGAGAAAAATGAGACTCAGGAAAGTTAGCAAACCTGCCAAAGGTAAGGACAGAGAGGACGGGAACCATTTCAGTTTTGACAGGTAGGTAGAAATTGTGGGAGGTAAGTGGGCAGATTCCCTATATGTCATAGTTTCTGACTGAAAAAAAGAAAAGATAATTTAACTTTTATACAACATCTTAAAATTTGTACAGTGTTCTTTATGTCCTACTATCTCTCTCTTTCGAACATGAAGAAGTGAGTTTTGTATCCTTATCTTGGAGATTCAAGGAGAGTACTTCCTCCACTCTACTGATTCTGTGAATTTTAAGTACCTACCAAAGACTACAGTCTTTTAAGAGGCCAAAATTCTGAAGCATTTGTGTTGTCTCATGCATTATATAAGCTTCTAGGTTGGGGGTTATTGTCTAAGCTAAAAGAGTTTAGACAATTTCTAGGATTGTTGTATGGCAAATTCAAGTTACAGAAGAGGTTGAAAGGATATTCTAGTGACAGCTGAGGGATGAAAAGGAACTGAGGATCCAAAGGGATTATAAAAGAGGATGGAAGTGCAGTTCATTTGGATGTTGAATGGAAATTCTTTGGTGTTCTTGTCAAGAAAATCAACAATGGGATAAATGTCATCTATGTATTAATAAAGGATACATAAGGAGATCAAATATCTGTGATTATAGTCTCTTATACATTGGGTATGGAATTACAAATAGTATTCAGTATCTAGAATTTACAATGATTTGTTAAGTGGCAGAATCTAGTATAGAGGAAAGAAATACCATGTTTGAAGGCCATTATTCCACTCCCTTTCTGAGTGAAAGGAAGAATAAGAAAGAAGTTTCTAAGAACACATGCCACTGCATCCTGTTCATCCCAGGATGCACTACAGAGTATTAAGGTCTGGTGTGGGGGGTGGGAGAAGATTCATTATCATCAGCTATTTTTTGCTAGAAGGCTCAAAACTGTTACCTTTTTAGTCTTATTGGAGAAAGTCTCTCCTTTCATGCAATTCTTCATCATTTAGGGAATTGAAAAGTAGCCTTTTGGGAATATATTTTCTAGTTTCCAGTACTCAGTGAATCCATCCACAAATACACCCCCCAGACACACACACACTCTTCTTGTTCACCTAGACCTCTATAGATTCCCTCCTATTTCTAAAGAGAGAATTTCCAATCCTTAGACCTTCTCTAATCTAACCTCTCAGTAGCGGGATTGAAGGTGAGAGAAAAAGGGACTTCCATAGCCCCGAATCTTAGATTTGTTAGAATGGGGAGAATGTGTAAAAAGGTAGATGCTATTTCAAATTACAAGGCCTTACCCATTTTAGACATCATAAATGTTCGACCCTCCTACCCCAAGCCCAACATCAGGAGGCGAGAGGAGTTCTGAGCTCTCAGGAGAACTGGGAAAAAAAACTCAGTCTCTCCTTTTCTCTCACTCTTTAAATCTTCACAAACGTTTGCATATTCCTTTTTATTCTATGGTGTTCTCTCCAAGCTCAAATTTCATGGTCAGTCATTATAATCACTTTGTTTTGGTATTCATCTTCAGTTCCCTTTACTTTCTCAATTAATAATAGTTTTTGCCAACACAGACACTGGCTAAATCCAACTGCTCCCCTCCCTGGGGCTATACCCATGCAGTTGACTGTGTCTGAAATGAAACTTTTTGATCATACTGGTTGGTCCCACTTTAAATTCATGACCACATATTTTAAGCGTGCCCTGAAAGGTACACAGCAGCCACACCATATAATGTCAGTGACTCACTTTCTTACTTTCTTACCTCTGTTCTCTGTGGATGACACTGCTTCTGACTTCATGGAGAAAATTGAAGCAATCAGAAGATAATTTTCCACCCACATCCACCCTACTTATGGACTCAACCAAAATGTGAATTTTGCTGCTGTAGTTGAGCTATCCACATTCCTAACTAACAATCAATCCCTGTTTGCTCACTAGATTCTATCCCCTTTTGCCCACTCAAAAGATATCACTCAAGCAATTACTCCCTCTCTTTCCAATGTAGGGGATTTTTTTCCCCCTCTCCGCTGGACCATTTCTATCATTAGTCAAACATGATGCTATTTTTCCCCTTTTGAAGAAAAAAAAATCTTATGCTATTTCCCCCACCAGTTTTATATACCAATTCTTCTCTTCCCTTTCAGTCTGTCCTTAAAACCATTGTCTATTCTGTATGCTTCTGATTCCTCTTCTCCTTTTCTCTTTTAAATTTACTCCCTCAGCCTTTCCATCTCCTTCAATTATAGTGTTCTTGTCAAGATCATAATGAGGCTAAAGCCAATGGATTCTTCTCAGTCTTCATCATTCTTGACTTAGAGGCACTTGGTACTCTAAGAGTGATGGTCTCCCTACTCCTAGACACACCCTCATCATTTATCTTTCAGAAAATTATTTTCTTTGCTTTCCTCCTATCTCACTAGTAATTCCTCATCAACCCTCCTTTGCTAGTTCATCCTCTTTTCCTGAACCTCTTATAGGTGTTTTGTGCCAGAGATCAGCCCTTAGTCCTATGGTTTTCTTCATCTCCATTCACTTTCTTGTGATCCCATCTGGTCTCCAGTGTAGTGCCATTGTCTGCCAGATTTATGCTGTCACGAGCACACTCTGAAGGCACACGCAATAGTTGTGTCTCTCCGCAATGTCAGCTTTACTCAATCATAAAGCAAAGTTAAATCACAATTATAAAGCAGGTTCAGGATTCCACACTCAATAACTGTTCACTATGTGATTAAACCTGGCTTCTTAGATGGCATACAGAGCAGGACAGAAGACAAGCCACCCAATAAACCAGATACCCGAAGGGTGCAGAAGTGAACAAATCAAACATGACGTCAGTCTGTGGGCGCGCAGCTGAGATAAGGCATCAGTCTGGTCTGGGTCAGCTCTCAGCATTCGCTGCTTCTGATGCTCAAGCAGGGAAGAATCTCGGTTCTGTTCAGAGATCCATCTGGCAGCGCCTTCAGCGTCAGTTGCCTTTAAGTGGTCAGATGTAGAGGGGTCACGTCTAAAGAGTCTGACAGTTTACTGCCAAAATCCTTCCCTTTTTAAAGGAATTGAATTAGTTTTGGGTCCCCACAGACCTCCTCTGCGTCTGCTTGTTATCTGTTCTAGGGTGTCAGCTGACATTGGTTTCTGGCAATATCTCCTAGCTGCAATACCTTACCTGCTTGTATCACTGCTTGACACAGGCTCCCGCTTGACATGAGAGACTCAATTTTGCTCTCTACATATGCCTCCAGACTGGACCAAGACCTGAACTCCAGGCTGATAGCTACAACTGCCTGCTCAACATCACCAGTTGGATGTGTAATGGACATCTCAAGCTTCATGTTTCTGAAACTGAACTTCTGATCTCCTTCCCAAATTCTGTTCTGTGTCTAGGCTTTACCAACTCAGTCATAAAAACTCTAGCCTTGTAGTTTCTGAGACCAAAAATCTTGGGTGATCCTGAATTTCACTTTTCTTCTCTCAAACTCTACATCTGATCTCAGTGGAAATTCTGTTGCTCTACCTTTACAATATATTCAGAATTTATCACTTGCTATCACCTTGTGTGACCTTCTCACGGGTGTCTTTATTCCTTCTTTTCTCCCCTACACTCTGTTCTCAACATAGTAGCCAGAGTGATTCTTTCTAGAAGTAAGTCAGATAATGTCATTTGTTTGCCCCAGACCTTCCAAGGCTTCCCATCTTTTGCAGAATAAAAGTCAGATTCTATCCATTAGCCCATATCACTTCTCCAGGCCCCCCCCCCCAGCTATTCACAACTTCACTCATTCTCCTCCAGACACATCTGCCTCCTTGCTGTTCTTGTTTTTCAGATAGGCAAGAGACTCTCCTGCCTTATTGTCTTTGCATGAATTGTTCCCCTTTTGTGCAAGCACTTTTCCTGCACTTTCTATCAAATTTCCTTACCTTCTTCAAATATTTATTTAAATGTTTCTTTTAAGGTATACCCTGACCACTCAACCTAAAATTGTGTCCAGCCCCACCAACTGCATACACACCCCACATACCCCATCTCCCTTAATTGGTTTTTACCCCCCTCATAACACTTACCACTTTCTAACATGCTACACATTATTTTTTTTAAGCATGTGATGTGGTTGTTTTTATGTCTTTTCTCTACAATGCGGACATCATAATAGAAGAGGTTTTATGTTCTTTTTCAGTGATATATCCTGATTTTTGGGAATAATTTTTGGTATACATGAAGGGCTCGATAAATATCTGTGAAATAATTGAATGAATGAATGAATGAATGAATGAATGGGTACATGTGTTGTGGGAAACAAAGGCAGAAGGAAATGTAGATAAAATTAAATATCCAGATAACCTGCCACCCATTGATGGGTGGCTTGATGAAGGCAGAGTATTCTCTTCCTCCAGGAAGCTCCCCACTGCCTTAATGTTAAATACTTTGCTAGAGGGAAAAACAACCTTAGTTTGACAATAACAAGGCCTCCAGCACTGGCCAGTCTTCTTTAGCATATGAAAGTCCTTTTGGAACTTCCCTTATCTTTACTTTTCCCCACCCCAAAGTCTAAAATCAGTTGCTTCTCCTAATCTTGGGGCAGCGAGAAGCAGCAGGGACTGCAGCTCTTTCTGCCCTGGGTCCAGTCCCCGTGCTTTAATAAAACCACCATTTTGCACCAAAGACATCTCAGGAATTCTTTCTTGGCCATGAGCTCTGGACCCCACCAATTTCACCTATAATGAAAAGCCACATCACGTGGACTGGCTATTTTTAGCTTATTCTAAGCAGTCTCCTATGTAGGAAGAAGATATAGTCATTGTCATCTAAAAAGACTAGATTTGAGTCCCTCTACTACCATTTCGTTTTTCATAGTGTGAACTTGTGTAAGTTATTTAACTTGAAGAAAATCAGCATAATAGTATGAAGGAGCAAAGCAGGGCTGGCTCATTTTGCTTACACCCACCTTCTTGTGTGTGGCCCCCACAGAACCTGCCTTTGGGAGGGTCAGAGTGTGGCTCAACCCTCCCTTGAGCTAATTGGCCCAGACCACCTGTGGGTTGGTTTGGGTTAGCCAATAGGAATGCAGAACCCCTGACCCGGAAAGAATATAAACTCCGCCTTTTGCCCGCCAAACTTGCACGCCAATTCTGGCCAGGGTGATAGGCTAGTTCAAACAATTACTAAGCAACTTTCTGTGTGTTACAATCTCATTGGCCACTGGCCCTTCTAAAACTGTTGCACTTTTTGAAACTCTCTCTCTTTCTCTACACCATGCCGCTGTGTTGGTGAGTGTGGGAGACTGAGCTCAAGCTAGCTTGAATAAAGGGCTCTTTTGCTTTTGCATCGGACTTGGCTCCCTAGTGGTATTTGGGGATCTCAAAATCTGGGCATAACATAGTATACACCTTTTGGGTTTGTTCTTTTTTTTTTTTTTTTAAAGATTTTACTCATTCATTTGACACAGAGAGAGAGATCACAAGTAGGCAGAGAAGCAGGCAGAGAGAGGGGGGAAAGCAGGCTTCCCGCCGAGCAGAGAGCCCGATGCGGGGCTCAATCCCAGCATCGAGATCACGATCGAGATCACGAAACCCCGAGATCACGACCCGAGCCGAAGGTAGAGGCTTTAACCCACTGAGCCACCCAGGCGCCCCTTGGGTTTGTTCTAAGGAGGAAAAAAGAAATATATTAGTCAAGCACTTTTCACAGTGCCAGATATATAATAAGTGGTCAGTAAATGTTGGCAATTACTATGTACTTTGTAAAGAGTAGCTGCTTTCATTTTGGGTCTCTTTTTTGCTTCAGAGAGAAGTAGATAGTAACTGTGTTCCTTTGAGACACAAGTCAGCATTTCTGAGGCATCTGCAGCTAAGAACAGCTTCTTATCAGATTGTGTCAATAGTGCCCCTGAATTTAATGGGTGAGCACATTGTTTGCACAGAAAAAAAAACCAAACAATTGTCTCCATGTGATATTTGTGTTTGATTAGCAACAACAATTGCTTCTCCATTTTGAAGCACTGGTTCCTATCAGAGTAATGTTTCTGCTGTGTATATTAGATGAAAATGAGATTGGGTTTTCTTTCTCTGACAGGCTGAGTACAAGCCTTTTAAAGGCAAGAGCAAAATACTCCTACACAGGACATGAGTTCCATTTCTTTTAAATAGATTGTCACAATACTAAGAACATAAAGCAGCTCCAGTAAACAAATATTGTTTCTTACAGTGGCATTGGATAGACAGAAGTGAGGAAAAGTTGCCAAAATGGAAAAGGGGCCAAACTGAGGAAACTGGTAGGATTTCAAGTAGAAACAGTGCTACTTCTAAGGTCTCTCTCATTCTCTCTCTCTCTCTCTCTCTCTCTCTTTTAACATTTCTAAAACAGATAATTGAAAAAGAAGAGATGGTAAGGTTTTTTTTGTTTGTTTTTTTTTTTAGAAAATTATACAAACAAAAAATCTAAAGTGTTAGGTTTTGGTCATGTTACTGTATGAAAACAAATTACAAATGCAATGAGAATCTGATGGAGATTCATATAGATTTATTCTCCTGAGTTTGGCATAGAGTTTGGTAACAAATGGCTAACTACAGAGGACAGAAAATACTTTACAACTGAAGAGTATGTCCGTAGAACAAAAATTTAAAGAAATTGTAAAGTAAAACTAAAAAAAAAAAGGACTTAAAGGAAAAGAAAGAGACGTTCTTTAATGGAACCATAATATATTAGAATGGAAAGGGATCTCTTGAATCATTATTATTTTTTTTTTTAAGATTTTATTTATTTATTTATTAGGAAAGAGAGAGAGTGAGAGAGAGAAGGTCAGAGTGAGAAGCGGACTCCCCACGGAGCCGGGAGTCCGATGTGGGACTCGATCCCGGGACTCCGGGATCATGACCTGAGCCGAAGGCAGTCGCCCAACCAACTGCGCCACCCAGGGGCCCTTGAATCATTATTATTATTTAAGTATTTTATTTATTTATTTGAGAGAGGGAGGTGGAGAGAGGGGCAGAGGGAGGGGCAGAAGCAGATTCCCCACTGAGCAGGGCTCAATCCCAGGACCCTGGGATCATGAGCTGAGCTCAAGGCAGATGCTTGACTGACTGAGCCATCCAGGCACTTCTACTTTTTTTTTTTCTTTTTTTTAACCACTTTTAGGAGAAGAATTTGAACATCAGTTTTAAATGTGTTGTCCAGTGTCACATGGGAGGTACATTAAAGACTACTCTCTCTGGACACGAGGCTCAGCACACTGTACTTCACTCACGCTTCCTTCCCTAGTGCATCATAAGGCAGGTGGTGACACCAACTCATTGACTTCTGAAACAGACCAAACAATGGCTCAAAGGGAAAAGTGCTCTTGGGTGTGGACAAACTCCTTAAGCACGGGTCATGATATATCTATGTTAACGCTTAAAAGGAAAGAAGGAAATTATATTCTGGAGGATTTTTGTCAAAGCTAGACTAGAATCCAAGCCCTTAGAAGTATGGCAATGTGATGGTAGAACCCTTATCAAGAAATGGACAGTAAGTGTCTAGCTCAGATGATCAATGATGCAGTTCATGCCGAATCATTTAACCATGAACCTGAAACATAAGAGATGCTCAACAGATGCTCTGTGGCCTTCACTTATGTGCTCTTTCAACTACACCATAACTTGTCTTTCACTGAGGACCTGACCTGAGAGCTCAAGGGCAAGCCAGATGAAAAGCATATTTACATCATTCAGAATTTTGGAAGGAAATAGATGGATGCTTAAAATACATACATACTTATGCTTAAAATACATACATACATACATATGTACGTACATACGTATATTAATAACAAAGGTGGGGGCAGGGTTAGAGGAAACTAACAAGTAACTGTATAGAATGTCTCAGACCAACAACTGCATGGAATATTACCAGCTGTAGGCCTCAAGGGGCAAATGGAATCAACAGTTATTGTAACCCAGAGAAAGAGGAACTATAGCAATAAGGTAGACCTGGTTAAGAGGAGATGTACCTTTTTATTTTTTAATTAAACTTTCTGTTTGAGATAATTGCAGAAACACATGCAGTTGTAAATAATACATAGAAATCCAATGTGCCTTTTACCCAGTTTCCCCCAATGGTAACATCTTGTAAAACTAGTAAAATATCACAACCAGGATATTGACATTGATACCATCAAGATACAGGACATTTCCATCATTATAAGGAAGACTCATGTTGATCTTAATAGCTATACTCACTGTCTTCTCCCTCTCCTCACTGTACATAATCACAGGCAACCACTAATCTGTTCTGTAATTTCTCTAATTTCATCATTTCAGAAATGTTATTTAAATGGAATTTTGTAGCATGAAAACTTTTGGGATTGACGTTTTTTACTAAATAATTCTCCAGAAATTCATCTACATAGTTAGGTGTACAATAATTTGTTCTATTTTATCACTGAGAAGTGTTCTATGATGTGATTATACCAAAATTTATTCATTCATCTATTGAAAGACATTTCTGTCTTTCTAGTTTTTAGCTTTTATGGATAAACATAATTTTTTTTTTAAGATTTTATTTATTTGACAGAGAGAGAGAGATCACAACTAGGCAGAGAGGCAGGCAGAGGGAGAGGGGGAAGCAGGCTCCCTGCTGAGCAGAGAGCCCAATGCAGGGCTTGATCCCAGGACCCTGAGCTCATGACCCGAGCTGAAGGCAGAGGTTTTAACCCACTGAGCCACCCAGGATCCCAATAAACATAATTTTTGAGCATTCATGCATAAATTTTTTTTCCTAAGGATTTTATTTATTTACTTGACAGAGAGAGTGAGAAAGCACAAGCAGGGAGAGGGAGAAGCAGGCTCCCCACTGAACAGGGAGCCCTGTGTCGGATTCGATCCCATGACCCTGGCTTCATGACGTGAGCCCAAGGCAGATGCTTAACTGACTGAGCCACCCAGGTGCCCTCATGTGTACGTTTTGTGAACATAATTTGGTATGTCTGTGGGATAAATGGACAGGAGTGCAATTGCTGGTCCTAAGGTAGTTGTTTGTTTCGTTTTTAAAGAATCTGTCAATCTTTTTTTTCAGATTGGCTGTACCATATTATATCCCTATAATCCTTGCCAGCATTTGGTGGTGTTACTTTTTAAAGAAAATTTGAGCCATTCTTACAGGTGTGTATTGATGTGTCGTCGTATTTTTTCTCTGTATTCCTCGAATACCTAATGATGTTGAACATCTTTTAGTGCGTTTGTCATCTTTACTTCTCATGAACTGTCTCTCCATATTCATTTGCTCGTTTTATAATTAGATTATTTGTTTGTTTAATGAAATCTGCAGATATTTGCACACTAAATCCCCACATCAAGTGGAACGAGATCCATTTCACTTCATAGCTGGGTCAGACACCAACCCAAAACCTAGGTGTTTTTTTGTTTTTTGGTTTTTTTTTTAACCCGAGGGTCCTTATATCCTTATTTTCTGAAATACTCGACTTGGCATTTCTCATAGTTGTAACATGAATCAAGCTCTATTCAATGCCAAGGGAATACTAGTACAATTTGCAGAAAGGGAGGTATTCCCAGAAATGAAGCACCTGGGAAATTAGAGCTCTTTTTTAATTTAGTACTTCAGCGAGAGCCTTACAAATGGAATATGAATTTCAAAATGTCCCTGCTGAAAAAAAGAATGTTCCTTGCTATTGTTTAAGTCTATTGCGGCTGTTGCTTACTCTTTCTTGACTGAGAGAGATGGAAAGAACCTGTCAAATCTCTCAATTAGCTTTCCATTTTATTTTACATTGCATTAAGGAAAGACATGGAATATTGCATCCAGTGAAATGTGTACTTAATCACACAGATCCATTGCCTAATTCCTAGGATTCTTTAGGAAAGCTGTGTAGGGACTTATTTATAGTTTATTTTTGTAGGTGCCACAAAGAATATTAGGCATTTAAAAGGAGGTCATGGCTCTTTCTCTATAAATATACAGGTCTTCCTTGATTTACAGTAGGGTTAAGTCCTGGTAAACCCATCATAAATTGAAAATATAAGCCGAAATGCATTTAGTGCACCTTAATCTACGAAACCTCAGAGCCTAGCTAAGACTACCTGACACGTGCTCAGAACACCTACATTAGCTTGCCGTTGGGCAAGATCATTTAACACAAAGCCTATCTTATTTATTTTTCTTCACAAAGCCCATTTTATAATGAAGTACTGAATATCTCATGTAATTTATTGACTACCCCACAGAAAGTGAGACGGAGAATGGCTGTGTGGGTACAGGGTGCTTGTGAGCATTGGCTTGCTTACCCTCCTCATCACATCGCTGTCTGGGAGCTGCAGCAGCTGCCCTGCCCAGGATCATGAGAGAGGATCATAGTGTATACCACTGGCCCGGGAAAAGATCAAAATTCAAAATTCTAAGTTCAATGTCTACTGAATGTGTATCGCCTTTGCACCATCATAAAGTTGAAACATCCTAAGTCAAACCTTCGTTAAGTTGGGGATCATCTGCATTTATAAAGAGCCCCAAGAGATTTCCTTTATCTCACAGAAAGGAAGAATAACACTGAAAGAGATTTTGTGAGCTCCCTGCTCAATCCTTCCTTAGTACAGATGATTCAGGAATTAGTCTAAATCATAAAACAAGGGGGAAAATGAGTAAGTTTCTCTGCTCAGAGACTTCAGTGACTGTAGCTTGCCTAGAGGGTGAAACCAACGCTCCCTATCGGCATACACAGACTGCAGTTTGGGCCCATCCTACCTTGTAAGTGTCTGCTCAGACTGTATTTCTGTGTTCCCATGTCTAAGCACAGAATCACACACTCCTTTTTTTTTTTTAAAGATTTCATTCATTTATTTGAGATAGAGACAGTGAGAGACAGCATGAGAGGGGAGAAGGTCAGAGGGAGAAACAGACTCCCCATGGAGCTGGGAGCCCGATGTGGGACTCGATCCCAGGACTCTGGGATCACGACCTGAGCTGAAGGTAGCTGCCTAACCAACTGAGCCACCCAGGCGCCCCGAATCACACACTTCTTATCTATGCCTGTATACATTTGATCTCGGCCTCGATAGCATTCCAAGGACCTAGGTGCCATGGCCACGAAGGCAGATCCTGCAAGTTTTTCCTTTTTCATCCCTTTGTTAAATAAGATGGACTTTGAATACATAGTTTATCTTATATATCTATCCATATTTTATGAATGCCTGAACTCAATCTTAAATGAAGTAAAATCAAGGCCAGAAAGTTAACTACACTCCCTCCTTCTTCATCACTGCCTAAGTTCTTAACTGTTGTCAAGGATCAAGGATGATATTCCTTCCACCCTGGAATCTTTATCCATAGGGAAGTAAGCTCAGATTCTAAGAGAGAATCTAAAATATTTTCCTTTTTTGTCAGCTGATACTTTCCTTGATAAGGTTTATGCATCTGAATTCTTGTTTGAGTTGGCATCTAGAGATCAACACCATAATGAGAAAATAAAAGTAGCAAGGATGCTTTGTGATTAAGGTTGGTTTATAGGCAAAGTCTTTTTCCTCCTTAATTAGTTATTTTCTTGAATTTCCTTGAAGGAAAGATGTTATATATTATAATATATTGTATAGTAATTGAGGGCATGTTAAAAAGCTTTTATATACATACACACACACACACACACACACACACACACACACATATATATGATTTACATGGGAAAGAAAATTTAGGGAAATTACTCTGGATAAAAACTGGGATATATACTATACTATAAAATATTATATTATATTTTATGCTGGGATAAAATCTTCTGCCCCTAACACCCCTAACTGAAAGCTTCAACATGGAAGAGTAAAAAGTATTGTAAGTAAAAAGATGATCAGCTTTTTTTTTTTAAATTCTAAAGATTTATTTATTTATTTTAGAGAGAAAGAGAGCTTGAGAGAGAAGCATGGTGGGGGAGGAGCAGAGGGAGAGAGAATCTAAGCAGACTCTGCACTGAGTGGGGAGCTGGACATCGGGCTCAATCTCACAACCCTGAGATCACAACCTAAGCTGAAACCAAGAGTTGGACACTTAACCAACTGTGCCAACCAGGTGTCCCAAAGATGATCAGCTTTTGAGTGAGATAAATTTGAGTTCAGGGGCACCTGGGTGGCTCAGTGGGTTAAAGCCTCTGCCTTCCGCTCAGGTCATGATCTCAGGGTCTTGGGATCGAGCCCCAGGCATCGGGCTCTCTGCTCAGCAGGAAGCCTGCTTACCCCTCTCTCTCTGCCTGCCTCTCTGCTTACTTGTGATCTTTGTCTGTCAAATAAATAAATAAATAAATAAAATCTTTAAAAAAAATTTGAGTTCAAATTCCTTCTCTATCACTGACGTAGGGCAAGTATTTTAACCACCCTAATCTATTCTTGTTTAAAGAATAGATGGCATTCTTAGAATGCTGGCTTCAGGGTGGGTTGAGCTAGAATCTCTTTGGAGGAGTTGGTTTCCCCAGTCCTGCCATGTTGTGAGGAGATGTCTGACCAGATTCCAGCCATGCTTGCCATCCAGCCCAACTGCCACACATGAGTGAAGAAGCCATCCAATAATTTCTGCAATTCCCATGACCTGCAACCATAGGAAAAGCCTCAAACAAGAATTGTCCACTCAACTCAGCCAGCCCATGACTGAGAAAAATGGTTTTTTTTAATTTTCATAAAAAGACTAAAGATAGGTTATAAGAAATCTAAGACTAAAATAGCTCAATCCATGGCAACTGCTCAAATGATGCACAAAATAAACTTAAAATACAAATACCTATTTATATGGTATGTAAGTTTAGAGACAATGAAAATAAAAAGAATAAAAACCCTTTCTAAAGAAGTGCTCTATATTTAGTATTAGATCTTTAGCAAAGTGACAGAATATTTTTCCAGTTCCAAATTTGGTTCCAGGATTCAAAATCAAAAGGTAGGTACTCTGTGCCTTTGTTTTCTCATTTGTAAATTGGGAACAATAATAGTACGTAGCTAATAAGTGTTAACTGATTTTTAAATGAGTCAATAGAGAACAATCTCTGGTATACAGAAATGCTCCATTAGTGTTTAATATTATTAGTATTAGTATCACTGAGCATCTCTTTGATCTCTTTAGGCACAGTCATTTACCAACTCCAGAAACTCCAAATAAACAATACTTTTTTTCTTTTACATAAGTATCTCAAATGTTGCATAGTATATACTTACCTGAAATTCAAATTTAACTCGGAGCGCTGAATTATTATTTGATAAATCTGGGAATTCTAGACGTAGCTAGACCACTCCCTCATCTGTAAAGCATGGAGATAACCCTGCTTTCACAGCGTAGTTTTGTATTTAAAGTGCATGGCACAAAATAGCTACTCATTTTCTCTAGGTCTTTGCTCAAATGCTACCTTCTTGGCTTACCCCAGTTAGCTAAAATTTTAATAATCCTCCCACGACCTCATATTCCCTTTTCTACTTTTTTTTCCCTCTTTAATCCTTGTATTGTCCAACATGCTATGTGTTTTACTTCTTTATCTGTGTATTTATCTTCTACCTCACTAGACTATAGCTCCTTGGGGACAGAGACTATTGTCTGTTTTATTCACTGTTGCATCCCCCATGCCCAAGGAGTGCCTGGCACTTGTAGGCATCCAATAAATAATTGTTGCTTGAATGAACGAATGAATCTATAAACTAATTAGTGTTCATTTTGCTGCTCTGACCTCTCTATACCACACAGCAAAGAATGCAGAGTACTTGGCTCAGTGAATGTTTTGGTCCTAGGAGCCACGGAGGGTTTATGGGCAGGAAAGTAATGAGCTGATAGAATTGTCATAGGTAGATCTCTCTGATAGCCTAGGCACAGTAGCTTGGGGTGGGGGGCGGGAAGAAACCAGAATGGCAGATAAGAGGGGCGCCTGGGTGGCTCAGTCGTTAAGCGTCTGCCGTTGGCTCAGGTCATGATCCCAGGGTGCTGGGATCGAGCCCGGCATCGAACTCCCTGCTCCGCAGGAAGCCTGCTTCTCCATCTTTCCCTCCTCCTGCTTGTGTACCCTCTCTCACTGTGTCTCTCTCTGTCAAATAAATAAATAAAATCTTAAAAAAAAAAATAAGAGAATGGCAGATAAGAGAAGTAAAGGGATATGGGTATGATTTAGGAAATGTAGAACTGGAATTACCATGGGTAAAACTAGCTACAATTTTAGACATGGTCAGTCATATGGCTCCTCTTTCCTCGATGGTGAAGTGTTCTCTAGGAGACATTTGTAAAATACGCAAACAATTTTTCAGTTGAACAAAATGAGGGTAAGACTGAAATAAAAGATTAAAGTTCACAACTTGCACAGGCTCCAAGTCCACTCTTCTTTCTACTATAGCATAACTGCTTAAGCACTACGGAGCTCTGAGACAAATTTGCCTCTCGCCTTGGGCAGATTTCCAAGTCTACATTCTATAGAATGCTGATCCATAAAATGGGATAATGCCACAATCTGCCTCCTAGGGGCTATTAGAGAGATTTAATGGTCAGGTTTGCTAAGTACGTTGAGGAGGGAAAGGATAGTGCTGCTTAGGCATGAGTTGTCATTTTGCATACTCTAATAATACCTGAAATCCTCAGGTCCCGGTCAATTCTTTTATGCTTGTTTGACCAATGAGCAATGAGCTCCATTCTTTCTCCCTGTCTCCTGGCAAAATCATGTCTGAGAAACTCAGAATTATTTATATCTGAAACTTAGCTTTTCTGTGTCCCTCAATGGCATGAATCATTATTGTGTATATGTGATTTTATATATTTATATATCTAACATACAGTAATTTCTTTGGGTTTTCAATTTGATTTATAATCTTTACACAGTTTTATAAATGTCTCTGTCACTTTTCTGGAATGGATAGCCTCCGTGGGATCATTCCTTGTTGTTGAGATTTCCCACTGATTCAGGCCTTCCTTGTTTGCACGTATGCCTGACCATCTTAATGTTCGATATTTAATCCGAGTGAAATTTCTTTTACATGCAGGGCTACTAAAAAATGTGCTCTCCATAATTGAGTGAAGAGACAGAGAGTGAAAAGCTGATGATGGAAAAGTCAGGCCATGGAAAAACTGGGCACATTTTCGTACTTATGAATATTACGAGTAAGTAAGAAAGAAGGATTTTCATTTCATCTCTATTTGCCAGGATTATTTTGTCTTTCTCTTTCTTTTCCTCTTTCTATTTATTTTTCTCCTTCATTCAATACACAGAAATTTGGGCTCTGCTTTGGAGAGGAAATAAATGGTAGGCCTGCTTCCCAAGAATAGTTATTCCCATTCATACGAAATAAATGTCAGGGAACTTAACCCTTTATATTTCATAATTCACTGAGTAAATTGATTGCTAGGAAGTTGTACAGCGTAGACTATATTGTAAGGAAGGGGGTGTATTTACCCTGAGTGAATTTTGTATGCATCAGATGAATAAACTTGGTAAAAATTAATACTATTAGCTGACATCTATATGGTGTGAACTGTATATCAGACAATGCCCTAAGTACTTTCATTCATTAAATCATTTAATCCTCTGAACAACCACATAAGGTAGACACTTAAAATTGCTTCCATTTTACAGATGAGAAAACTGGCACAGAACAGTTAAGAAACTTGTCCAAAGTTGCATGTCTGATAAAAGATAGAGCTGAGGTTTGAACTCAGGCAATCTGACTCTCATTCACTGTGTTATACTGGTTATGCCATAAACAGATACTAGGAGGCAAACTCCTTATTGCCCTACTAAAGGTCAGTCCAAATATATTAGGATATATTTCATGAGACTTTTACTCCCAGTGGCCTTCAGCAGATGAAATTCTGAATTTTGGGGTAGCAACTTACTGCTTTGATCAGTCTTAGATTTATTTCTAATGGAAATCAACTACAAATGAAATTAAGTCAATCTATTTGATTTGGCTTTATTTGCTTTTTATAATGTAGCAGTGGAGTAATTCTGCTAAATCACTACTCTAGGTCAGATAATTCACTCAGCATCTTCATAAGAGTATTGAATAGACTTGTCATAAAGGACTTCAAAGTAACGTACATAAAGTTTAATTAACTTGCCCAAAGTCACACACCAATTGAGTGACAGACTTGGACTTGGAATTATGTCTTTCTGTCTCTAGGCCATGTTACTTACAATGCCTGATGCCATTAGTCATAAACTACAAAGAGGTACATATATGTGTATGTTTATGAGTATATATTTATGCAGTAGAAACTAAAACATAGAAATCGTGAAAATCATGTAAATATTTATGTTTTCCAATTACTTTAACTGGAACCTCTGCATTCCTGTGGCTTATATTCATAAGAACTTATCAGGGATAAGGGAAGTAAGCTGTCTTGTGACTACCTCATGGCTCTGTTATGTCATGAATCCTTTTTCATTTACAATAACTTTGGAAGAGAATAAAAATTGAGAGTCACAAAATATAATCATTCCAATATCCCCACTAGGGCAGTCTATCCAGGCTGGAACATCCCTCACAGTGTTGGTGAATTTTGCATTTTCTCTGTTATGTTCTCTTAAACCCACGCTTGCAGGTTCTTAACCACGCTAATCAGTGATTGATTGGTATATGCCTGCTTGAAATGACCTCTCATCTTATTTGTTCATTTGCATTTTTCCTAAAACCTCCTTAAAAGGTTTTTAAAACTTGTACCTCTTTTTTACTAAATATTTGAAATAACAGCCGATGAAAAGATTTTAACTCATTATATAGTGATTTTTTTCCATCTGATGATCTTTCTTTGAATATCCACACCCCCTCCTCTCCCCAGCCCCATCCTCTGCTTTTTTTCCTAGGATATAATATGTGGCAGGATTCAGTTAGAGATCTCTGGGTTCATCATCTTCAGAAAATTTATTATTGGTGGTCCAGTTTGCCTGGAATGTGTTGTACTAAAAGGATAAGGGAGTTTCACAAATGTGCTTTATTGTATCAAAGGAAAGCATATTTAATAATAAAATGCTGAATGCCAGTATCTATATCTGGAAGTTCAGAGACTTCTTTGCAGACCTGATATAGTGATGGCCAAGTTTTCACCTCCTATGTCTACTCTGATCTATTAGTAATATGCCATTGAAGCACAACACTGAGAGTTATTCTATGGCCATGTCTGGGCTCAGTAGGATTTCTGAGCTCAATTAGTGATGTCTGTCATGATTAGGAAACTGGGGAATGATAGCACCTAGGTCAGATAGTTACCCTATTCAGGCCTGATGCTTTCTACACAGTGAATTTCTGTCACTGTATTTCTAAGGATGACCTGGATAATCCTATACTATCATAACCTTGATCCACGTCCAACAAGAGTTTTTATTATTTGCGAGTTCTTACTAACATCCAACCTGCATAGATTTGGTGTAATTTAGAGTTATTTCCTCCTGTTCATCTCTATTCAGAAGTAGATTTGCCATACAATAGCTCTTCTTATATGTGAAGGCTGCCATTAAAGAATGGCCCAGGGAGTTGTCCAGAGAGGGTTGGTGGCTGCAAACTGGGACATCGGCAATTGGGATGTGCATTGTGTTATATCACCAGGCTGAGAAGCCAGTCTGTTTTCATGGAAAACAGACCTTCCTGTTTTATCACAGCAGGAACTAGAAGAGCTTTGTGAACAGAACAGAGAAGTATGATAGGACTGACTTACACAATGCAGACTCATAATGGAAAACAAATTTGACCCATTTTATAACAAAGAACCCACTCTCCTTGGTGCTTGCATGGTCCCATTAGCTGTCTTTGGGCTCACAGAAATTAACTGCACCATATCGCCTGATTGTTCTTCAACCTTTCTTTCGTCCAGGCCTGTTCAGAGTGGTGAGAGTTGACAAAACCTCATTATCAGTTGGGCCCAGATTATGTAGATGGACAGAGAGATTTGAAAAAGAACACATAAGGAGTTTGCCAGAGATAAATAATGTGTTATTTTAACCTGGTGACATGAAATATAATAGAAGGAGTGGAGAAGAGTTTGATTTTTACCCAGTTGAATAGTCTTTAAATCATATGCAAGGGAGTGGGGGGGGGGGCGTGGAAAAAAATGGTCTGTGAATCTGTGTGATAAATGTTTCAGTTTAAAATGGGAGACAGATTTATTAATTGCCTGCCCCATGCCAGACACTGTCACATATTTTCTCTACATTCCTGTTGGAGTTGAAGGAGCCTGATAAACAATACCCCCTTTTTTTTCCATTTGGTTCAGAAACAACTAGGGGACAGACACGAGATTGACAGCGGGAGGTGACAGTGTCGGCTTTATGACTGATGAAGCTGTTGGAGAATGTGATTTAGACACAGCTGAGTGTACCTGCAGATACACTCCACCTAAATGGAAGGTAAACTACAGGTCCATTCCATGGAGAAAAGAGATAGGAAAGTAGAATACACAATGAGAGAAAAGATAGTGAGGGAAGGAGACCTCTTCGGCTGATCCTTACAAATCTAACAATCGGAGAAGTAACTAGCCTTCAAATGGGAAAAATAAGTAAGGAGATCATTGGTGTTATGCTAATGGGAGTCCCAAGAAAAGTGGGGAAAAGTGTTCCCTGATAACATTTTCCTTTACTTTATTGTTACAATATTATGAATGTTTGTTAGAGGCAAAAATTCTATTTCCTGAGAGCCGTATTTTCATGCATGGGTGAGATTTTCTACCCCACATCTTGGGAGAGCAAACGAAGAATATTTCTGGTGTCTCTTTACTCCCTCCTTATTCCCAATTCTTCCCCAAAGGAGGAGAGGCAACTAATCTGATTGGTGAATTTAAAAGCAAACACCTAGCAAATTTAATTTAACTTCCTCTGACTTTTCCATGTGGGTCTGCTTGCCTTCAGAGGTGTCCGTCTGGGCAACAAACCTAAGTGTGTATGCTCTTCCTTTTGGGGAGGGCTGAGCCTCTCCTCTTGCTAAGGACCAGGTGAGTTAGACTCAGCAGTTCTGGGGTGAATATAAAAAGCCCATCAAGACTGCGTATCAAAGCACAACTCCCTTGTGCTTAATCAGTAATCGGACTGGCATTTTTAGCGTTTTAGCATATTAACTAGAGGGCTTAACTCTCAATCAGTTCTTAGGAAGAAAAGAAAGGAAGAATTTATGTATTTACTTACATCTTGGGCCTTAGTCTGGAGCCTTGAGAAGCTGACATCCAGGGAGCAAATTGGCATAGATTTGAAGGCTGCTGATATAACCTAGAATGGTGACTTTAGTCTTAGCATTTAGGCCTTGGTGACACAAAACCACCCACTTGCATAGGAGACATCTACTAATTATGTCCAGTTTTGTAGATGCAGAGGTAATGTTTAACAGGAAGCTAGGCCTCTTGGGCTTCAGTGAGAAGCAGGAAGGCATTGGCGAACAAGGTGCTGTGTGCAGTCCCCAGGAGCCGATTGTACCCGAGCAAAGGAAACTCAAGGTTGGAATGAAGAGTTATTATTATTACTTGCCACAATTATTTCACACTAGCAGAATTTTCATATATAGACCTCTTGGTTTGGCCTCTAGGAATGGGAAGATTGAGCAATATTTTCCTGCTTTTATTTGGTGATTCAGCTGTGTCTGCAAGCCCAGATATGACGCCAAGCTTCCACAGAGCACTGGAATGTGGTTTCTGCCAGGCATCGGAGACTAAACTAAATCCCATGTCCCAAGTGCTCCAGCTTTTTGATGTTACTCTGAACAGCATTTAGAGCCAATAGAAAGAACTGCGGGGAGGGACTAAGCTCTTTGACTCACAGGCTTTCTCATACCTCAAGATTTAAACCCTTACCAAATGGTCTCACATTGGCTCCAGATAGGTTAATTTTATAGTCTTTGAATATGATTTAAAATATCAGTGTTTTGCACTGTGGTTTTACTTGTTGGAGGTTAGAACGTTTTATAAAAAGGAATTAAGGCCCTTATTATAAATAGGCTGTTGACCTTTTTTTTTTTCCAACTTAGAAAAACAACTTCATATATTTTTATTCCAAGCGCAATGGCTAATAAGCCAATAAAGAAAGTCAGAAAAGTTTGTAGTTAGAACACTCTCTCAAAGAATCCATTTTGCTCCAGAAATCAAGGAGGAATTGGATTGTTTAAGGAAAAAAAATCTAAATTTCACTCTAAGTACCAGGATCAGAGGGATGAGGTGATAATATGAAGGGAGATGGCGAGGACACATAGCATAATTAAGCTGAAAGGAGAGGGATTTTTCACAGGACAAAGATTGATATGTAGACTAGATAGGTTTACACAGGAAATTACTTATTGGAAGATAAGCTAAATACCCTTGAAAGAGAAAAGAATGAGCCCAGGTTGAATTGCTTTTAATAGTGGACTAGAAAAAGGGCAAACATTTTAATTGTCCTTAGAGAAGAAAGGGTGGGTAGAAACTAAACAAATCTAACAGTACAGGAGAGATAGTATCTTACCCTCCCATCAGTCCTAGAGGAACCATTCAGAGGTATCCTCTTAACATTGTATATAGAGGCTGTAAGAGCTATTGGAACTATTCTCTGAAGAATCCTTTAAAAACACAAAAAGAAGGAAGTGGAGAGACTTGAGAGGGGAGGAATGGGAGGATCTGTGTAGATGAGCTCAAATTCTATGAGATGGTCACGAAGTTGACATAGATATCTTTAGGGAAAGATAAAATACTCTCTGAGGAAGTAAGTTTAAGTAAGTTACAGAGTTAAGACTATGAAAATGTGGAAAGATAAAACATGGGAAAGAATAAACAAGCTAAGACCCGAGTCTTGTCCTACAGGGAGAACTTTCTGAGTTTTTCCATCTTAAAGGGTTGAGCTTGAATGATATTTGTTTAAACAGTAAATTCTTTTGGCAGATCCCAAATTATTGATATCTCATCTCTTCAAAATGGAAGATGAAACAGGATGAACTCTAGAGAAAAAAGCTCCTAAAACAAAACAAAATAAAACAAAACAAAATGGAGGCCAGAAAGCAATGCAAAAAGCAAGAAAGAGCAGAAGTCCTCAGATTGAGCAATTCTTCCTGTAGGAGAGAAGGAAAGGGACGGGATAATATGTGAAAATCCTCGCTGAATTTCCCCCAAAGGGAGAGTCCACAGAAAAGAACATTAGAAGTCTATCCATATTTCACTCACTGTGGGCAAAAATGTTGAAAATATTTTGGTAGCCATTGAAATGGCATAAGTTAGTCAAGTCCAGAAAATTTAAATTTGGGGAAAGGCAGGGTACCAGAAAGGAAAACATGGCAAAGGCATTCATTGTCATGGTGCCACTTGGAAGTTGAAATATCAGAAGTATATACAGCTTAATCTGTTGAGAGTGATCTTTCACCAAAACCTCAGGCAAGAATGAAGGGAAACCTTTCCCATGAGGGGGGCTTTCTAAGCTCAGGAAAAGTCTTAGCAGGAACGAGTGGCAGTAGGCACTTGAGTGCCAGCCTGAAACTGTCTGCTCGGAAAGTGATAGAGCAGACCTTGGCCCTGTGTTCAGTACTAGAGTGGCAGAAACTTAACGGCTTGCAGGGAAATGGCACATGAAAGAGTTGTGGATATCCTGGTTAAGGAAGAACAATTCTGAGAACATCCGGTATCTGTGAATACTAGCATTCCAAGATGCGTAAGGAGAGAATGGACAGTGCATACAAGTAGACTGCTGTTTTGTGTGTGGTTTTTCCCTTACAGAGCACGTGTTGGAACCACTATTAATCTCCTGCATAGATATTTCTGTAGATTAAGTTTATACCTACAAATCAGCTTGATTAGCACCTTAGAGAGAAAGAAAGCAAGGTTTACCTCACCTACCCAACTGCCTCAGATAGAAGTGAATTGCTGATCTTCAGCAAAGGATGGATTTCAATTATACAGGTATCTGGGTGGAGATGACATCATGCTTGAAGAGCTGAACTAGGGGATGGGCATTTGCTTCTGTTTCTAAATATGGTAGATAGAGGCTGTTACCGTGACAAACGTGTGTTTCCTATGATCATTTCGTGCTCTTTAAAAAGTGAGGCACCTTGGTGTGATGCACTGAGAAAAATATAACAGAACTTTGTAGGATTCCTGCCAAAAATGTATAATCAGAATCTAATCATAAGGAAACATCCTACAAACCAACATTGAGGGAGAGTCTACAAAATCACTGACCTGTAATCTTCAAAACTGCCCAGGTCATGAAAGAGCAAGACAACGTTTGAAAGGCAAGAAACATGAAAGACAAAGGGAAACTCTGGCGGGCTGAGCATGTCACTAGATGAGACAGCTAAACAAAATGCATGATCAGGATCCAGTGCAGAAAGTAGGATAGAGTTGGTGAAGTCTGAATAAGGTCTCAAGTTTAGATAATACTATTTTATCAATATTAATTTCCCGATTCCTAATTTTCCTATAGTGTGGTTATGTAAGAAAATATCCTTTTTATGGAGGCAAAGAGACATCCCATTTTCAACTTACACTTATTTTTTTTTTCTTAAGAGAGACAAAATGATGAAATAAGCATGGTAAAGTGCTAACATTTGGAGAATCTGGAGTGAAGAATATACAGGTAGGGTTGCCAGATTTTGCAAATAAAAATACAGAACATCAAGTTAAATTTGAATTTCAGATAAATAACATATTTTTATTACAGATTTGCCCTAAATATTGAATGGGATATATTCATATTTTTTAGAAAATGCTTATATGAAACTCAAACTTATCTGGGAGTTTTGTATTTTATTTGCAGTATTGGGGACATATTTATAGTGAAACAATTATTCATCATTTACATGAAATTTAAATTTAATTGGATGCTCAGTGTTTTTTCTGGCAACCCTACATACAGCATTTCTTCTCATAGGTTCTCAGTTCTTTCAAAATACAGTTTAAAAAAGGTCAAAAACCTCTGAGACTGGGAGTCAAATTCACTCTGTTTTAGTGATTTTAAGAGACTTGCATCCATTGTAGTAAAACAAAAAACAAAAAACAAACAAACAAACCAAAAAACCCAACCCAGTTGCTACTCTAGAAGGAGCATCCCTCTACTTAGAGATGTGAGTGAGCATCTTACCTGAGACTTATAGAAAAGAAATCCAGGACCTAATATGTGTGAGATTTCATTTACTTGGATCTTACCATATAGTTTTTTGTTTTTGTTTTTGTTTTGCAACCACTCTGGAAAACAGAGGTTCCTCACAAAGTTGAAAATAGATCTACCCTATGACCCAGAAATTGCACTACTGGCTATTGACCCCAAATGTAGTGATCTGAAGGGGCACCTGCACCCCGATGTTTATAGCAGCAATGTCCACAATAGTCAAACTATGGAAAGAGCTTAGATGTCTATCGACAGATGAATGGATAAAGAAGATGTGGTATATATAAGATGTGTGTGTGTATATACACATATATATACATACACATATATACACACATATATATACATACATACATGCATAGACACACACACTATATATACACAATATTACAAATATTACACAGCCATCAAAAATTGAAATCTTGCCATTTGTAATGTGTGGGTAGAACTAAAGGGTATTATGCTAAGCAAAAGAAGCCTAACAGAGAAAGACAATTATATGATCTTGCTAATAATGTGGAATTTGAGAAACAAGGCAGAGGATCATAGGGGAAGAGAGGAAAAATTGAAACCAGAGAGCAAGACAAACCATAAGAGACTTTTTTTTTTTAAAGATTTCATTTATTTATTTGACAGAGAGAGAGAGAGATCACAAGTAGGCAGAGAGGCAGGCAGAGAGAGAGGGGAAAGCAGGCTCTCCCCGCTGAGCAGAGAGCCCGATGTGGGGCTCGATCCCAGGACCCTGAGATCATGACCTGAGCCAAAGGCAGAGGCTTCAACCCACTGAGCCACCCAGGCACCCCAAACCATAAGAGACTTTTAATGTTAGGAAACTGAGGGTTGCTGGCGGGGAGAGGGGTGGGGGTTGTAGTGGCGGAGTGATGGACGTTCGGCAGGGTATGTGTTATGGTGAGTACTGTGAGTTGTGTAAGACTGATGAATCACAGACCTCTACCCCTGAAACAAATAATACATTATGTTGATAATAAATTAAAAAGGGGCAACTGGGTGGCTCAGTGGGTTAAAGCCTCTGCCTTTGGCTCAGGTCATTATCTCAGGGTCCTGGGATTGAGCCCCTGGACCCAGGCTCTCTACTCAGCAGGGAGCCTGCTTTCCACCCCCCCCCACCCCGCCGCCTGCCTATCTGCCCACTTGTGATCTGTGTCAAATAAATTTAAAAAAAAACTTTAAAAATAAACAAACAAACAAACAAATAAATATTCACTAGAATTTGATAAGGGAAGGAGATTGTGTTAAATTTGCGGGGGGGGGGGATTTATTTTGCTGGCATTGTCTTGCTGGACTTCATGCTATCCCTTCAAGTCATTGTCTATCTGCTGATAAAATACACTGGACAGCTTGACTGCACACTTTGAGATGAGAAATGGAATCAGATATTAATTTTCAAGCTTGGAATTCAGTGATGTGCTGTTGTGCAATACTTCTGAACTTTCTGGAGGCACATGAGGTACAAAGTGCTGTCCACTGCTGGTGCCTGGAGACTCACCTGAGGAGCAGTGGGTGGGACTGGGGAGCACTAACGCTGTCCAGCCTGGCAGGTAAATCTGTCTCACTGGCAGAGAAAGGCTAATGGGTCAGTTAGAGCTTCTTATTAGCTGCCTCCTCCAATCAGCTTTATCAGTAACAGAGCACGCATTCACCTTCCAAATTCCATATTCTTTTTTTTTTCGAGATTTTATTTATTTAATTGACAGACAAAGATCACAAGTAGGCAGAGAGGCAGGCAGAGAGAGAGAGGGAAGCAGGCTCCCCGCTGAGCAGAGAGTCCGATGCGGGGCTCGATCCCAGGACCCTGAGATCATGACCTGAGCCGAAGGCAGAGGCTTCAACCCACTGAGCCACCCAGGTGTCCCCAAATTCTATATACTATCTTTCATTTTTAATATCTTTATTGATGTATGACTTAAATGCAGAAACAATCCTTGGCGCATGTTGAATGTATACATCCTAATGAGTGTGCACATACGTAATACGCCGGTGATATTCTCTGCACAATCAAGGTAATAAACACTTTCATCATTTCAAAAAGCTTCTTTGCCTACTGCTCTACTTTTTAAAAATTTGGGGTGTATTAAGAACATAGTATGGCATCTATCCTTTGAACAAAATTTTAAGTGGGCCGTACGGTGTGGTGAACTCTAGGCACGATGTGGTGTGGTGGATCTCTACGATGTATTCACCCTGCATTATTGAAACTTCATACCCATTGAACAATACCTCCCCGTTTCCCCTCCTGACTGCGTCCTGCAGCCACCATTCTATTCTCCGCTTCTGTGAATTTGATTCTTGAGACTCCTCATTATACGCAGAATCCTACAGCATTTGGCCTTGTGAGAGTGGCTGATTTCTCTCAGCAGTCTGTCCTGCAGGGATATATACTCTGTTTTTCAAACCTGAACTTTGGATGGGGAAGAAAAGAATGTTCCTTCTTGTCCTTCCTCCTCCTACATTCATACCAGTATCGATAAGTGAAGTAAGAGTCAGTGAGTTTAAGTATCTTTCTGCGGGTTACATTTGTACAGAGTTTTAAAGATTTTTATTTATTTTTTTATTTATTAGAGAGCGAGAGACTGAGAATGAAAGGGAGAAAGTCAGAGGGAGAAGCAGACTTCCCGCAGAGCCGGGAGTCCGATATGGGACTCGATCCCGGGACTCCGGGATCATGACCTGAGCTGAAGGCAGTTGCTCAACCAACTGAGCCACCCAGGCGCCCATGTACAGAGTTTTAAACTCAGATTTAAATCCTGGTTTATCTAGCTCTGTTGCTCCTACTTATTTCATCTCTATGACCACCATTAGGGATATAATGACACAATCTATATTTATGTAATAATTATAAGTCACATCCAGCATCAATACCCACTGTATCTCTTTCCCTACACTGCATGACCTCTCTTTAGTCAGTATGTGTTGGTCTCCCTACATGTACAATATTTAACAGTGAATCAATAATTGAATGAGATACTAAGTGCTTACTATTTCAAAAACTATTATTCTATTATTAGTGAAAGCTGCTATCATTAATGAATTATTTTAAATAATTATTTTAAATAATTATAATTTATCTCAACTTTACAAATAAGCAACATAAAGGCCTCAGTTTACCCATTAGGCCCTCAATTCATTTCATTAGTCTATGTCAAGTTATTCTAAGGTTTCCCCTCAGGTTATGAACCAAGGGCAGACTTCCTATTGCTTACCAAACCACTGTGCTTTTTGTGATAGATAATCAAGTAACATTCAGCACAAACTCACCTGTAGCCTGAAGCAAAGCCATCTTAACCAACTCGCAGTCTTTTTGAGAAGGGAAATTAAATGCTCCTCATGAGCCACTGAGGTTTTATGGTGATTTGTTATGCGGTATTACTGCCTAGCTGACTCTTACAAATTACTCCCAATCTTGTTGGAGAAGCCACTAGGGAAAATGTC
This sequence comes from Nasua narica, assembly GCA_028533885.1. Taxonomy (NCBI): domain Eukaryota; kingdom Metazoa; phylum Chordata; class Mammalia; order Carnivora; family Procyonidae; genus Nasua; species Nasua narica. The sequence goes on from CM052815.1 coordinate 15,940,940, forward strand.
TTCTGTGGGGAGCCTGCATTAATCCGTTCTCTCTGTGGCTCTAATGTTTCTAACTGCTGTGTATTTCAGGAAGAGTGAGTGGATAGTAGTATGTTGTGTGGTAGAATGAGGGGGCGGCTACCTGCTGCTCCAGTTCTCAACTGTCTTTGCTGGAGAAAGGCACGCTGGATGGTGTTTACGTGAATGACACATTCCCATGCAGGTCCCGGGGAATTCTTGGCAAACCAACTGTAATTCTCCCAACCCTTTCTGTCTAACTCAAGATAGCGTATTGTAGTAAATGCAGAAGTGAGAGCAATGTTGCCTTAGAGAGACGCTATTGAATCTACTTTAAAATGTCTATGAAAATGATCCTTCATGACCGTGAGTATTTTAATATTGATCTGCTCAACAGCCAACTGTGGCTTGAAGTGGGTGTGATTCTAGTAAAAACTCTCTACCCCAAACCTCATTCCTCTCTTATTCTCTGCAAGTGTATTAACTTCTGCCTCAGGAATTGGCATTTTTCCCTGTCCTCTTGTTTTTCCTTTTGGGGGTCTTCCAAAGGAAAAGACATTATATTTGTTGTGCAAAACATTGATTTTGACCCCCAAAACTCCTTTTTAAAAAATATGATCTCACAACCTATTGGATTTTGTGAAGGACAAGAAACCCGTGAAACCTCATTGCCCTAATTGCTCTGACAGATCCCCTTTCCTGGTGCACAATATGCTTGTTCATGACATCTCCTTCCAATATCAGGACATTGCAAGTACTTTCAGTTATTTTAAAATAGACTCATTTCAACTGCCACAACTTAGTTTGGTCTATTGAAAGAGTTTCTTTTTATATGTTCCCTAAAGCTCTCCTATTCCCCCAAGGGGAGGTTAAACTCATGGTTCTAGTTGAGGACTTGGAATGGAGAAGGACTATGTACATCCCATTTTCTCTTCTTGCTGTACCAAACTTCACCCTCTCTTTTGTGTTTATTTCCCTGATGTCACAGTAAGGAAGAGAGGGAGGGAAAGAGGGCATTACCTAATGTCGTTCTCTGTCTCATTCTTTCTCTGTAGTAATAGCTATGTACTTTGATGGCTCTTTGCTCTTTGAGGTTGATGCCACACTGACACTGTATGGCTATCTTACTTTCCTTTTGTGTGGACAGTGCTCAACTTCTGGTTCTTCCTTGGGTTGGTTCCTTATTTGTTGGTTCTTTTACATAGTTCTTGTGGTGGACTCCTTCTTAGTCCCTTGGTCTCTCTGACTGGACTCAGCTCTTTCATCCCTAATTCTCCTTAGCCTCCAGTTTTTTCTTCAAAACTTTGTTGTGATCTAGTCCAGAAGATGCCCCTTGGGGAGGCAATGCAGTGTAAACCCCAGCCTCTTGCCTGCAGCCATTGGTAACTCGTCACGCCGGATGGTAGAAGTGAAGGCCGCCAATTCTTGAGTGCTTCCTCAGCTCTGCCATGTCCTTCTCATGTTTTTCTGTCTGCTCCAGTCATATATGGGTAGGTCCACAAACTCTGTGGCTGAAGACATTGTGTCAGTGAATGAAATCCTAGGCTTTCCTACTTGGGAGATTTATCATACTTGATTCATTTGTCTCTTCAGGTTCTTCTTTCTTCAGCTTTAGAGAGTGGAAACAAATTACATGTCCAAGGGTTACATTCTCCCTCTTAGACCCATTTTTTTCCCCCTCACTCCTAATCCCTGTCTTTAAACTGTCTTTAGAATATTCAGACAAACCAGTCAGTGCCTTTAGCACTTGCGGCCAACCTGGGATCTCAAGCGAAGAACCAAACCTTCTCCAAACACAAGTGCCTAGATTATTTAGCAATGAGCTTCTCAACAGAGGACCATCTCAACCATGGCAGACTATATGATTGTTTATTAAATACTCCTCTTCCCACTTTCATGGCAGGAGTATCCTCATTCTCACCCCACCAACCTTGAGCTTTGTCATGTGATTTTATTTGACTACTGGAAGGTGAATAGATGTGACTCGGCAAAGGCTTTAAAGGCACTTGTATGTTTTGGCCTGTACTCTTGCCATGGCCGTGAAAGGACTATGTGCCAGGTGGCTGCTCTTTCAGGTTTGGTTTCAGAACAGATGTTGAAGAGGGCACACTTGAACTCAAGCCCAGGCAAGCCACTGCTGACTCACTGACCGAGGAGTGAGGGATTACTATAGTTTTAAGCCACTGAGAGTTTGGGTTTATTTGCTGGCAAGGCAGGATCTGATTAATATGTCAACTCAAATGTCTACACTAGTCTATAAGCTCTATCAATGCCTCACACATTCACCGCCAGAGGCTTTCCTGGGTGCTGTGTGATCTGTGCATTCCTGCATGACCTGATGCTTGCTTTAATGCTCTGCTATCACCATCTTGTAATTAGGAACAATTTTTGAACAACAGGCTCCATATTTTCATTTTTTCACTGGAGCCCGTCAAATTGTGTAGCTGGTCACATATCTGATTTAGGCATTTTAATGGGAATTTGGCTGAGAGCAAACAGCAACCTTATCTAGCAACATGGTAAGTCTGGCTTATGCTTTATGATATGATACACATGCACACAGCATTGGCTTTGCTGGCACAGTCGTTCTCAATTATGCAACTCAGTAACAATCGAACCTTGAAAAATTGCTTAGATTCTCTTAAATATAGTTGGTTTATTTGTAAAATGGTTTTTATAGCAATATTTATATTGTGGGTCTTTGAAACAAAGCTTAACTTTAAGATTGTTGATGGATGGATGGACAAGGTTAAGGCAACAAATAAAAGGCAGAGTTGGGCCAGATGGGAGTAAAATAACAATTGGAGGAGAATAGAAGTGCATTAGCTTTTGCTGTTCAGATGATATAAAATATCTCTACCTTTTTTACATGTAAAAGAATTCTCTAGGGGCACCTGGGTGACTCAGCAGGTCAGGCGTCTGCCTTCATCTCTGGTCATGAACCTGGAGTTCCGGGATCAAGCCCTTCATGGGGCTAACTGCTCAGCTGGGAGTCTGCTTCTGTCTGCTCTTCCCCGATGTTTGTGCATGCTCTCTCTCTGATATAGAAGTAAAACCTTAAAAAAAAAAAAAAGAATCGTCTAGTTGTCTTTGAGGAACTAACCCATTTAGTCATTGGTACATTAAGTATTATTACTGTGGTTTCTGTATTTTTACATGTGTCTTTGCCAGGACTGAGGTCCAAATTACCACGTTCCATGGATAAGGAATATTTTATGTTAGATTAGCTAGGCAAAAAAAATGCCTAAGATTCAGACCAGCAGCAATCTCTTTCACCAATATAATCAAATAGATCAACTGTTTGTAAAGGAGAAAAGAGCAAAGGCATAATATTTTAACTTTCACATTTACTCACTATTGCATTACAGTCAACAAAAATGGACTAAACCATACTTAAAATGTTCTCGAAAGAATTGTTCCTGTAACATTTTAATAGATTTAGACAATAATCTGTATGAGGGCATAGGGTTGAAATTTACCCTGATTCCTCCTCATTTAAGGAGCATGTTTATTAAAAAACACTTTTCTTCTTTTTTTCAGGCAAATGATAAATTCAGGCTGTAGCATCTAGGTTTTGCCTGTGATTGGGAAAAGTGTGTGCACATAAATGCCTTTGCTTGACTCAGAATTCATTTGAGTCATTTAGTGTATTTTAGATCTGCTCAGATCATTGTGAGTGAGAGAGCCATTTCATGTCATTTCTATTGCAAGTGCCATTAAAGATTGCTAGGAAGCTGTGGGCCTGTGAAAAATTTACTTAGAGCTCATTCCATCCTCTGATACCTCCTTCAAGATATGTGCATAGGTGATTGGTGTGCAAGACTAAAGGAGTGAGGTGCACCTGGGTGGGTCAGTCGGTTAAGCATCTGCCTTCAACTCAGGTCACGACCTTGGAGTGCTGGGATCTAACTCTGCACTGGGCTCCCTGCTCGGTGGGGAGTCTGCTTCTCTCTCTCTACTCTCTCCACCCCCCCATCCGCCTTACTCCTTGTGCTCATATTCACTCTCAAATATATTTTATATATATATATATATAAAAGACTGAAGGAGTGAGCGCTGGGCTGAGAAGCCAAGGAGAGAGGTCTGTGGAGACACAGTTCATCGACATATATGTGTATATATAGATGCATGTACATAGACATACCTTAGACCTACATATATATCACACTTAGAGGCATTTTAGTTCTGTCTTGTGAGTTCATTCCATCTACAGATATTTACTTAATAGCAGGCACTATGCTGGGCACCAATGCTATATGGGGAGCAAAGCTGGGCTCCTACTTTATGGAGCCTAAACTAGTAGTTAATTTGGAAGGAAAGAAGAGGGTGGTGCTTAGCCTGGAATGTAAGAAGGAAACATGTTTATCACCTCTCAGCTAGTGAAAAAAATATCTACTGTGCTCCTACTATAGTAATAAATAAACTATTTGTGACATTATAGTTTACATTTTATAATATCCATTCATATACATTTGACCATGATCTTTTGTGAACCTCTTTCCACTGCTTTGATAGATGAGAAAATTGAGGCTAGGTGTGCAATTAATAAGGAGCAGTTATCTGGTAGGAAGATTTAAATTTATCTTCTTGGGCACAAGAATCAAGGTGAAGGGTGTAAGCCACCCAGAAACAGAGGGGACTGGCCTAGAATGCTGTGAGTTACCCTGTCTCAGGAGGGGGTCTGAACAGAGGGTGTATATTCAAACATCAGGGAAGTGGACACACTTTCAGATCTTTTCCGCTCTGGGACTCTGGTCCTATAAGTGTCTTTACCCCGGTGGTTTTCAAACTTAACGTGTGTATCACAATGACTTTGGAAGCTTGATAAAAACAGATGCCTGGGCTGAGCTTCAACCTACTGAATCAGAATCTTCTAGCAGTGGGGTCTGGGCTCCTTATTTCCATCAAATTCCACATGAAATCCCTGAAGTGAACCACCATTTGAAGCAACTGTACTATACTTGATGTTTTTACCCGTGCTTTAAGAAGCACTTTATTTATTTATAAAATATTTTATTTTTAAGTAATCTCTACACCCACCAGGGGGTCCGAACCTACAACCTGACATTAAGAGTTGAATGCTCCCGACTGAGCTGGCAGGTGCCCCAACAAGCATTTTCAAGTAGTGGATTTCAAATTTTTAAAAAAAATTTTTTCTTTCTTTTTTATTGGCCTCAAAACACTTAATAGGAGATTCTACCCTCTTGATCAGTTTTTAAGTGCACAATACAGTGTTGTCAGCCATCAGCATAATGTTGTACAGGAAATCTCTCATTAATTCTCTGACTAGGAAACAGTAAGAAGGGAAATCCATGTATAAGTAAATAATAATAGAATAATAACTTCCCGTAACAATACTTATCTATACTACATATGATGAAACCTGTTCTTTTCTTTTGCATTTTGTAAATGCAAATTGAGACTCAATAAATTAATGTCACTCTCCACTAATGGAGCTTGACACACAATTTGAAAAGTAAATTTTTAGAGACGCAGCCTCCGGGGCAGTTTGGGTTGGGCATGGCAATCAGCAGACCCCATTTGAACCAGAGCATCTTTCTTGCCCTCTTTCTTCTTTGATTTTATATGCAGTTCTACCTAAAATTCCATATAAGAAAAGTATTCTTTGGATTAAAAAAAATTTTTTTTAGGGACTCCTTTAGCAATAGCAAGCTGTCTAATATAGCCTTGGGCCTAAAGGAGATAAGAATTATGAGTAAAACACTATCTCTGCCCTTAAGTTACTTGTGGTATAATTGATGAGCTGTGACTAATTCATTTGAAAAAAAGAGTAGATAATGAGTGCTAGGGAGATACTGTAGACTACTCGAAAGATCTCAGGCCTGGGGGTAAAGGCATTCAAATATTTTTTGAACTTTGTCAGGCTTTGTTCTAGGCATTAGGAATATACTGATAAATAATATAGTGTTCCCACCTTCAAGGAGCTAACAATCTAGAGGGGAAAAGAAAGAATCTGAGAGGCTTTTGCACTCATGTATTACCATAAAAGAAACACACAGGCGCACAAGGGAAGAACCCCAGACCAGTCAAATGGGTGAGGAAGAAGGGACTTCGACCTTGGTGGGGTAAACTTGAGCCACTGAAGAGGAGGTACCCAAGCAGAAGGAGCGAAGGACCAGGTAGAGATGCTCAGGAGCCATGGTTTGATTCTGGGGACTGCGTACAGCTCAGGAAGGATGGAGGGCGGGGGGTGGGAGAGTACTGGTGGGGAAGAAGCTAGCAGGGTATGTAATGCACAAGGCCTTGAATGTCATGTGAAATTATTTTGACTATATACTGAGTACTTTGGGGGGAGTCATTGAAGTGTTGCCATCAGCAAGAGTGTCCAGATTGAATTTGTACTTAGGGAAAACCACGTGGACTCATGGGTGGGAAGGTGAAGGGGCGCTGGGTGGCAGGGAGTTAAGATAGGATCTTGCTGCAATATTTAAGCAAGAGGAAACCAAGACATAAACTGAGCCTTGGCCAGTGTGGACAGAGCTGATGAGTGAAATTCTAATTCTAATTTTGCTACTAACTAGAAGTAATATCTTAGGTAAGTCATTTGACTCCATGTCCAAAATGAGACTATTAGAAAATGTGCTCACTGTGATTTCCCTGCTTTCTTTTCTAAAAGTATAAATTGATCTCATAAATACTTTACCCTGGTTAAAGAGAAAGATGGGTAGTTGTGATCAAGACTAGACTAGGTCAAATGTTTGGTCCTGAAAAATGCTGGCTCATATTTTAGATTTGTATTAAGATGGGTATGAGACCTGAAGAAATATCAGATTTAAAATATATGAAATTTAACTTATTAAATAAACTTCAGTGTTCCACTTTACATACAATTATAGACAGGAAGAAGCACATGGCTCTCCCTACTCCCTAGCTCCTTTTCCAGAGCTGTCTGTAGAGGCTGCTTTAAGGCAACAGGCTTGAGCAATGGAAACAGGAGCAAGGCAAAAGGGCCCACAGCGACCACTGAGCTGAGCTGAATGCAAACAGGCTCGTTAAGTGACCCTCCTGGAAATAGCCATAGCCCCTAACTCACCAATGGGCTGCTTACGGCCAGGCACAGTTACCAACAGAAGTAAAATTCTGTACTTCCCCATACTCCCTCACTCCACCTTACAACTGTGGCCCCTCACCCCCTCCTCATGGCAGACAGTTTCTCCTTTGCCATCCGGCCCTCTGCTCCCTTGCAGTGTTTTCTGTAACCTTCTATCTCCTTTGTTCTGCCTCTGCCTGAGCTGCTGGCCCCCACCCAATTGGGATGCCCCATACTGTCCTCATTGGAAGTGGATTGTAGCTTGAGCCTTGTACTGCTCAAGTCTGATTTTCTGTGCTGTGATATTTTCCTCTAAAAACATGTGTTGTGGTTGTTGGATAATTTGTAGCTTGCTGTAGATATTAACATTGCTTGTCTCTGGTAGCTGACTAATGTGCTTATTTTAGGTAGCTCATTCCTTTGATGGTAAAGATTATGTGCTGAGAGATATTGAGTGCCAATTTTGTGGAGAGATATTGCTTATGCTAATTCTTATGCCTGGGCATTTAATTTGGTGCATTTACAGTTCAGCAAAATTACTTGGTTTTTCTTTTGTGGTACAAGGGGAAATAGATTTCTATCGAGTTTTGACTATTATTAAGGGTTATAGGAGCTAGAAGCTAATAATAATAATAATCACTGCCATTCATCAAGTGCTTATTGTGTGCCAGGAGTTATTCCGAGTTTTGGGGGGTAATTTTTTTTTTCTTCTTGCATACGCTTTTTCGTATAATCTTTCAGCCACACTGGAGGGTAGATGTATTATAAATCCCATTTTAGAGATGAGGAAACTTGAGCTCAGGAGCTCCCTTTCCCATCTAGGGTGTTCTGTTTCAGCATTTCAGAGAACTAGCTTTCCTTTATGCTTCTCACCCTCTTCCTCTCTCTCCTTCCCTCCTCTCCCCTCTCTCCCCCTGCCTCATTCTCTGTCTCATCTCTTCCTCTTTCCCTCAAGCCTTTCTTCTTTCTCTACCTCCTTCTTTATTATGAGAAGCAAAACAACATACAATGGCATGGAATAGTGGTGATGAAATAATTAAAAGACACGGTTAAAAATGAAAGGGATTTGGGGCACCTGGGTGGCTCAGTTGGTTAAGTGACTGCCTTTGGCTCAGGTCATGATCTAGGGATCCTGGAATCAGGTCTCCATCAGGCTCCCTGCTCAGTGGGAAGCCTGCTTTTTTCTCTTCCACTCCCCCTGCTTGTGTTCATTCTCTCGATCTTTCTCTGTAAAAAAAAAAAAAAAATCTTAAAAAAAAAAAATGAAAGGAATTCGATAGCCCATTTAAGTGACTTTCAGTATATGTCTTATAGATTCGATTCCCCAGGGTGTTTCTCTTTCTCTCTTTCTCTCTGTCTCCCTGTCTCTCTTCCTCTCTTGCTCTTTCTCATCACTGCTGACTTTGTCTTTAGGAATGGGCACATTGTCTTATCCATCACCCCAGGGGTCATTGTATAATGTCTATCCCACAGGACATTAGATCAATTAACTATGATGCTGGGAATCACAGGGTATTGACTGAAGATAAGCAGGGGCATTTTGGCTACAGAACACAGAAAGTCCAATCCAGCAGACTTTTTTACAAACAGCTCTGACTTTTAATTTCCAACCTCTGTTATATCCAGCTCAGAATGTATCTTTCTGCAGGCCCTTAAGAGCAAACAGATGGTTCTAAGCTTTAGCTCCCACACCTGGATCCTCTAGCAAAGATCGTCATCTCTTTTCTAGGATGGTAAGAACTAAGGCTCTGAACTCAAGAAGTTTCATGGAGATCACACTTCCGATGGTAAGAATATTTACCCCTACAACCACCCCGGTCACCCACAACTAAAAGTCCACCGTCAGAGAAATTTATTTGCCCTCCACTGCAAAGGGACTGATCTTTCTTCAAATGCAGATGTGCCAACAGAGGAAGGTTATCACAAGGTGAGACTCTCAGGTCCAGGCAAGCCAGCTGGTTTAACTGAGAGTTGTTCTAAGAGGAGGAAACAGGGAAGGAGCAGGGGAGGGACACTGTTTGCTGCTGCTATAAACGGTAGCTGCCTGGCAGAGGCTCTGCCATGCTTTCCAGGTGGAAAGAAAAGAGCACTCAGCCAGACCACCACTTCCCACTTACCCACAGTAGCTGTGTCCAGAATTGCCTTTTTTAGTTCTTCAGGTTTTTTTGTTTGCTCTTTCACCCAGCTTTTTCAAGGATCACATCAGACTTAGAAAAGAAAGGATCAGTTCTTTTGCAGGACTAACGCTGAAGCCCTGAACAGTAGATAATTGTACCTGGGAGTGTTGGACGGTCCCACGGTATTGTTACGCAGAAGAAGGTACTGTTAGTGGATGGGGCATCATCGATTTTGGAGTCAGGCTTAGCCTATTTGGGCTGCTATGATTAAATGCCACAGACTGGGTAGCTTGCAAACATTTATTTCTCAGGGAGAGGCTGCAAGTCTGAGATCAGGGCACCGGCAAGATCCAGTGAGAGCCTCTTCCTGGATCGGAGCTGGCACAGTCTCACGTGGTGGAAAGTGCAAGGGGGCTCTGTGGAGTCATTTATACAAGAGCATGAATTCCATTCGCAAGGGCTCAGTCCTCCAAACCTAATCACCTGGTAAAGGCTCCACCTACTAATACAGGCACTCTTGGAGGTTAGGATTTCAGTACGTGAATTTTAGGGAGACACAAACATTCAGACCAGAGCAGAGAGTGCAGCTGCTTGAATTTAAAATCAAGTGCTGTGATTTACAGCTTTCTAACCCTGAACTCATGATTTTACCCCTGCAAACTTTGGTTTTTCCATCTGTAAAATGGACTAATACTAGAACCTCACCTGTATAGATGTAAGCAAGATTATTAATGTAAGTAGCAGATGTCGTAACTGAATAAATGTTGGTTTTTCTGTTTTCATTAAACTGTTGGGTTCAGAAGGAAAGAGTTTAGAAGAATTGGCTGAGTTGGAAGTAAAAAAAAAGACAAAACACAATTGCCCTATTATGTAATGTGCCTCATTCTGACTGAGCTGTGATCTCTTGAAACTAGTTACCGCAAAGCACCTTCACTTTCCTTTGAAATAGGATTTCAGATTTCAATTTAAAGGAGATTTTTTATGCAAATATATCCTATGTACAGCATCTTCTGCCCTCTTCTGGCTTCTTCAAGAAATTCAAGTACGTGTATAAGCTAAATAGTGCTTTTTTTTTTTTTTTTTTTTAACTTTTAGTGGACATCCACCATTTGCTCTTTCTCCGTTTCTGGATGAAAAAGATATATCTGTAATAGATTATAGAAAGACAGGAGTTATCAGAAATCTTTGATTTTTTTTTCCCCCAACAATTTGTTTTTGAAATGGAGATTTCATTCTGCTATTTTATTCAATCCTATCCTTCCAGGGCCAGTTCTGCATATCATAACTACTAAATAAATAATTAAACTGTGCCAAAAATGATTGCAGAGACTAAAATCTGAGGTCATTATAATTCCTGAGATAATTAATCAGATGTTTAAAATAGAACCAGCATGTGAGAACCTTTGATTATAGAAAAAGCCTGGGGCTAAAAGTCCCAGCTCTATTAGAGATTATATTGGATTTTAACTTCTTTTACCCCAGCCTTCAAAAAATAAATAAAAGCATAATTTTTAAAGGTAGGGCAATTCAGGCCGACTCATGGCCCTCCATTGAGATTTTCAGATGTGGCACGGATCAAGCATTATTTGCTAGGCCTTTGAATGACAGTATTTATAGTTATCTGCACTGTTTCACATCCCGCCAGAGATGTCATGCCATGGCAAAAGATTTCCTATTAGAATATGACCCCAAAACAGAAGTCCCTGTTGGCCAATTCAAGGGAGCCTGAGGACAGCTTGCTGTGACGGGGAGGGTCACAGTCAACAGAGGGCAGCTTGTTCAAAGATCTATTGCTAAGGAAGGTCTCCTGCATCTCAGGGCTTCCTGGGGCAGGAAAGGATTTGCTGAATGGAAGGAAAGCAACATTGGAGGGCTATCCCAGTGGGCATGAAAAGAGGAACAAGTAACTGAAGATGAAAACAGCAAAGCATTTGTGATGCTGGCTGCAGCTTTTCCTTTGACGTCTTATACTGTGTAATTCAGGTGTCACCAAAGTTGAAGAGTTATAATCCAGACTCTCATTTTCCAACCAGTCCTGGATTGCTAATGTCTAGAATTTGTATTGTCTCTAGATTTCCCCTACCCACCTGTAAAGAACTAAAAGCTTTTACAGCAAGAAACCTTGCTTAGTCATCAAAACGTACCAGTGTTCAGAAGAATAAGTGGGTGCAAATAACCTGTACATTTTAGACAAAGGAGAATCACGGGAGCATTTCCTTTACCGTAGTTTAAAACACAGTAAAAGGATACAATGCCAATTGCCTGGGTGGCTCATTCGGTTAAGCGTCTGCCCTTGGCTGAGGTCATGATCCTGGGGTCCTGGGATCGAGTCCTGCATTAGGCTTCTTGCTCATCAGGGAGCCTTCCTCTCTCTGCCTGATGCTCCCCCTGCTTGTGTACTCTCTCTCCGACGAATAAATTAAATCTTTTTAAAAAAAGAATACAACACTTAAAATTATTGTATTAAGTCCAAAGGCTACAGACAGAATAATAGAATTATTATAAGACCAAGAGGCAAATGCTAGCCTTGACATGTATGATATACATCCAGGAAATAGAAGCATTTTTCAATGATTGTGATTGAGGTAACTGCTTAAATATCTGGGAGAAAATAATAAAGCTTCAAATAATTTTACATATCAAAATACGTTCCAGGAAGATTACCAGCATTAACTGTATTTTAAAAATGGATAATGAAAGAAGCAATGTCTATTGCTGCATGTATCTGATGGCATATTTGCTCTTAAAATGACATTTTTATTAATAATTTATTGACAAAGGAATATAGTTGGGTCATTTAGAGGTTTTAGCTACCAAAAACAAAAACCTCTTTAAGTTTTAAGGGAATTTACTGAAGGATGTCAGCACATAGAATCGCTAGGATAGTCAGATAATTATGACTGGAGATCATGCAACTAGGGAAAATGTGTGATCCGTGCTGTATCATTGGTACAGACACAGCTCCACAATTTCTAGCTGTGACACTGGGAAGTTTTCCCTTGACTTTCGAGGCTGGATCCTGCTGTTGAGCCACGGCCGCTGTTGCTCCTGAAAGCTCCATTCTCTTGGCTGTGCGTGCCAAGAGATGGATTCCATAGGGAGTCTCCTTCCTCCTGTCGCCCTCTTCCAGATGAAAGACGCAAGCATCCGACAAAGTCTAGATCACCCAGGCTACTCCCTAACTGCTAGGGAGGGTGGAAATTGAGTGGGCTTCTGGGTGTGCCTGGTGCAGCGATTGCTACAGCTACAGTTAAGATGCTCAGAAGAAGCTGGATGTCAGTAGACATGACATAGGTCCCTACACGCTCATGGTATAAATAAGCAATGTGTATAAACACTTTATATGTGATCCAAACCCCCTTTTTGCAAAACAAATTATATATGCATGCAGAGAAATAAGACTCTAAAGAATAGAACCAAAAGCAATTAATATTGGATCTAGGAGAGGCTGGCAAATAGAATTCAGCTTATTTTTTTATATCATATTCATATATCTGAGTTTTTTAAATTCTCTGTCGTGTGTATATATTACTATCCAAAAATAAGAGAAATTTAAAAAATAAGAGAAATAAATAGAACTTGATACCCTTACAGCTAAGGTAACACAATGCCTGGCTTAGAATTAAAAGGAATAATAGTAAATTTAAAACTCAAGGCTCTCTTTTTTCATGAGAAACCTGAGGACAAGTGAGGGCAAAGAGGCCTATCCAAGGGCGTGCATGCAGAAGATGAAGAAGCTAGGCTAGAAACCCATATTTACTGTAGTTTTTTTTGAACACTGACTCATCAGGGGAAAACACAAACATGGCCCCCCATTACCACAAATTAGGCAATGAGTTTCTTACATTTGGGGAAATCGCAGGGATCAGTACATCATGATCACAGTGGATAACCCTCCTTCTGGAACAACCACCTTCATGATCATGGTACCTCCCTGTGCTCTGGCATGAAACTGCTTCCATGAACACTCTTCTCTCCTCTTCCTCCATATATACTGTATTTTAAGACCTCTGATTTTTCTGTTTCATCTTGGGTATTTGTGTTTGATTTGTGACAATTGGACAACATGATACAGATGATTTGTTTTATACTTTATGGCTAGTAGATGTGTAATCCTGAGTACACGAGACTTTCCAGTTATTCGGGAATTTATCATTGCCCAGAGAAGGGAATGTGGTATCCACTAACCCAGTATCTCTCTCTCCTTCTCTCTCTCTCTCTCTCATCAGCAAGGGAAACTTTTGGTTCCCCCTTTGATTCAGTTTTCAGGGTAATCTCACAGCTCTAATGCCCCTTTGAAAAGCCCTTTGAGATATTTTTATGAAAGAACTATGAGCATGGAATTGCTCCAAATCAGGATGCTTACTTGCTTAGAAAGATGAGATTAATTTACTGTGAGAATTGCAAAGAAAGAACATTTCTTTTGAGTTGCAAAACATAGCAAAATTACCATATCTTGGAAAGAGGAATCTTTTCTTAAAGGAAAGTGTTTGGGGGACTTAGGAGAGATGAACAAGGCAGTCACCCTGTTCTGTGTGACAGTGGGCTTCCTAATGGCTGGGGCCATTGTCACTTCCTAGTTCCAACACAAGCCCAATGTCGAAACTATAATATGGGGCTCAGTGAAAGCTGATTCAGTGGAGACATAGATGATCTTTATATTTCATCTTTATAGTAATTATGGCCTCTTATCTAATGTCCTCTGTTTGCCATTGTATCAGGTGCTTTATATATCTTATTTCTGTTTTGAATGCTTTTTGGAGGACAATTTAGAGACTGACTCTCAGCTTACAATGCACCTATTCAGTTCACAGTGATTCTCCATCTGAAAAGCCTGTCTCCAACCTGATCTCCAATCCCCTCAAAAGTCACTTCTGTAGACTCTTAATCTCAGGAAACAAACTGAGGGTGGCTGGGGGGTGGGGGGGTGGGGATAGGGTGGCTCGGTGATGGACCTTGGGGAGGGTATGTGCTATGGTGAGTGCTGTGAAATGTGTAAGACTGAGGATTCACAGACCTATACCCCTGGGGCAAATAATGCATTATATGTTAATTTAAAAAAAGGCACTTCTGTAATACATGAGCCTGTCCTCTGGTCACTGTAAATTGGGCCAGGATGGACGTCTGACTGCAACCAGGACATTTAGATCCTCTCTAGAATTTGCAAATGAAGTTAAGACTCACGGACTGTTAGTCTGGAGGTGGTTGCAAGAGGAATATGCAAACTCCAGAACTGTGATTCTCCAGGAGAAGAGAATGGGGTATAAAGCAGGTGCAGAGAAGGAGGAAGAGATCAAAGATAGAGTCTTGACATTTATCCCCAGTATCTGTTTTTACTTAAAATCTAGCTTTAAATCCTTGAATTCTAAAGCTATCCTCTCTTTGCTTGAAGTAGCTAGAATTGGCTTCTGAAAGTTAGAGTCTAGCATCTTGGCTACTACAGGGTATAAATAAATTATATATACATGCATACCTACGTCCATAGAAACATGTTATCTCAGCCTCACAGCGTATCCCAGAGCGGGTATTATCAGCCCCATCTTACAGAAGAGGATACAGGCTCAGGAGGTGGAAGCAGTCTTCTCAACACAAACTACTTAGAATAGTTAGAATTGGTATTGATCTGAGGTTGGAATAGCTTAAAATCCCGTGATCTTACTGGTCTGTACATCATGGCCCATGCAGATAGATTCATTCTTTTAGCATGCATTTGTGGATATCCTTTGAAGTCCCAGGCTCTATGTTTCAATGGTTCCACCAAGGTTGCTGAGCAGTTGTAGATATTTACATGGTTTTCCATCCATATGTGTCCGCATAGACAGCCAAAGGCCAGCTGCTCAGCTCAAGGTTAAGGAATAGTCTTTGAGACCCATTATCCATACACTCTGCTTTTAGGAAAGATAAAATTAAGGACACCTCTGTCAAAAGACAGAAGAGGTGCCAAAGCCTTTTGGTATCCCTAAAACCTTTCAGTGTTAAGCACTTACTGAGCTACTGTGTATGTTTTAACTAGATGAGAGGCCACCTGGTGTGATTTTGTCTCTGGCCTTCAGACAGAATGTGGCCGGGATTGTCAGTGGACTGGTAATGAACACCTGCTTTGAGAGTTGTTGTTCTTGTTTTAATGGTGCCCTGAAGAAGATTTGATGATGTGATAGTCCTATAATATCTCAAACTTATTATTAAACACAGAGAAGTCCTGTAACTTTGCCAAGGTTGCAGAACAAGTTGGTTGCAAAGATGGAGCATGCCACTTTGGAATACACGGCCAATGGAAATCATTTGCAGTAACTTACATTATTTTTCTTCCTGTTCCTCCAAATAACAACACATGTTGATTAGATTCATGTCAGATCCATTATGCATTCTACCCTCACAATCTGTCTTTCTCTGAATTAATGAAACGTAAAATGGGAAAATTACAGGTTTTATAGTTAGAATCTATAGTGCTTAGGGTACAGTATAAAAGCCCATTATTAATTTAATATATTCTGGCTTATTATAAAACTCTACCTTCTTATATTAAAATTTAAAATTACTCTAAATACTGAGAACTTAAAAAAAAATCACAATCATTAATGCCATTCTCAGATGCCGTTATATTCTTCAAAAAGTACATGAATCCTTTCTGTACCGATAGTGCTCTCACAAACATGGTGAACGTTCCTAAAACCTACCGGACTTTCTGCAAGAAGTGTGGCAAGCACCAACCCCACAAAGTGACACAGTCCAAGAAAGTAAAAGATTCTCTTTATGCCCAGGGAAAGCAACGTTATGACAGGAAGCAGAGTGGTTATGATGGGCAGACTAAGCCGATTTTCTGGAAAAAGGCTAAATCTACAAAGAAGATTGTGCTGAGACTTGAATGTGTTGAGCCCATTGAGCTTGAGCTTGAATGTGTTGCAGACCTAAGAGAATGCTGGCTATTAAGAGATGCAAGCATTTTGAAGTGGGAGGAGATAAGAAGAAAAAGGGCCAAATGATCCAGTTCTAAGCTTTATATTTTATTGTATTATGAAGACAATAAAATCTTGAGGTTATGTTCACTTAAAAAAATGACGTGAATCATACATCATAGCACCTTAGTTTTTATAAAATATATGCCTTCTGTATATGGTAACATACAAAATACACAAAATATAGACAATATGGTTGATACCTCTGGAAGTGGAAATTATTCAGGTTTGCTAATGCCCAGGAGAGCTTCTAGACATTATCTTAAAAGGTTTTTTTTTTAAAGATTTATTTATTTGAGGGACAGAGAAAGTGAGAGAGAGCATGAGAGGAGAGAAGGTTAGAAGAAGAAGCAGACTCCCCGTGGAGCTGGGAGCCCGATGTGGGACTCGATCCTGGAACTCAAGGATCATGACCTGAACCGAAGGCAGTTGCTCAACCAACTGAGCCACCCAGGCGCCCTAGACATTATCTTAATAATAATAATAGTAGTAATCATTAGAATAGCAGTAACAGCTAACACTATAAGATATTTACTGTAACCCAGGCAATGTTCTGAATGCTTTACATTCATCAATTCTGTCTTCACAACACCCTGTGAGGTGAGAGCTATTAGTAGCCCATTTTACAGACGGGGAAAATGGGGCAGAGATTCCCAATTCATTTGGTCCTGGCACTTCTTAGCTACTTTCTAGGTAGGAGAGAGGTCTGTCCCATTCTTGGTCTTCAAATTCAACCCACATGTATATTATACCTAAATGGTCAAGCAGTTTTTCCTTATCTGGCTGTGACTCTATGTGACTTTGGTCGTTTCCTTCCTCTATTTTCCAAGTGAACTCCTACTGAAACATCAAGGCTCATAAAAATATACTCTTTAAAGTGTTTTCTTCTAAGAAATTTTCATTGTTTTTTTCATAATCTGCTACTCTACTTTGGAACATCATTGACTTCCTAACAATCCAAAGGATAGTTTTTATTTACTGTTATTAATCCCTTTGTGATACTTGACACTCTTAATGATTAAGAGTCTTAATGACTTGAAATGACTTGAAACTTTTCCTCTGTGGACTTTAGAAGCACTCTCCTGGGGTGTCTGGGTGGCTCAGTCAGTTGGGTGTCTGCCTTCAGCTTGGGTCATGATTCTGGAGTTCCCAGATTGAGTCCCACATCGGGCTCCCTGCGCAGTGGGGAGTCTGCTTCTCCCTCTGCCCTTCACCCTGCTTGTGCTCTCTGTCTTTCTCTCTCTTTCAAATAAATAAATAAAATCTTTTAAGAAAAATAGAAGCACCATCCTCCACAGCTCCTCCTCCTGATTTTCTTTATCATTCTAACTCAGTCTTCATTGTGTTCCCCTCTTTCTCTGTTTGCTCATTAAATGATGTAAGTACATGGCCTAGATCCTAAAACAAGATCCACCATCCAGAATGGCATTTGACAAAACAAAGGATCTCAATAAATGTTAGCTAAATAATTTATCCTCATGAGATTTAACCCATGCCTATGGTTTCAGCTGTGACTCATGAACCAGTAAAGGTGAAAAACAGAGCTCTTACACTTAAAAGTTTCTGATCCACCTCTAATGTCAGGCTTACTGTTACTATACTCTATTTCTCTCACTCATTCTTTCTTATCTGGATTATTTATTCTTTTACTGGCTCTTTCTCTCTTATACACACATACACTGGGGCCAATGGGATGTGGGCATTGGGCTAGATACTGTGTCTGTGTTGGTGTCTTTATGACAATTATCTCGATGAGGGCACCAGCCCTTTATACTGTTTCTCTGCCTTTTTTCCTTTGCCCTCCATTTCATTTTTCACATTCAAGCTGGAGTAATCTTTGGAAAATATCTAACTGCCACTATTTAAAATCCGTCAATGGCTCCATACTGAATATACAACAGAATTCCAACAGCTTTGATAGCTCAGAAGGCCCTCAATCATTTGATTCCTGCCTACACACCTACCTCCAGTTCCTCCATTCTCCACTGTGTCCTATATTCCAGACATGGCAAGGTCTTTGGTATTCCTTAATCATGCAATGGTTTTGATCATCGAGGTGTCTTTATATATATCGACTTGTTGGGAGTTAATGGGGGAAAAAGGGGTCAAAAACCACTCCTTTTACCAGCCTGGGTTCAGATTTAATTTAGGGATAAACATGGAGTAAGATAAGTAGAGAGTAAAATGTCATCTTCATGATGACAATGTCTTTTTTTTTCTTTTTTTTTAGATTTTATTTATTTATTTGAGAGAGAGCAAGAGCACGACCAGAGGTAGAGTGAGTGAGAAGCAGACTCCTCACTGAGTAGGGAGCCTGATGCAGGCCCAATCCTAGGACTCTGGGATCATGACCTGAATTGAAGGCAGACACTTAACGGACTAAGCCACGTAGGTGCCTAGCAATGTTTATATCAAAGTTGCTGTTTATACTGTTAAGCAAGCAGTCCCCTCTAAATCCTAGAATGAACACCCTTGTACTATGTTCCAATCAAGGATAGCACAGGCAAATTTTAGACTCACCATATGGGCAGAGGGTCTTTCCCACTAAGCTGATTGTATGGTCCAGATGGAGAGTACCAGCTGTCTGAGGGCAGGCCAACTCTCAAATGAAAGGAGAGTGTACACAGCTCAGTTCTCCTTCAAAATCACCATCATCTTTCCCTCCTGTGGCAGAATTAGTGAAAACTGCAGAGCTCCTCCACAACCACAACTCTAAATATTTTTTTTAAAGATTTTGTTTATTTATTTGACAGAGAGAGAGAGAGATCACAAGTAGGCAGAGAGGCAGGCAGAGAGAGAGAGGGAAGCAGGCTCCCTGCTGAGCAGAGAGCCCGATGCGGGACTCGATCCCAGGACCCCGAGATCATGACCTGAGCTGAAGGCAGAGGCTTTAACCCACTGAGCCACCCAGGTGCCCCTAAATATTTTTAAGTAAATAATGAATATATATCAAATATAAGGGAAAGTCATCAGGACATTTTCAATTTTAATTTAATTTAATTTAATTTAATTTTGTTTATTGTTTTAAGTAGGCTCCATGCCCAGAGTGGAGCCCAATGTGGGGCTTGAACTCACAATCCTGAGATCAAGATCTGAGCTGAGATCAAAGTCAGAAGAAGCTTAACTAACTGAGCCACCCAGGTACCTCTGGACTTTTTTGATTTTAAGTGGAAAACAAAAGCATCTCACTTTGTCTTAAACCAAAACATAGAATTGATTAGCTCACAAAACTGAAAAGCATGGCAACTGAATTTTTTTTTTTTTTTTGAGTGTGGTTGAGTCCAGTTAGTGTTACAGAACTTGATCTGTCTTCATCTTTGCTTTCCTCTCTTGAGTCCAGTCTATGGCAGGCTCTCTCCCTGCTGTGCTATGGTTTTAAGACAACCATCAGCATTTGGCAACTATTTACAAGTTCATCTATCCCAATGAAAAGAGAACTCCACTTTCCAGATCATTCAAGCAAAAGGCCTGGAATGAACATCTTTAGGTCACTTAAACCTGTGAAGTAAAATAACGTCCATTTTTGGCTAGACGTGATCATACTCACCGCACCACTCAGCTTCCAGAACTGTGGTTAAAGTCAGGGTTAACTGAAGGACTGAGACAAGGAAGGAATGTTTCACCAAAAGAATATAGGATTGTTGTTTCAGAAGAAAGAGGATCTATTTTGGGCAGGCAGAAACAATAAATGTCCACGTGTGGATTGTTCCATAGGTGAGTGAGTGATGAACCAAGGTAGACAGGTTGTTTAGCATTAGTGACACCAAGTCCAGGTAAAACAGTCTTTTCTACATTATGCTTATTGTTAAATTACACTTCTCCTTGATTCTGTTGCAGCCAGCCAGGAGACTTTACTCATTTCTCGTTAAACTGGAAATCAGACTACCTTGAAATAGGTGAATTGGGAAACCTCTTTGCTATACAGAAAATATTATTGCTGTGACGATTGTTGAAAAAGAAGCCTATTAGAAATGAGTCAGGATGTGGAAGAAACAGTAATCCCAGTATCTGCTCTCAAACCAAAGGAGGGTGCATGCAGCTCTGAGTTTTTCTATTCTAGTTTCTCCAAGAATCACGCACACACACACACACACTCAACACACACACACACACACACACACTCTCAAAGGACAAATCACGATCTCACCCCAAAATGATAAAACATAAAATAAATATGCCAGCTTCCATCCAACAGAAATAAAACTACTTCCAAAATTTCAACTTAATGGTATGTGTCAGATTGTATTGACTCACTGTGAGAGAAAAATTGCAGTATTACTCATTCTGATTTGAAATATCATATTTAGAGGTCTCCATGATACTTGATGATCAGCAAAAACAGACCCTTTGTGCTCGGGCGCACATGGGCAGGGGTGTCTGTATCTGCTTTGCCAGGGGCCCGCTTGTGCTCATTCCAATACGGCCTAATTTTATTTTCCCCACTGTCTCTCTCAGTTGTGTGTGTGTTTTTTTCCCCTCTCTCTCTTTTTTTAATGTTTGAAAAATACAATAGAACTGTCTTCTCAGCATGAGGATATCTGCATGTGTTAAAATTACATTTTCTATTTTAAATTCACTCTCTTTTTAATTTAGAAGGACTTGTCAGAACATGCAGTCTTTCTTTTCCCC
The DNA here is from genome assembly GCA_028533885.1 of Nasua narica. Lineage (NCBI taxonomy): Eukaryota > Metazoa > Chordata > Mammalia > Carnivora > Procyonidae > Nasua > Nasua narica. The sequence goes on from CM052815.1 coordinate 15,961,690, forward strand.
CTCCTAGAAAATGGGGGATACATAAACCTGAGATCTCAAAAGAGCTAAAAGCCAATTTGGAGGGAAAACAAACAAAAACAAAGAAAATAAAACCTGGGACATTCTAGTTCATTCTATGTGAGTTGAAATCTCTCTTGGGATTTGACATGAAGAACCTCAGCACAAAGGAGTAATAGCAAAGACATGCATTTCAGAAAAAGAATCTCCTTGTCTGGAAATTGTCAGGCAAGACATTCACTTCCTTGTCCCTCAGTTTCCTGGAAGACATTAAAGTGAAATTTCTCAATTGTTAATACCTATACACAGGTATATTGTGTGAAACATAATGACAACATTTATTAAAAACCTTTTGTGTGAGACAATGTGTCTTACACCACCATACATATAAACTCATCTCCCAACTCAACCTCATAGTGTGGTTTATTTAGGAGGTTCTCCCCCTCAAAATTAATAAACCAGTCTCCTATCTATCAATTTGGATTAGGTTATTATTTTACAGGTAAGAAAAACTCATGTTGATTTAAGGCACCGTAGTGAATCCTGTGGTTCATCTCTCAGAACCTCCTTCAGGAGTGTATGCCCATTTCCTTAGCTGGCTGAAATGTTGGCTGCCGAGGCTCTCAGCTGAGTTCCACTTGGGGAATTTCCCCTACCAAAGAAAGCTTACTTGCCATAGCCTACATAAAATCCCAGGGGGCAATCCTCTCTCTGACTAATTGGTAGGTGGGTACAAAGGTCCACTCTTGCCTCAATTTGGAGCATCTGTTGAGAGGATGCCTCAACTCCAGAATCTCCTGAGGGATTGGCAAGGACTTCGCTGCAGTCAAATTGCAGTTCACCTTCTCCCTCTGACCAGTCCTGTTTCTTCACCAGTGATGGGTGTTGATCAAGAGTACTCCTTGATAAACCTACACACAAATCTTTCTCTTGTGGTCTGTTTCTAGAAAATCAGCCTAAGGCAGGTACCTAGAATAGGTGGGAATTAAATGTTTGATATTACATAATTTATCAGAGACACTTATGTTACCAGTATGAATTGCTCTACAGAGTCAATTAAGCAAAGGAAGAAATGTAAAGGCTTGGCTGTTTTATGCTAATTCTTAATGCATTGCTTGATAGTCATATTTATGTACAGGTAATGCCTTATCAATTAATCTGTAGCCACCCTATCCGTGAGATAGATGAATGTAACATATAGTCAACCCTGCCCCAAATGCTGTTGGCTCACTATAAGTAGAACCAGTGATTTTATTGGTCTTTTTTCCTGGTGTTATGCAATGTATAATAAGGGAATGTGTGGTCTGTGTGGTCGTCAGTGCCTGAATGCCACTTTCAGTAATAGAAACGCCTCCTGGGGAAATAAGATTGGTGCCAGAACTAGAATATGGAAGCAAACTTGAAATTATTTCACTTCTATTTCAGAATGTTTTTTTTTTTAAAAAAAGGAAAAGGCAGTAAGACCATTTTGAGGGCTGCCAACCACACTGAGGCAGTTGAATGAGAATTCCTCTATAGCTTTCTATAACCTACTAAATAGAAATCCAGTGTTCTTAGGGAGGTTAGCCCAGCCTCTATTCAATCTAGTGCCAAATTACCTTTGCACATTATCACCCACAGTCCCTCTTCTTGAGCACTCCATATTTTTTGCCAAAGCAGATGGAGGTATTCCCTGAACAAAAATAAAAACAAAAATGTAAAATAAAATTAAAAAAAGGTTCCATCCAAGATAGAGTAAGCCCACAGAATGCTGTCTTGCTGATTACAACCCCAAATTCTAGACAAAACAAAAATAATTAAAAAAAAAAACCCTAACTGAACTCTCTGAAAATTAAAAAATCAGGCGGGTGGGGGAGGGTGTCAAAAACTGAAGAAACACCTTGGAAAAAAATATTTTTTTTTCCTATTTTTTCCGTCAGTTGGAGCTGTGCTAGTGGTGGGGGACGTGGTAAAACTTTGAAAGAACCTGATATTTTCTGCGAGAGGCACAACACAAGGAGCTGGGTCTGAGCGTGAACAACTTCTGGGTCCCCACTGACCCTCCTGTGCAGAAAAGATACAAATGAGTCTAGAAAAATTTTTGAAAACTAAATTAACTTTTAACTAGAGAAGGTGAGTAGAAGTTAAAGTTTGAAACAAACTGTTAATTTCTTGCCCAAAAAACTATAACATAAATTGATATTCTGTGGAGGATTTTAACAGGACCCAGCATCTATGAAACCTAATTTTCGAGTGTTTGGTTAAACCCAAAATGAGTCAGTTTGCAAAGAACCAGAAAAATGATACAGGCTCTCAAAGGAAAAGATTATCAGTAGGTGCTACCCATGAGATGACTCATGTTTTGGACTTAATCTGACAAAAACTTTAAAGAAGCTACTATAACTGTGCTCCATGGTATAAAGGTAAACACAATGGAAATAAATGAGAAGATAGAAAATTTCAGCAGAGAAATCGAAACAGTAAAAAAGAACCAAGTGAAAATTTTAGAATTAGGAAATACAATACCTTAAAATAAAAATTTCACTAAAAGGGCTCAAAAGCAGAATAGAGATGACGAAGAAAGAGTTGGTAAACTTGGAGACAGAATTTTTTCAGTAAGAAGAAAAAAGAAAAACATTTTAAAGATGAACAGAGCCTATGGGGCAATAGCAAAATGTCTAACATAAGTGTCACTGGAGTTTTCTCCCATAAGGAGAGAACAAAGGGATTAGAGCAGAAACATATTTGAATAAATATACTTGTAAACTTCGTATGTTAGGAGAAAATCATACATTTATAGATTTAAGAGCCTGTGAATACCCCAAACAAAATAAATTTAAAAGTGAAAAGTTACCTAGACATATCATAATGAAACTGGTGAAAACTAAAGATATAGAAAAAAATCTTGAAAGTAGCTGGAGAAAACTAATGTATTAACATGTGAAGGAACAAAGATTCACATTACCTTTCATTTCTCAGAAATTATGAAGGCCATTAAGACAGTGGAATAACAAATTTAAATTGTTAAAATAAAAGGACTGTCAACCAACAGTTCTGTATCCACAATATCCTTCAGGAAAGAAGATGAAATAGAAACTAAGAGAATTATTACCAGAAAATCTACTCTAAAAGAAATGCTAAAAGAAATATTCAGGTTGAAGGAAAATGTTACTAAAGAGAACTTGAAAGTTCAGAAATAAAGCATGAAAAATAGTAGATACGTGGGCTAATATAAAAGACAGTTTCCTCACTCAAATTCTACAAACTATAGATGACTAATGAAAGTGAAAATTATAGCAGGGTCTGGTAAGCTTGTGACTATATGTAGATGCATGTATGATAGACATAATATGAAGAGGGAAGAATAAGTTGATATAAATGATTATAAAACTTCTACATTTTACTTGAAGTAGTAAAATGTTAGCTCTATATATTGTGAAAAGATGTAGTCTCTAGAAAAACTACTAGAAAATAATACAGTGAAATATAGTCAAAATGACAACAGAGAAATAAAAATTAAGTACAGATGAAAATATATGAAAAAAATGTAATATCCATGATAAAAAATCATAGAAAGGTAGGAATAGAAAAAGGTTTCCTTAACATGTTAAATGTTAGCTACAATAAATATACATAGCGAAGAATGAATGCATTCCTCTGAGATCAGGGACAGGTCATGGATGTATGCTTTTATTACTCCTATTAAATATCATACTGGAATTCCTAGCCATTGTAATAAAAGAAGAAAAAGTTATAAAAGACATCCAGATTGAAATGGAAGGCATAATATTATTTGTGTTTGCTACTGTTGTTTATGTAGGAAATCTTAAAGACTCCAAACATGCTCTTAGAACTAGTAAGTAATCTTATTAAGGTCATAGAACAAAAATAATATATTATTGTCAATTGAATTTCTATATACCAGCAACAAATAACTAGAAATCATAATTTTAAAGGAGTATCATTTACCATAGCACCGAACAGCATGATTTAGGTATAATTCTGAAAAAATACATGCAAGGTCTGAATACTGAGGATTACAAAGCACTGATGAAAAAGATCAAAGAAGATTAAATAAAAAAATATCATGACTCAATATTATTAAGATATCAGTTCTCCCTAAATTGATTTATAGATTCAATGAAATCCTCCCCCCAAATTGTAGCAGGATTTTTTATAGAAGTCAAAAAGCTGATGCTTAAATGAATTTGGAAAGCCAAAGAAACTAGAATAACCAAAAATTTCTGAAAATTATAAACAATGCTGTACGATTCACATTAACTGATTTTTAAACTTATTATAAAATCATAGTGATCGTAAGTGATGGTTTTCATGGGAGGATGTATACATAGAACAACATGGCCAATTGAGTTTTACAAACTTGCTAGGATAATTCAAAGGAGAAAAGATAATCTTTTCAACAAACAGTGCTGGAAGAGTTGGACCTTTATATGTGAAAAAAATTAACTTCAACTCGTATTTCAGATCTTATACCAAAATTAACTCAAGATGTGTTATACCTCTACTTGCAAAAACTGAAACTGTCAAATTTCTCTAAGAAAACAGAAAAACAACCTTTGTGGCTATAGATTCCACACAGAATTCTTAGATTGGTCACCAAAATCATTGCCTCTAAAAGAAGAGAAAAAGGATCGTTCAAATGTATTAAATGAAAACTTGTGCTCTGTGAAAGAGAACATTAAGAAAATGAAAAGACGGGGTGCCTGGGTGGCTCAGTTGGTTGAGCGACTGCCTTCGGCCCAGGTCATGATCCTGGAGTCCCAGGATCGAGTCCCGCATCAGGCTCCCTGCTCTGAGAGGAGCCTGCTTCTCCCTCTGACCTCTCCCCTTTCATTCTCTCTCTCTCTCTCTGTCTCAATTAAATAAAATAAATCTTTAAAAAAAAAAAAAGAAATGGACAGATCCAAGAAGCAGAAAATCAGTAAGGACATAGTTGAACTCACCAAGCATCATCATTCTACTGCATATAATTGACACCTATAGACTACTTCATCCAATGGCAGCAGATTAAACATTTAAAAAAAAAAAAAAAGAAAATGAAAAGACAAGCCACAGAGTGTTTGGGGGGGTGTTTTTAAATTATGTATCTGAACAAAGAATTTGTATCTAAAATATATAAAGAATTCTCAAAATCCAGTACTAAGAGACCAATCAACCCTATTTTAAAAATGGGCAGAGGAACTATATAACCACTTCCCTAAAGAAGATATTCTTTGACAAACAAGCATATTCAAAGATGCCCAAAATTATTAGTAGAAGTATTAGTTTCTGAGGGCTGCCATAACAAAGTACCCTAAATTAGGTGGCTTAAAGCAACAGAAATCTATTCTCTCAGAATTCTGTAGGCAAGAAGTCCAAAATCAAGGAGTCATCAGGACCATGCTTCCATTGAAGACTTGAGATAGGAATGTCTCCTTGCCTCTTAGTAGTATCTTATGATTGTTAGTAATCCTTGTAATAGTAATACTAATAATAATCTTTAAAAAATGATATTCCCATATTTTTGTATGGATGCCAAGAAACCCAAACTCCTACATGTTGTTGGCGGTAATACAAAATGGTACAGCTGTTTGGAAGAGAGTTTGACGGTGTTTCATAGAGGTGCACATATACTTCTCCACCTATCTCATTTTTGCATACCCAAGAAAAATGAAAATTGATGTTCACACAAAAACCTCTACTTAAATGTTGATGTGGCATTATTCATAATTTTGTAAAATTGGAAACAACTCAAATGTCCTCCTAGCAGTTACTGGATAAAATCTATGATGCATCTATATGATGGAATATTATTCAGCAGTATTATTGCTATACACAGTCATACAGATGAAACTCAAATACATTATGTGAGGTTAAATACCAAATTCAAAAGACCACATACTCTCTAACTCCATTTTTATGGTATTCTGGAGAGATAAAATCATAAGAAATAACAGAAATCAAATCAGTGGTTGCCAGGGGTGTGGGTAGTGGGAGGTGTAGACCACAAAGAAGCACAGGAGAATATTAGTGTGATTCAGCCATTGTATATCTTGATTGTGGTGGTAGTATCTCTAGGCATTTGTTAAAATTTATGGAACTGTACATCAAAACTGGTGAATTTTACAGTATGGAAATAAATACCCATCCAGCAAATACAAAGCTGGTGCCTGGTATCTTGTGGGGCACATGTTTGGGGCATAATACTGTTATTTCTTTTCTTCTCTTATGCATTAAGGACATCTACTCTTATTGATATTTTGCTATTGTTTGCTAATTTTACATATTTACAGTTTTCTTTCTTTTTTTCCCTCTTTAGGATGTTTTCCCCCCACGCCTAGCAACTCAATCAATCATTTCATTAGGAAATTCTTGCTGTTCCTGTTACATTCTTTGCTGCTTTGTCATATGCCTAAATCTCATCTTGTTTGGCCTTCCGCAAAGTCTGCGGTAATAACTGAACATCTCTCCTGACCTAGAAATCGACTGGTGACTTTCCATTCCTTGAAATTTATTTAAGAGGATCTTTTCTGTCCTAATTTCAAGTCCCATGAAACTCCAAAACCTTGTCAGTTCCCAAGGGCTTATATCCTTATGTTCACCAAGCTCCTATTACTACTGGAGGTGTTCTGTCTTGAGATATAAAGTTGGGTCCCTTTTTTATTTGACCTCTTCTTCATTTTATGGCAAAAGCCACTCACACTCTCAGCCAAGCACACTTTTCTAAAGATTCGTGAGAAGGAACACTCAGAATAGTAAATGGACATTATTTACTCCCGTACTTCCATGTTTCGGTGGCCCATATCTGAGGTAAACTGCAGCCACCCACAGATAGCCTGGTTTCTATCTCTTCTGTACTTTCAAAGCCTATCGTCTCTTCTTTCCTCCCACATCTTTCAGAAGCATAACCAGTTTCTTTTCTGGTCTCATAAAATGCAGTTTCTCCACTCATTTTTGCTTTCTTGCTTCCTGTTGGTACCCATGTCTTCAGCTTCTTCCTGTCTACCCTGAGAAGCTTCTCAAGACAACTTCCCAAAGTCAGGTTCTCCCTAGGAGGGAATTCTATCGTGAGGTGTTTTGATAGTAAAATGCACTCTTTGTTACAATCTTCCGAGGCACTTATCACTAAATTGTAAACTTTTCTCTTCATGTCAGTTTTTATCACTGTGCATGAAATCATCAAGGGTGGGTTTCATCCTCCCCCACTCTTTTGCCCCAAAGCTTACCACAGTGGTGGGTATGTAGTAAATATTCAATAAACAAATGAAAGTGTCTTAGTCCATCCAGGCTGCTATAAGAAAATATCATAGATTGAATGGAATATTGTGCAATAACAGAAAAAAATATATGGTGGTCTCTATGGTAACCTGGGGTTACTGACACAGAACTCCTAAAGCCGTTGGAATTTCCTAAATGATAGGAACACTAGCAGCATCTTTTGTGCTAATATTTGGTTTTTGACTTTGGGTCCTGACACAGAGCTCCCAAATCCCTTGGAATTTCCTAGATGATAGGAGTGTCTTAAGTCCTAAGAAGGCATCTTTCAGTGGGTCGCCAGATAGAAGCTGGTCACCAGGAAGTTCAACCCATGATTAGAAACTTGGAACTTTCAACTACACCCATCCCATTCTCCAAAGAGTGGGGAGGGAGTAGAAATGCAGGAATAATTGATCATGTTTACCTGATGAAGCCTCCATAAGAATCCCAATAGCTTGGGATCCCAATAATAACGTTTGGATAGCTTCTAGGTTGGTGAATAGGTGAAGGCGTTGAGGAAGTGGTATGCCCTTGGTGGGCACGGAAGCTCCATACCCCTCCCCACATACCTTTCCCTACACACCTTTTGCCTCTGGTTATTTCTAAGTTGTATCTTTTTATAATAAGCAAGTAATGTAGTGAGTAAAATGTTTCTCTGAGTTCTATGAGCTGCTCTAGCAAATTGCAAATCCTGAGAAGGAGGTACAAGGAACCTATGGTTTATAGCCGGTAGGTCAGAACCAGCTGGTGAAGAACCCAGAACCCAGAAGAACCCAGCTGGTGTTGCAGGATTGCTTGATATGTGGAAAATCTCCTGCGTGGGCGACCAGAAATACCAAAAGTAAGTGTTATATGTGAGTAGTAAAGGAGAAACACACAGGAGTGTTTTTTCCTTTATGTTTATAAACAACAAACGTTTATTTGTTAGGTTCTGTAGGTCAGGGAGTTTAAGATCAAGGTACCAGCAGATTCAGTGTCTGGTGAAGGCTCATTTTCTGGTGCACGGGTGACCCTTTTCTCTGTGTCTTTACATGGTAGAAGGGGTCAGGGAGCTATTTAGGGCTTCTTTTACAAGGTCACTGATCCCCTTCATGAAGTCTCCACCCTCATGACCTGATCATCTCCCAAAGTGCTTATCTGCAAATACTATTACATTGGAGATTAGAATTTCAACATATGAATATGGGGGGTGGTTAAATTCAGCCCCTAGCAGTCAGGCTTTTTTTTTTTTTTTTTTTTGGCACCATGGTTAATTTACACTATTCTCCAAATCTGGAACATTATCCCTATTTCTATCTCATTTCTTAACATCCTTGAAGCTCCTGCATCCCACACTTGTGCAGTTATGGTACCTTTCTTTATCTCTCCAGATCTTGGTCCTCTGAACTCTGACTTTTATTTTTACTCTCTTCCACTTCTTCAGTGAAGGCCAGAGTTGTGTTTAGTGTCTTATATAAAGTTGTGCTGTATATTATCCTCTGATGAGAAGTTAATAAATGCATTCATATGTTTAACCAATATTTATTGAATGCTTATAATTTGCCAATCTCTATGCTAAGAGCTAGACATATAGCAGGGACTAAAATTGAGAAAAGCCATTGCCCTGTTACAAAGAGCTTACATTCCAGTGATAGGAATCCCAGAATAAGTATAAAACAAATATACATATAACATGTAATTTCATCATAAGTATGTGAAGATAGAGTAGGGTTAGGGGATAGATAGTGTATGTATGCATGCTGGGGGAAGGGTTACATAGAAGGAGGAATCGTCATTTTATGTAGATTGTTGGGCAAGATCTGATAAGATAAAGGTTAAATAGAAACTGAAAGAAAGGGACAGGATCATGCAGATACGTAGGGAATAAGCACTCTAGCATCCCACACATCTTGGGATGAGCACCTTATAGTTCACAAAGGAGAAAAGGAAGGGGAGAGTATTATGGAGATGGGGAGAAATATTTCAAACTACAACAGACATTCACTTTCCTGAAAACCTAATAGATAATTTAAGGGGATATGTAAGTTAGAGTGGGAAATTGACATTATTTGGGAGCACTAGGCAATGGCTTCTTTCACCTGCAGTTGAAACCAAGTAGGCGGACCTCTGTTAGGGTGTATCTGGGCATTGGCACCATGGAATGGGTCTCCTGAGTTCTCCACCAGAAGAAGGATCCTGCCTATTCCTGTCATATTGCCCTCCACGTTTGTCTCAAAGACAGTTTTAAGTGCAAATGATATGATTTAGGATTTGATTTTTATTTTACTTTATTTATTTATTTACTTACTTATTTACTTACTTATTGATTTTTTAGGATTTGATTTTTACCAAGAGGAAATACCAAACGTTGTCAGGAGATTTGATTAAGGTGGGATCTTCTTGGGTTACTGAGACACAGTCCTTGATTTCCTATTTAATCAAGATGGCAATAAAAATTTTTTAAAAGTTGGGCGCCTGGGTGGCTCAGTTGGTTAAACGTCTGACTTCAGCTTAGGTCATGATCCCAAGGTCCTGGGAATGAGGCCCATGTTGGGCTCTCTGCTCAGCAGGGAGTCTGCTTGTCCCTCTACACCTCCATCCACTCATGTGTGTGCTTGCTTTCTCTCTTTCTCAAATAAATAAAAAAAATCTTTAAAAAAATTTTTTTTAAGTAAACATAGGAGGTAACAGCCTTAGTTTTTTAGAAATTGAGAAGTCTTGGTAATCTTAAATAATCAAGGACAGGATAAAGTCAACATGAAGCATGGGAGCTTTTTCTTATAAGACAGAATTTTTGCCTTCGAGGCCGATTACGTAGAAGATAAAAAAAAACCTTTTACAACTTCTTAGAGAGACCAATACTCTAAGAAAAATGTAAACATAAGGTTTTTTTTGAAAATATTATAAATAAACCCATTATAGAAACCTTAGCTAGAATTGACCGATACAAATAAAATTCCATTTTCATGAACTTTCTACAGTTTTCCATATCCATTCAGGTTTTTCCTAAACTTTCCTCCATCTTATTCTGGAACAATCAGTCATTTTACTTTAAGGCAAATCTACTGTCTTTTTCATCTTAAAAAACAAAACAAAACAAAACAACACATCTCTTGGAGTATATTTCTCAGAATGGCCAAAATGAACACATTCATTAGCAGACACAAATATATAGAGCATCTCTGTACCATTAAATATATCTCTTAATATTTCTGTATCTCTTAAATATAAGAGAAAAGCAATTATATAAAATTAAAATTATGCTTTGTAACTAACATTACAGTGTACTTAAAATTTATCTAGTTATTTAATGAATATTTATTAATGACCTCAATTTGCAGCAAAACAAGAGTTTAAATTACCTAAATATTTGGAAATTATCTTCAAACTTATATGCTACAAAAAATTACTGTTTAAAAAAAGTTTGTCAGAGTAATGATTCAATTTGGTTAAAACCAGATTTAAAATTTTCATAATCATATTTTATAAGAAATAATGCTAGCTCATTTGATCAGTAAACATGTTTAGAAAGAACATGGTCAAGTAGGATAAAAATGTGTACTCACATTATACTGATAACACTGATAACTCATATAAAATATAGTTCTTTGTATTAAACCAAAATTATTAAACTAGTTTTACTTGCTGAAGTTTTACCTAAGTATGTGAATATGAATTCTTAAAATGTTTCTGAGTTTCTATAAGAATATCTCCTTTTCACATTAAAATTACTTAAGATTCAATTTCTTAATTTATGAAATATTGGGAATGGTCAATTATTTAAATATTTACTTATCTCTTTGCCAATCACACTAGAGCTCCTTTAACATAAGGGATTTCAAATTTAATTGATCAGTGCTATCCAGAGATAGGAAAATATGACATATTCACATAATTAGAGGGAAAGGCTTTCCTGAATTACAGAAGGAAAAAGTCCTAAACATATAGACAGATACAGAGAGCTTATAGTTCTAATTCCGAAATTTCAGTCATGAGTCATGGGTCAAGCATAAACAGGTGTAAAACTCACAGGCCTGTTTCAAAGACCTGGCCTCTAATTTATTTAAGTTCAAAATAGACAACCAGAAAAGAACAATAAACTAGATTCTTTGTCTCCTTTATCCAACAGAAATAAAATCTCTATATTCATGAATTTCTTTATAGAGAGGTTAATAGATGGTTGATCCAAGTGGAAAAGGGAATCATCTGGAAACCTTATGGGAATCATGAGGAAGAATGGAGTTGAGTGTGACCTCAGAATCAAGAGGGCAGCATGTTCCTTTGGAATTAGCCATTTCCCGGAACATGAAAGGATGGGGGAGCCTTCTTAACCCTTGCTGCTTTCCAGAAGCACAGGTTCATCATTGTCACACCTCTTTTAAGTAGATGCTCCTATACCCCTCATATTCTAGATGAGGACATTAAGGCATGAGAGGTTAAATAACTTGCCCAGACTCACACAGCTGCTACGTGGTAGAGGTAGGAATCAAACTTTAAAGTCTCCCACTTGCGTCTATGCTATTAGCCAATTTATGTACCTACCTTATGCCCTAAGAGCTTACCACAGGTTAAAGGCCTTTTCTTCCTAGTTCATCACTCTTACCCAAAGATGAAAGCTCAGTAAATGTTGGTGAGTGAATCAACAGAAGAGGAGAGTGTAAGCTATCAATAGTGAAAGAAAGAAGAGAGTGAGGTAGGAAATGAACACAGAGTGAAATGGAGGGGAAAAAAAAGAGACAAAGTATTTCCTTTTTTCTGCTCCCTGATGGTATATATTGTTCTTGCTTCCCCAAGATATAAAGGGAAAAAGTCCTTACCTAAAACATTCTTCCTCAGTTCAGTGCTGGAAATTTTTTTTAAGTTTTTATATAATCTCTACATCCAATGTGGCTCTTGAACTCATGACCCCAAGATCAAGATTCAAATACTCTTCCAACTGAGCAGCCAGGCACCCTGTCCTGGGAAAATTTTTAATCATTTAAAGACATACATTAATTACTTCTGAAAATGGAGAATGTAAATCTGACATTGTTACTAATAAAAACTAGAGAGCATTGACCAAGCTGGAAGTTTAACCACCTATCTTCCTATCAATAACAATTTACTATAACTGTGTCTTTTTTGATTTGAGCCTCATTAATGCAGACATTCTATCATATTTTTCTTTGCATCTTCTTCACTTTAAGTAACCCCTGAGACATAGTAGAGATCTAATAAAATGTTTAATTGAATAGGAAACATAAGACTTTTTGATATTACCTGTCTTTTTCAAATAGGAGGAAAGGAGAATTAATTCCAGTTAATATGATGTAAGTACAAAATAGACTGACAAATGATATATTTCTTATAATTCCCAGATAAAGTTTTCAGTGACTTACAGTTTGGAATCAGGACTTATATTTTATATAATAACCCATACAACACACAAACACACATACATGTAGATAGAAGTCAAACTGAATAGAGCTGATAAAACAGTTTGATACTATTGATCCCAACTATTCTCATATTGACAGATTATTGTACACTGAACAGAATTTAGAGAAAGATTTCAGCAAAGTTTTGAAAAAACAAACAATAAAACTATTAAACTATTGGGTGTATTTTTATGATTCACACATGTTATTGAAAAGAAGTTCAAGTAATTGTTCAAATAACTATTTTTAGTTATTGTTGATATAGTGGGATGGCCTAATTATTTCTAATGCTGGCCCTTGTCCAGGCTATACACTATGGCAGTACTTATTATTAATTAGTTCCCTCAGATCCCTTCAGATTTAGTTGATAGTACCCTAAGGTTATTCTTATAGCTTATTTCAATGTAAAAATGGTTCTCTTAATAAAATAGTTTGCATGTTATATCTTGTCATAATACTAACATTTGTAATTTCCTTTGGTAGTGTTTATAGTGGTGTTTTTAACTCTTTGGTATACATCATTATGTTTGATTTCTACTGTAAGCTAGTGACACAAATAGTTCATTATGACCATTTGGCTTTTGATAAGGAAGTGTGTGTGTGTGTGTGTGTGTCTGTGGGGCTGGGAGAGAGTGCACCTAATATTTATGTCTCATGGTTACTAAGCCTTAGAGATGTGACTCCTAGTTCAATGATCATATTAATATAATGACCCAGTTGGCTTATACTCATACTTCTGAAAAGCTACAAAAATCAACGAACCAGTTAAGGATTGTTCTGGCATAAAAATATATCTATGATTTGAATAGATAATGTTATTTATGACAAACGGGGGCTTAGTTGTCTATGTCTTTTAGGAGTGGTGGGGGGTGGTGTAGCCTCTTCCCTCTGATTTCTAAAAATTAAAACCAAAATTATATGACAACCATGTATTCTAACCTGTGACATTTTTCCTTATTCCTCTTCAGTCTGAAATGTTTCCCAGAAACAGTGATGTCCTTAGAATTTCTTGGTCAGCTGTATCACAGACTATTCTAAATGCCTTATACTCTTCTATTAAGAATATTAACCAATATTTTGATGAGAAAAATTTACCCTTCTGGCTCTTCGAAATCATTAGGAAGTAGCAACCACAACACCCAGAGATTGACCCTGAAAAATATATTTGGCAGTAACCAGCTTTTGGGATTTAGTTTTTAAATGGCTCTTTTGGAATAAGCTGAGGACTAACAGTTGGCTAGCTAATTGGGACAAAGGAAAAGCAGATAAAAGGTGTCCCAAATTCTTTACCACAGCACCACCACTGGAAGAGCAAGGCAGTCATACAGAGGAGACTATTTCTCCTCATCATCACCAAAGTGCAGTTCTTTTGTGGTGACTAAATACTTTATGTAGGGTTACATCCCAATAAACCCATCAGAAGCTGAAGATACACTTAATACATTTTAGTCTACAGAACATTACAGCTTATCCTAGCCTACCTTAAGGGTACCTTAGAACCTTACCTTAGAATGCTTAAATGAGTCTATAGTTGGGTAGAGTTCTAACACAAAGCCTATTTTTAAATGGAGTGTTGAATATCTCATGTAATTTATGGAATACTGTACTGACAGGGAAAAATATAATGATTGTATGGGTACAGGATGGTTGTCAATGTCGATTGTTTACCCTTGTGGTCTTGTGGCTGACTGGGAGCTGTGGCTCCTGACGCTGACCGCCATCGTGAGAGAGCGTCAGGCTGCATATCACTGACCCAGGGGAAGATCTAAATTCCAAATTCAAATTATGGTTTCTACTGAATATATATTGCTTTTGCACCATCATAAAGTTAAAAAATCCCAAGTTGAGCCATTGTAAGTTGGCGACTGTGTCTAGAGACCTTGAGTCACTCAAGCTATCCAGGGTCTTTTCACAAGCACCAGTTTTGAAGCTGAAAGAGGTAGAAAGAACATTGTAATACACCTATTCTTCTGGAAACTGTTTTGGTTTTTTTTTAAGATTTTTATTTATTTATTTTACAGAGAGAGAGAGAGATCACAAGTAGGCAGAGAGGCAGGCAGAGAGAGAGGGGGAGGCAGGCTCCCCACCAAGCAGAAAGCCCAACATGGTGCCTGATCCCAGGACCCCAAGATCATGACCTGAGCCAAAGGCAGAAGCCCTAACCCACTGAGCGACCCAAGTGCCCCTAGAAACTGCTTTTGAAGGAGGGTAACTGAATAAGCATGACCAAAATACTGAGGATCATTCCCTGTGGGTGGTCATGATTACATACCACGAGAAAGAGTCTGTACTTAGATGGGTGTGTGCAAGAGTTTGTGTATGAATGTGCACAGACACAATTCCACCTTGAGTTAGAAGAAAACATTTCCTTTCTAACAGTTTTTTTCAAAATCCTAAAGTTTAGTATTAATGTCTATATTTTTATCAGCCAACATGACAATGCTACTTAGATTATTAAGAGCCAGAAGCGTAATTACATTGTAAGCACTACTTTTTATGGAATATACTGAAATAGTTATAATACTAATGACCAAAAGCTTCCCCCTCACCCCAGTTGCCACCATGTCAATCTATGCTGCATTAGAATCTGTGCTGAATTAGAAGTAAGTTTAGGATAATCTCCAAGAGAATAAGACTCCCTGCTTATGATTATTATCCTTTAATGCTAAAACCCTGTGAAAAATTCCCCCAAAGCCTTGCTGAGTGTAGTGGAAAGGGCATTCATGAGGTTAATTATCTGCTTTTGTTCCTTTGGCCAAAGGTCTAAATTCAATCAAGTTCAATGATTTGCTTGCCCTTTTTCTTATGGCAAGGGAAAGCTACAAAAAGAAATCCCATGGAATGGAGTACCAAAAAAAAGTTTGTGTTATTCCCTAAGACGACCACCCAAAGCCTGGAGTGAGGTGAGAAGAGCTACAACCATTGTCAAGCAAGAAAGAAACATCATCCCAAGAAGAATCTAAAGTGCAAAAGAAATCCAAAGATAGTAAGTTAATAAAAGATATTCTGTACATATGTAAAAGCTCCAAACTAGCATTGTAACTAATTTCCTAGATTCAAGTACATATAATTTTTCCCCCTTCGAATTAAAAGCAAAGACACCTGGATTCTAGTAGTTGAAGAAACTTCTTAAAAAAAAACCCAAAAAACAAAACAAAAAAAATTTTTTTTTTCTATTTCAAGGCTTAATTATTTTCTAGATCCAGTGTGCCTCTGCTCTTAGGTGTGTATTCTCATTGAAGCAGTTCGATTTACAATAGAATCCTGAAATATTCTAACATGGCCTTCTTGTAATTGTTGCCTTCTAAAGAAATGTTTTATATCTTAAAAAATTAGAAATAGCTTTTTAAGTGTAGATATTTGTTCTCAAAGCTGCTGGAACTTTTCTTACAGTAAGTCATCACCTTTATACTCTCTTTCTTTTGGAAGAAAAGTAATAGACCACTTTACCAATTGGAATTTGAAAGAAGTTAAGGAAGTATGAAATATACAGGAGTATATGCTTAATACCTGATCTTCTACTCAGTGAATGATGCATTCAAGCTGAATATAGCGAAAGGCAAATTTCTAGTTTCATTAAGGCATGAGTATACAGATTCCTTGGTAGAGGGTGTAGTCATCATCAGGAGTGTAAACAAATATTGCTGGTTCCCTGTTTTCCATGAATGTGGTAGAATGGTGCCTCTCCACCCCTTCACAATTAGATGTGGTAATATGATTTGTTTTTATAAACAGAATATGGGTAGAAGTAGTACATGTCACTTCTTGGCAGTAACTTTTGAAGACAGTGTATTATTTGCCATATTTTCTTGTCCATTTAAAAGTGGATATGAAATCACCTGTCAAGGTGAAGTTTTTGTCAGCTGAGACCTTGAGTGATTACAGTATGATATGCCCTTCTGCTAACCTGAGAAGTATACACAGTGTGAGGAAGGACTTTTTGGGGAGTTGTTTGGTTGGATTTTATTTGTTTGTTACTATAATTTAACCTAATTTATCCTGACTGATTATAAGAGGGAAGAATTTAAAAACTTTTCTCCATGCTTTACCATAAATAAATGCTAATGTAAACTATGGACTTAGGTATATGATGTGGCACTGTAAGTTCATCAGTTAAAACAAATGTATCACTCTGGTGATAATGCAGAGGTTATACATGTGTGTTGGGGGAGATAAATGGGAAATCTCTGTATCTTTCTCTCAATTTTGTTATGAACTTTAAGTGAGTCTAAAAAATAAAGTCTCACAACAATATAAGTCTTCTCCAGTGACGAGCATCATGTTAAGTTGGTGAAGTTCTTAGAAGTAATTTCCGTAGGATAAAGAACTTGCTTTGAGCACCTGTCCATGATCAACAATAAACCATGTCAATGACCTTTCAGGTTTTGACTCTACACATCACATAGTACAGACAGAAGTGTGTAAAAGGGTAAAAGACAAACTAGCTATTAATGAATTTTTTGTTGATGGGACCAGCCTTGCTCCTGATATAGGTCCTTTGTTTTTACACTTCACTCTGCTTGGAATGTATTTCTGCCAGATCTTTGCATGACTGACTCTCCATCATTCATATATCTGTTCACATGTCACCCCTGAGAGCAGATTTGTTGACAACTTTACTGAAAATAGTTCCCTGTCCCATCACTGTCTATCATATAACATCTTTTATTTTCTTCACAGCTCTCAAACCATCTAAGGTATTTCTACATGTGCTTCTTTATTGGTTTATTGGCTATAAGATGCCAATAAAATAGAGGTTCCAAGGTTACAAATACGCTCTCAGGTTCATTACTGTGTTCCCAGCTCAAAGAATAGTGATTGGTATAAAACAGGTTGTGATAGAATTTTGTGTTTGAATGGGTAATTAGAGACATCTACTTCTGAACAAACCAGAGTAAGAGGGAATAGATCTTTCTCCATCCTTTAAGTAATTAGAACAATCTGGACAAAATATTGGAAAGACTAGTTTCACTGGACAAGAGTTATCACCAGACAGTAATCCCTGAGGGCAGGGAAATAAATGAAAGAAATCCTACCAGTTTTTTAGCTTACTGCATAGAGAGTTTCTAGGCCGTACTATAGGGAGGGGAACCCAGGTGGGGGCCAGCAATCTCCCTGAGTTGAAGAAATAGAGGCTATCCCATCTAGAGTTCACAGGGTAGAATGCCAAAGGACTGCACTACAGCATGAGAAAGTGCTGTAGATCTCCAGAGGATTCATATTGGTCTTCAACTGAGAACTGGTCAGAACATGTGGGTGAGGAGACTACTAACAACAGAGCCACCTAAGAGAGCAAGGGGCTCAATCTCCAAGGCTCACACAAGGCCAGGAACATTTTATGTTCCCACCAGTCAGAGTGGGAAAAACCCCATAAACATGGGCCCCCAGTTAAAGTACACAGGTGGGCATTTCCTCTATAGTGGGAAAAAATTATCCTTAGTCGAAAGGTCCCTGTTGTCCTGCCTAACAGGATGATGAAAAAACTCAAACTTCTTCCAAATAACAGTGTTCCAGAACAAATGTCAGGGACAGGGGAAAAAAAATCTACAAGATAAAATTAATAAAACAACAACAACAAAATCACCAAGATAAAATTAAAAATTCCTGACATAGGGGCACCTGAGTGGCTCAGTGGGTTAAAGCCTCTGTCTTTGGCTCAGGCCATGATCTCAGGGTCCTGGGATCGAGCCCCGCATTGGGCTCCCTGCTCAGCGGGGAGTCTGCTTCCCCCTCTCCCTCTGCCTCCTCTCTGCCTACTTGTGATCTCTCTCTCTCTGTCAAATAAATAAATAAAATCTTAAAAAAAATTCCCAACATACCATCAAAATTACTAGATTGTTATGGAAACAATAATCCACAACCTATAGTGAAGGGGAAACACAAAAAATTGAAACCAATCTGAATTAGAAATAATTTAGATGGAAGACTAAGTGAATAGGATATAAAGATATATTGTTGAATTCTATTTTTTAATTAAAAATGAACATGTTAAGGAGAGCCATGGAAGATACAAAAAAGACCCAAAATGAACTTCCATAACTGAAATGGAATAATATAATAAATCTATAATATGAAATCTATAATATCTGAGATAAAAGAATGTACTACATGGAATTAATAGAATATCTGATGCTACAGAAGAAAATATTAGTGTACTTGCAGACTTAGCAATAAAAACTAAGTGAAACAAACAAAAAAACAAACAAAAACAACAAAACAAAAGAAAAATGGTGTTGGTGAGACATGGGACAACATCAAGTGGCAAGCTACCTAATATTCATGTAAATTGGAATCATTAAAAGGAGTGGGGATAGAAAAACTATACGAAGAAATAATGCCTAATGTTTTTCCAGTTTTTTTAAAAATATTTTATTTATTTATTTGAGAGACAGAGAAAGTGAGAGAGAGCATGAGAGGAGAGAAGGTTAGAGGAAGAAGCAGACTCCCTGTGGAGCTGGGACCCCGATGTGGGACTCGATCCTGGAACTCAAGGACCATGACCTGAGCTGAAGGCAGTTGCTCAACCAACTGAGCCACCCAGGTGCCCCAAGGTTTTCCAGTTTTGATGAAAATCAGAAACTCACAAATTCAGTAAGCTTAGTGAAACCTAAAGCAGGAGAAATCCCTAAAGAAAACCACAGCAAAGTACATCACAGTAAAAAAAAAAAAAAATCTAAATATAGCCAGAGTAAAAAGGTCCATTATGTACAGAGGGACAATAACAGCAGACTTGTGGGAGGGCGGGGGACAAGCAGACTCTGTGCTGAGCCTGGAGCCTAAAGCAGGGCTCTGTCTTTCTATCCCTGAGATCATGATCTGAGCTGATATCAAGAGTCCAATGCCTAATCAACTGAGCCACTGAGGTCCTCCTCAAATGTTTTTTTAGTCATACAAAAGCTAAAATAATTTGTCACCAGTGGCTTCAAGATATGTTAAAGAAGTCCTTCCAAGAGGGCAATGGTACCAGATAAAAATGCATAACTACACATCTGAATGAGAGCACTGGTCAGAATGGTAATTACAATAGGTAGGTAAATATGAATGCTTTTATTTTAAAATTTAAAGTATTATAAGATTGACTGACTTTAAAGAAATATAATATTAATTTGTTGTTGGGTTTATAACAAAGGTGAAAGTAAATGTATGACAGTAATAGCCACAAAGTCTGGAAGAGTGGAAAGTAATGTACATTGTTATATTTTTGTGGTATATATGAAGTGGGGCAATATTACTTGTTGGTAGGCTCTAACTTAAAAGTATATAGTGTAATTCTAAAGCAACTTATCCCCAAAAGGAAAAAGAAAACAAGTTTAGAAAATAAACCATGTGAGATAAAATGAAATTATTATAAATATTAAATCCAAAAAAGGTACACAAAGAAGTAAATGGAAAGAAAGAACAGATGAAATATGTAAAGTAGAAGTAGTAAGATAGATTTTAACCAAATCTTATTCATAATCCCAATAAACTTAAATGGTTCAACCATCCCTAATTAAAAGTCAGATATTGTCAGATTAGGTAAAAAAGCAAAACACAAGTATATCCTGCCTGCAAGAAAGTTGCATTAAATATAAAGACACGACTCTGTTAAATGTGAAAGGATGCAGAAGGAGATATACTGCTAACACTAGTCCAGAAAGTCGAAGTAGCTATATTAATGCTAGATAAAGTATACTTTATAAAAAATGTAATACCAGGCATAAAGAGGGTCATTGCAAAGAGATAAAGAGTGAATTCATCAGATGATACAGTAAATCTTCAACATTTATGTACCTAGGGACAGAGCTTCAAAATGCACAAAGCAAAACCAGATAAAAGTGATAAATAAATCCACCATTGCAGTAAAGAATTTCAAAAGTAGAATAAGTAGACAGAAAATCACTAAGAGTGTAGACAAACTGAATAACATTATCAAACAACTTATCCTAATTGACATTTACAGAGCGCTTTACCCAACAGTGGCAGGATGTGCACAGTTCTTAAGAGCATGCAAACATTTATCAAACGAGGCCATAAAACGTGTTCATAAGTTTAACAGAATTCAAATTAAACAATAAATGTTCTCTGATCACAATGGAATTAATTAATATTAGAAATCAATAACGGAAAGATATCTGGAAAATCCCCCAATATTTGTAAATTAAGTAACACACATAAATAAACCATGGGTTAAAAACTATTTTGAACCAAGGAAAAATGAAACACACATATTAGATTTTGTAGAATGCAGCCTAAGAAGTTTTTAGAGGCAAATGTATTGCAGTAAAAGCTCGTGTTAGAAAATAATTATCTCAAATCATTGGCCTAAGCTTCTATTTTAAGTAGAAAAATAAGAGCAAATGAAACCCAAAGGAAATAGAAGATAAGAAATAAAGAGCAGAATTTAGTGAAAGTAAAAACAAAGAAAAGCAGTTGAACAAAGAGCTGGCTCATTGAGAAGGTCAGTATAATTGATAAACTTCTAGCGAGACTGATTAAAAAAAAAGAGTGAATACACGAATTTCCAAATATGAGGAATGAGAGAGGGTGGATCATTATAGATCCAGATATTAAAAGGATAAGGGAATTATTATGAATTAGTAAATAGCTAATACAGAAGTAGTTTAATTAAAGCACAATTAATAGTCAATTTTCACACAGGCTATTGTTAGTTTATTTAAGGCTAAAATTAAAACAAAGAGCTATGATCAGGGATGTAATATCTTACGTTTCTGAGCTGTTACATCCAACATATTTTTGTTAATAACAACAACAAAAAGTTTTCTAGTACCAGGGATTCCAAGGGAACTGTGTTAGACTCTCCCTAGGGAACAAAAGGACAAAAAGAGGTCCTTTGAAGATGCATGTTATATATGTAAAATAATAAAGCATAAGTGTTCAGTGATATGGGTCAAATAACACCTCTTTAGATTGATAAGGGAGTAATTATAAAGGTCCAGGCAGACATCTTGGAGAAATTGATCCAAATAGCTCAGCATTTATTATAGAGTTACCTAAGCTTACAATTTCTGAGTGTAAATAAGAAGGCTAAAAAATTTGAGAAACATAATAATATCCAAACCTTAATAACTGGTTGAAACACTTTAAATAAAAGATCCAAGCTAATTTCAAGGTGTAATTAATAAAAATTAAAGAGTTAAAGAGATGGAATAATAGAATGTAATCTTTTCGGCTAATAAACTAATTCAGAACACTCGGATTACAGACAAACAAATTTTCCAATAAGCCAAGGAGAGAACAGATACTGTGTTAAGTTCCTGTTCTTATGTTATGGCATATTATGTAGGGAACAAACAAAAGCATGGTGACATGCTGTAGGTAATTGTGTTTAAAGGAAAAACATGAAGTTTTCACATAAGGATTCTAAGAGGAATTTGCTCATAGCGATGCTGGTGGGATCATCCCTTCATACTCAGTATTGACTCCCAAGAAGTAAAACATATCCAAATTAAAGTCATACATTTATCTCCTGTTTGTAGTAGCCATCCCAGACCAATTCTAGGAATTTAGAATTTTCCAATTTAGGTGCATTTCCTTCCCTTTAATCCAAATATACTGTTCAAAAGCCTCAGATTACTGGGACACTTTTAAAAGTTGAAGTATTCTGGGGCACCTGGGTGGCTCAGTGGGTTAAAGCCTCTGCCTTTGGCTCGGGTCATGATCTCAGGGTCCTGGGATCTAGCCCCGCATCCGGCTTTCTGCTGGGCGGGAGCCTGCTTCCCCTTCTCTCTCTGCCTGCCTCTCTGCCTACTTGTGATCTCTCTCTCTCTCTCTGTGAAATAAATAAATAAAATCTTTAAAAAAAAAAAGTTGAAATATTCTAATAGTACATCTTCCGGGAGAGAAGTCCATTCTCATAGTATCAAGGGAAGGGCCCAAAGGGCTCAAAAGGGCTGTCCCGCAGTTCATACATACTTCTTGTCAGTTTCCTGTAATTTACCACTTTTCAGTTTAGAATAGGGACTATTGCTGATACTAAGCTTTCTCAGAGTGAGGGAGGAGCAAATTTAATTTATTTTTTTTAAAGATGTATTTATTTATTTGACAGAGAGAGAAGGTAGGGGGAGCACAGGCAGGGGGAGCAGCAGAGGGAGAGGGAAAAGCAGGTTCTGGGCTGAGCAGGGAGCCCGATGTGGGGTCCATCCCAGGACCCTGGGGTCATGACCCCAGCAGAAAGCTGAGCCACCCAGGCGACCCGGAGCAAATTTAATTTTAAATAGAAATCAGATTTGAAAGAAACTTTTCGTCAACTTTAGTGTAACTGTCCAAGCTAATCTAGTTTCTCAGGTTGCTGGATGAACAACAATGGGCACACAGTGAGCTGTTTAATTTCATAAATCCCTCATTTGTGATCTGACACATTTCTTCAAGAGACCAGGAAAGTGTGCCTGTAACTGATGCCCTGTGATTGTTGGAGGAGGTCATGGAGAGGACGTGACCTCCAGTTGACCCGAGAGCTGAATCCAGGCGATCTGCCACCCCCAAACCCCTCCCCCATCCTTGTAAGATACCATCGCTCAAGGTGCCCACAGCTGTAGCCATCTCAAGGACATAGCCTTGAGACATGAGAGCACCTGCATGGTATAGGACGCATCTGATCCCGATGAAGGCCTCTATATAAACTTTTACAACTCTAGCTGTGGCCGGCCGAGTGTGGAGGTCTACTCTTCTTGTGGCTACTGAGACGAGCCTGGTAAGTTCCCGTTTGTGAAAACCGCTACCTGCCCTGTTGGAGTGGCCTACCTCTGTTCTTGGGTCTCTCCTTTTCCTCTGTGTTCATGTCTGGGGCCAGTTTGAGGTTTCTTCTGGGGAAACTCCCACGGTTTCAAAAGAACAGCGGTTGCATTATTGGTATTTGTTTTCTACGGCAAAAGTGTTTATTGAATATATGACAGATGTTTGGTGAAATTTGGTACCTAGACATCCATTTAAAAACAGCCGTCTGAGTGGCAGTGATAATCTGATGTGATCAGTAGTGGAATTGCTGATTTAGGAACTATCCTCATTTCCTGAAGTCTTGCGTCGTTAATAAGCATTTTTGTGTTGGTGTTTGGTGGTTCCCTTGGCTTCATAGCAAGTCTTGACGGGGAAGCAGTAACCTGTCATCAGATTTTCTTATATGCTGTTCCGGTCAAAGTGATCTCAGCCAATTAATCAAGGAAGCAATGTCTCTGTTTTCATGAGTCTTGGAGCACATGGATAGTTGCAAAAAAGTATTTATGTGTATAATAAACTTTAAAAAGTGATCCAGAGTTACTCAAATGTAGGTTTACAAAAACAATGTCAAAATAACTATTTGTACAATAAATTCACAAATATCTCAATGTCAAAAGAATCAATTCAATCGTTCTACTTGTTTTATCTGTGGCTAACAAAGACTGAGCTAATATGGTAAGAAACAAACATCTACTTTATTTATAAGACACAAGCAGTCCTTCTAGATCACTTATTATGTGTCAGGAAATATGCCAAGCCCATAATAAATATTAATTCATTCCCCTCCACACAATAATCCTATTACATATGGAATATTGTCCTGTTTACAAGTGAAGGGAAAAATAAGGAAGAGAACGGGAGGGAATCTGAGGGAGACACTGTGGAGACTGACCATCTGTTATAAGGAAGAACTTAATTTGAACCCAGCTCTCCCTGCATTCCCATGCCCAAACTTTTAAAACCTCGTATTGGCAACTGGGCTAATTAAGGCTGGGATTTGGTGGGTACGGATTAATTGTATTAAATAAAGGCTAAGATGATATGCTAGGTTTTCAAAGCCTTTCACACTGTAACATACGTGGAATTGCTGACTAATCATAATTCTTCATGTATTTTGTCTATATGTTGTGTTTATTAATATTCAACTCCCAACGTGAATTCCTTTAAAATGTCTTTAATAAGATATGATTAAGATGAAACAGAATTGTTTTTAGATGGAAACCTTAATTTATGTTGACTTTCATTACCAAATTTTCCCCCACCGATCTGTGCTGAGGTTTAATCTAGTAGTTGCTCTGTTACAAACAAGGAGATTTTTAAATGCTACATTTTATAGAAAAAAAAACCCCATAACCCCTAGAAATGTTAGCAGCAAATCTAATGTTAGTGGCATAGTGTATATATATTTTCTTTCTAATCTGTAACAGATGACCTGGAGTTTGTAAACTAGTGATTTGAGAGTGACATTTGGGGGAAATGCAAGGTGCCCTTCAAGTTCCTATTGTCACCTTTAAGTTTTATAAAAATTTAGTATTTCAGATTAATTTTATAAATTTGGTTAAAATCTGATAAATTAGACTAAATGTTTGCAGCTGTAGGTAGAATTCTTTCCCCTATGTCCTCTCTTGTGACATCTGCTGACAATCCCTGGTATTGCAGTGCTCTAAAATTCATCCGTATCTGCCTTCTCCAAGTGTCCGAGACTTAAATATTCCGATAATACCAATTTAATTCACCTTAAGGAACTTAGTGCATATCCTAGACTAAAGAAGAGGTATTGTCATATGAGACCCAATTCTAGAAGAGAAATGAGGCCTCCAGAGGCTGAGGAATTATTCACTTAACCTATTCATGTATTTTCCCACATCACTTGTCACTAAAAGAGATAGCCTACATTTTCCCCTCTGAATACCCCAAACTCCTTCCATTTAAGTACATTATATGTAGTAATATTTACTATGGACTGTCATCAACCAATCCCCCTAGTAACATCATGCCACTCAGATATTCTCCACAATATGACAGCTATGTGATAAAAACTGTGCATCAGAGTAAAACTGTGAAGGGAAAGAGTCTAAATCCATATTAAAAATGAATGAACTGTACCTAGGTCCCTGCACACGTCGATGCATGGCTACAAAGCAGAATGCATGAGCAAACTTTTTATATTACCAGGAATCCATTTATCCATAGTCCCATCAGTCAAATTCAGATACTTGTTGCCAGCTCCAAGATTTATAGGCTAGAGCTGGTTTTTGAAATTGCTTTGTATTTCCATTTAACAGCCGGGGCAGCAGCATGTTAAAATTTTGCCTTGGTCTCCTTGGAGCCTATTTATAACGCTAATTTGTCTCCCTGGACATTTTTAAAATTTTTTCCCCTTCTCTCATTCAAATGCCAGCTCTAGGCTTCCAAACCATTAACCACCCTCTCCCCTTTGTTTTTTTATCCCAAACAAAATACTGTCTTAGACAGTGCCACTGCAGGACCGCGATGGTTCCGATGATGATCTGTCCTTCCAGGCAGGTTACAAACAATGTTGCCTTCTGGCCGGAGATGGATTCCCTGCCCTCCCCTCAGACACGCAGGCACACACACACAGCACGGGGAAGTACACATTTACTGTACTGCTTGCTGCCTTGAAGAAACTGTAGCTAACCACCTTATTAGTATTCTTGCCTCCACCGTGTCTCTCTTGCAGCATCAGAGGGCTGAGCAAAATGCAGTAGAACAGGGACAGACAGCTCTGGCAGTCATCTCAATGCAGGCTGCCGGGTGTTGGGGGTGGGGGTTGCCGCACATCAAGATTAATAACCTTGCCATAATCCGGGGCACCCTGCAAGCAGATACCTCTGCTGATTAACCTGCTCCCGGCTTGATGAATCTGCCCGGGGGAGAGGGATCCGGAATCTACCTTGTCCTGGGCCCCCCCCTGATTTTGGATGTTCTTTTGATCCTACACCGATCTGGGAAGGTAACCGTGAGCCCTACCATCTGCAGCACACAGCAGCTATTGGAGGTTACTACTGACAGTTTTCATTACACTGGTGTGTGTGCGCGCGCGCGTGTGTGCTTGTGTGTGTGTGTGTGTGTTTGTGAGGGTGCCTGCTTTTGCGTGAAAGAGGATGTGCGAGTGTCCGTGAGTGTGTATGTGTGTGTGTGTGCGCGTGTTTGTGTGACAACCAAAGCAGGTATATCGTACAGTAGGAGATTTCAACAGCGTGAAAATATTCTCTGGGCACTTGGACTCAGAGTGTGGAGCCCCCAGCCTTCACCGTCTTTTTCCTTCCCCACTCCCCCTCTCTCTTTTTGTCTTTGATGAGTTTTTGGCTTACTTTTTGGCGGAGTCTCTTGGACACGTTTTGCTGGTGCTGGAAGATCAGATAAATGGAACCTTTGAAAACTGATTATTTTTCTCCTCTATGACTTAAAAAAAAAACAAAGAAGAAAATAGAGTAGTGCAAAATAAGCTAGAGGATTTTAAATTTTCCTTGGTGAACTTTGAGGATCCATAAAGAAGGTAAGTCATGGGACTCCTTAGATCTTGGTCCTTGTTTTCTTGTAATGTTTATGCTTTCCTGTTTGTTTTCAGAAATCCATATGCAGTTTTGTAAGTGCGTTTTTAGAGCCTGTAATGCTCAGAAGAACTCAGTGTGTGGCATTTTGGGGCTATTTTCATGCCAAAGAGATTATTTCCATTTGTATAGCCATCCCCCATCCCTCTTCCTCTTATTTATCTAACATTTTCACAGTGAATTCTGCTTCTATGAAATCTGGAAAAAAAAAATTCCAGCCATCTCCGTCCCTGAAATACTCTGTAAATTTGAGGGGGAAAAAAATCGGAAAAGCAACTGTCAGAGGCTCTGAGTGAGAGGCAAAAGTGTATCTGGTCAGAGACTGAGAGTGGGGGTTGGGGGTTGTAATCTGGACTTTTATGATAACTTAATAGTAGACTTTCTTGTCCCCCCCATGGCACTTACTTTTTTCTGGAATAGTTAAATCTCCTCTGGAGAGTAGCGAATGTGTGGAATACAGAAAAACTGTTTCAACAGCTCTTAATTGGAACAAATGAGAACAAAGTGGAAATTGTTTAGTATTTTGAACCTCCTTTTTTGCACTGATTCTCTTGCAATTGCATCTTGTTAACCTTTCTGAATGCTCTGTCCCCTGATTAAGATTAGTGTCTCTCATTTTGGAACATCCCCGTACCGTACCTACGTGGTCCCTAGAGAAGGGAGTGCAGTTGCAAATTGCTCCTAATTGTCTACTCTCGCCTGTAAAAGCAAGCAGGCAGCATCAGGAATTCAGGTGACTTTTGTCAAACATTTTCCCTAACTCGGTCCCTTTAGTGTTTCTTGTTGGTTAACTGTACCTCTTTTTTTTTTTTTTTCTTCCTTGCCCTTTCCTTCAAAGTAAAATGCAGATAGTATTTCACCTATTTCCATCCCGAGGTGACTTAATAAAAGCAAAGTAGCATTTCACTGTGTTAGCATCTGTGTTCCTGGAGCTATATTTTTTATCTCTGCCCTGGCATCACTTAGCTTCTCCCAAGAAGTGAGAATCACTTGTAAATGTATTTCGAAAATGCTGAGCCCCCCCAGGTAGAAACAATAGAGCTTCATTCAGTCTTCCTCCATCATCAGTACATGTGGATGGTTTATCCTAAAAGGAATGGTGAGATTTCATGGAATGTTGTCCAACTTGAACTGTTGCCGTGAACATTTTCGTGGAAGAGCTGACAGGTACGTTAACTAGGCAGAGGAGCGCACAGAGGTGTTTCTGCAAGTGGAGACGTCTGTGTGTAGATGGGGAGATGAAGCAGATTGTAACCTGAGCTTTCTTCAGACACAGTTGGGGGTCAGAGACGTATTGGGGCATCTGACTGGAGGGATATCAGAGCCTCTACTCAAAACATTAGGACTATTTTCTCTAAAAGAGATTTCCCCCCAATCCTGAACTAAAAATGAAAGAAAAAAAAAGTCTTAAAGATGAGCTTATATCCTGGTCTTGCTCATGGACTATCCCTTCTGTCTATCTGATGTTTTTGCAAAGTGGTATGAAAGAAACCATTTAAGGAAGGCCAATGTTAAAAGATGACTCACCCCAACCCCCCAGCCCCAGCTGGCACTTGTCCCCTCGCTGATCCTGGTGAAGATTCTGGGAAAACTATCTCCCATCAGTAGTCAGTATAATGTATGATCTGTCATTCTTGTCAACTGTTTCTGCTCAGGATATTTTCCTCTGTTACTCAGATTCCAGTTACATTTCCTCTATCAGAAAGGGGCTTTTATTTTTTATTTTATTATTTTATTTTTAAATTTTTAAATGACTTGAAACCTAGAAGAAACTCCAAAAAAAAATTTTGTTTTCTTTGTGGAGCAAACAACCTGGGACTTGTGAAACCTGAAGGCAAATGTCATACATGTACCGGAAACACGGGGTATCCCTCTGAGGAGTGTGTAGAGAGCCCTGGTGCTCCAGGGCTGGGGGCTGGGGAGGACAAGGGGAGGGGGTTGTATCTGGGAAAGGAGTTCCCCCCACTCTGCCAGGACCATCCCTGTTCCTTAGGTTGGGCGGCTTCTCAGGAACATGCAGCTTTGGGTAACCAGTACCAGGTACCGGGGACGGATGTTATGTCTTCTATTTTGTGTGGGGACTGTTCCGAGTAAGGAGAAGCCCTTTGAAAATGTCGTTCTGGAAGTTGGCAAATGAATGCCTCTTCTTACCGAGGCTATTTAATCCTGACTGCTCCCCTCCCATCACATTCTCCCCCAGGGTGGGTATATTTAGACTTGTGGTGTTGGTTTAAAGAAAAAATTAATTGCAGATTATTCTCAGCACTGTCTTAAAAATAATAAGGATAACATCTTGGCTTTTGTGTGTTTGAGATTTAGTAATTGTAATGAGTGAATCTTCTAGCGATAGCAGCACTTTCATTATCACTTATTTTCAGCTAATAATAGAAGTGGGGTACAAGCCAACTCAGGGTATGCTGATTACAGTGCCTGCAATGAGTAAAGCATCTCCCTGGTAGGTCAAGGTTTCCTGATGATGTTTCAGTAGTTGTAACTTTGTATCTTCATCAGCTTAGGTCAGAGCAAAGGTAAACAGCTTTCAATCAAATCAGGCTCCAGATGTATAACTTTTTTTCTGTCTTTTCCAGATTTGTTTTGTGATAGAGCTTTTTTGTTGTTGTTGTTGTTTGTTTGTTCGTTTGTTTAACAGGGTTTGTTTTCTTACTTAGTGTTTTCAGAAAAGAAAAGGGCCGGAGGGAACTTTTTTGTTTCAGTACAGGTAACTTACCAGAGTTGCCAAGGAAAAGGCTGGAGTTCCCTAGAAGGAATAAATGGAGAGTTGCTTTTTTTGTTTTTGTTTTTTTGTAAAAGAATTAATTAGTAAAGGGATGCCTTGAGTTTATTTGGGGGAGAATAAAGGAAATTCCAATTCCTTTTCTATTTAGTTCCAGTCAGCTGGCCAGCCTTTCTGTGAGTCTTGGCTCAAGTGAGCCAACCAGGCCCAACATTCTCCAGTGTGTTTCTATGTTTTTAAGACCCAGGGCACTTAACACATGAATGGCTCTTTCCTTCTGTAACAAACAGAGCTGACAGCTGGAAAGTCAGCTACTGAGAACCTTTAAAGGAAGCCAGAAAGCTCACCCCTCAAACTGAAGAGCAAAAGGGAGCTCTTGCAGCTCTCGCCCTGGAGGTGGGTGAGGACCCGGTGGAGTGAACTTGAAGTTTTGATTGCTGAGTCATTACAACAGCCTGGAGCTGTGTGTTAGCTCCAAGGACTGATGCTGACATTGGGGCTAATGCTAATAGAATAGGCTCCAGCATCCGCCTACAGCAGAAAATGCAGACTCTTGGGATGAAGTAGATATAGTCTCTGATGACAGATGCGTGCCTGTATATTTTTGCTCTTGTTCTTGAGCATTTAAAAACAACTTCTCTTGGTTCCCCCATTGAAATGCAAAGGAAAAGATGGGTTAATTACAGTGCAACTAGAACAGGGGCTTTACAGTGGGCTAAATCAATTCACTTAATTATCTGAATCCCCATTTGGGACCACTCAACAGTCATTGGTAAAAGAGGGGTTGCAGGGGAGACTGGGATTAGAATCTGGAGAAAGAAGGGGTTGGATTGAGAATTAGGTGACAGTCAAACGTTGACGGTGTTGCTTGATGGTCAGTAAGTCACTCAAAGTCTCAGAACTCTGATATCTTCCTATACAGTTTAGAAATAAACATCCCTAACTGAAAGTGTCATCATGAGAATTAGGATGAAATATTATAGCATAAAACGACCTGTGATTGCACATTGCTGTGGAAATGTAAGGGCCTATGGTAATGATGACTTCAGATTTGGTTTAAAACTTTACAAAGTAATTTCTTCTAAATGATTTTCAATTGATTAAAGAACTGATCTTCCTGATGGGTGAACAAGATTTGTGCTGTTAAAATTGGGGTGTTTCACAAATGTGTTGACTATACCTCATCTCAAGAATTTCTGTGGAACACTCTTGGTTGTGGATTTGTGTATGTGTACACACATTTGCATTTGAGCTTGTATGCATATGCAAGTAATTGACCAACCTATAGGAGGTATAATTTCAGATTCATGAAAAACAGAAATGTGATGACCCTAATCCACTATTGTTGAGTATCCAAAAAGGATAAGAAAGACGTGGGCATTTAATCTTTTCTCCGGGAATACACCGATCATTACAGTGTTTATGGGCTCTAGAAAACTCTAGTCCACAATGAGTCTGTTGACGAGAATTTGAGTTAAACTTGGAAATTGTATCAATAGGATATTTGTTTATAATGATAACATAGGTCATGATGATTGTCACACCAAGTTACATTTGGGGGACAGATAGGCCAGGACTAAAGGACTGAATTTTGACAAGAAAATGTGTTGGTGATGATCACTGGCTTTGGAGTGGGACAGACTTGGGGAAGGATATCTAATCTTTGGGAGCCTCAGTTATCCAGTCTGTAAAACAGGGACAATCAATCCTTCAATAGGCCTCCATGATGTATGAATAAATGAGCGTATATGCACTTAACCCTGGAGTAATGTGGGGGTTAGGGATGCAATCCTCTAGGTATTAGAAAAATCTCATACCTTTTGACTCCCCCAAAACTTAATAGCCTCCTGTTGACCAGAAACCTTACTGATAACATAGCCAATTAACATATTTCATCATATGCATCATACACTGCATTACAATAAAGTTAGCTAGAGGAAAGAAAATGTTTTTAAGGAAATCCTAGGGGAGGCCTATTTACTGCACTGTATGTAAAACATCCTAAATGGACCCGCACTTTTCAAACCTATGTTACTGAAGGGTCAACTGTATAGCACTTGGTAAAATCCTTGACACAAAACTGGACCTTTAGAGGTAGTTCACCTCTGTTCTCTCCCTCTTCTTCCTCTGGCTTAAGAATTAGGAAGGCCACTCTAATTTAGGGTATTTATGTAACTTATGTGTGTAGGCAAAAGCCCCAAATGTAATCTGAGAACTAAGTAAAATGGGAGGGAGAAAGCTGTATTTTTGTAAATTAGCTCATTTCATGTACCATGATTTCATCCGATCCTTTCTCAGAGCAACCAAAGTGCCCTTTCCAGATGTCACCTCACTTATGCTCAGAACTTCCAAAATGATACTGAATGTAAGTAGCGAGAATCCTGTGCACCCGGCCATATGTGGTTGCAGAAACACAATTCACATGTCAGCAAGTGGTGTTAACACTGCTCTTTATCTAACATCTCGTTTTGTTCACGGCCAATGAAAGGATACATATTTATTAAACACCTACCGGGTACGAGCTCTGTGATCACTGCTGTGGAGAATCTAGAAGGCCTCTCTCTGCTTGTGCTTCTTTGCTGCAATTCCTGTATTTGGTTGGGGCATGCTGCAGTTTCAAAGCTGTCCCCTGGAACTGGGACTTGGTAGTTAGAACAGGATTAAGATTGCCCTGCACGAAGATGACCTATGTGGGGCTGTGTCATTGTGTGTGACCTTTATTTAGTTCAGGAACAAAGTGTAAAAGATGTAAAAATCCATGTCGCTAAAAAAAAAAAAAAAAGAAAAAAAAGAAAAATCCACGTCCCTGTTGGAGCTGCACTGGGCTGTCAGTGAGGAGTTCAGTTCTGCTTTGCTAACTCTGCACGGCTGGGACCACTTGACCCACGTATTTCTGTTCTGCAAAGTCAGCCTTTCCCTAGGCACGAAGGGAGCAGGGTTTTGTCCTTCAGATTGTGGATTTTTCTATCCTTATAATGAATGGATAGAGCCTATTTTATGGCATGACGAGAAGGAAGACAAGAACCATGTTCCCTAAATTTTAAGGCTCCATATCTTAAAATCCAAATCTAGTAGAGGAAGAAAGGGATGATAGATGTCATTGGATCAAAATAGTAAATGCTTGAGGATGTGATAGAGGCCTGTAAACTTGCATCAGGATTTGTGCTTAGAGCAGTGCACCGAACTAAATCTTATTCCTGAGTAATATACTGCAGGTGCACACATTGAGGTGATGTCATAAATTAGAACTGATTCTTTCATAGTCAACAAATATAGTCTATGTGCCAGACACTGTGCTACATAGGTTATATTATTTATACTTCTCAAAGAAAAGGAAGATTACATTTCCATATTACAAAAATTCCTTTGCCCCAAATTCTGACTGACTTCATTCCTTTGCCCCAAATTCTGACTTCAAAGCTCTATATAGTCTTTCTATGTATACATAAGGATATATATTCTATATATACCATATTGGGTTTTTCTTTAAGTTTTTAGATTGCAAACCCAATGTTTCTTCACATAAATCCTTGATTATGGACAGTCGAGAAGTAAATCTCTAAATGTAAATCAAATAATCTTGCTGTTATGAAAGATGGAAAGATGTGGTCTTTGTTTCCAGGGGACCTCTGAAGGGCTACCTCCTTAACCATGGGTTCCTGATAATAGTAAATCATGAATGCTTTGAGGTAGAGCCCAACATTGACAATTACTTAAATCTCATTGGAACGTTTGGTATCCTGTGCCATATTGGCAATTGGTAATGGCAAAAGTAACTAGAGTTACAAGACGTGGGACCAAGAAATGAGCGTCTCCTCTGTAATGTTAAATCATAAGTAGCATTGGGCAGTATTTGCAGGATGCACATTATGGGTATGTCTCTCAATGTTTTTCTTTTTTTCCCCCCTCTCAATGTTTTTCTACCCATTAGTTAGGTAACTTTGTATAGACTACTTTTGTATCTGTTTCCCTCTTACCTTGTGTGGTTGTTGTAAAAAGGACCTAGAACAGAGACTGGAATTTAGTTGGTGTTTAATAAAAAAAAAATATCCTAATATTCACTTAAAATGATCAGTAATATTATGATTTAGGAATCTCCGTTTGTGTATAAACCTTGTACTCCACAGTGCCAGAGGTTATTCAAATTGTTATCTTACATGAATGAACAGAAAAGTGAATATCCAGGTCTGCCTGGCCATAAAAATATGAATGAGAGGAGGAAAATTATCTTTCGGCAGTATTGATGTCAGTGGGGAACATGCTAATGGCAAAAGTGATTTGCTTGGAGCATTCAAGGAGACCAGACAACAGAGCCCCAAGTCAGAACTTCATGTGCTGAGGAATTTTTCCTATTGTTTGATCCTAACATGCTGTGAGCTTGGGAATGTAGCTCACTGCTTGTCTGTAAACAGGAAAAAGGTTCACATTTGAAAGCTTTCTTGATAAAGAGAAGAGGTAACAATCTTCTTTTGACTTAATGCTGTCAAAGAAAGAAAGAAAAAATTTCAACTCTGCCTTTTCTCTCATTCCTGCAAAATTTCTCTAGCTTTTGTAGTATAGTGTGTATATATATATAATACATATAATATATAATATTTTAAAACCAGTTTTTTGTGTTCTAACTGCTCCTTTTATTTACTTATTTACTTCTCCTTTTTAATATATATGAGCAAACCAGAATTCTGTTTGGTAAGCCATTCCGGGATGGGAGATTTAAATTTTATTTAGAACATCTTGATTTTTTTTTCCTTTTTTAACATTCGTGATGTGGGTAACAATCCCAGAGTCCCAGAAACAAGACCAAGTGAGCACACAATGGTACAGGATATATACTTCTTTGGAAAAATATGATTGGAATTAAAATTTTTGATCATACATGCCAGGAACCTTATAGACACTTAATATGGAAGAAGTATTTCAGTAAAGGTGTTTTTTTTTTTTTTTATACAAATGGAGACCAATGTTTGGATAACAGTAAAAAGTTTGAACAATCACTTTAATAAAACGGTTTGAACAATCACTTTAATAAAGGTGAAGCTGTACCTGAAAAGGAGTGAGTGATTGGTTATACAGACAGTGGGTGAATGAGCTAGATTTTTTCCTGTTGGGGACATTCCTTATTAATAGTGATAATCATGCTAAGGAGATAGAGACACATAAGGAAAAAATTCCACTCACACTTCTTCTAAAGGAAAGCCATATTTATATGTGACTTTTGCTCAGGATCTTTCTTCTACTAAATAATCTGGACTATATTAAATATTAAACATTTTACCAATTATTTTGATTCCAGTGCCCCAAGTAAAAGCATATATATAAGTAGTCTTAAGTTTTTCTAAGTGTCTCTTGACTGCAAATACTTTCATCAACCGGAGTCTATCTTGTTTACAGATGGCTGAGTTCTTGTGTTCATCTGGTAGATGCTTGCCTCCTCTATCCCTTTCCTCTTCTTTGACTTACTGTCGTGATTCTACTGGATGTTTGCCCCTTCAAGTTTGATTTCTCTCTCTCTCATAACTAAAGGCACGGATGCATTTTTTTCCCCTAAGCTTTCACTGAATGGAATTCTATATTTCCTATCTGGTGCATGTTCTCTCCCCCCCCCCCCCAAGACTCATTTGACTAGAACCATATATATAATATTTGTTATATATAATTATAATTTATACAAAAACTTTATATAAAAAATTATACCCCCCCCCCACTTCTTAATCTCAGAACTATGACCTAAATCTAGATTAAGGTCACTTTCGCATAAGTAAATCAGAGTTCTCAATGAATGCTTTTGTGTGTAATATTCTCTCACATCAGTGGTCATTTCAGTGGTATCATTTATTGATATGTTTATTGAATGCCTGCCAGGTTCACTATTATATCAGTTATAGTGTGGAACACAAAGTTATAAGCAAATGACTTTTCCCCCTAAAATATATTAATATATTATTGCTAATGTTACATCAGCAAAAGATAAATTAACTTGATAAACAAGGCACCATCAGGTTCAGAACCAAAAATGGAGTTCATATGAATGATCTACAGAATACAGTTATCACTGGGGAGTTTGTGGTTGGGGAGTTTTAAGGAAGAAAGCTGAACTTGGGTTTAGCCTGAAATATATTGTGAACTGACCATTTTTCTGAAGAGGAAATGGAAGAGATTAGGACTTCCTTATGAATAGGCTAAGGAAATGTCCTCAACAAGTAGTTGGTGGGTAAGAATAAACCTATGGGGTGGGTCCTGTAGAAGGCCTTGGAAAAAAAAATCACAAAATTAACACAGTAGCTATCCTGCATTTAACACTATGGTATTTCCAGTGTGATGCTAGGAACATCAGTTGTGAAAAGGAAGTATGAATGATTCTCAGGGTAGAGATGAGGAAGCTCAACCTCAGACAACTCCTGAAGTGCTCAAGGTCATGAGAACCTACATGCAGTGCCTGATGTGTGCCTAGATGCCTCTGACTTCAGAGCCCAGACCCCTTGATTCCTCCCATGATCTTTATCCTTGCAAACCCTTAAAGCCATACAGTGTCTGTATTTTCCCCTACAGCCTTTCAAATCACTCTATACTCTTGAGGGTGAAAAGCATTTGCTATAACTTTTTTTTTTTTTTACCTTAATTTTCCTGGAATCTTTTCTTCCAGTGATTGCCAAAAAAAAAGAGCTTGGAAACAAAGATAGATGTAAAGACTCCTCTCTGGCATCCTCACTTTCTCTTCCTTGTCGAGATCTGAGTGTGTCCCTTTTCTATTTTTCTGGAAGGGGAGCTA
Organism: Nasua narica; assembly: GCA_028533885.1. Lineage (NCBI taxonomy): Eukaryota > Metazoa > Chordata > Mammalia > Carnivora > Procyonidae > Nasua > Nasua narica. The sequence continues at coordinate 15,998,113 of CM052815.1, forward strand.
GTTCTTTATCCAGATGGTCTGTCGGACAGACAGATGGTCCAGACTTCTCTAATGGTATGTTCGAGGGAGAAACATGTCTGCGAACTGCCAACTCAGAATGGAATGGCACTTCACATAAGCGTGAAGAGTTGATGGAAGAAAGTGTTCTCTGACCTTCCAGACTTCAACCCTGTTCCTTAGTTTGGAATTCTTAGAGATAGGAGAGAGACTCTTTCTGCTGTGAATAGATGGCAGTTTCTTTTCCTATCAAGCCAGAGGGCTGATGGTTCTACCACAGTAAACTCAGAAATTTACCAGGGGGCTTCATGGGGTGCCATTTTTCTTGTCTTAGGGACTGGATCTCAGATAAGGATCCAGGAGAAGCCAAAGGCAGACTCTTTGAAGCTAGTCCACTCTAATTCTGACCATGTCACTGGAAAAAGAACAGCAGAAGGTTTGTCCATCAAGGGGAAGCCACTAATCGAATTGATTCTTTGGTCATTACTATCAATCTCTGTGGAGCTGGTGCAGAGTCACCTGCTGAGCTTTTGGTTAAATAACCCCTTGACTCTCTCCCCCGATGAGTGCAGAGCTAGGAAATTCAGAAACTGAAAAAGGGCTGATTTCCTCCTCCTGTCTGAGATCTGAGGACTGCTCCAGAAAAACTAGCCCTCCCAACATCTGTTTTACACTTGTGCTACCTTCCATAGTGGCTAGTGATTTGAGGGTCCATGGTAGAAGGAAATCTTTCCTTACTCCTGTCTCCTATTCCCCTAGCCTTCTTAGTAAGTGAAGGCCACAGAAAATTCAAGAAAGTCCTGTCCACCTACAGCTCCTATTTCTGACATTTGCTCAGACTATCCTCCTAACTGATAGGACTGTCCTCCTAACTTGCTAGGACTTCCCCATTTCCTGCATCCTTCTCTGAAGTTCCTTCAGTCTTCCACTCCAGATCCAAGTTTTCTAGCATCTACCTCGGGCTTACCTCCCTTTTGGTAACCTCTTTACTTTCCCATCTGTATCCTTTGTTCTAGTCTCCTTCTGCACTCTTCTAGTCTCAAGCAACCTAGGGTTTCAGATGAAGAGGCATTGGTTCCACTTGTCCCAGTTTGCAACCCTTCAGCCTTCTCGCTGGGCATGAGCAGATGCTGCCTTGGCATAATGATTCCCAGTCTTCCCAGCCTGCAAACCCTCCTTATGTATCTGCCAACTATCTCCTTATTCTGTCCTTTGATATAAGCATTTTTTAAAAAAGGACCATGATATTACTTGCCAAATTGGGATTATGAATAACCACTAACATTTATTCAGCATTTACTATGTGTCAGGAACTTTATATTCATTTAAAAAATTTGACTCCTCCTTCCTCCCCCAACAAAGAAACTGAAGTAGATATTCCACAAATTTTAAAGAAGGAAACCTTTAAGTTCAGAGAGGTTCAATAAATGGCCAGGGTCCGATAGCAGAGATCTGGATGAATCAAGTACCTCCATCTGGAAATATTATAGAGTGCTGCCTTCTGAGTTTTTAAAAATATGTAATACCTTTTTTTCAGAGGGGATTAGATGGGATTTTGTGTTTGGGTATGTAAGAAAAAGCTTTGTAAACTCTAAAGCTCTATGCAAATGTTAATTGTTACTGTGTTCTACCCTAAAATTATTTATGGATGACACTGCATATATTTATATAGCTCAGTATAACAAATAGCTGATTAAGGAGCAATCATTTCTCAATTTTAAAGGAGAAATATTGTGGATGCTTATGAAATAGAGCTCTAAAAACAGATGTGTGCGGCAGCCCGTTTGGTGTGTCTGGTGAAATACAGTAGAACCTGACTAAATTACACTAATGAGTTGGAGACCCATTACAAATTATCACATTTGCCCAATTAGTGAAGGAGTAACATAGAGAAAATGACTACTAAGGAAGCAAATCTGATATAAAGGAAAGACAAAACTTCAAGGGAGCCTGTAGGATGGTAATACACACTCCACCCTCGCGTGTGCGCACGCATGCACGCACACACACGCACGCAATACAATAGGTAAAGTTGCTCACATTATCCTGAAATCTACAGGTATCTGTACAGTATGTATCCATATGTATGTATAGACTGCCAGACTCTGTTGCCTCCCCAAATTATCTCAGGCTTACAAAAGAGAATAATGAATGGCAGCTCATTGTTTTGAGGTTGCCCCCAAAACTTTTATGTTTCTATTGGATTTGAATTTTGTTACATTTACAGTATCTTTATGTGGTAGATGGTGGTGCTATGTGTAGTTACATTTTAGTAGATGCTTTGATGATTGTCTTACCAGTCTGAACACATCAGTGGGTGTTACCACTTCATAATATTCTTGGTTATAGTACTTTGATATAAATTTTTCCTACAAGTCATTCTTGACATATTCTCAGGGGGCAGGGCCCTGCTTTTCAAATTCTCTTGATAAACTTATTTTGAGGACAAAATGGGCACGTTGTCTCCCAACTTTCTTGGGATTCTAAAATCTTAATATTTTAGAGCTCAAAGTACAATACTCACTTTAAATCTAGATAATCTTTAATGGAGTTTTAATAGTTTCAAAATAGACTTTAATAGCATTTATAACTAGAAACCAGGCAGTTGTTTAGTTGCATATTTCATTTATTTCTACCACCTATTAAATATTCTTTGTCAGTGAGAGAGAAGCATATAAATCTTGTGTAATTCTTAGTACAGACATGTACAGGTAATACTACTATGTGATATGTACAGATGGGGAAACTGAGGCTCAGAGAACTTAAGTAACTTGACAGTGGTGATACAGCTAATAATTATCAGAACAAGGATCTGAGAAAATACGGGTCATGTTTTGAAGGCACTTACAGTCTACCAAACATACGGTCATATTCACGGCGTGCTTTATGCTAAAATTATAGCTTGCAAGCCCAGATCTTCATAATTAAAATAATGGCCTACTCTAATTCCCTGCATTCTCTTTCTTTCTTTCTAAACTTTTTCTTGTTACTCGGCTTTGATCAGATGTTCAACATGATGTCCTTTTTTGCCTTAGTTTTAGTTTTGTGGCTTTAGAATTTCCTTGCACTTTATCTTGTAGCTCGGACTTGCTAAGTTTAAAACCAACCATCTTCTGGTTCATACACCTTGGCAAAAATGTACGTGTAGTCTTCTTGGCAAAGCAAAGGGCTATAATTGTCCTTTTTTCCTGTAATAAAGAGAGCAACATGGTCACAAATTCCATGTATCCTCGTATGTACTTCCTTCTGCTCTGGGACTCCCATGAAGAAGTGGAGTCTGTTTTCTTACTCCTTGAAATTGGACTGGCCTTGTGACTTGCTGTGATAGAATGTAAGAAAAACAGCATTACAACCTCCAAGGATAGGCATCAGGAAGCCTGTAGCTTCCATTTTCTTCCCGGGAAAGGAAGCCCATCTAGCTGGAGTAGCCACAGAACACTGAGCCATCACTGTCTCACTTCTCCCCATATCATGTCCTCGAAAGCCAGCACAGCTCCCCGACAGGTGAGTCAGGCCGCCTCCGGTCTTCTCGCTCCACCTCTTCTCTAGGTAAGTGCAGCTGCGTGAGTGAATTGAGGGGGGGAAAGCAGGGTGAGTTGTCCATCTAATACCGAGAGTGATTCGGTGTAAGAATCTTTAAGTCTCTGTGTATTGGGATGATTTATTACATAGCTGCAGTTAAGTGGAACAGGCTTACCTATTACAGAAACATTATTCATTTCCTAAGAGTTAAATTGGGATGGGAATGGATTTGTGAGTTTCCTAAGTTGTTGCCTTTCTGTCTTTTTCTTGAATAAGTGTAACCTGGCAATCTAGTGGTACAGCCATCGTCTGTGAACCCCGATCTCTTCAACTACAGAGCTGCTTACGTGAAAACCCTAGCTTTTGCTAATTGTCAGCTTGGCATTCATTCAGCTGCTGCTGCTGCTGCTTCTTTTTGTTAATGCTTTTGAGTCTTTATTCAGCAAATATTAAGTACCTACTATGTGTCCATTCTACTCACTATAAATAATGTAATATTCGTTATGAACAGCTTCAATACAGAAAAAGAAATTTCTCCCACACATCTACAGTATTAAGTTTTACACACACACACACGCACACACACAGAGTTACTCATTAATAGTCCGACATTATGGATTCCTTCTTCCTGCTCAGGTTTTTATTTGAAGGAAGAAAAAATTATCCTTCCTGGACCATGTTATAATGATTTGTAGGTTTATTCACATGTTCACATGTAATTCTCCCAGGAACCCTTTGAGAAAGGTGTTATTTTCCCATTTTACAGGTGGGAATGTGAAGGATTAAAAGATTACATAATGGGTTCAATGTCCTACAACTAATAGATGGAGAACACAAAATTCAAATGTGTGTTGTCTGACTTCTGCTCCCAGGACCTTTGCATTGCACCAGACCTCCTACCTCCAACCAGCAGTGCAAGATGCCCCATTGCCTCTACTTCATCTCCTTATGTTTTCTTGTCCAGTTTTACCCTCTATCACTCCATCTTAACCTTCGCCCTTCCTCTAATTGGATGGTAATTGGAATTCTATTGTACTATGTCTTTTTGCAAGAAAAGAATATTATTGTCTAGATGCTGAAAACCACTTGTCTCAAGTGGGGGATGGAATCCATCTTGCTTTGGAAAGCTCTTTGTATGGAAACATGGGTTCTGATTTGCTTTTATGATCCATTTATTCAGGATTAAGGTGTCAAGAGCACAAGCTCTAGGGAAAAGGAATTTCCTCACAAATGCTTCATGAGTTGTTTCTTGGGAGATAAGTATTTTCTTTGCATAGCATCTTCTTGAAACATGCAAAGAAAGAGATATGGTAAACTGAAGCAAGAAGTCTTACTTTTTGCCAGTTCTGAGGTGGGCATAGCTTATATACCTGAGGTATAGCTCTAAGATCATGGGCAGATCTAAGAGGGGTGGAGTTCAGTTAAATTCCTTGCAGCCAGATCTAAGGGGAAAGGATAGGAGTTAAGGTAGACTCCTTGCCCCATACCAACAAAATATCCCAATTTTATTGTTTTCTTTCCAAACTGGACTTAATATTTTTTCCTCTAAAATCTCATTACCTTACTTGATTGTTGTACTCAGGCTTATGTAGCCAATGTCTGTCTTCATAAACCATTTGGTTAATAGAGACTAACTGGTAAACACTCACTGATACTTGTAACAAAGTAGATCATGGAGTTCATCTTCAAGTTGATAGCAGTCCTGGTTCACTGGCTAAGAAACTATTGTATAAAGGCATTACTCCTTATTCCTACTTTATTTTCTCTTCAAAGCCACTATGCTCTATAGCTTCTGGCCTATTTTTTTTTTATAAATATTCAATAGCATTAGGGTTTATAAAATTCTCTCTTGTCTATGGAATTTACTTTTGCTTTGCTCGTAAGAGTCTGTTCTGAGGTTTTCCTTAGCTTTCCTGTGTTTTATGTTGTAGTTATAAGTGCTCCTAATTATACCCAGAACAAAGGAAAAGGTAATATAAAAGATAGACTGACTGTGTGAAATGTGTTTCTTCCTGCTAATCCATTTCTCCTAGGCCTTTGTTAATTCTGAAAATTGGTCATGGAAGTCAGAGTTGATATTGTGAGATTTATGGAGCATCTATATTGCAGGAAAAGAAAAAAAAACTATGCTAAATTAGAAAGAGCCACTTTTAAATTAGCAATTGTTTCTTGGTGTTAATATTAGTGTAAAAAAATGTGAACTGATATGTTTATACGTTATTGGTGGCTGTATATGTTCATTTAATGCTTTTGGAAAGTAATTTGACTTTAGATCATAGATTTGTTCATTTGCTTTGATCCCTTCCTGGAAATTTATCCCAAAGAAATATAAAAAATGCAGTATACACAAAACATGCTAATAAAATTGTTTATAACAGTAAGAAAATGTCATCAACCAATATGTCAAACAAAAAGATATGGATAAAATAATTATACATGGATATAAGGCAGCTACTAAAATTTATAACCTGGAAGACTTTGTATAATGACAACTATATAAAGAAAATAGGCATGCATATGTAAATTTGAAAGACTGAATAGCAGCAATGTAAATTTGAAAGACTGAATAGCAAACATACCTCATTTTGTTGTGCTTTACTTTATTGTACTTCGCAGATCCTATATTTTGTTTTTAACAAACTGAAGGTTGGTGGCAACCCTGTGTCGAACAAGTTGATTGGTACCGTTTTTCCAACAGCTTTTGCATACTTTTTGTCTCTGTCACATTTTGGCCATTCTCAACATTTCTGACTTTTTCATTATTGTATTGTGATCTATGATCAGTGATCTTTGGTTACTGTAGTGTTTTGGGTGCCATGAACTGTGCCCACATAACATGGCGAACTTAATCGATAAATGGTATGTGCGTTCTGACTGCTCCACCCAATGGCTGTTCTCTTGTCTCTCCCTCTCCTCAGCCCTCCCTATTTCCTGAGACACAACACTATTGGAACTAGGCCAATTAATAACCCTACAATGGCCTCTAAGTGTTTGAGTGAAAGGAAAGTCTTGCACGTTTCTCACTTTAAATCAAAAGTTAGAAAGGATTGGGCTACCTGGGTGGCTCAGTAGGTTAAGCCTCTGCCTTCAGCTTTGGTTATGATCTCAGGGTCCTGGGGTCGAGCCCTGCATCAGGCTCTCTACTCAGCGGGGATCCTGCTTCCCCCGCTCTCTCTGCCTGCCTCTCTGTCTACTTGTGATCTCTCTCTCTGTCGAATAAATAAAAATCTTTAAAAAAATTAGGAAGGATTAAGCTTAGTGAAAAAGGCATACCCAAAGCTGAGACTGGCAGGGAGTTAGGGCTTTTGTGTCCAGTAGTTGGCCAGGTTGTGAATGCAAAGGGAAAGTTCTTGAAGTGAATTAGAAGTGCTGCTCCTGCCAAGACATGAATGATAAGAAAGCAAAACAGGCTTATTGCTGATATGGAGAAAGATTTAGTGAAATGAACAGAAACTCGAAAGAGCCCCCACATTCCCTTAAGCCAAAACTAATCTAGAGCAAGGTCCTAACTCTTTTATCTTACAAAGGCTGAGAGAGGGGAGGAAGCTGCAGAAGTAGAGTTTGAAGCTGGCAGAGGTTAGTTCATGAGATTTAGGGAAAGAAACCATCTCTCTAATACAAAAGTGCAAGGTGAAGCAGCGAGTGCTGATGTGGGAGGTTGTAGCCAGTTCTCCAGAAGGTGTGGCTAAGATAAGGAAGGTGGCAATGCTAAACAACAGGTTTTCAGTGCAGATGAAATCGCCTTCTATTGGAAGAAGATTCCACCTAGAACTCTCATAGACAGAAGTCAGTGACTGCCTTCAAAGTTTCAAAACACCAGTCGACTCTCTTGTTGGGGACTAGTGCATCTGCTGGCTTTAAACTGAGGCCAGTGCTCATTTACTATTTTTGAAAATTCCTACGGCCCTTAGGAATTAGACTAAATCCACTCTGCCTCTGCTCTGTAAATGGAATGGCAAAGCCTGGATGACAGTGTTTACAACATGTTTTACTGAACCTCGGAAGCCGACTGTTGAGACCTACCACTCAGGGAAAAAAATTCCTTTCACAATGTTAGCGCTCATGAACAATGCACCTGGTCACCTGATGGAAATGTACAATGCAATTCATGTTGTTTTCATGTCTGCTAACACGACCCCTATTCTGTAACCCATGGAGCAAGGAGCCATTTTGACTTTGAAGTCTTATTACTTAAGAGCTACATTTCACAAGGCTGTGGATGCCACGGATAGTGATTCCTCTGATGGACCTGGGCAAAGCAAATTGAAAACCTTCTGGAAAGGATTCATCATTTTAAATGCCTTTGAGAACATTCATAATTCATGGGAAGAGACTAAAATATAAATATTAATAGGAGTTCTGAAGAAATTGATTCCAACCCTCGTGGATGACTCTGAGGGGTTCAAGACTTCAGTGGAGGCGGTAGCTGAAGAGGTGGTGGAAATAACAGGAGAACTAGAATCGGGAGTGGAAACTCAGGGCAGGACTGAATTGCTGCACCCTCCTGATAAAACATTAATACATGAAGAGTTGCTCCTTGGGGGGTGAGCAAAGAAAGTGGCTTCTTAAGATGGATTCTCCTCCCGTGAAGATGCTGTTATTGAAATGACAATGAATGATTTAGATTTTTATGTGAACGTTGTTAATAAAACAGCAGCAGGGTGAGAAGATTGACTCTGACTTTGAAGGAGGTTCTGCCATGGGCAAAATGCTAGCTAAGAGCATCACATGCTACAGAGAAATTTTTCATGAAAGGAAGAGTCAATCGATGTGGCCAACTTCATTGTTGTCTTAATTTAAGAGACTGCCACAGCTACCCCAGCCTTCAGCAACCACCGCGCTGATCATTCGGCAGCCACCACCATCAAGGCAGGACCCTTTACCGGCGAAAAGTGGACCTGCAAAAAGCTCAGATGGTTAGCATTTTTAGCAATAAAATAGTCAATTAAAGATGTACTTTGTTTTAGGCGTAATGCTATCGCACGTTTATATTGCACAGTATGATAAATTTTCTGTGCACAGGAAAACAAAAATTCATTTGACTTTATTGCTGTACTTGTTTATTGTGGTGGTCTGGAACCACAACCTACAAGGTATGCCTGTATACTGAAATACCAACAATAAGGTTGCATTATGAAATTTTATTTTACTTAAGTTTCTTTTTTAAGATTTTATTTATTTATTTGACAGAGAGACAAAGCAAGACAGGGAACACAAGGAGGAGGAGTGGGAGGGGGAAGAAGCAGGCTTCCCACTGAGGAGGGAGCCCGATGCGATGCGGCGCTCCATCCCAGGACCCTGAGATCATGACCCAAGCGGAAGGCAGACATTAACCGACTGAGCCACTCAGGCGCCCCCAAGTGTTTTTTATTTCTAAGGGTGGATTGTTTGGACCAGTTAATACAATTCTTGGCTACAAATAACAGTGATCTGACTCCAAAAGCCTCGGTTACTTGGAGTTTACTTTTTCCTATTAAGAACTCCAGAAATTATAGGTGGTGATTCCCTGACTTAGTAGTGTCAGGGCCAGGGATTCTCTTGGCGTTTATCTTATGGTTGCCAGTTGAATGCTGAAGTTTTCATCTTGTCTACAATCAAGGTATAAAGATGGTGGGGAAAGATATATGTCAGCTGCATCTATCTCTTTTTTAGTTGGAAGAAAAAGACTCCCACCTTCAGTCTCTGAATGAGGACGGAGTGCAGATGGTTGTCCCTACTTGGGATGGAGGCTGAAGAAAAAGCATGAGAGGTGGGAAGGAAAAATAAACTTGGAAGCAACTTTGGAGTGGCCAATAAGCCATGTCTCCGACAATGGTCATCTATGTCTCAGGGATCCCGGAGGTCCCAGTATGAAGATTTCCCTAGGTTTCCTCTCTAGAGGAAGTTCCAGTTTCCCCACTTCTGCTTGTTTCAGCCACCTTGCCTTCTCGTGATCGCTGTTCTACTTCAGTCTGTAAGACCAACACAAAATCTAAAGACTAGAAAGGGAAACGAGTTTGAGCCTCACTTCCTCATCCAGGATGCTTGACTCTGCCTTAGCACATTTAGCAGGAGTCCTGGAAAAACCTTATCCAGTACAGCTGACATGAGTCTCAATTCCCATGCAGCCCCAAAATGTTGAGTTTCTTCAGTTATGAATATCAAGTAGTCTTGACAACAAGAGAGTAAAAGCTGTTCTTCTCCCCTGCTGCCCCTGAGAAGACTGGCTTTTTAGGACTCCTTTATTATCTCAGTATTATAACAAGTGCGTTAACTAGCATCTTTGGGCTAGAGATACAGTACTTTTTTTGTGTGTAGTGTGTCATTCTCCTGGTAGCTTTCAACTGATTTCTGAAGAAGTTTACATAGTTCCTTTAATGTTGAGGAAAGAAAATCGGGTGGAGACCATAGCTAAGATCTCTAAAATATATCTGGAATAGGTTTCTTTCTCCACCATGCCTGGCCCCACCCAATCATTGTTGGTTGACAAGGTCAGTGGTGTTTCTCCCCCGTCATTCTTGTTTCCCTTTAATCTGTTCCGTAGAGTGGGAAGAAAAAAAATTTTTTTTTTCAAAAATGCTAAAACAAAAATTTTAAAACTCGGGTGCATCTCTTTGCATTTAGAATAAAATTGATTCCTTACCTATGGTCCTCAGGTGTTCGTTCTATAAAGGAATGAATGATAAAAAAAAAAAAAAGAAAAAGGAGGTCTGTGTGACGAGAAAGATAAACTGTAACAGGTAGGTGCTAAGGTTTGAAAAGTTGAGTTGGAGCCAGGATTTAAAAGGCCAGGAGTGGTGTGCTAATTGATTTGAAATATGCTTGCTTCTCTACAACTCATCTGCTGCCATTCTCTTTCTGTGCGAGCTCCAGCTGCAACCCACCCTGAAAGTCCCTCCAGCCATTTACCTTGAACTCCTCATTCCTGGTTCCTTGTTAGTGATGGATCTCAACTTACTTATTTCCTTCTCAGAGAGCTTTCCCCATCTGTGCTAACTAAAGTAGGGCTCAACACATAACTACTATTGCTTATATCTTCCGTATAAGTTCTTTGTTGGTTTGTTTTTGAGAATTTGTGTTAAATATTGTCTTGGACTGGGTCTGTTATACCATGAGAATGTAAGATCTGTAAGATCAGGAATCTTCCTCACCTTGTGTCGAAGTCAGTGCTGATATAGAATAGGTTTACTATAAATATCTGATTATTAATACAAAGATCAAACAAACAAATTTAAGCAGGCACAGTGCCTGCTACACAGTATTTTCTTCAGAATTGTTGATTCTTCTTTATCTAGTTTCCTGCTTTGTTTCCATGAGGCTGTGAGCTCCTTTAAGTCAGGCAGCCTCTTGGAATGATCTTTTCTTCCCAGGTCCAACATACTTTCTGCCACAAAGAATTCAGGGGATTTTGTTAAAACAAAATGATGGAAGTAATGAAGGAAGAGACTGTTAACAAATAGACTTTGGATTAGGGAAAGGCACATTCTAGGGAAAAAGGGTTAGGATGGCCAACAAAATCTTGGAGGTGAGTTTACAAAAGGCTTATAGGATCTATGAATTCCTGAATCCCTATTGAATCCCTGGAGCAGAGAACAGTTTAGGGAGTGTGTGTGTGAGTGAGAGAGAGAGAGAGAGAGAGAGAGAGAGAGAGAGAATGTGGGTGTGGGTAGGAGAGAGATGCTGTGTGGTTACAAAGGAAGACCACAAAAGTTTTGGGATTCGGAAATAGTTTTAAAGGCCTAGACAGCTAATTAGTTTGAGACTTATCTGCATTGGGTACCAAAGATTTTTTTTTTCCCAAGATTTATTTGTTTAGTTGAGACAGAGCATGTGTGTGGAGGGAAGGGCAGAGGCAGAGGGGGAGGTCTGTCAAGCAGGCTCCCTCCTGAGCGCAGAGCCTGACATGGGGCTCGATCCCAGGACCCTGAGATCATGACCTGAGCTGAAATCAAGAGTTGGATGCTTAACCAACTGAACACACCACCAGATTCCCCCAAAACATTATTTCACTGGCGGAGGAGAGTTAATTCAGGACGCTGGAGTAGGGTGGGAGGGTAAGAGTTTGTTGTCAATTTCATAAAAATCCAATCTCTAATGACCCCTATTTCTGGAACCTCAGCTAATACTTGTATTTTTCGTATTACATTGCATTTGGGAATAATGTCGTTTCTGTCAAAAGTTTGAAAAGGTTTGAATATTTTAGATTAGAATGGAGAGACCTAAAGTGTTTGCAGGTAGCATGGTACCTTTTGTTTGGTCACTTATCAGGTCTTGAGATTTATCAGATTTACTGGATTATAAAACTGAAACCCATTATAGGAAAAGTACTAGGGATTGTCTCTTCCCTTTTCTTAAATGTTGGATGTTGAAACTTTGTTTCAGAAGACTAAAGCTTGTTTTAGGGACTCCTGAAGGATGAGCAGAATTATCATTTCAGCTCATGAGAAATATTGGTGTAGGTCATTCAGAGATATGATGTGGTCTGCAAGGAAAGATGATTTGGAGAAGTGGAGTTTAAACCTTAATTTAACTGGTTTTGCTTTTGAAAGTGGAAGTTAGTGTTGTAAAATAGTCTCTCTATGATGATTATGGCCACATATAAAATTTCTGTCCAACATTTGGCAGTGGAAGCTGGTGACTCATTTCTGTAAAAGATTCTCTGCCTTTTTGGGCCAAATTCATAGACTTTATTGTCACTGTAGGACTTGGACGAGGTGAGGATTTGTTTATTGAGGTGGTTTCAGATGGGCCTACTCCCCCATAAAAAAGATCTGACAATAGTGGGATTGGTTATATTAGAAACAAAGTCGTAAGACTGCATGTATTCTCCATCTGGGACTGACTGCTTAAAAAAAAAGTTAAAGGGTTACTTTAGGTTTGTTGAAGTCTATCTCGCCTGCAGGGGGCAGATGCCAGGGTCTGGTAGGGAGGCAGGGATTCTCATGGGCCCATACTAAGCTCTGGGCCTCTAGCCTCTTTGGCATTAATTTTCTTCCTTAGTCCTTCTTAATCTTTTCCAGAAATTCCATTTTCCCCTACATACCTATCAAACCAACAGGAAAATCAGGGATACTAAAAGTTATACAAATAATGGTGTAGCCCGGTTGCTTTTGGCTTCTTTCAGTGGAGCATGCCTACCTTACGGAGTTACCATGAAATAATACATTCAACAGATTTTCAAAAAGCCAGAGAGAGTATTATGTATTGGGAGAATAAACAGGTTTTAGGCTTTATGTCTTTGGGAAATGTAATTTTTTTTTTTTTTTTTTACAATATGTAAAAACTAGTATTTGGAGAATTCAAGAAGTCCTGTATTAAACAACTTATGTTTGATTTTATTTAACTCTGTGTTTTCCAAACCTGTTTGACTATGGAGCACTATTTTTATGGAACATCTGTTAACATTTAGCAAATTACCAGTGCTCTATGAAACCCATTTGGGAAATGATGACCTATGAATAATTATGACTAGAAATACAATTATTGACAAAGACCCATGTGACTATCATGTAAATATGTGAAGATGAATCATGTTTTAATGGCGTAAGTTTCTGAAGAGTGTAAGATTTAGGTAGCTGCTCATTTGAAATAACGTATGAGAGCATCTGGTTGAATGCTTGACTCTTAGATCCTTCATAAATGGTCACCACTATTAAATCAGTAAATTTGCATTGAGAAACCAGTACCTTGTTATCCTGGTATACATCAACTTCTTCCCTTTCTTAATGGAATATAAGGCTTTTTTGTGAAAGCATGAGAGGGCAACACTTTTGAGTCTGTATGCATTTTCCTTCATACCCACTGTTTTCCATAGTAACAGTAGTAGTATCTACATAAAATATTCCTGGAATCACATTCTAATATTCTATCGTATGTACAGAATACCATATACAGTAGTATCATCTTAGAATCTGAACATTGTCTTTAGTCCTTGGATATTATTAGTACTTTAGGCTATGGTGATTGCAATGGGTGGGGGGGCAGAATTGCTATCCTGTCTTTGAGTGAAAACCCAGGACCTCGTGGGTTTCTTACTTCCACCCTGTCTCTCTCTGATGTTGGCTGCCTCCCTAGTGGATGGGGCCAGCCTCTCTGTTGCAGAGGGTGGCTGAGAGGATTCATTGGTTTATAAAATGCAGGATAACTGGGAACTGCATTCCAAGACTGCTTCTTTCCCTAACACCTCAGCCTGAAAACAAAACAAAACAAAAAGCAGGCAAGAATAGAAAGAGTATTCTTAGCTGAGCCAGCATGATATGAATGCTGTATTACCAGCTGCTTTCTGAGCTGCAGCTGAGCAGATCTCCAGGCTTCAAGCTGTCCCACATCCTTCTCTTCATACTGAAGGGAGAAAATCCCTGAGTACCTTCCCAAGTAGGAAGTTTCACTTAGCCAAGCGGACTCTCTAAGAGAAGGAAACTCATTCTCAGGCTCCCAAGAGTGGAAGCTACTAGGACGCAGGTGGTAGGAATATCCTTAGGCGCATCCGAATAATAATGAATTCTTCTATTTGTAGCTTTTTTCATGCATAGACTTCTTTCCTGTGCATTGTATCATCTGGCACTTGGACAACTCTGTGAAGACTGTTTTACAGATAGAAAAGTCAGACTGAGGGAAGCAAAGTGACCTGACCAAAGAATTTGACTAGGCATTATTAAGCTCAGAGTTCCGGATAAGCAAATAGGTAATAAATAAGTCTTTCAAACTTTTTTTTTTTTGTTTAATTATCTGGGAAGCCTGTTAAACAGATTTCTAGTCCTTTGTTCCCCTCATCCTCCCTGAAGATGAGAATTCTTCAGGTTTTGGGGTGAGGGAATAAAATAATTTAGAGGCTTATAAAGTATCCTATGGCCGTGCTTTCCAAATTTTAGCATGCTTACAAACAGTTCAGGGATCTGGTGAGGGGCCTGAGAATGTGCATTTCTAGGAAGAGCCATGGTGATGATTTACTAGTGCTGTAGGTCTATGGGCCACTATTTGAGTAACTAGGTTCTAAGTGATTCTGATGAGGGTCCACTCGTGCAGAGAGACTATGTCAAGGATTTTTTAAAACCTATCAGTTATTTAGGAACTCAGTAATTGAGATAGTAGTTGGGTCTGGTATAGTTTTTTTGTTTGTTTTTTGTTTTTGTTTTTGTTTTTCTGAGAAAAATTTTAGAAATGTAGAATTATGGGGGCACTTGACTAGATCCATCAGTAAAGCATGGGACTCTTGATCTCAGGGTCATGGATTTGAATCCTACACAGGGTGTGGAGATTACTTAAGGAAATAAAAAAAGAAATATGTAGAGTTATAGATGAGTAGGGGCAACTTTCAGAAAACAAAACTGGAAACCCAGTCTGGAATTTGTGTTAATTTTCTTCTTAAAGGATCACTAGCCTTGGTTTAAACATATCATGAAAATTGCATAGAAATCAAGAGTGGCAAAGCATGACTGAAATTACTGAAGGGGAAAAAAGAGTCCCATATACTGTGGTACTAACTGGTTTTTGTTTTTGTTTTTTGTAAAAAATCAGATAAGCTTTATACTGTTGAGCAAATAATACGAGGATAGAGATTTCACAACAGTTAATTTTATGAACTTTTATATTTTGTGTTCTAGTGTTTTCTGAAAGTTTATATTATTCCCCTTTTCTGGGGTATTGGGCTATTATCTGGGGACATCAGGACGTTTTACTGGAGCACTGAGACTGAAGACACGATGAGACCTCCTGCAGAATCTCTGATATTGATATTCCACTGATTCTAATTCATAAACTCAAATAGTATTAGGTAGAGCTGGACTACCTCCCACAGATCAGAAAGTGCTCTGGAGAATATTTATGAAGATCATTGGGTTTTATCATACTTCCCTCTCCTCTGCCGTGGGTGGGGGGGGAATTGACAGCAATTTGGACTTTGGTCTCATTACAGTAGGTTTAGGTTTTGATGAAACAGCATCGGTGAATTTTAAAACTCCCCCGGAGGGTTAATCATGAAGATGATGTCGTAGGCAGGTTCTGTGTTTGTGCGTATGTGAGTTTTAGTGTATGTTTTTTCCCTCCATCTCTTTCCTTAGTCTTGTCTTTCTCCAGCAATTTCTCCGTTGAGGAGAAATTCCCTGTCAGAATTAGGGAATAGCCTTTGTATCACTTGGTTTTTCAAAATGTTGATACCCACAACATTCTTTTAGTAATTAAAATCAGATCATATCTGATGTCATTATAGCTTAACGACAACTGTGCCTCTTCTTCTCCTTAAGGAAGTATTACTGTAATTGTTCTGTCCTACAGCTGTCAATTTCCGCTCTTGCTCACTCCTAGACTTTGACTGACTGATTCACACTAAAGTGTCAATGATTGACATCGTTCATGGTATGACTTCTCCTAGGGACACTTGTGCTTGGTTTGGAAGTAAGATCTCATGCCAAAGTTTTCACTGTCTACTATGGCATTTCTGACTTAAAATTGGTTAGGTGGCTTGTCTCCTTTTGAATAATGTAGGAATCCCAGAAAATCCTACCATCAGTAGTGATTCACTTGATTCACCTTGGTTTTTGTTTTTGTTTTGCTATTTACTGGCTCCTTTATTTACATCTCAAAGTTTTCTAAGCTCTAAAAACAACAAGTTAAAACCATTAAGCATAATGGACCATTTCAGCCTAACTTTTCCCGTTTGTCCTCACCCTACTGGCACACAGCCAATGGCCTCTCGGGAAGAAATGAGTACATTTTTGCATTGTTCTTCTAGATTTCTTACTCCTGGACCCAACCACTAGGTGTCTCTGTAATTACATGCTGCACCAAATCAGAGCACATGCCCGCCAGGGAAACAAAGGTGGGCCTTAAGGCCTTATCCCCAAACTTCATATACTGATTGTCATTGAATCTAATCTAATCATTGAACTAAGCAATGAGTTACTTGGTTATCTGCACGGGACTTAATGTGAACAGAACTAGGTTCATGAATCCTAAAGAGATGAGGTAGGTAGAAATCCTGTGTTTCAACTGGGTGTGTGTGTGTGTGTGTGTGTGAACATTCATGTGTATGACTCTACGTACACACACAGGCAGATCCTCTCAGAAATTGTTTATTGCAGGTAGATGGAGGACAAAATAATCAATCTTAGAGCCTTGCAGTCACGTGCTTTATATAAGAACATTTCTATTACCAGTAGAATGGAATGGATGATAACTGAAGGTGAAATTGTCCAGAGACCTTTGAATCCAGCTTCCCTTCACATTATACCTTTGGTGATAGGCCACCTAAGCTCAGAGTCCCTTTCCTTCTTATCTCCCTCCTCCCATCCCTTCTTTCTTCTTCCTCCTCTTCTCTGTCACTGTCTCTGTCACATTAAGCTTATTTTAGAAAGTGTCCAAGATGATGAGACTATTGACTTTTTTTTCCTATTCTGTGTTATGTTGGAGACTATAAGTGAATGCAGGATTCTGGTTTTTTTGTTTGTTTTTTTTAAACCTTAGTTCTTAAATAGTGCCTCACACAGATCTCAAACAAGTATTGCATGGTGAATAGATGAAGAGAAAAATCTATTTATGAGATATGAAAATTCAGATTATCTGTACAAAGATATGGATAAGTGATTTTATCTCTACATAACAATATATAAGTATATAAATATTTTTAATATTTGGTAAGAATGATTTTTTTCTTTAAGTTTGAGTAATTTAAATTTGTTTGACAATGCATATTCTGTCCAGTTGAGATATATGCCATGACAAATTCATTAAACTTAAAAAGAAATATTATGTATGAATCTGCCTATGGGAATATATTCCACATGTGAAGTCCATGAATCGTTTCTGTAGTGATGGGGAGAAAAATGAGGGAAGAATACCTAATAAGCAAATGCCCTTAATGACTCACTCTCAGGAGTAAATAACAATTTATGTACAATATAAGTACACTGAAAGTATTTGAAAACTGTCTTTAAATTACAGTAATACATTCCCATTAAGATCTTTCTAGTTATTTATGAACAAGTCCTCTTCTCCAAAAGAACATAAAAACAAAATTGAGCCTATTGGTGGCCAGCTCAAACGATTACAGATTCCACAAAGGGGGAGGGAGATATAAAACCTCTCCTGTTTATCCCCAGTCTTTTGTATTGGAGGTTCCCTGTGCATCCGGTCACTAGCTCAGTGTGTCACTGTGAACTCCTTTGAATTCCTGAAATATAGCCATTTCCTGAGGGCAAGTACAATAGTTATCTAGGAACTGGCACTCAGCAGTTGGAGTTCATTCTTTAGCTATTTGAAAATCACTAAAATTTCAGAAAGTCCATTTTCCTTAATTTCCATTCTAGTATAAAGGAAAAAAAAACAAAGGATAAATATGGTATTTTTAATTCCAGAGGTTATAAAAATGGCTGTAATTACTAACAATTAACAGTCACTTAGTGTGAGAGGTAAACTATTATGTATTTTTCAAAAAAAAAGCATTTATTGGGTGCCTTTTCTATGACAGCTAGTGTTCTTTGAGGTTTGCAGTAATTAAAATATTTAATCTTCCAAACCAACACTATTCCTGTTATTGGAAACTGAGGCACATAAAGGTTAAGGAACTTGTTAATTAGTATAGAAATTGGACTTGAACCCAGACACTTTAGTTCCAGCGGCTGTACTCTATGCCTTAAACAACAATTGCTTCCTTATGTACAGTCCAAATGTTGTGTTGTATATTGGTGATGTGGTTGCTTTTATTGGTGTGATTGATCTTCTCTCACTGCTTATTACACAGACACCATCGTCTGCCCAACTTAGCCAAATGCCATTGGCCTCATTCTGAGGCCTCTCCTCCACTAAGATCTCCCTACATCAGGGGCTCATTCACATAAAAGGTCAGATTTCAAACCACTAGGCAGCTAGGGTGTGAGAGTCTCAATACACCACTGCAATCGTTTTGCCATTGAGTGTATCTTTCATAGTTTTGCTTATTTATTGTTGTGGGGATGCTCTTGCTCTTTCCCAGGGGAGCAAAAGGGATCAAACCCTTGTGTTCGACCTTCACATACTCGCTTACTGATCGCAGAAAGCAAGAGCAGTCTCTGTTTTTCAGACTCAAGGATAAGTTACCATGCCAGTCTTCTTTAGTAAATCTGTTTCAGTCCCAAGTTCACATTCCATCATTCCCACTGGCTCACTTCTTCTCTTGCTTTTGAACTTTGGTCAAGACTACTCAGTCCTATTAAAAGTGTTCCTGGTTTAAACAAGTAAAGGATGTGTTCAACTTCTGTCCCCCTTTAAGGAGATTCAACCATAGTCTTTACAGATAGTTTGCTTTCTCTGGATAGGCCTTTATACCAATAATAGAAGTGGCCTTTGCTAAGTCACCTACATCTCAACTTTGTGGCCTTTTGGGACTCTTCAGTTATGCTGCAAGCTGCTGTACTCAATGTCTGGATTGATATCTAGTATAAAATAGGCAACTAAATATTTATGGCTAGATGGGAGAGGAAGGAAGCTCATTGGCAATGCTCCTAGTATGCTAGTTATATTCTTTCCCAGGGAAGAATTTAATCCACAAGGAGAGGGTGACAACTTTCCTCACATTTGCTTACCTCTAAGAGGCTATTCAAACCTCTCTGTGACTTTCATGGATATCCAAGGCAATGTTTGTTCTAATAATAACAACTTCACCTCACTAGAGATTTCATTATTGTTAGGCAGCAAGCTGAAACTCACAAGGGTGTTAATAAACATCAGAAACTTATGCCATATGCTGTTCTTTCCCCAATCACTCAAATGCAGTAAATAGTACCATCATCTACTTCGTTTGTTCAAGTAAGAATCTAAGTATTAAAAAAAAAAAGAATCTAAGTATTAACCTTAATTCCTTTCTTTCTCACCTCCCACAATCCAAACCATTAGCTAGTTCTCTGAGTTGACCTCAGAAACACAAATTAGGAAAATGCTTAAAAATTCTCTGATGGTTTCTACCAAACTTAGAATTAAAAGTAAACTCTTGTCAACTGACTACAAGGCCCTCTGTATGTGGTATGTCTATACTGCTTTTCAAATCTGTAGAAAAAATATATTTCTCTTTTCCTTCAGTTCAGGCTGGCTTGCCCTTAGGGTTGCCTTGAACCAAACAAATGCACTAGAATTGAAAGTTCTGGGGCTTTCCAGCTCAGTCCTAAGACTGGGAGCTTCTACTTCTCTCTTGGGCTGGACTCTCATAGCTGGGCACCATGTGGAGAGATGCCCAGGAGGATGACAGGCCCTCATGGATGCTCCAGCCCCAGAGAAGCTCCCAGCTGACTCATGATGAGTAACTCCAGTCCATATAATATGAAGCAAAGAACGTTCTGGATGAGTTCTGCCAGGTTTCCTGACCCAGAGGATCTTGGGAAATTGTTTTAAGCCACTGTATTTCAATGCAGTTTGTTATATAACAATAGATAACTTGACATGCATAGCTAATACAAAAACCTGCATCAGGAGGAAGTTGTAGGAACAGAGGCAGTGAGCTTGCTTGTTTAGAGAGGAAGAGCACTCTTGCCTAGTTATAAGGTCTTTTCAAACACAATGCGGGCAGCACGTCAAAGGAAACTTGAATGTGGGCTCTGCATTGCTGTCCGTATGCTGCCATGGCCATAAAATATATGGCTTCTTTGGGAACCATTTGCATGGTGGTGTTTTAGCACAAAGTGAGCTGGCAGAATAAATTCCAGGTGTGGACAGCGTCAACTCCAGAAAACAGCAAGCAGGTCCTCTGAGTTCAGGATGCCAACTCCTGGAAGCAGCCTGAGAAATCACCAGGGAACATGAGGCATCCCAAGCTATAGTTTGTCAGGCACCAAAGAATAAGAAGTAGTAGAAGAAGTCAAGGTAATTAAGAGAAGGGGATTTGGAAAGAAGTCACTGGTGTGTTCTGCATTTTGCCTAGTGCTGTCTTCATGGCATCGTTCCCTTAGCTGTCCTGAAGGAACCATCTGGAGCTTGGCTCTTGCTGTTAAGGTACATATTTCCCAAAATGTGAAACCATGTTCCCAAATTATGGAGCAACAAATCTATGAAGGTATAGTTTAAAACAATGTTCAGATTTAGAATAGTATTTCCAATTCAGAAGCTTCTTAAAAAGCGTGACTGTATTCTCTGAAGGCTTGAAAAGCTGGAAGTGGAAGGATAATGGTCTCTATCTGAATGACAGTCTCTCTGTTCCCCACCTCCTCACTCACTGCTCCACTCAAGGGAACAGCTGCTTGAAACCCAGTTACCATTCCTTCTAGACTGACTTTTTGACTTGAGCATGTCACTTCTTCTGATAGCTCAGCTCCCCCACTTATAAAACTGAAGTAGAAATCCCTTCATCAGAATGCTAGAACGTAAATTAAATAATTAGTAATTTGTTAAACACTTTGAAAATGAAAATGCTAAGTATTGTTGTTTCAAGGGCAATTTACTTCTTCTGATTCATTTGTAATTATTTCATCAAAACAACGTTCAGTTAAGAACTGTTTGATGTGTAAAATGCCTTGTGGGCCTTCCCTATAAGACTTTTGTTAATCAGAATTAGTTGATGCTTTTGCCAGTTGGAACTCACTTGTACCCAAAAGGTTTGCAATAATGTTAAATCTCAAATCACTCCCTTTACCAGGCCAGAGCCGACTGGAAAATGAACAAAGTGCAGAGTAGTGACTCAGCTCTGTAGTTGTCTATAATAGTCCTTTCCTGCAAAATCAAATATGGACCAAGGCCAGGCCCAGGTAGCACCTGGGAACCTGATCAGGTTTGGTTTTGGCCCCTTTCCCTGACCTTTACACCATTCCGAGAAGTCCCGCTTCTTCAGTTTTGGATGTCTAACTCAGTCTTTCTGGAATTTACATACAGCTCTATGTCTTATTGGAAGATAGATTTGCTACACTGAGTCTCTTAATAAAATGAATCATGATGATCCCCAAATGATATATTTTTCAACATTTCTGAAGTACTTCTTAGAGCAGAGGGGCCTAAATAGTTAATCTTTGGTAGGTATGAATCATAACAGAAAAGAGCCAACGATAAATCTCTTTGAAATCTAGTCTTACATCTTAAAAAATGTTGACTTTTCTCTACACTTATTCCTATTCAGTATAAAATTAATGTTTAAAATTTATTGGCTGTGTTACATAATTCCTATTTCTACTTTCAAATACTGGTTTTAGACCTTAGGAACTGTCTTTATAAATCTCCAAACATACCAGGAGTATCAAGACCCTAGATGGGGAAGCATGATGTTAAAGTGTCATCAATCTAAAAGGATTTTGTAAGATGCATGGTTACCTTCCTTCAGGGTTGAAGATTGATTTAAAAACATGTGTACTGTATCACTAGCTGTCTATTCTATAAGCACTTAAAATAAATATATCCAAAACCCAAATTGGTATTCTCTCAACTCCCCTATTTGCGCTCATATGCCTCAGCTTTATACATGGTCATCGCCCCTAAACAAACCACAAACTGGGAGCCATCCTGAGATCTGCCCTCACTCTCATGCCAAGTAGTCACTCAGTGCCATTGAACCACTGATCTTTTCTTTTACCTTACTTTAAATTGATTTTCTAAAAACTCTTTACTCTTCTATATTACTTAAGTTACTTATAATTGTAAGAAAGAGAAAGCTGCACCCAAAAGGCATTAAATGCAAATAAATGCAAACTAGTGGTTCAAATAAATGAAAAATTTGGATGTTGTAAGCATTTCATTTAAGGCATGTTACAATAGCTTAGTAATATTGTCAATACCCAGCTTATTTATGTGTATACTTTCCCCCTCTTATGATCTTTTATTTTTAGTCAGTCTCCTGTCTTTGTTGTGAGATGGTCTACTTCAGCATCTAGGGTTATGTGGTTCCAAGTTTTTGTCTTATGGGAAGGACATCACTTTTGCTCATAGCTCTGATAAAGTGAGTTAAGTCTTTCCTCCAAGAAAACTTTCTAGCAAACAATTTCTGTTCGTATTGTAGGAGTACTCTGAAACCAGTCATTAGGGTAAAGGGGTAAGATTTTCCGATTAGCCTAGCTTACTCCGATCCTACCTGGGGCTGACATTGGCATGGATCACAAATGGAGAGGGTAATCTTACTTCCTGTGCCCCTCACCCCCACTTTTTGAAATAGCATTACCATAAGGATCGGAGTAGAAATTGTGTAGCAAGGCATATGCTGATTCACTGTCAGTCTTAGTTTGGGCATTTGATATCTTCTCCAGGGAGTAATTGAGAGTTTCGTGTTATTTTGCTAGCCAGTATGCATTTCTCTGCTGCTGATTCTTTTCAACCAACTGTCCTCTATGCTGTCCTCAGAATAGTCTTTGAGACCTCATTATTTTTTAGTTTTTATTTCAATCACCTGGTGCTCCTCACAACAGGTGTACTCCTTAATCCTCATCACCTCTTTCACTCATGACCCCACCCACCTTCCCTCTGGTCACCATCAGTTTGTTCTCTTATAGCCAAGAGTCTGTTTCTTGGTTTCCTGAGACCTCATTATTTTTATGGGACTTCCATGGTTAACCATTAGGTGACCCCTCCCCACATCATACCCAAAGAATGGCTTTTAAAATGTGCTCTGTGGGTTCAGCCAGTAAACTGTTTTTATCTGCTCTAATAGTTTAGATAAAATTTTGTTTTGAAAAAGTTTGAAGATAAAAGTGTAAAAGCTAGTGATCCACAGAATAAAGTTCAAGTTCTTTAGCTTGTGTTTTCATGATCTGGACTAGAACTTGTACACTCCCTGTTACATCTGCTGGTAATAGCTAATTACCTGCGGGTCTACACACATTCTCTTCCCTCTACCTATCTTTCCTTTTCTCTACCAACCCTGTCTAGTCTCCCTGAAACCTTTGTGTCCTTCAAAATGCATCTCAGCCATTATTACCTGATACTCCACACAGTGTTGGTCACTGTTGTTAGGTATCCTCACACTGCATTAACTGTTGACAGACAGGGATTACTATTTTTATAATATTTGCATCCCTAGCATTTAATATATTTTCTAGCATTGAAAAACTGCTACGTCTAACAAAATAGTAACTACTATATTTCCAGTGATGAAACTGGTAGCCTGGTGTAGAGAATACGGGCTTTTAGTTGTTCACCCATGGGCATTCATTCCAGCTGTGCTAGTTACTCAATGGATCACTGCTGTAAGATCATTTATTTTCCTTGAGCCACGGGCTGGTTGGTTGGCTGTAAAAAGGGGAAAACACCTACTTGAGAAAGTTGTCCATATAAATTAATTGAATTGGATTTTCTTTTACCTTGAGCAGAATGTTGGTTAAGTGATTTAGCACTAATTAATAGAAAACTGAATAAAATTGCTTCAAAATGAGAAGATGGACAGGGAGGGAGTAGTTCTAGGTTTGGTGATTCAGGGGATAGACGTGACGCCATCTATATTTTTGTCTTGCCATTTTTAGCATTTTGACTTTTGACCTAAAGGATGTACTTCCCTGGCCACAAGATGGCTACAGTACATTCCAAGTATCACCCCTTCACACAAGAATTTCTGTCCTTCAGTTTTGAAAAATGAGGAAACTTTTACCAGATGCGCTCCGGACAACTCTCCCCACAAGTCTCAGGGATAACAACTGTGTCACAGACCTTTTCTAAACCAGGCACTGGCTCAAAGTACTCATTCTCACAGTTGGCTTACGTCAGTCATGATTGGCCTGTGGGTCTCAGAAGAGCTTAGCCACCTCTGAAGACAATGGCCACCTGATTATCTGAACACAGTTCAATTAGTGTGAAAGAAGCAGGGCAATGGCAATAGGGCAGACAGAGGACCAGGACCTCTTCTTCCAAATTTGTAGTTATTTCTCTAATAGCTGTTGTCTAGGGAAGAGCATACCTTCTCATGAAGGCAGCTTTCTTTTCATTGACTCACTATATTCAATTATAGTTGATCTCATTATCTTACCTTAAGTATCCTTATGGGGTCCTATAATTTGGAATATTTATTTCATGAATAACATGAAGCTCAAGATACAAAGAGGGACAGGGATCTCCTGCATGGGGGCCAGTTATCAGTCTCACTCTGCCGTCTTGCGCCCTTGATCGCCTTCCTGCTTAATTAACACGGCAGGAGGACAGCATCACTGCGAGTCCGTTCAGCTTCCCGGATCGACCATGAAGCTGATTCCACATTCATAATTGATTCTCCCCAGTGTTAAGAATGGAGATGTGGCTGATTAAGGATTCTTGGTGGATTATTGCAGATGTCTGAATTGCTGGAACATGGGGCAGCCATGCAGTGTCTTTTTGATCTACATAAACGTGGGATGTGGAAGAAGAAAAGAGGCATTTTTCTTTCCCCACCAGAAATCTCACTTGACATTTAGCAAGGGACATTTGTTAGAATGTCAGTTTGATAAAACTGTTTGCAGGAGTCACCCAGCATTTGCTACTGAGCTATAACAATTGTGAAGAGCTATAATTACTCTGGGCAGGTTTAAAGAAAAAAAAATGTTATCAGAAGATTTGGGCAAAATACCTCCAACCAAGTAGCCATGCTTCTTCTAGCTTCCTGTTGAATTATAGTTTTTCTGATGCATTTTCACTGACTCTGAACTCTAGATTAGTAGCCAATTTACCAGATGGTAAGTATAGCAGATGGGAGTATAGTAGTGTGTATCAGTGGTATGGGCTACAAAGATGGCTTCGAATATAAAAGACATAAACCTGGGAATTGGATTTTATATCTAGAGATCATTACATTAAGTAATAATAATAACAATGATAGCAAAAACTTGTACCGAGCTTTCTGTGAACTACTAACTCTTCAAAGAGCTTTCCATATAGGAGCTCATTCCATAATTTCAATGCTATGAAACAGGGAGTATTATCTCTATTTTATTGATGAGGAAACTTTGGCACAGAGACTAAAGAAACTTATGCAAAGCCCTATTCAAATTTGAACCCTAGGAGATTCCAGAACTTCACTCATGGCTATTACATTATCTCCTGATACATTCCATACATTCATGTGCCTCTGGATGGAGTACCTCTAGGGAGGGCTCTTCGTCCATTTCCTTATCTACTGAATAGTTCTAACAAAAAGACAAATTTTGCTTGAGAGCTTATTATGTGCTGGGCACTAGGGGGCACTTGTTGTGGTCTTGGTTAATCCTCACAGTGACCTTATGGTGCAGGTGTCTCTGAATCTAATTTAGAGAATCTCTTAATCTGGGAAGCTAAGGAAGAGAAATGTGAAATAAGTTGCTTGTAATTAGTGAAGCCAGCATGAAAATCCAAGAAATGTGGCTCAGGAGCCCAGATGTTAATGCTGCCTATCTTGCTGAGTAATAAAATTTTATATATATGTATATGTGTGTATATATATATAAATATATATACACACACACAGATACACACACACATACATATATATATATATACATTTTTTATAAGATGAACCAACCAAATTTAAAAACTCATATATTTTAGGAAGTTGGCGATACTGTTAGCAATATACTTTGTTTATTCCTTCATTTATTGCAAGCCAGTTTAAAAATGATTTTTCCATGTGCAGTGTCTTTACTGGGCACTGCTTGTTGAAAGGTAAAACTGACCTAGTCCTTCCTGTCGGAAAACCTGCCAGTTGAAAGGAAACAGTCTTGGGATCACACAACCTATAGTACAGTAGCTACTGAGCGCAACAGCATCTATTATCCCCTCAGAGATTTTTCGAGCAAACCACTTTGGGTCACGTTTTTCCCTCTGTTTGTGGCAGGGAGAGGAGGGGATGGCTGTGCTGCCCCTAGATTGCTTTGGAGAAATGATGGAGACACTCATAAGAGGATTCCTGTGGAGGACTTGGAAGGTTTTAAGAAAAGTTGCTTCATTACTATTTCAAGGTTCCATTATCCCCAAATGCCACTTCAACACCTATCAAAGGCTGATCTTCAGAAATACTGTCCTGCTCCGTACACAAAGCAGGATGTTCTCTGAGAGGAAAAGGCAGTTTTCCTGCTGCATCGAAGGCCTATAGTGTTGCTGACCTCCCACATCCTTTGTTTGAAGCTGAGTCCCTGTCAGATACAAAGATGCTGTGTTAGTTTCCCGCTTGTTGAGTGAATTAAAGACTCATTTAGACTACTTTAAGATAGAGGTGGCACACACACACACACACACACTAAAAAAGGACATAAAAATGAACAAAAAATAAGAGGTGGTTTCATCAGGGTACAAGGGGTAACATTACAATATGGCCATTAGCAACATAGGCTCTAGAGCCGTAGGGCCTGGGTGTGAGTCCTGGCTCCAATAAGCAGTAGTCTTGAAACTCACACAAGGTAGTTTGCCTCTTTGTGTCTCAGTTTTCACATGTGTTAAATCAGAAAAACAACAGTAATGAGCTCATGGAGAGAGCTTTTTAATGATTACGTGAGTTAGTATATATAAAGTGCTAGAAGAGTAACTAGAACTGAATCAGAACTCCAGAAGTGGTAGATTTTATTATTTTCCCAGAGATTTGAAGCTCTTGACATTAGTTATAATCTCAGGCTCTCCTAGCCACGTGGCATTTATGATTTCTCCTGTATATTTCTGCTTAGCCGTTTGTTTTGTGTCTCATAATTTCAGGATCAACATGACCCCTCACAGTCTCAACCCTACCTCATGAATCCTTCCATTTCCAGCTCCCATTGCCAATTGTGCTAATCTCTCCTTGTCTCATAGTCCAAATTCTTGAGAAAGAGAATCTCCTGGCTGAGCTCACTTTCTTAAGGAAGGACATCTCCCTTAGACATAGCCAGCATTGTAAATCTGGTGCTTGGTCTAATCGGCTGTGTGTTGGGTTGGTGTCTTGGTCCCTCCGGGATGCTGCAATAAAATACCATGGACTGTGAGATTTAATAAACAACAGAAACGTATTTCTCATACTTCTGAAGGTTGAAAGTCCAAGATCAAGTTGTCAGCGTTGTTGGGTTCTGGTGGAGGTCCTCTTCTGGGCTGTAGACTGCTAGCTTTTTGCTGTGTCCTCGCTTACTGGAGGGACTAAGGAGCCCTATAGGGCCTCTTTTATAAGAATAGGAATCTCATTCCTGAGGGCTCCATCTTCATGACCTAAGCACCTTCCAAAGGCTCCACCTCCTAACCCATCACATTGGAGGTTAGGATTTCGTCATATAAATTTGGGGGGACATACTCATTCAGACTATAGTAATGAGAGTTATTTGGGCCTGCTTGTTCATCAGGTGTTCTTTGGGTCAGTGTCCCACATGAGGGGACATTCTGAGGCATGACCTGTCTAATGCAAATAGAGTCTAGTAGAAGAGTGGTGTATTGGGCCAGGAAGGATGTTCTTAATAACATTATACAGAGAATTGTCATACCATCTGTATACTGGGTATTTAAACACTCACGTGTCTTTTAAATAGTTGGTGAATGAATGAAGGAATAAATATTAGGTATCCCCTCTATGTCAAATAATGTTTAAAATTAATACACTACTAACAACTAAGTTATTCTAATTTAATTCTGGACTCTATGACCTTAATTTATGCTATATAATTTAAATTTCTCAACCCCATAAGATAAAATTTATTGTCCCCATTTAAATATGAAAGGGGACCTCTTGAAAGAAATTTATCTGGACCCACATAGGTATTAAATGGTAGAACAGGTATTTAAGTCCTTATTTGTTTTATTCCAGAGCTTATGTTCTTCATACTGTATTATCATATGGTTATGATAGTTGATGTTGTTGATTTTTGACCCACTTCTCTAGTCATGAAGATCTGATGAATATTCTAACATTCATGCTACCTAATTCCACACCTCTTGGGCATATTTACAGGGCACACATTCTATATCTTTAATATTATAAGGTCAAGTATGGAATCCGATGACTCAAGTGTAGAACCCTTCCTAACAATTGATGCCAAAGTAATTTAATCTGCTTTCTCTGGGCACAGTGTTCAGATAGTTACCAATTCATTTAATAGTACTGTCAATCAGCTCACAGTTCTCGGTCTTGATCTGATGCCAAGGGACAATGAATTCACACTTGCACAAAAATTCTATTTCCCTATGAGCATAGTCCAGGCAATACTTGCCTCTATATAGGGTATTCCTGTTCCCCGTCACTTTGATTTGATTTGATTTAAAGCTTTTATTTTACTTAAAGATTTTATTTAAAGATTTTATTTATTTGACAGAGAGAAACACCGTGAGAGAGGGAACATAAGCAGAGGGAATGGGAGAGGAAGAAGCAGGCTTCCCGCTGAGCAGGGAGCCCAATGGGGGGCTCGATCCCAGGACCCTGGGACCATGACCTGAGCCAAAGGTAGACGCTTAATGACTGAGCCACCCAGGCACCCCCCCATCACCTTATTTTAAAGGAAGCCTCAATATTTCCCACTTATGGCTAATTTCATAAGGAGGACAATAATGGGAGAACACCTTTAAAATAACGCCATCATTGGAAACTTTGCATTTTTTTTCATGGTCTCTAAGCATAGTATTTATTCTTTGAGAGCTCCAGCTTTGTTGGAAAAAGAGTAGAAAGAGGGGCATGACTTGAAATTCGTGACCCATTTCTGAGGGCATATACATCTGGTTTCTGTGTTTTACCATTTGAAAAGTGGTAAAAAAAAGCTAGACTGATTGGATCCAGACTCTTACCTCACATAGTAGCAAGGCAACTCTAAGGGAACATTATTTTGGCTTTGGCTTCTGAGACTCTTTGAATTCACTCTGGAGGTGAGGAATATGAATGGCAGGCTTCTAAAACAATATTATTGACCAGATGGTATTTGGAGGAGTGCATTTTGTCCTATTTAAGTATTTCTTGCCTTTAGAAAGAAGAATATAGATTGGGCTACCAGGTAGAGAGAGAATAGTGACACATCTTATTTTATGGACTATAAAGACTGAATGATCATAGGTTAAATCAGAGATGGTTTATCAGTAGTTTGTAACCTTTTGGGAAGTCATGACGACATAATGAAAACTGAACACTTAATATAAGCAATTGTCTTCTCCCCAGAAATTCCCCATAAATAAACACACACAATAATAGATCTAATTTCAGAGGTTTTCAAGGGTGGATGAATCCTGCCCTTGGAAACCAGGTCAAAGGCCCTTAGATCAAATGGTATTTAAGAAAAGAGGTGGGGCACCTGGGTGGCTCAGTTGTTAAGCATCTGCCTTCAGCTCGGGTCATGATCCCAGGTTCCTGGGATCGAGCCCCATATCAGGCTCCCTGCTCAGTGGAAGCCTGCTTTTGTCTCTCCTTCTCCCACTCCTCCTGCTTGTGTTGCCTCTCTCACTCTCTCTCTCTCTCTCTCTGTCAAATGAATTAATAAAATCTTAAGAGGTTAAGTTGAATTCCTCCCAAAAAATGGTGAAATAAATAAATTACAGAACTGTGTAATAAAAAGTAGATATTCTAGAACTCTTAGTTAATTTAGTCGAATCTCTGGGAATCACTGTTTATTTTCAAAACTGCTATGAAGTGTGTGTGTGTGTGTGTGTGTGTGTTTTCAGATTTATGTTGCTTAAAATAGTAGACCGAAAAGATTGGCATGCTTCCCCACATTTCTGAAGAAGTTAATAGGTGTGTCTTGGGAGCACAGATTGGATTTTAGAGATGCCTATGTAAATCCATTGATTCTTGGGAAAAGTGTATTCCTTAACATGGCAGCTTTAGATTTTCAACCTAGTTAGAACAGGAATGAAACTTGGATTTAAGTACAGAAGAACATTTGAACTAGCCAGATAATAGCATATCAGTAAGAGCTTTGAACCAGAAAATGCATATAGTTCTTGAGAAAGGAAATATTAGAGGCGCCCTAGGAATGAAAAGGAAAAGGTAGGCATTAAGCCGTATTAATACATTTCTATACAATATGTAGAAAATTGGCATTTGGAGCACTTTATTTTGGGCAAATAAAAAATTTATTTGTGGAGGTGAGGATTGAGGGGAATGGGTGAAGGTAGTCACAAGGTAAAAACTTCCAGTTGTAAGATAATTAAGTTCTGGGGCTATAATGCACGACATGGTGACCTTGGTTAACTACATTTCATTGTATCTTTTAAGGTTGTTAAGAGAATAGATCTTGAAACTTCTCATCACAAGGAAAGACATTTCCATCTCTGTGAGATAATGGTAACTAATTGTGGTAAATTTACATTTTGTGCATATATCATGCTGTACAGCTTGGACTAATACAATGCTGTGTGTCAGTATTTTAACAAAACTGAAAAAAAAATCCAACCTCACATTGACTTGCCTGGGTTGGTATTTGATAGTACAGCTAGCTGGAGAATGAGGACACTGGATGCTGGTAAAACCAAAAACAGTGCATTCCATTAGGAATAAGCTTGAAGGCCTGTTAGGTCAGGGTTTATTAATTTCAGCTCCTGAACTAGAAGACCGGTGCTAATTTGCTGATTTGCAGATCTGTGTTATTGCCAGTGACGATTGAGAAAGTAAGCCTCAAGGTAGGCTAAAATCTTGTGCGGTGTTTTTTAGTAAGCTCTTTCAGGAGTCACAAGTTAGAATCAGAGGCCTGAGATTCATTGTCATACCCTGCGTTTAAGCACCTTTCTGCTTCTGAGTCCAGGCTTACTGAAGAAAGGGAGCTATTTACAATCAGCACTTAACTTTGTCTTAGGTCAACTAGTTTAAACTTGTTTCATAAGTTGACTCTCACACATCTATGACTGCTTGTTAGACCACTTTTTTTCTTAGTCATTACTGGAAACTTCTCTAATATCCTGCGGCTATAACTTCCTTTTTTTCTTTTATATCCCATATAGGGGCATTAAGATTGTCACTGAGTATCTCCTGTGACTGTTGGCATTGCAAAAAAGAAAACAAAAACAAAAAAAACAAAAAACCACAGTCAATAGTATTGGTGGCTTTTCCTCACAATTTTCCAGATAATTGTGCTATTTTAATTAGAGTGTGGATAGGTCTATAAACGAGTTGCTAGACTTCTAGTCAGTAAGGAGCATCTATTTCTGTTTCAATTCACTACTGGTATTCTCTAAGGAAATGCCAAAATGCTTTCCATCTGGAATTAGGAATCCTTTATTTTCACTGGGGAAATCTGTGCTTCTGGGAAGCTTCTGCTTCTTTAGTTTGGCTCATTACTCAGTTGCCATGCTGCAAGTGATGGAAAACATCAGAAACTAAAACATCTTAAATGACACTAGGAGTAGGTAGAACAGTTTAAAGCAATTTTGATGCATTCCCGCATATAGTATGTTAAAATCTTCTAAATGCACTATGAAGTAGTTGGGTAGGTATTAATATTTATGCTCTTCAATGTAAGAAAATCATTTAGCACAGTTAAGGCTCTGACCTTAGTGAAGTCACTTGACAGGTTAATTTCAAAGCCAGAGGCCCTGACTTCGAGCCCATACTCGTCCCATGGGGCACACTGAACTCCAGCCACGAGAATCTGAAGAGAAAGGAGAGGAAAGAGGAGGAGGCAGCAAGTACAAGAAGCAAAACTTACCTTGCTCTGTTTGGGCTGGGAGTTATCGGTTTGTTACATTAATACAGAAGCAGTTGAGTGATGTGAGAAACTCAAGGGGTGAAATTCTGAAAGGCTGATAGTCCATTTTTGGCTTTGACACCCAATCTTTGGGATTTTTTTCACACTTACCTTTTAGACTTAGGTTCTTCATTGTGTAATTAACAGTATTATTTGTAGCGATAAATGAGATATTCTACTAACAGACCAGTTTGCTGGAGTTTACTGTCAGGGAGGGTTTGGTTCCTAAAAACTGCCTAGATTCCAGGACAAATGTGTAGGGGGCAGTGTTACTAGAGGGAGGATTATTTGCCTGAATCCTTCCATTTATTCCTCTCCTCTAGGGCTCTGGATCATAGAGTGGATTCACTCATAAATCAGAGAAATGAGACTGACAGCAGAGACCTTGGTAGGGTTCTCTGTAACACCTGCCTTACCTAGGTGGGTTCAGATAAATCAAAGAAAAATAACTCTGACTTCCAGTGACTTAACTCTGGGTAAGAGAGACCTCAAGCACTGACTTCTTTCTTTCACTCTTTTCTGATCCTAGCAGTTAAGCTAATGTAATGAGCATTTCCTATATGCCATGGGGTTGAGAAACATTCATAAAATCACAGAATACCAGAATTGCAAGAGAATTTAGAGATCATCCATTCCAGTGATTTTTCTTACTCAGTTAGACATGGAACTCTTCATAGCTCATAAAAATCCAACCTCTAAAATGAATTAAAATGTTGCTGCTCTTCCTGAACCAGAGAGGTTTGAAGCTTTTACCTACCCCCGCCATTGAACACCCCACAATACCTTCAGTACATATTTTGAAAACCATGGATCTAATCAAACAGCTTGTTGGACATTTAGAGACCAAAGCCATAAAGAAATTATTGTCCCAAGTCATATAATGAATTAGTGATTAAACTTAACAAGGACTTAAATCTCCTTACTCCCAGTTTATAGAATACTTTTTAACTCAATGCACTATGCCTCTTTGTTCATTTATTCCAGGATTCATCTCTGGGAGTTAATTTACCAGGAAGAGGTAAACCTAAGATCTTCTGCCCATTCATTCCCTGGATGATTCACCTTTGTTATCTGCTGTTATCATCCATCTAGAACTGCCTGCCACTCTTGGGAAGTGTTTAACTACACAGAGTTTGTGGTGGGGAAGAATCAGGGTGTGGGAAATCTACTTCTGATTCCAATGCCTTGAATGTTTCTAGACCCAGATCCTTCTGAGATTAAGTTCCCGAGTTATTTATGGGTATCTTGTTTTCTGCGAGCATCTTTTGCTTTGAAAACAAGGCATGAGAGTCATTTTCAAGCAGATGCCCTGTGTGTGGAAAGAAGATTGTGTCTAAATAGGCTACTTTTTCAAGTTTTAATTGGCCTAATTACTTCATGTTTGTAAAGTGCTTTGAAGAGGAAAGGTGCTGTATTAGTGCAGCTTGTTATTATTTTAGCTCCCCCAGAGGCATTTGCTGGTTTCTTAAATTGCCTCTCTTGAAGTGACCTAATAATCAAATTGCCAGGGAAGATTTCTTCTTTTTAATTTTTTCTCTTTTTTCTGTTTTTAGAGTACTATTATTCAAACGTAAGGGAAATTGGGAGACTAATGTTGTATAGCACAATTTTCCCTTTTGACTAATTCAACTTTCTCAGTATCTTTCTAGAGTGGAGGATGAATTGGACCTTTGCTCTCTGCCCCTCTCCCAGATTATGTCTTTGTGTTAGAGCTGGCTTTTCCAGAGACAACATCTGCCAGTAAAATGTGATACTGGGAACCTCTCTAAAGATGCTCAGGAAATTCTGCCATTTGCCATGATTTGGATGGAGCCAGAGGGTATGATGCTAAGCGAAATAAGTCAATCAGAGAAAGACATTTATCATCTGATTTCACTCATGTGTGGAATTTAAGAAATAAAACAGAGGATCATAGGGGAAGAGAGGGAAAAACAAACACAAAATCAGAGAGGGAAACAAACCATAAGAGACTCTTGACTATAGGAAACAAACTGAGAGTTGCTGGAGAGGGGATGTGGGGGCATGGGATAATTGGGTGACGGGGATTAAGGAGGGCATGTGATGTAATGAGAACTGGGTGTTATACACAACTGATGAATCCCTGACCTCTGCCTGTGAAACTAATAATATACTATGTGTTAATTAATTGAATTTAAATAAAATTTAACAATATAGTCAGTATAAAATGGATTCTAGAATAACGGTCTTTGTGGAAGAGCAAAATCCCTTTGAGGATGTCCAGACTCTACTTCCCGATTCTTACCATTGTATTTTAGGATTTGAGGTCTTGCAGTAAGTCAGTTTCATTCTTGTCATCCTGTACAGCTTCCACTCTAGCAATGGAACCAATAGAAGTAAAAGAAAATTAACATAGAAAAGAGCAACAAAATCTGAAAGGTGATAGTAACAAGAAGAGAAGGAGATAGTGGAAATTGTGCACACCTGTAAAGACTCTCAGCTCTTTGAGAGTTCAGTCTTTTTTTTTTTTTAAGATTATTTACTTATTTATTTTTATAGAGAGAGAGCAAGCAAGAGCTTGTGGGGGAAGGGGCGCATGGGGGAAGGGGCAGAGGGAGAACATGTCCAGCATACTTCATGCTGAGCAGGGAGCCCAATGCAGGGCTTGATCTCATGACCCGAGCCCTTGAGATCATGACCTAAGTCCAAACTGAGTCACACTTAACCAACTGAGCCACACAGGAACTCTGAGAGGTTGGTCCTTTTTGAGAATTGGTTACCCCAGCCTATCTTCCCAGCTCTAATCCTTTTCTCTTTGAGTCTCTGTTGAATTTATTGTCCTAGAAGTTTAGGGCTCCTGGTACAGAGACAAGAGTTTATAATAAACTAAACAGCTCCATCTTTTCCTCTCTCATGCTGACTCAGGAAGGCACATAGACTTAGTTTTCCAATACAGATAAGTAGCTTATATACCTTTTATCAATTTGTGAGCAAGTCCTAGAGGACATTTAACAGTTTAATGAAAAGAGAGAAAACTGTTATGTTTTATTTAATTTTTCCCAATTAACCACCATCTATTTTGCAGTAGTAGATAATTCAAATCATTGTACTTTATACACAGGATTTCATTGAAGTTTCATGCAAATTAGGTTTTAAAATTGGAATTTCGTTTTAATGTGAAGTCCAGTTTATCTCCCTTTATCACTTATAAAATTAGATTCCTTATTTCAAGTTGATTCCCACTGGTTTTGTCTCCAACCTCTTTTGTCAAATTGTATGCCATTCAACTCTGTGTGATCTTCGAACAAGTGCATATACCTTTTCAATGGAGAAAACATCTAGTTAAAGATCTCTGGTCTTTTTGCATACAGGTTGATAGTTGGTACTTCTTTAGGTGGCACATGATGTCTTTTCTTTGAGGATGTTGATTGATCAGTGGGTTCAGATGGTTCTCAGGCAGCACCATCTGTTGAAAGAGTTCCCATCAGTCATTCGCCTTATGGATTTCATGTGATCATTGTCTAGATCTGTTATTTCTTTAGAAGTTGAAAAATTATGATTTTCTTGTTCTATCAACTATTTAGCATTGATTAGCTGATATTCTTCTGTGAAGAGGATCCTTCTTGGTAAGAGAAGGCATTTTTAGAACTGAAAGGGACTGAGAGATTCATGGGTTCTACTTATTTGGCTGATAAAGAAAACCAAGTACTAAAATGGTTTCAGAAGAAATGTGATACTTGCTCAAGGCCACACAGATACCTGTCTTCTGGCTTGGACAAGGATCTAGTACATCAATATGAAGTAAGAAGCTTACCCTAGACTAGACTGTTCATCTCCAGTGCCTTTGCTTGTAGGGGAGTGCATCAGGGCTGTACAATACTCTGGAAGTGATGAGCCTTATCACCAAAGTTGGGCTCTTGTGAAAGCACTTAAATTCTCAAACTTTAAGACCCTGTGCTGGGCAAAAATACTTACCCTTCGGTACTTATTCTGAGTAGATGTTTCCAAGGCAGTGCAAATGGACATATCTCGTTAGAGTGATAGCGAAATGGAAAAACCAAGGATTAATGACTGACATAACACATAATGGTAATGTATGGGCTGTAAGGCAGTCACCATACATAGGAATATTCTTTTTCTCAGTTATTAAAGGGCATAGTCCTGTCTACCAAAATTAACTTTCATACACATGAATATTATAAACATGATAAAGATAAAAATTAACAGACCCTGAGAAAAATGGTACAATTTTCAATTTGCTACTTGTCTTGAGTGTTTTTTTCTCACCATAGAATCCTTCAACATTGGCATTCTACTCTCCTCCATTTCTTATCTTATGTAGCATTTATTCCAAGTCTTGGAAAGAACTTTTCCAAGATTTAGATAGTGTTTGTTACTTGGTCAGGGTCACTTATTTATTTATTTATTTAGCAGTTACTTGACAAGTATAAACCACATTTTAATTGATAGTAGAGATGTTTTTCCAACTTCAAAAAAAAATTGTTATTTAAGGACCCAGCGGTTGCATTAATTGGAATAGCAGTATTAATCCCCATAGTACAATAAGGATTTGCTCCTGCATGTCTCCTAAGAAGTAAGGGCAGGGACCCATGGGCCAAAGAGAGGGCAGGAATGCCTACCATGCTCGCTGTGTGACCCTGGAGTCTGAACCAGTTGTTCTGAGGGTGCCCAAGGGGATGGTGCATTGCCTTAGTTGTACTCAACTTGCTTGTGATTATAAGGCAGTTGGTCTACCTAAGAATGCCTCCAATGCCTTTCAGATTCAGTTAGGCCCATGCGTGCATGTTCATGCAAACACACACACACACACACACACACACACACACACACACACACACACACACCCACCACCCCTCACAGGTCCTAGTTGAATTGATTGATACTGGGAAAGTGTTGCTATCTAAAAATACCTTTACTATACTGTGACTATAGGATTGTTCTTTTCCTTTCTATAAATGATCTTTCCTCTCTAGAAATTGTGTGGGGTTTTTTTTTGGTTTTTTCTTTTTTGTTTTTCTTTCTTTTTTTTTTTTTTTACATGTCACCAAAGAATGAACATTTGAAGTTACCACTCAGAGTATAATCAGGAGGTCTTTTCTTAGAGTTGTCAACTTTAATATTTATGGAAAGAAGAATGTTGCATCAGATACCTTTAAATCCAGGCACTACTACCACTAAATGCTGGAGTTACTTTCTTCAAGTATACAGGTATGTGGGCCGGAGCGGTAGAGATGAAGGAGGGAGGAAGGAGGAATACTTTGGAGTTTGGTGGAAGGTGTGCTTGATTAGATCCTAGCAACACAGCATAATCTGAGATGACTGAACTCTTCCAGCCAGAGAGAAGTCTCACTAAGGAGTGGATCATGTGTGGGGTGTTGGGAGGACACAGAATTCCTTAACACTGTAAATCCCCTGAGTTACAAGGTCCTATTTTAGTCTGTTTGGGTTGCTATAACAAATACCGTTGACTGGGTGGTTTATAAGCAACAGAAATTTATTTCTCACTGTTCTGGGGGTTGGGAAGTTCAAGATGCCTGTGAGATTCAGTGTCTGGTGAAGTTACATTTCTGCAAAGACACTATCTTCTCATGGCTGTAATCTCAAGTGCTAGGGCAAAGGAGCTCTCTGGGCCCCCCTTTTATGAGGGGCTAATCCCATTCGTGAGTGCTCCTCCCTCATGAGCTATAGTTTCAATATAGGAATGTTGCAGGGACACAAACATCAACAGGTCTCTATCTTATTCCTTTTTAATACTTGTTTTAAGACTAAGCACATACATGATCCTAAAGCAATGTTTGGGTAACTGAAGTGAAAATAAACTTTGTGGATATTTCCTAGAGTCAATCCAGGAGAGGAAAAGTTCTAAATCAAATGACTCAAGAGATGAAATTCTGCCCTTTCTAGAGAAGGAATTTCTCCATGTCAGAGTTTACATCTGTCATTACAGATTTCTGTCCCTAATTGATGCCAGATGTTTTACTTTTCCTGAGTCCATTTAGCTGTCCTTACATCGTCTTTTTAGTATTTATACCATCAACATATTTATAGACTAGTACGTCCTCCCTTAGGCAAATAATACTTGTGTAGCTTCTTTAGTCCGCACTCCCGAGTTTGTTTCTCGGACTCCTTATCATGATCACTGCTCTTCTCTGGACCATTTCCAACTTTACTACATCAAATCACCATAAAAGCTGCCAAAATGGAGCTTAGGATTCCTGAGCTTGGTGACAGCTGTCCTGTGAATGAGATGCAATATCTATGTTTGTATCCGGAAAGCACCACTTAGAGCCTTGTATCCTTAGTTTTCCTCTTATATTTACATATTCCCCTTAAATTTATTTATCGCACTAGACTGAGTGCTCTTTCAAGGCAGGATCAAGACTCCTTTTTATGTTCTCAGACTTGCAGTGCTTGAAGCATGATAGGTGCTCGATAAATATTAACTGAGTACAGTGATCTAAACTATCACTGGCTCCTCTACCTTCTCCCCCATATTATTAAATAGAAATGATTAGATTTGGTCCTACATGACATGGAGTCTTCCTTTTTCTTGTTTCTGTTTTGTCTATGACTTAAAATAGAATAAAGGAGGGTATGTGATGAGGAAAAAAATGCCCTCTTCTAGGGTAAGGTAAACTTCGTTTTTATATCTTTAGTTTCTTCTTTTCCTATCTAATATTTAAATTATTTAGATGGCAATTGCTTTGAAAATAGTCGTTATTTACTTTTATTTTCCCAAACAGCCTGAGAGAGTCTGTAGAAACTGATATAGTAAGCTAGTAAGATTCAATAGTAATCTAGTTATACTTCTGTACCCTTTATTCTGTATTCTTTGATTTTTTTTTTCCTGCTGTGACACAGAAAAAACATTTTGGACAATGTTTAAACAAGACACTTACTCTAGTTGTGCTTTTTAGCTTTTTACTGTCATTATTTTCTGAATGTACTACATTTATGAAATATACATCCTGAGATTTTTATCAAGACTTCTAGGAGCAATGACAGAATATTTTAAATGACATATTCTTGGATATGGATCCCTGAAAACACTTATTATGTGTCTATTCAATTATGAATTTGTTTTGTTTGAAAACCTCAATTTTTCCAAAGAGCTTTATGCACATTTTCACTTATGCTTTAATACTTTAGGTGATACTCAATCAGATTGGTGGACCATATCTAGTCCATATTGCTGATCTGTGTTACTGCTGGAGATATTCAGACACCAGAGATTTACATATCATATAATAAAATGGTGGCATGTTCTTAACCCTTTCTGAGTGAAGACATGGAATATGTTTTATTATCTGAACGGATTTTCAGTACTGACAATAAGAATATCCTCCTAATATTTCAAGCCATGGTGAACCTGCCAGTTTTATATTTGCCTTCTTAACTCATGGCTACTTACTTATCAATTACATTGCCTATTGCCTGTATGTCTTTTGCTTCTAATTGGTGGTCTGAAACATTCTATGAATGTATGTCTAGCATAAGTGTGACAAGCACATGCACTTTTCTTCGTACAATTTTCCAGCCAGTGTCTGGGCTAACAAAATAGCTGTTTTCACTGTTAAAACCACATCCTTCTCTGGTGGATGAGTCCTGATTTAGTTTCAAATGCATCCTGGTTAGAAGATAAATGGACGGAATGGATGGTGGATAGATGGATGGCAATTGCAGCACCACATTTCTGTGAGCTCTTTACACACATTCCCGTTGCTTTCAGAGCTGTCTCCTCCCGTTCTGCCTGGACTAACTCTGGTGAGACTTCGGTTGTC
The DNA here is from genome assembly GCA_028533885.1 of Nasua narica. NCBI lineage: Eukaryota > Metazoa > Chordata > Mammalia > Carnivora > Procyonidae > Nasua > Nasua narica. The sequence goes on from CM052815.1 coordinate 16,037,855, forward strand.
TCTAGCAATTCCGTAATTAGTCACATTTAAAAAGTATTTTGTTTGGGTGACAGCTTGTTAGAAACCAACTAGGACCACTGTAGATCTCCATTATGTACAATTAATAAGTTCTTGCCACAGTCATGAGCTCGTTCTTGGGGAAATTTGGGGATCTTGTTAGAAAGGAACAGAAGATGATGAGACGCCAGGGAAGGAGAGAAAGGTTGGCATCAATCAGTAGCCTAAGTGAATGACAGGGGTGGGTTCCTTTTAACTTTCTGGTTGTCAGATATTGAAACAAATAACTTTGCTACTGTTGGCATCACCAAAACATCTTTTCTGATACCTTGGGCAGTTTACCTCTCAGCTCTGTCCCGTTTATCATTTTCAGTCTACATCAGGGATCTCTTGATCCTGTTGCAGGGTTATTGCCAATGTGTTTATGGGTATGGTGTCTGTATGTGTGTGTTGTGTGTGGTTCTTGCTTTTTTGAAATGACAAGTTCCACAGTAAGGACAGAGCACAAATCTTTCCGTGTTCACATTACATGGGAGTCTCCATGGAGACTCCCATGTAATGTGAACTGAATAGCTGATGAAGACAGTAAGAACATCAGCAATCGTGAGTGACAGTTATGCGTTTCTCAAGGAAGGGGGGAGCATGGGAGAAGACACAAATTAACCCTTGTGCTAAGTGTTAATTTCCACGTTGTAGAAATGCAATGTGTCCTGGCAACAGCGCCCTTAGAAAAGAGCCAAGTTTGAAAAAAAAAGAAAAGAAAAGAAAAGAAAAGAGCCAAGTTTGGATCAGAATCCCATGCTGGCCAGTTCGGTCCTTATCAGTTGTTTGTCACTGCCTGGAGCCACAGCTCACAGAGTTTTATACGCTTATTGCTCTTTATGGGGATGTCTTGTGGCACCCGTGCTGCTGTAACAGGACACCTGAATTTCATGAAAGGAGGTTCTTTGTCCTTTGTCCAACCACAGTGCTTGAAGCCTATGTGTTTAGTGTGGTTGCAGAACATGACTTTTCCGCTTAAAAATAGACATCTCTGCATACACGGTTACATGTAGGTCTTTGAACTCAATAAGTGAATTTTCTGTCTCTTTCTTCTACCTCCTTTTGTTAGGTTTTTGCTACAGGCCAAGACAATTGAGAAGTCCAGTTGACCCTTGAACAACACGGGCTTGACCTGCATGGGTCTACTTAGATGTGGAAGTTTTTTGGTAGATGCAATAAAGTACTGTAAATGTATTTAAACTTCCTTAAGATCTTAGAGACATTATCTTTTCTATAGCTTGCTTTCTTGTAAGTACATAGTATATAATACGTATATAAAATATATGTTAAGTGACCGTTACTTCCATTTGTTGAAGCTTCCATTCATTGGTAGGCAGTTAGTAGTCCAGTTTTAGGGGTATCAGGTCAAGATCTGTTTATTTGAGAGAGAACAAGTGGGAGGAGCAGGAGGAGAGGGAGAGAGAAACTCAACTAGACTCTGTGCTCAGCATGGAGCCTGACATGGGGCCCAATCTCTGAACTTGGGTAGCTAATAAAAGGCTAAGTGATGTTTCAAAACCAGGTCCCTTTGTAGTTAAATATTACCTGTTATTCCCTTTTCACTGTTTCCTTCACCTTGCTTATGCCCAGTGATTAGTTTATTGCATTGCTACTGTTTCTGATTTTTATCCATTTCCCAAATGGGACTGGAAACTCCATGAGAGCCAAACCCCTCTACAGCTCAGCATCCAGAGGAATAAATGATGTTGAGTGTTTGAAATGTGACTAATGTGAAAAAGAAACTGAATTTTAAATGTTGCTTTAATTTTATTTAAATTTAGAAAGCCATGTGTGGCTACCTTATTAGACAGCATAGCGTTATGCAAGGCTTGCTTTTTTTGTTACCTCAGATTGTCTTCACAATGATAACCTGAATTCCCTTTCCTTCTGTTATCACATTACCAACACAAAATGAAATTTGCTCTTCTAGAGCCATTTCTGCCTTTACTATTTCACAATATTTGGCTTTCCCCCCCTTATTCTCAGCGTGAAGCCTAATTGTCTCAACTCCAGAGTACTTTATTCTGTTACTGACCCCATTAGAGGCAGTGCTTTTCATAATTGTCTTCTGTTTCTCTTCTTTCCTTTTGTTTTCCTGGAGTTTTTTTTTTTTTTTTTTTTTTACCTCCTAATATGCATAGGGTTGTAGGGATTCCTATTGCTAAAATTGGGACTTAGGGTCACAAAAAGATGACCAAAAAGAATTGTCCTCAAAACCTATGTTATTGATTAGACAGAAAATAATGAAGGGGGTGCAAACTGTTGAAATTTATCAGAGGGTAGAAAAAAAAAGACATTGTGGGGGGGTGGGAAATTAAGTACCTGGTGAGGACTTCTGTCATTTAACACAAGTGTTAAAAGTGTCAGGCACTTAGCTCAGCATGTTAAATATATTTTCAAATTTAACAGAATGTCTTCTTATGAGATTAATTTCTACCTGCATTATACTTTGGCTGAAACTAACAACCAGCTAACAAGTCCAAATGGCTATTTAAATATTTGAACTAATGTCTACCAGTTTCATCTTTTAACCTATGGACATTTTGTAATTGTTACATGAGATTTTCTTCAAAATGGACACAATATATAGTGAGTACTGGATTATACTTCATTGCTCCCCACCCCACCCCCCGCCTTTTCCCCAGAATTCTATCTCATGGTTAGCTGGGAAGTCCCAGTGCACTGTTATCTTTCTAGATCCTTCTGAACCTGATTTTTATGATTTGTCAGTGAAAGCTCTTTCTTTTCATTTCTTGGTTGCATAGCCCAACTCTATTAAAAAGGAAAATTGTTATTCTGTGCAGTTTGCATCAAATAACAAATCTTTGGTTGATGCAAAAAATTAGTCATTAAGTATCAGCCATCTGCTTCTCTAATCTCCTTAAAGTGCCATATCAAATTGGCAGATACCATTGAATTTTAAGGAAAAAATCTTTAGTGTGAAAAAGTGACATTAAAGGTTTATGTCCTCTTCTTGTGGCCCAATAAACAATATTAATGGCAAAGCATGCAAAGGATTAATAGGTCCTCTTTGCAAGAGGCTCAGTTATAGCAATCCTGAGGAATTCTGCAGGCTAAAATATGAGCCCTACAGTACCTCTGCAGGCATAAATTATTTGGTTTTTCTTCTCCTTGAAGGAGAGCCTGTCACTCTAAAGGCAATTTTTCTCTTTGATCCTTTGTACTGTAATTTCATGTACTTATTGCAGTGCACCCTCCCACATAGCATTTTCTCCCTACCCTTAGCCTTGCACACCATCTTTCCCCCCCAGCCAGTCTCACAAAAATGAACATGCTTCTCAGAGAGGTAGCATTTTCCCCCCTTTTGTGTGTTCAAGATATGTTCGGGAACATTTTATGAGAATAGAGAACAAAATTGAAGCAATATTTGAGTGAAGAAGTTTCTTAAGTGCCAACAGAAACTTGGCATCCTTAAACTCCATCTCTGGGAGGAATATTAGCATTTACTGACCCAGCTCCCCTGCTTTTTTATAAATAAGAAGACTGAGCTCAACCTAATAAAGAAATGCTGCTAATGGCAGTTTGAATTTGCAATTTCAGATACTTTATTCAGCTTTTTCTAGAATGTTCTAGATGGTCTATTATATATCTTACTTTTTAGGAAAGTGGTCTTTACCCAGAGACCTTCAACCTCTACCTTTGGCTAGACATGGATAGGTTTGATTATAGACATCAAACCTTTTAAGATAAAGAGGCAAATAAATGGAAGCTGATTCTTTTTTTTGGGGGGGGGGTTCAATAAGGCTCTCCTATATAATTTTCCTATCATTATATCCTAAACACTACCCCTAGAAACTAAGTCATTTAAAGGTGAGAAGTCAGTGTTTACCAGAGTGAAATTAGGCTTCTGTGTTGTTGTTAATTGTAACTATCATCTCATTAATGTTATTGCTAGCAAATTATTTAATATCCTTACATCTCAACTTTCTTATTTTCAAAATGAGCTTCATAATAGCAACTGTGGAGAACTTATGTAAAGATTAAGCCAGAGAGCTCAAGAGTCTAGCATGAGTCTAGCACAGAGTGATTACGAGCCCTCACAACCAGCGAAGGGAAGCCATTGATGTTTTCATTCCTGGGAATGAATACTGTGTTTACCAGGACAGTAATGAAATGTTTTAATGTACTCTGTTTTTTAATCCTTAAAATGATTCTACTAAATGAATGAGTTATAATGAAGATATGTTATTCACATCTGAAGGAGCTGCTCAGGAACTGTCCGGAGAAGACCTGTAGACTAGAGAGAGTATGTTAGAGGACATCCACGTTCATCATATGCTTGTTGTTGGGACTGCATTCACACACACGTAAGGCCAGAGCAATGTGAGTAAATGGAAGGGAAAAAACTGGGCAAAACAGCACTTAGGTTAATGGCTCTTAACCAAGTGCAGCGGTAGACCTGAGAGAATTTGGAAAAGTGTGGGAATATTTGTGGTTGTCTTTGGCATTTGGTGCCTACATGCAGGAATTCTGAAAGTCTTATATTGCATGAGACATTCACACACACTGAAGAATTAGCCGGCCCCAAGTATCAAAATTGCATCCCTGTTAAATATAGTATTGTGATGGTGAATGGAAGAGGTATGGAGAAATGAGTGTGATCAGGCAACTAGAGGAGGCTGAGATCAGGGTTCTTTTTCTAAGCCATAAATGCATGAGAACTTAAAATGAAGAAAGAATGAGCTATAAGGTCATTCATATAAAATACAGGAGTTTTCAATCTTGTGTACTTGGTCAGAAGGCTTTGGAAGGAGACAGCTTGGTTTGTATCCAGACCCACTGCCTGTTTCTATGATCCTGATAACTTACTCTTCCCGTACCTTAATTTTCTTTTTAAAAAAAATCATTGTTTCTATCTTCATAAGATTAATAAGAGAATTAAATACATTCATACATACGAAGTGATTATAACAGTTCCTACCATAAAGTTGAGTGTTCAATACATGTTGCCAATTGTTGTTATTAGTGAATAAGAGGAGCAAACTATTAAGAGAATTTGAGGAACATCTGCAAGATGATATTGCAAACAGCAGAATATGGAGGAAAAACCCTAAGAGAAAACAGAGGAAGACCCTATGTATAAGTCAAAGATTTAGACATCATCTAACCCATGATGACAGTTTGAAATTCATGTTTTCGTTTAGTGTTCGGAATTAGACGTTAGTTAAGAATTTATTCTAATTTCTTTTTTTTAAAGATTTTATTTTATTTTTTTGACAGAGAGCGAGAGATTCCAAGTAGAGAGGCGGGCAGAGAGAGAGGGGGAAGCAGGCTCCCTGCTGAGCAGAGAGCCCGATGTGGGCTTGATCCCAGGACCCTGAGATCATGACCTGAGCTGAAGGCAGAGGCTTTACCCCACTGAGCCACCCAGGCGCCCCTCTAATTTCTATCTTAATTTTATAGGCTATAGTTTCATGCAGAGACTGAGCCATACCTGTTTCCAAAAATGGCATTATAACTTCCTTCTTGGAGTGTTTAGGCTTTCCATGCTTTTCCCACTTTCTTTTCCTGTTCCCCCCCCCCCCCCGCCCCTGTTTACCTTAGGTCCTTTGTTACTATCTCTCTGTGACCCTACTTTAATTATAAAAGTAACTACTCTATTCACTACTGTGCCGTGCTTTTTTGTTGGTGTTTAGTGCGTGTATAATGGGTTGAAGAATACGAGCAGTGAAAGACAAGGGTTGGACTTTTTTCGGAGGGAGAGATGGAACAGCACAAGATATTTTGATTTTGCTGGACCGGAAACCAATTATTTGGTCAAAGGGTTTTCGTTTTATTCTTGCTTCAAGAATTATTCTTGATGTGAAATTGGGAAATTAGTTACAATTCCTTGACCATAATATTTTGCTCTCTGTAAAATGGGTGTTAAAAATGACCATATGTTTTTAGGGACACTTTGCCAGAAGTAAACTGGTATTGGTATGCCTCTGTGTAATTTAAGGTGCTAATGATTTCTTACATAAAATTATTCAATTGTGTTGTACTAAATGAGACTAAATTATAGTGATGGTCCAATCATAATTCTGAGTTGCCACAGCTGCTATTTAATGGCCTGGCTGGCATAAAAATTCTTATGTAACCCAGATATCCCAAGACTTCATTATGCAGTGGGTATGAATACAGTTACACAGCATTGCTACCAACATTTTGATGGCTTATTGTTCATATCTGCTGGGACTCAGATCTGTTTCTAATGAAGCACCTGCTCCAACCTAGGGAACTTTTCTTGGTGTCTGCAAGAGGTGTTTACCTCTGTTCAAGAAATTCTCATTCTTTCTTGATGGGTTAGAGGCATTCTATTCCCTGCTTTTTGCTCGGAGAATCTGACCGTGTCATTGGTGTTCTGTCCCTGCTTCATCAGGACAGTGTTGTTCTAGCCTGGATCGTGTGTCCTGGGCATGCAGAGATACAAACTTGCAGTGGAGATAAATGGTACTGCGTCTTTAGTCTTTCTTGGAGCCTACTGGCTCTCTGTTCTTAGTAGAAACAGGAGGGAAGATCTCCAGAGAGGTCAGTATGAGTATGAAAGTCTTCACCAAGTGGATGCCACGTGTCCTAATTTCCTCCTCAGTTTTCTAGCTCTTTTTCTTTCTATTAAGCAGCTGAACATTAAACTTTACATTTGAAGGTTTCCTTACTCATGTGTGAAACATTTATGTGAATGAGAAGTCATAGTTCTCTCTGGTGCCAATCCAAGAGTCATAGGGATAAAACAACAATAGCAGTACTAATGTAAGTGGTAGTAATACCACAAAGAAAAAGGATTAGCCTAACAGCCAACAGTCAATAGCTGAGTATGTCCTTAGCACTCTCCCAAGCTTTGCATTCAGCATCACATTCAGTTTGCACAACCCAGCTTGAGGCCTTGATGTTTCTTATAAGGATCAGAGACTCTTTCTTTCTCCATAACCTGATTTTTGATGAGCTGAATAGAGGACCTTGTCGTGTGGCTTATCAGCTAGGCTGGTTTCTTTTGATATTCTGTATGAATTAGAAGAACATGTGCACCCAGTGCTTGGGCCAGCTAGCCAGCTTCAGATCTTCCCTTCAGAGATGATGAGGGAGACCATAGGCCCTCCTGAGCTTTGCAGGGAGGTGGATCCAGAAAAAGATGAAGGAGTTGATGGAGCATGCTCCATGCCTTCTCCCAAGTTCAGCCATCAGATAAGTCTTCTCCTTTCCAAAGTGGAATATATGAAGTTATAAAGAGAAACTAAATGATTTCTTCCACAGATTTCCCTCCTGGAAGCAGACTGCACACTTCTTTTCCACTGTGGAAATGTGAGACACGTGGAATCCCTGTCTAGCACTCCACCCTGTCGTAGACCTTCTTATATCCATTTTACAGATAAGGAAACAAAGACCTTGAAAGTGAATCAAGTCTCTGAGGTCAAATAAAAAAAATGAAAGACTAGGACTTTGAACCCATGTCACTTTGTATCACCCTGTATCTATGCTCTTAACGCTTCGTGTGATGCCGCAACATGTATTTGATGAAGGGGACAAGAGGATGAAGGAATTTAGGCTGATTCTCAGACTTGCAGGGATTACTCTTTTTGAAATTATCACTAGGTTAAACACACCATAATTGATAAGAATGTAAACTAAAATGGTGAGGACTAAATATATTGAGGAAAAGCGATGTTATGGAATTCCCTTGCATATGCTAGAAGCACTAATACTATTGAAAACATGGCCTGTTGCTGTTATGAATGTGTGATACCGTATTTCCTGAATACAAAATGTGGTCGGATACTCTACAAGAGCATAAAGTAGAAATGTGGCAGTCTCTTTTGCACAAATTTTGGCAAGTCCTCAATATTTCCCTTCAGGTTCATTACCTCTAACTGCAAAGTGTAACAATCCATAAGGTATATATAAACTGTGCTGAAACTCTTCTTAGGCACTCTTATGTTTTTAAATTTAGCATTGGTACAGGTTGCAAAATTGTGATCACCCTGGAAACAGTGGTGGTCTGTTCCTGGAAAGAGAAGAGATCTGAAAGCGAGGAGCAGGTTGCTGTTGCTTACTCCTACACCGCTGACATGTGCACGGGCCCACACAGATTCACACACACCACTTTGGTACGCATTCATGCACACTCACGCACATTGATGCGTGCGCACGCACACACACACACACACACACACACATACACACAGGTTTCCCTCTTTCTTCATTGAGACTGTACAAGGATCACTCATTCTTCAATGTCACCCAGCTTTGGGCAAGAATCTTCTCTCAAGATACTTGGGCAAAACTCATCCATAGTGATATCCAGAGTATACTTTTATCCCTAACCTCAGAAGGAGAGTCCATCTCTGTTGCTTTGAATCCCTATGCCATCTCAGCATCCATGGAGATATACTTGGACAATGTGTTTTTTTTTTTTTTTTGCCAACTCTCCCAGATGGCTCCCATAAGCAATATGAGCAGCATTAATTTTGACATTCAGATTTGGCTAGTGGAACATTATTTGTAAAAAAACACTTGGAGGGGTGCCTGGGTGGTGTGGTCCGTTAAGGGTCTTGGTTTTGGCTCGGGTCATGATCTTGGGATCATGAAATTGAGTCCCACGTCAGGCTGTGCACTCCCTGCAGAGTCTGTTAAAGGACTCCCACTGCCCCTCTCTGTTGCATGCATGCACACGCTTTCTCTCTCAAATAAATATATAATAAATCTTTCAAAAGAACTTGGAGTTTTTTGTAGTTTTTCTTTTATTTTTTAAAAGATTTTATTTATTTGACAGAGAGATCACAAGTAGGCAGAGAGGCAGGCAGAGAGAGAGGGGGAAGATGCCCGATGTGGGGCTCAATCCCAGAACTCTGACATCGTGACCTGGACCAAAGGTAGAGGCTTAACCCACTGAGCCACCCAGGCACCCCTGTAGTTTTTTTTTTTTTAACAGAGAGAGAACACAAGCAGGCAGAGAGGCAGGCAGAGGCAGAGAGAGGAGCAGGCTCCCTGCTGAGCAAGGAGCCCGATGTGGGACTCGATCCCAAGATGCTGGGACCATGACCTGAGCCGAAGGCAGCTGCTGCTCAACCAACTGAGCCACCCAGGTATCCCTGTAGTTTTTCTTTATAAGCTCCTAAATACCAAAGTTAGATTGCTTATATCTATTCAGGAGTTACTGCTTTAGGTAACCTGGCAATCACGGTGTCTCCATCATTTAAAATCATGTCCAAGAAAGTTCTGTTGGGGCAATTTAAAAAGTGTAACAGTAATGTAAGTACATTATCGTAATGCTCTATGCCAGAGGGTTTCTTCTGATAGAATCCTATGTTACTTTCCTAGGGCTGCCATAATAAATTTTTAAAAACTGGGCGGTTTAAAGGGACAGAACTATGTTCTCATGGTTTTGAAGATTAATTTGAAGAGTAGGGTGTCATCAGGGTCTTGGTCTCTGAATACTCCTGGGAAGAATCCTTTCTTGCCGTTCCCTGGCCCCTGGTGGCTCCAGACAGTCCTTGGCTTTCCTTGGCTTGTAGCTGCATCATCTTCCCTTCTACATCCATCTTCACATGGCCTTTTCTCCCTGTGTGTGTCTTTTTAAAGACATAGCCTTTTTAAAAAGACACCAGTCATCCGGTTGAGGGTTCACCTGAATCCAGTATCGGTTCATCTTAATTGATTATACCTGCAAAGTCTCATTTCCAGAAAGGTCCTATTCAGAGGTTCCAGGTGAACTGTGAATCCTGGGGGGGCCCTATTCAATGCAGGATAAATTCTAAATGCAGTAGGTATAAAAGCCTTGCTCAGAACTCTTTGGCTTCCTCCCAATGGTGATACCCTACACAAGAAAACTGCTAATTCGCCAAACTATGCAGAGCCTAGTGGAAGATTGTTTCTGCTGAATGCGTGTGAGAATTAAACTCAGGTTGAACACGGGCACGAGAATAGGGGAGGTAGATCCTTGTGAACTGGAGAAACCATTTGGACAACCACGTGGCTTATGTCACATGTGCGAAGCAGGCCGAAGTGGCTAAAGGCCCTCTGGATGTCTTTCTATGAATAAAAATAGTGTCCTAGATGAAACTGCCTTCTTGTGAATTGCTCAAGGAGGTTGTCGTGCCCGCCCTTGTTTTTGTAGCTTTCCCTTTCAAATGGTTTTCTCCTAGTTCTGTTTTTCTGTAGGTCCAATAGCTATGCAACACCTACTGCCTTCTATGGAAGCTGTTTACTTACATTTATTTTCCCCTTTTATCCTACTTGTTAACTAGGTGACCTTGAACAAATTACTTATAAATGATACTTGCTTCATAGGATTCCTATGACAGTTTAATGACACGATCAATAAAAAACACATAACACTGCTTAAAAATAGCAAGAACTAAAATACTAGTTTTTTGGAGACCTGAATAGCTGTTCATAAACATACCTATTTGAAAACACGTAAAAATGTTCATCTGTGCTTGATGTTTGGTGAAACGTCAATAAACATGTGAATATGTATTTCTTTTTGGAGATACTGCAGAAACGGAAGGAAGGAGAATGTCTGTCACATACAAGCCTTGGGCTTTAGGGGTCATCAATGAATACTTTCTGAATACACAAATAAGTGGATTTTATAGCAGTGGAGCTGATAGAGAATATCACCAGATTATCATTTATTGCAGTGGCTTTTGACCTAGGGCATCATCTGTGTCTCCGTTATCTCGTGCCTTGACTGGCACATATTAGGGGTTCAATACTTCAATACGCATTTGCAGAGTAAGTCCTTTTATTACAATTCCTTGAGGTGCCAGTTTATTGCAGATTGCTGGCATCCACCTCAGACTTGTTAAATCGAAACACTCAGGGAGGGGGTGAAGCAAAGAAAAAGGTTTTGGTAAACATTTTATAAATTATACTCATAAACCCCAAAGTTTGAGAGTTACTAACTTAAGGTTATTTTTTTTTTCTCGTAGAGGAGGTTATAGAACAAATGATCATTTCTTTCATCTTTTTTTTCATTTCTTGTATCTTTAAATCTACAAAATGAAAGCTATCGTGGCCAAAGGTACTTTTTTTTTTTTCCTTAAAGCAAATCTCAATTTTTCACATGGCAGTACCGCAGCATGCTAATGTTTTCCCTTAAAGTTAGGTTCATTCACTTGTGTAGTAGTGATTACCTCTTAGTAGTTACTATACGCTGCGTACTTTGCTAAAAACACAATGATGATGAAGACATGCTTGGTCATTGGCCACATGGAGCTATGGTGTGTATATGGGGGCATTCATTAAACAGCTCCTTACCCAGGTTACTATATATTTTTTTTAAGGATTTCATTTATTTGGGTGTGAGAAAGAGAGTGAGAGGGATCATGAGAAGGAGGAAGGGTAGAGGGAGAAGTAGACTCCCCACTGAGCCAGGAGTCCATGTGGGGCTTGATCCCAGGACCCTGGGATCATGACCTGAGCCAAAGGCAAACACTTTAAACGACTGAGCCACCCAGGTGCCCGGTTACTATACATTTTATGGTAATTATATGCAGGGAAAGCCTGCAAGCCCTGGAATTCAGACTGGAGATTTGACCTAACTTAAAGCAGAGATGAGCAGGTAATGCTTTTCCAAGGATAGGACGATGATTTTGATGCCTGAGGAATGTGCAGGAATTAGCCATAGAAGAACAGGAGAAATGTGTTCTAGGTAGAGGATTAGCAAATACTAGGATCCTGGAATAGGAAGGATTTAGGAATATTCAAGAAACTTAAAGAAGGCCAACGTGTCCTAGGCAGAGTGATCCAGAAAGAGGCAGGTGGGAGGTGTGGATGTTGAAAGGTGGGTGGGTACCAGATGGTGCAGGAGCTTGTGGACCTCCTGATGGTGAGGGGTTGAGGATAACGGCTCTCTTTTCTCATACTGATACACTGAAAACATCCCCAGAACCCTGAGTCAGCCATCTGAAAGCTGAGGTCTAATTATCTCCCCTAATAATCCATCCCTTTTAGTGCCCTGAGTTCTCTCTTTAAAGGGCCCACCAACTCTGTATATAGTAGCGATGAGAGCAGATCAAGTTGTTTCAGAGCCCCAGGACATTTGTCCTGTGTCCTGCAAATCCTCTGCAAACAAACTAACTTCAGTAATGTCCTTATGCAGTTTTACACCTATATCAGTTTTCCTAAGTGTGGGCTTTGGATAGACCTACTTATAATAGGACAACAACAGGGCAAAGTATTTCCTCGTTATCTTGCTAAATAGTGTGTATTGTGCATTCATTGTACAATTTCTTCCTTGGAGAGGTTCCTCTCATTAACATAACACAGCCTATTATAATTTCTTAAGTATGTTAATTTTTGGGTACAATCCAAATGAATAAAATATTCATGGCCAGGGTGAGCACAATCAAAGATGTTCACAACATCGTTCAGTGCTAATTGTGGAAGGGTGGAGAAGCAGAGTCTAATGAGCGGAGCCCTGCTCCTGTGTTCACTCTGTGTGTCTATCACAGGCCAGCGGTCTTCATCACAGGTAATTACAGACAAGGGTTAGGAGTACTCCTTTTTAAAATGATCCTTTGGGACTGTTGGCTGCTAGCTCTCTTTCTACATTAGGCTGGTCGAAGTCAAACTTGGAGGGGTAGGACATTTTCTCTTGGTGCATTTTCATCCTTTATCTAGAGATATCCCTGGACCCTTGTTTTCCCATTCTCTGATACCAGTATCCGCATGCTAGCTCTTGCCTAACTTTACCAGGCATAGTATTATAGGGCCCGCAAACTCAGTTGTTTTGTATCTTTTTCCCCATGTTTCTACTTCTTTCCTAACGAGAAAGCCATGATGTAAAAGATGGAGCCTTGGGACCAGGATCTGAGGGCTCTGGGTACAAATTTAGACACAAGCCTTTAATTCTGGGAAACTTGAAGTTTCCTTATTTGTGAATTCGATTCCTAATAGTGCATCATAGCATTCTGTAGTACTTGCATTGATGTAACTGTTTTGTAAGCTGCAAAGTTCTTTATTTCCCAGAACCCTAGCCAACCTTTTGAAAGCTGAGGTCTAGTTGTCGCTTCTAAATGATTCATCCCTCTTTACCGAGTATATGTGGGTATGGATCAAACCAGTCTTTGCTTATAAGCTATCTTTCTTAAAATGTAGCCAAAATACCATTGCTTCAGAATCTAGGTCTTAGACTAAATGCAAATTCCCAGTCCTGCTAAAGATAAATGTATAGGTGTGGGGGTTGACGATCTGCATTTTAACAACACATCTAGCAAGGTTACACACTAACATTTGGGAACTGCTGCCTTTTGGGTTAGTTTTTGAGGCAGAGAAGTACGTTTGTTGGCTAGTATTCACAGGTTAAGGTGGCCTTTAGCATTAAAGAAGTCCTACAATGGGAACCCGGGTCTGGAATTTGTGCTAATCCCGTGATGTGGTTTTAAAGGGGACAAAAGCAGATGATACTGAGTGTTCTCTCCATAAGCCAGCTTCCTGCTTCACAGATGATAGTGGGGTCTATGCGTATAGTAAGTTATTCCTGCAGAGTCATAGGTCAGTTTTGCTATTTTTTAGCTTCTTGGGATGTATTTTGGAGGAAAGTAAAAAGTCCAGGGCTAGAAGGTCCGTTCCTTACACACCAGGAACTGTGATACATTACGTTTTTCTATCTGTTGCTCTGCCATTATTAATTTAAGGCTTCTACCTCATGGCCCAAGATAGCTATTTGAGCCCTGGACATCAGTGTTTCATTTTAATCCAGCAGGAAGAAAGAAAGGCAATGAAATTTATTCCCCAGTCATGCTTGCTAAAATTGCACACTTCCACTTATATCACGTTGCCCCAAATTTATTCATGTGAATATACTTAGCTGCAAGGGAGGCTGGAGATGTAGACTTTATTACAAGCAGCCCTATGCCCCGCTAGTAAAGTTGAGGGGGATGGATACTGAGGGACAACCAGCAATCACAGTCACAGAACCCATGACTTCACACTGTCTCTCTTACCCCAAAGAAAATAGGACAAATTAAATCCCTGATCTAATAAGATAATTTCCATGGCATTTTATTGGACATACATTCATGCATATTCATATTTCTAGAGGCAATATAATCTCTCATTGCTCTTTTATTTTGCAGAAGGTAGGTTATTTATGTCACTTATATAGGAAGATTAAAATTTTGTAAGCCATATCTACTGATGGGCTACCTCTAATGGGCCCTTTAAAATTAATTTTTTTCAGATTATAAATATTACTGATCTTAAAAATTTCTAATTGTTATAAATTTCTCTCTTAGCTAATTACTTTTCATTAGCAAGAAATAGAGTTACTTAGTGATACCCAAAGGAGTAATGGGCTGATTCTGATAACTTACATAGAAATAAGTTAGACAAGGAATCAAAATTGCAGAATCTCAGTTTCAGGCCTAGACTTAGGCCCCTGGAGATGGAGATGTGGTTGGAGAATCAGAAGATGGTTCAAAATTAAAGGCAGCTCTAGAGATTCCATAATCCTTAGTGGTAAAATTCTTTGCCACTGGGCCATTATGCTAATTCATATTATGCCCTAATTTTGGTTTTATATTATGGTATCTGATCACTTACCTTTAGTCTTTTCTGTTTTTATAGCATACATTTGTAGGATTTCTTTGATTATTTTTTAACCGTTACACATACTACTGAATAAATTAGTGTTACTGGATCTCCTAGTTCTACTACAGCAAAAGAATCTATTTTTCTCTGTTAATTTAGTGTCCCTTTTAGAGAGTTTTCTGTTTTTGTTTTCTTAATTACTGTGCTGCTCTATCCATTCCTGGCCAGATTATAGTTTGGTGATGTAGAAGTCAGTATGGTCTGAATTACCTGTGGAAAAAGAGGCAAGATTTTATATTTAGACCTATACTTTTCAAAACTGGCTACACATCAAAATTACTTTTTAAATTAATCATTAAGTGTATTAACTTTGGAGGCACAGAAAGATTTGGGAACATGACACAGTTATTGATATTTAAGGGACCACTTAAATCTACTTTCCTTCATTAAAAGACTATTGGTAAGGAACTTCTTGGGTCTTTAGGTGTGGCGTGGTTTCCATGGCTTAGGATCTTTCTATGATTGGCTATACTTGTTTCTTGTCTCTTACCACTGATCAATAAAATGATTTGTGATTTATCGATGTTTTTCCAAATTAGGCAACCATCTTCCATGCATTTGACTAACTCAGTGCATTCATCAAGGCACAATTCAAGCATAACCAGCTCTTCCTTAGCAAGATGGGTTCAGCGACCCTATCTGTTTTCCTGGACTATTTATTCCATGTGTACTTTTAGCATAGTACTCCCCATCTGCTACCCTGATTGTGTGTAGGCTTCCCTCAGTATGTTCTGGACAACTTGGAGGCAGATCATTTGGTCTTTAAGTAGGAATATGTTGGTATGTATATGTTTACTCCTATAACCAAATTATCTGGCCCTAATGGCTATGTTGTTTTAGGTATTAGGCCATAACTCAAATTTTCTATCTGTCTTGACTGGGACTCATTACTTTAACCTAACACTTTCACCACCTCCACCAGAAACAGTTAGAACTCCTGATCTACCTCCCATTTCTTTGTGTCATTCATTGCTTCCCTTTTAGTATCTAGTAAAACAAACAAACAAAAACCACGGGCTAGAGAAAGGACTAAACAAGAATCTGTTGAATGGATGTGTAAGCACATATTTTTTTCAAATACCAGAGAAAACCTTAAAGTACATGATATACAATTCTGTAAACATAAGTCTATTTCAATTCACTCTCTGCTCCCTCAACCTGATATCTTTTGATGCCTTTCAGAGCAAATTTGATGCATTTCTCTGTTGGTTACAGAACAAGAAGATTTCAAAAGATACCCAGGCGAAAGGGACTGTGAGAATAAAATAGATATGTCAAATCTTGGACTGTGATTGGAAAGTGATCTACTAAGATTAACTTCATCCCCAAAGAACGGTTGGGAACTTTCCTAGTATACGCTTATCTTGGCCAACAAAGAGGTTTTAGATCTTTAGCCGTTGCAACTGCCAACTGTAACTGTGTGGGGTAGCAGGGGTGGGAAGGTGTCTTGGAAACTGCCTAGCAAATTTTAAAGGATTTTTTAACTGGGGAATTACCCATGATATTTTGTCTAGAATGATAGGGTAATATGACTACAGTCAGCTGCTTCTTGGATATTTTCATTCTGAATTTTGTCAGCACCTGCATTCAATTAATTCAAAGCAGAAGTTGATTTCTATCTCTACTTCAAAGGTACTCTGTATTTTTAAAAATTTATTTGAGTGATGTAAATAACATCTAGTCTCCTATAGCTAAGGTCTTATCATGCTTGTTTTGTACCTTGGTTTCTCTCTCCCTGCCTCACACTCTTTTAAACAGATCCCACATTCTGTTGATTTTTTTCCTTCAAAAACTCTTTGTTTCAAACATTCCTCTCTAAACCCATTGCCACTGATTTAGTTCAAGTGGTCCTCAGTTTCCCATTGCCAACCATCTAACCACATTCTCTACCCCTAATTTCTTTTTCTTTTCTTTTCTTTTTTTTTTAAGATTTTATATGTCAGAGAAGAAAAGAGCAAGTGAGAACAAGCAGGGGGAGTGGCAGGCAGAGGGAGAAGCAATCTCGCTGGTTAGCAAGGAGCATGATGTGGGACTTGATCCCAGAACTCTGGGATTATGACCTGAGTCAAAGGCAGACACTTAACTGACTGAGCCACCCAGGTGCTCCTCTACCCCTAATACCTCCCCATTCTAGGCTTTCCTCCAACTGACTTCCAAAGTACCTGCCTAAAGTATTATGATAAGTATATTATCCTTCTGCCTTAAAAACATATTCTCTCATTGCCTAAGATATTGTCTAGTTTTCTACAGGGAAAAAAACACACAAATCCTTTTATCAGTCAGTAAAGACAGTTAGCCCCAGGAGTCTGTTTTGCATACAGTCATAAAATCTTTATATTCTTGAAGGAAAACAACATGATTAGCCTAATGCTACTGTAAAGTAGTACAATGTGGACATGATACCAACTGAGAATTTACCGGAAATGAAACAATTCTCTGTAGAACTGAATGCTAGCATGTCGGATTGTTAATTTTAAAGCATGTAGTAGTTCACGAAGCTCTGTTGTATTGGTCATTTTCCTGCTCCACAAAAGAAGACGGATAAAGGAATAAAGAAACACAGTGTTTTGATATACTAAGGTGATTTTTATTGCTTCCCTAGAAACTTTGTCAAGATCATGGAAAATCTGTTCTAATGTTTTGTGTGATAGGTATTCACACCTTGAGTAAGGAGATGGAGAGATCAATAGGCCTCTGAGGAACAATAGCATGCTCTAGGTGGAAAAGAAAATGTACACTACATTGAAGTAAGGAAAAGCTATAGAAATGGTAGAAACTCAGGGCTCCTGGGTGGCTTAGTCAGTTAAACATTTGACTCTTGATTTTGGTTCAGATCATGATGTAAGGTTGTAGGATTAAGCCCAGCGATAGGCTCTATGCTCGGCGCGGAATGTGCTTAAGATTCACTCTCCCTCTTCCCTTCCCCTATTCTCTTGGTTCTGAATTCCCTTTCTCTAAATAAATGAATGAATGAATGAATGAATAAGAAATGGTAGAAACTTAAGACTAGGGAAATATTTCCAGCCCGTGGTAGGCACAATGATTATCTACTTGATGGAAGGAATAAAACTGATAGTCAAATGGCAAAGGTATCTCTGTGAATATCTTAACAAATTTATTTATTTAAAAAAAATTAAGGGGCACCTGGGTGGCTCAGTGGTTAAGCCTCTGTCTTCGGCTCAGGTCATGATCTCAGGGTCCTGGGATCGAGCCCCATGTAGGACTCCCTTCTCAATGGGGAGCCTGCTTCCCCCTCTTCTCTGCCTGCCTCTCTGCCTACTTGTGATCTCTCTCTCTGTCAAATAAATAAATAAAATCTAAAAAAAAAATTAAAACATGAATAGACAAATTATACAAAGTTGTAGTTCAGACAATAATATTGTACCCATGATGCTTTCTTAGGTTTGATCATTATACCATGGTCATATAAGTTCTTTACATCAGGGAAAGCTGTTTGAGGGGGTATATGGGAATGCTCTAAATTGCTTTTGTAGTTCCTCTGTAAGTCTAAAATAATTTCAAAATAAAAAGTTGAAAAAGTAAATTTTGGAAAAGCACCTATGACCCCCCCTTTTTTCTCGAATCTCTGGGTACAACCTTGAGGTTGCCACTTTGTTCTGGCTGTGAGGGCTTCCTGTATTTTCCCATTTTCTCTTTTTCCTCTTAAAGTATTTAATTCAAAGTAATTGGCTGCAAAGTTCAGTGAAGAATATCTTTTTTGTTATTGTTATATATGTTTTGTTTTTTTAAAGACTAAGGGAGTATGTCACCATTTCTTGAAAGCTAAATGTTAGCTATTTTGAACACGTCTAAAGAAAATTGTAAACTCTAAACCCAAGAGATAGCACCAAATATTAGAACACAAAAATTTTAATCAGTTGACCTGGATATCATTATAACTTAAAAGGGGTAGAAAACCTTTTTAAAACAACTCTTTTAGTGATTCTAAAGGCTGATTTAAGAGCTAGTGTTGGCCTCTGACAAAGATTTATTGGGCAACAGGGAAATTATCTTCCCTATTAGATATTTGGCTTTTATTTGATACATTTTAGGTATCCTTCCTTTAATTTTCTTTTATGTTCTTTTGCTTATTTCACAACTTGCTAATTTTTTTCAATTTTTTCAATTTTTTTAATGCATGTTAGACTATAAATGTCCCTCTGAATAGCATTTAACTGCATCCCATAGATTTTAATAGGTATGCTTTAATATTCATTAAGTTTTAAGTATTGTCATTATTATTCTATTTTTATTTCTACCTGGCCAATGAGTTATTTATGCATGTATTTCTGAAATTCTGAACATTTTTCTAGTTTGTTATTTCTACTTATTAACATAATTGCACTGTGGAGAAATATCTTCGTAGTCTGTATCATAGACTGAAATTTGAAAGTTGTTGAGACTTGTTCTCTGTCCCAATAAGTCTGCAAATACCATAAATGTAATGTGTGGTTGCAAAGAAAGTATATTCTATAGTAATTGGGTGTGGCATTCCGTAAAGTCCATTAGAGTAACTTTACCATGTTCTTTACATGATCTGTCAATTACTGAAAAGGGAATGAAAGAATCTCCCACTTGGCAGCAAATCTATTTCTCCTTTTAAATTTCCAGAATTATATGTGTATAATTCATATATATTCACATATATATGTATATGTGTGTGTGCATTAGAGTCATAGTTTATAATTGTTAATAATTTTTAGACAACGCTATACTGATTCTAAAGTTCTAGTAATGTTTTTGTTTCAAAGTCTATTGTGCTTAAAAAACAACAGAAGTAAAAAAAAATCTATTTTGCTTTATCATACTGTAAAGGTATAAGCTTTTTTATATTAAATAAATTGGCATCTGTTTAATTATGATTCCAGGACATAATTACCAGCATTTCATATAATGGGTAGGGATTTTTCAATCAACTGATAAATCATTCAACAAACATGAAGTGCCTTCTGAACACTTAATATATGTGCAGAATATACACATTTTATCACCTCTTCAGAAACTTCTCTTTAAACATTGTTATTAAATTACAATACCATACAAATTTAACACAGAGATATTCTCGATAATGTGTGTCCCCCAACCAGGACATTGAATTAAGAAATGGGAAATTTATTGATATGTTTTAGCTATAAGAACTGAGACAAGATAAAGTTTACTGTTCTTTTTTTCTTAACATCAACTTGTCCATTTTCCTAATTAAGTTTATCAGTGTATATTCTACTATTGTATTAGAAGTAAATAAGCCATGGGAAAAATTAATATCTATTATTCACTCTATTAATCGAATGATTGAAGCAGATAAAAATATATATTTAAATTAAAGGGAATGTCATACTTTATATTATACTAAAGTGGATATTACTTATTCAGGATAGTATTTACTACCTCCTGCTGAAATACTAATACACAAGTTGAGTATACATCAGTAGGATTTTAAGTGATTCGAAGCACTCAATATCACAGTGTCCATCATGAATGTATCATGAGAAACCTGTCTCTCTGATGTGCAGACTACAGCTGTATATTTAAAACTTGCTAGATCTTTCATTTCAAATAAGGTATGTAAATAGCAGCAAAACAAAAGGCTATAATGGGTAGATAAAGCAAGTGCTAGGGCAGAATCAAGGTCAACAGGCACCAAAAACTTGATCTTTTTCGTTCCACCTATCTCGCAAACTGTTCTGTTTATATTTGCTTGGGATCTCTTCCCCACGTCTATTTTCTTATGTTTTAACTGTGTCTCTTCTTTTTTTTTTTTTTTTTTAAAGATTTTATTTATTTATTTATTAGGAAAGAGAGAGAGTGAGAGAGAGCATGAGAAGGGAGAAGGTCAGAGTGAGACGCGGACTCCCCATGGAGCTGGGAGCCCGATGTGGGACTCGATCCCAGGACTCTGGGATCATGACCTGAGCCGAAGGCAGTCGCCCAACCAACTGAGCCACCCAGGCGCCCTCACATTTTAGTTTTAATTACTTATGTCTTATTATTTTTACTTCTATACTTGGTCTATATTTATCGAAATCCAGATATTCCATATAAAATCATTTTCTTTCCATCTGAAGTTTATAATTAATAAATTAAAAAATATTTACTGAGTTTATTTCATCCCAAGAAATATAGCTATTATGATTGCAGCATACGAACAACAGTGAAAAATCCTCTTCCATCCTTTTGAACTTTTTAGTAATTATCTCTTTGTGGCAAAATAGGTATTATGTGTCTAAAAATGTTAATTTTGGGGTGCCCGGTTGACTCAGTGGGTTAAGCCTCTGCCTTTGGCTCAGGTGATGATCTCAGGATCCTGGGATCAAGTCCCACATTGGGATCTCTGCTAGGTGGAGAGCCTGCTTCCCTCCCTCTCTCTGCCTGCCTCTCTGCCTACTTGTGATCTCTCTCTCTCTCTCTAATAAATAAATAAAATCTTTAAAAATAAATGAATAAAAATGTTAATTTATCTCACCCTTATTTTCAGAAGACATGTTTGCAGGGTCTACAGTCCTAGCTTCACTTTGATTTTCTTTCAGCAAATTGAAGGTTTCATTCCATTTTTCCTTGGTTCTAAGTTAGTTGTTCTTTCCCTAGGATTTGTTTTTAATCTCTAGAAACTTAAGATCTTTTGATGGTCGTTGGTAATCTGCAGTTTCACCATCATGTGTTTATCTATGATTTTCCTGCTTAGAACGTGTTAGAAATTCTGTAGGTTGTTTTTCATTTGTTATAAAAAATTATCAGTGCTTACCTATTGGAATATATCAGCCTCATACTTTTTTCATATTATAATGGGTTTTTCTGTTCTTTACTAATTATGGAATATATCTTTACATCTTTCATTTTTACTCTTTCTCTCATTAGCTTTGTCAGTTTAGCAGTGTGTTTGTGTGTGTGTGTACACACAGAGTCAGATTTTATTTTAGAAAGTTCTTGATACTTTTTAGATATGCAGCCATTTCATATATATGTATATATACCCTAGATTTTTTTAAATTTCAGTTTTAATATTTTTTAAAGTTGTATTTGGAAACAAAGTTGTACTTGAAACTTTTTCAAATATGCTTATAAATTTTAAAACTGCTTGTTCTACTTTTTCAGTATTTATTACTTTTTTAACTATAGTAAACCTACTTAATATTTGGTTTCTGGTGATTATAATAACTAAAGTCTCCATGCTTATAATTTGTCTATATTTTTTGGCTATTTTTTGATGGCTTGCGTTCATGATGCTTTTAGGGGGGTTTTGTGAGCTTGAAAGTGGGATTCTCCCAAACTTGATATTTTAGAAATTTGAAGGACTGTGTTATATAAATGGATTCCTCCAAAAATGGTGTGCTTGCTTCTAGTATATGCCTAGGGACTCTATGCCCAGAACTACTTTAAATTACATTTATAGCTTGAGTTTTCAGATCACACAGGTAGTATGATTTTCCATTTCAACAGTACCTGAAAATTGACTTATGATTATGACTTCTTAGGGAAGACATTGTTATGGACTGCATATTTTTGTCCCCCCCCGAATTAATTTATTGAGACCTTACCCCCTCAAAAGATGGTATTAGGAGGTGGGGCCTCTGGAACATAATATAGGTCACAGGGGTGATGTCTCTCTTCCTCTTCTAAAAACAATAATCTGGTTGTGAGGGCTTTGTCTGAATAAGACTGATAATTTTCAGGGTGCCTGGGTGGCTCAGTCAGTTAAGTGCCCTAATCCGGATTTTGGCTCAGGTCATGATCTCAGGGTCCTGGGATCAAGCCCCATGTCACTGAGCTCTGTGCTCAGCAGGGAGTCTGCTCAAGGATTCCCCTCTACCTGCTCATGTTCTCTCTCTCTCTCTCTAAAATAAGTGAATCTTTAAAAAAAATTGATATTTTTCTACTCCATTTTTAACCATTGTTCATACTGACAGATTTTCATGAAATCACTAGAGTGAATTTGGGTCTCATCTATCTTAATATTTCAGATGTGATCTTTATGTTTATGTGTGCAACACACTTCTGTTGCACTCCCACAGTAGTTTCAAGACTGTTACCTGTCTTTTGCTCCCTGCTCTGGTCTGAATGTGTGTATCTCCCAAAAGTCATAGGTTAAAATCCCTACTCCCAGGGTGATGGTATTAGGAAGTATGGATTCTTCTTTAGGAAGTGACTAATCAAAGGAATTAAGGTCTTTATAAAATAGGCCCAACAGAGCTCCATAGCCTGTTCCACTGTCTGAGAACACAGCGGGAAGTTGGCTATCTGCAACCCAGAAAAAGGCCTTCAGCAGAACCAAACCATGCTGGCACCGTGATCTTGGACTTCTACCCAGCTCACATCAAAGGCTCTGTTTCCTGAATTCTGACCCTGTGCTTCTCCAGCAGACCCTGGTGCAGCTTGTGACTCTGGTGAAGAAACTCCTTAGTGGCGGCCAGGCCACTACACAGAAAGCTTTCATTTGGGTAATGGCTAGTGGAGCCTTTAGAGTGGTAGAGCTACTATACAGTTGTAGCCCAAGCCACCCTCAGGCATACAGCTCCAACCTATGAAAGCTGTGAATTTGACTGAGTCCAGCAAAGCCTTATGGATGGGGTGGACCAAAGCCATGGGGGCAAGATCCCCACCACAGTGACTTTTAAATTTTGAACCTGCTTGGGACCGGTTACCTCTTTCTTCTTTCCTGTTGCTCCCTTTTGCAACAGGAATGCATGTCCTCCATGTCTGTCCCACCATTATATTTTGGACACATATAATTTATTTGTTTTATAGGTTCATAGTTCAGAGAGGAATCTGCCTTGGAATGAATCTTTCCTTGAGTCTCATTTAGATGACATTTAGATAAAACTCCTCGGGACTTAGAGTTATGAGTTGATGATGGAATGAGTTAAGACTTTCAGAGGTTGTTGGGATGGAATGAATGTATACTGCACGTGAGAAGCACGTGAACTTTGGGGCCCAGGTGCAGAATGTTACATTCAAATTCAAGTTTTAAAATGCCCAACCCTCAAGGTTATAGTATGAAGAAGTGGGACTTTTCAGATGTGACTTGGCGTGAGATTAGAGTTCACAAAAACAAGATCCTGTGGAGCTCCCTTCTAGCTCCTCTGTCACATGAAGACATAGCCACAAAGCATGGGCTTGGAACCAGAGAGCCCCTCAGCACTATGAGATCATGCTGGTGTCTGGATTTTGACTTTCCAGCCTCCAGAGCTGTGAGAAGTACATCTGTTGCTTGCAAGCTGCCTAGTCTTTAGTATTTTGTTATAGCATCCCAGATAGCCTGAGATACTCCCCTTGAGGTTGTGAATCTAAGGCTCAAGTTAAATGAAGCTGACAAATTCCCTCAAACAAAACCCACCTTCACTGGTTTATTTTTCTTTATTGGCCCTTTCTTTCATTTAGCCTTTTTCCTGTTTATCTTTGTGCCAGCGTATTGATGCATCTTTGTGACTATTTCTTATACTTTACCCAGTTCTTGTTAATTTCCTTTTATATACTTAAGATATCTATCCAAGTAAAAGATTAAAGACATGGGAAAATGTCCTTGGTTCACTGTAAGTTTCAGGATTCCTCAACACCTTCAGTTGAAGAAAAGTTTCTGTCCATGTTTCATATTCCCTACAAGTCTGAGAAGGGAAATCAAAGGAGATAGAGTAGAGGAAGAATTTTTCCCTGTAATTACTCAATACACAAAACAAATTTGCACTTCAGAGACAGTAATTGTTCTCTCTCAGGTAGCTGAACTATATGGACAGTGCAGTTCTCCTCTTTTCTCTCAATTGCTGAATTATAATGTGTTGCTGTTACCTACAAAACAAAGTACCTAATCTCTTCTATTAAAACAGACCCAACTGAAATTGCTTCCTCTATTCACAATGATCCACTTTTAAAGTTTTTATTTTTTAATTGTCTACCCTAATGCTATGTTTCCTCAGCCATGAGCCACCTCTTGTCAACCTTGCCCCTCAGTTAACATTATTAAGTTTCCCACTGCACAATGGTCTTCTGCTACCTTTTGAGGTGTCATTTAAGAGCAATCCTACGTGTGTGTGTGTGTGTGTGTGTGTGTGTGTGTGTGTGTGTTTCTAAACGATGAAGCATGGAGCGTTGTGGGTGACCGGTTTTACCTTACACTTCACAGCTGGAAGAAAGGAAACCCAGCTGGTTTTAAACAGCAAGACTAAGCAGAGAACTAAGTTTCATACTGAGAATAATTAGAAAGACATAGATCTTATTTAATTATTACAATAGTGTATCCAAATCCCTGCGCAGCATTTACTCTGCCTTTTGAATCCCTGATCCATTGGTCTTATTCTTATTTCTCCACTGGTATGTGGAGACTCTGAGGCAGGAACAGCAGGAATCCATTAATTCCAAAGGAGGTGATCCTGCATCCTATCAGTTTTCGAGATAGACAAGAAAACTAAACTTACTAAACTAAACAATAAAACTACCAATAAAGACCTTAAGGTTTAAGTGTAATGAAAGAACCTTTGAGCTCTTATGGACACTCTCCAGGGATGCAGCTATTTTCTTTAATTTAATTTTATTCTATATTGTTTATACAAAATGCTGATCTTTTGCCCAAAGTTAAAACCTTTCTGAGGAACATGAAGGCAATCAATCCTCTTCAACCGCTAACTTCCTGCTAATTACCAGTACCACCACACATCCCATTGGCTTAAGAAATTGTATCTCTGAATTTTATTCCTACCACTTACCCTGTGATTGTACTAACAGTAAATGTGAATACAGAGCTCTACAGGAAGGATTGGTAACCATGGTGATGGGAGGGTGCTTTCTGCAATAACTCCACTGTACAAAGTAATTTATGCATGAATGTAAAATCACAGATGTTTTGAACCATATGCAGGCTATATTTAACCACAGTGCAAGTGACAAGTTACTTGGGAGTTACTAATCCAAAGGAGGTGAGACCCAGTCAGATAATAATTCTTTCTTCTCATTGTCTTGGTAGAAACCTAGGTCCAGGCCCCGAGATATAGGGAATAACGTCTGAGTCCAGTATGTGTTAGTGTGACTGTCACTATGTGTAAGTTTGTGTGTTCGTGTGTGTAAGACAGTGGTGTATATAGAAGGAAATGTGCAAAAGGGGATACACTGAGGAGATAATGAGGAAAGAGAAACCAAAGTCAACATAGGAAAAAAAAATTCTTCCTGCTAATTCTCCTTTCTTACATTGTCTCTATTCTTAGGAATCTTGGTTGGAGAGATGTTGAATTTTACACCAGTAACTGATTTTCCAACTTGAATTTAGGAAAATCAGGATTTCCATTTTTTAGCTTTTAAGCTGGGAATTATGGTTATTGGGAATAGCCCTTAGATTAGTTATGTTTGCAACTCAATGAAATCATTTCTCTTCATAGTAATCATTTAAAAGGTTAAACTGTACTGAGTGTAATCTCAAATCCAAAGACATGTGGAGTGTTTGAAATATTTGTATCCAAAATCTCGATTCTTTTTTGTTCTGAGTTTTTAAGCAAATAAATCCTTAGTGACCCCAAATCTTGCATTTAATGATCCCACATGCACTTTTTAAAAATCAGAGCTGATGTCACAAATTATGCAGTCTTTAAGAAATAAATCACTCTGTAAATTCTGCTCTTCACCTGTAAAATAAGTGCTGCTTTTAGAACAGGTTTTCAGAAAGTGAAGCCCTTAAACATCACAAAATTAATGCAGTACTTTGTGGCATAGGGCTATTTTCGGTACCTCTGGTCATTCCATCTTCAGAAGCAAAAGAAGGGAATGTGAAATAGAAAGAAAACAATTTGCACTGTAAAACTTCTCATTTCCCCAAGGCACTTTGTGTTCTTGGTTGCCTTTTTTCTTCATTCCCATATTCTTTATCTCTTAGTAGAATGTTGCATCTGCCTCTCTTAGATTAAAGTCTTCCCAGACTTTTGCCCTTTGCCCCACCCCTTTGCTTACTGCTTTTTTTTCTTAATTGCTCCCCCAGTCAATGTAATAGAAATTGCCTCCCTGGAAATTAAGTACATTTCTTCAGATCCAAGGGAGACTCACCTTAAGCAGTTGTTTTCCGTTCCTTGGTGCCCTCCCCGTTCTGAAGCACTAATGTGCAATTAAACATTAACAGGAGCCTGCCACTGTTGACCCAAATTTAACAAAAGGGGTTTACTTCACAGTCCAACAGGGCAATTGGCTCTTGGCACATCCAGTTCTGCTTTGACTATTGGTGGGATGCTTCCAAATGAGAAAGAGCTGAAAAGTTTTTTTTTTTTTTAAACTAAAGCTAACTGAGTGGCATTAGAGACAATAGACCTTGACTGTAGGAGATAGTTGGTTCCCAGCAGACTGCGCCAAGACACACATAAGACACCACAATTGGTTAAAAAAAAAAAAATCTATCAGGGTTTTCCACATAGCCCTGACAACTGCCAATTTCAATGGTGTGTACTTGAAGAACTCACTTAACTTTGCCACTCTATCTTGAGAAATTCTGTGTAATGACTCTTATTCTTGAGATTGTTTTGTCCATCTTCTTGACGATCCTATACCATGCCATGGAAAGGAAGTGGAATTGGAAATACTTAAGAACAAGCATGTCTGTCTTTCTTAGCAACAAGCGTATCTACCTCTTTTTCCTGTTCCTCTTAAGAACAGGAACTGTAAATCTAAACACAGAATTTGGTCCTCACTACAGCTCAGGCTGTTCATGAAGTCTTCGAAATACATGTTCTTCTGGTCTTGAGAAAGATGACCTCTTGTTAGTGGTCCAGGAGGCTGGAAGTTCCCTTGGTGGGGGGACGATGGCTTTGTAGCTCTTTTTATCAGTTTTGGATCTTAGCTAGCTGCCCTTTTTATCAGTTTTGGATCTTAGCTAGCTGCCCCAACACATAATACTTAATAAAAAAAAGTCTGTTGGAAGAAAGGAAGAAGAAAAGTAGAACTTAATGGAAAGTTAATTGAAGAGAAATCTCATTTTGCATATACTATCCCTGAAACTTTTATCACAGATGGTTCAAAGATCTAAGCAAAACCTCACTCCCTGAATAACTGTAGATAACATATGAGCTTATCTTGGACGTGTTGTCCCCTAAACAAACTCACTATCAAGATAACTGTTCAGAATTCAGAAAACTGAAACAGTGGATTTAACCCATTTTAGCCTTTCTAAATGAATTCATCCTCCCTTTCATCATTTTTTTCCATTGACAAGTGCTTCTGTTCTTCTATCTTCATTATCCCCTTCAGACTAGTGATTGTGTCTTTTTATTTGTTAGACAAATGTATAGATTGTTATAAGAAAAATATTTAAATTACCCATAACCCCATTACTTAGAATTAACATACATAAGTTCTCTCTCTCTATATATATTTATAAATTTATATTATAAATTTATATGTATATTCCTCTCTTTAAAATATATATATATATATATAATTTTTTTAAAGAGAGGAATGGAGGGGTTAAGAGAGAAGAGGGAGGACAGAGATTGTCAAGCAGGCTCCCCACCCAGAGCAGAGTCCAACCGGGGGCTTGATCTCACAACTCTGAAATAATGACCTGAGCTGAAATCAAGAGTTGGATGCTTAACCGAATGAGCCACCCCAGGTGCCCCTAGAGTTAACCAATATTTTAAATTATTTTATTAATTTTTTTCTGTGTATATGTGTATGTTGTATATTATATGCACATATTTTGAATTTTATTAACAATTTTATGTCAATAATAATAAATATACATTAGAGTATAGGTAATATGTTCCTTTACGGTAAATTATTTTACCATTATTTTATTGTTGGTCATGTTAAGTATCCCCAGTTTTTAAACTATTAGCAAAAGTATAGGACTGTTATTCCTGTTGGAGATAAGATAATTATTTCCTGGGGGCCAGCATTTATAGTCTGGTCATTAGTTAAAGAGCTACTTGTACCCAGCTGAGACTTGGATGTCACCTACTTGGGTTAAGCGATCAGTCCCACTTGCAGACATTTGGGCAATCTGTAAGGCTGCAAGGCATCTCAGACTCATTCTTTCTTTCTTTAGCAAGCCCCAATTTGTGCAGAGAAGCTGCGCTGACAAAGTGACATATTCTTAGTGAATCCATTCCCCTGTGGCCAGGCAAAGAGGAAGAAATAAAGAGTGCAGTGGGTGTTTATATTGTAATTCTTCTGGGAATTCAGTCCATTTTCAGAGTTTAGAATTTGTATTTGCTTTCTCTGCAGAGTGAATTTCTTTCGGAAGAGAAAATTTTTCACAAATAAAATTAGTGCTACTCTTCTTATTGTTATGTTTTTACAACATCTACGGTAGTTTTGAATATTGTGTTAAGACGAAATATCTAATTTCAGATGAATTTCTCAATCTGACAGACTTCACAGTCTGATCCAGTCTGTCCTGTCCGGCATCCTCTCTTAAAAGTCTGTCCAGGGTACCTGGGTGGCTCAGTCGGTTAAGCGTCTGCCTTCAGCTCAGGTCACGATTCCAGGGTCCTGGGATCTAGTCCCACAGCAGCCTCCCTGCTCAGTGGGGAGTCTGCTTCTCTCTCTCCCGCTTCCGCTGCTTGTACATGCTCTTTTTCTCTCTCTCAAATAAATAAATAAAAAATTAAAAAAAGTCTGTCTAAAACCTATACTAAATTTCTTAATATTCTTGAAATCTCTTTGTTTACCTCTAGGCATTTTTATATATTATTCTTTGGCCTAGGACATGTTCCTTCCTTCTCAATTGGTAGATTCATAGGACACTGCAGACATGTAGGCAAAAGTGGTTACACCCTCTTCTCTGCCATCAGAGTTTTCATTTATACTTTGACTATCATACTCATGTGGAAGTGTGATGTATCAGTTTGACTGTCTTTCTGCCTTCCCGATCTGGTGTAGGCAGTAACTGTCCTACTAATATTTATATCATGACAGATGTATGTTAAGAATGACACTCAGATATTTGTTGGATGAATAAATGGATGAATGAAATGCACAGTGAATATTGGCTGTAATGATCTAGCATAATAAATGATTCTCCAGATGCTGTGTATGCCTTAACCTTATATCTGAGCCTCAAACAGTACTTTTCTGCATTCCTAAGTACCCTGTCTCATATCTAGTCACAATAGTTCAGTCTGAAGATGATGCTTCTATCAAATGTGTATCTCCATTCCCCAATATAAACATCATTGGCAATAGGAACATATATATTACAATCCCTGATTTCCTATTAATAACTGGTATTAGAATTTTCCTTATTTTTTCTATTTGATTATGAAAATATTCTAATACACAGAGTAACAGTGGATATCTATACTTAACCCCATCACCTCTGTTAGTAATTTTTGATATTTTACCATATTTGGTTTACTAGTTCTTATCTTCAAATAGTTTGAAGTAAACTGTACATATCAATCTATTTTGCTCCTAAATATTTCTATATGAATCTCTCAAAAGTAAAGACATTGTCTTGTGTAATAGTATTTTACACAAAAAATTAATAATTTCTCAAAATCCATGTAATTCCCTATCCATATTTTATTCCTTCTAGGTATTTTCACAATGTATCTTGTGTTGGTTTTTTTTGAACTAGATTCCAGTAAATGTTTACACATTGCATTTAGTTATGTCTTATCTTTATTAATCTAGAACAGTCTTCCTTTTTTTCCCCCTTTATTCTTGACATTGGGGTTTTATTTATTTATTTATTTATTCTTAAAGATTATTTACTTATTTATTAGAGAGAGAGACTGAGAATGAGAGGAGAGAAGGTCAGAGGGAGGAGCAGACTTCCCGCAGAGCCGGGAGTCTGATATGGGACTCGATCCCGGGACTCCGGGATCATGACCTGAGCCGAAGGCAGTCGCTTAACCAACTGAGCCACCCAGGCGCCCTTGACATTGGGGTTTTAAAGAGATCATATGTTTTCTTCTGTCTTCTATTATTTCTTCTTAGTGTCATTAACTCATTCCTCTATCCCCTTAATGTCCTATAAATTGGGAATTAAATCTGAACCATGATTATATTCGTGTTAAACATGTGAGGTAAGATTTTTTTTAACCCTATTAAAGAAATATTTATTGCTTTATTTTCCTCTCCTAAATAGGCGTAGAATCAGTAGATCCTCACATCGGATCTAAGATTGTACCACATAGACTCATAATATCACATAATGTGATTATTCTGGTGCCTCTGGTGATATTGCAGATTGCTCAGGTAGCAGTCAAATGAGAGAAGAGAACATGAGACTAAAAATATCAAATCAAACCTTAGGGCTATAAGGTGTTGGCTCCAAGAAATCCCGTTAATTAAGGAGGGCCATACAGATGGTTCAAAGCAATTCCAGTCCAAAGACTATAGAGGGTTCACGGGAATCCTAAAGATCACATAGATAAGCTAGGAATCCAGATGATGCTATTAACATTCTACCTGGACTACTTGGGGTGAAAAATTTGGGGATTATGGAATTTGACTAGGCAAAAAAAGGTTAATGCCATGTTATTGACTATGGCGTCTGACTGATGGAATGGGCAAAATACTGATATAAGTACTTATATACAAGTTCATATTTAAATTATTTTTTAAACAAATAGAAGATATATATTCAGTTTAGTATTCAATGTTCAAAAAGTGTGTTACTGAATACTAGACAATAGTAAAAGCATATCAAGTAGAAATGTGCTTATATTTCTACTGAAGTTCTGACTGAACTTAGATGCTAATCCATAATCCTGATAAACACCTCCTACTATTTATACATTTTTACTGATCCTATACATTTGTGGCCTGAGTTTTGCAAAAGAAGTTTTGTAAAATATTTTTATTTTTCTACCCTTTGGAACTTTACTCGGGAAGAGATCATGGGTGTTGAGATACCCGGATTCAAGTCCTTGATTGTAAACTGACAAGGGATATTCTCAGCAACGTTGTTGTAATGTAGCTAAGTAGAAGCCATCCTATAAAGATGTAAAATCTTTGTTTTCTACCAATAGTGTGAGCAACAGAAAACTCCAACCTTTGCTATATCATCCCCACCCCAATATGAGGGATTTCAATTTTCTAAATTAATGATTTGTTAATGATTAGATTTTTTAACCATTTAATATTTTAAAAAAGAATGGACCACATTTAGGTGTGTGTGTGTGTATATATATATATTATATATATGTATATTTTAGTAAATATGTGTGTGTGTGTGTGTGTATAATATGCACAGTTAAGTTAATTACATTCCTTTTTAAAAAATACGGATCCAGGGGATGCCTGGGTGGCTCAGGTTAAGTTGGTTGGTTAAGTGTCTGCTTTTGGCTCAGGTCATGATCTCAGGGATTGAGTCCCACATGGGGCTTTTTGCTCAGCAGTGTTTCTGCTTCTCCCTCTGCCTGCCGCTCCCCCTGCTTGTGCGCTTTCTCTCTCTGTGACACATAAACAAAATCTTAAAAAAATATGGATCCAAAGGACTTTAATATATCAAATACCATACTTCTCTGTTACTAAAAATGCTGAAAAAATTGGTAAAGTATGTAATTGGGGATTCACTGCTCAGTGTGAATCTAAGCCCAAGATATTATAATGTGGTCCAAGTAGACTTCAGTAATTTCAGACGTCTAGTATATATCCTCTGCCCACACACAGATATGGGTTGTTTCAGGGAAAAGAACTTAATAAGCTTTGAACATATCTACATATCTGCTAAATGAATAATGAGTTAGCGTAATCATAACTGCAAGAAGGCAAAGGTATTTTTCCTCTAG
This sequence comes from Nasua narica, assembly GCA_028533885.1. Lineage (NCBI taxonomy): Eukaryota > Metazoa > Chordata > Mammalia > Carnivora > Procyonidae > Nasua > Nasua narica. The sequence goes on from CM052815.1 coordinate 16,070,188, forward strand.
GTTTTAAAATAAGAGACAGAATAAGTTTTATTATTAAATAGCTAGATCTGTTTAGTGATTACACTAATTTGAGGTATAGACCATGAAGTTACATGTTTTAGAGAATGACAATTTTACCCAGAGTGATCTGTGATCCTTTCTGGAATATATGAGTTGTAAATATGTAACTCATGATGTCTTTTTAGCTACTCTCTTGCACACAAACCACACCTAATTTATACTCCGATCCTTCTGGTTTCCTATCCTATGCCCAAACACTACACCAGCCCAGATTTACCCTAGGGTTGGAGTCAGTGGTACAGTGGGTATCAGAGATAGGATTAGGCTCAGAAGTGAGTAGGAATATGTTTTCCATCCTCGTGATTTAAAAAAAAAAAAAAGAATGTTTAATGGTTCATCGTCTGGGTAATATTTAAAGGTCTACTTTTCGAAATTACCCCTGTCAAATAGGACACATCAACTACTGCTGTTTCTGAAATAGCCTGCTGAATTAAGAAGACTGATTCAAAATGCATGTACTAGTATATGAGCTGGAGCATGTTATGAAATCTCACCAACCTTCCATTTTTTCATATGTCAAGGGGGAAAAGTTATACTGAAATAATAGTTGCTTCAGATGTTTGTGATGAGGATTAAATAATACAACATTTGCAGCAAGAGCTCAGTAACTATTATCCTTCTTTTCATTCACTGTTATTGGCTACCTCTCCCCCAGTATAAACCAAATACAACACTTCCAAACCTGTCCCAGGCAGGTGTACAAACTCTTGTCAGTTTCTATCTCAATTTTTTTCTGGAAATCAATGTGGCAGGAGTTAAATACATCAACATGTTGTGAGGCTCTCTGTCTTGCCCAGCAAGGTCTTGCAAAAGGCTGGAGTATATAGGATCTCAGCAGAGTTCTGATATGTTCTTGGTGCATTCTTCCTCATGAATATTTATAACTATGCTTCATTACTCTAGAAAAATCTCTTTGAAGAAGATTCAGTTTTAGTAATCTTTAATGCCAGAAATCATCCCCATTTATTAATATGGGTGATTGGGAAGGCAGGGCGATAGTGTGTTTTCTTTCCTTTTTGGTTGAATTGTTTTCTCCCAACTTGAAGGTTAGTACTTCACAACTGAGAATGCAAGGTGGGTTTCCATGTATCAAATAACATAGATTTTACTTCGAACATACAAGACTTACCTCTCAACTCAGCACGTTTTCAGAAGAATCAAAGCCAGTTTCTCTCTCTTTAGACGTTGGAATCTGGCCTCCAAATACAAGTGAAATCAGAATCCCAATACGTGAAGACTTTGGAAAGTTTTATTTTGTGCCTAACTCTGTCTTCCTATAGGTCTAAGAGGGAGTTTCCAAAATAGCACAGCTACTGAATCAAATAAATTGTTTTAGACATTTTATCAGCAACTATTCCCAAGAGTGATTGTTAATATGACAAGATCCCTGCCCAGATTTCAAGACTTGAGAGAAGATGATGGTGGCAGTTAAGATAAATTAAATAAATCAAAGAGGCTGAGAATCTTTTGAGAAACAATATGTATATTTCAGCAGAAATAGGTTTTATTTTTAATTTTATTTATTTTTAGCCAGCAGTGAAATACTCCTCTTTCTTAGCAAAGAAAGTTTTGTTAGGGCCAAGAGCAAGCACAAACATTTTATGAAATGAGTAGTAAAGCTGACATTCTTCTTACCTAACAGAAGCTAACAGAAGAAGGGACAGCAGCAGGCGAATTGCCCAAATAAAATTTGTCCCTACTTGTTATAATTTAAATACTGTAGAGTTATCTGGACAATCTTACTTAGAAATTATATCAGAGAGGTTTTTAAAATGTGAATTTAAATAACTATGCCTTGTCTATCTAAGTGCATGTAATCTATAGAGATACTTTTCCATTTTAGTGGCTTATATTCAGGATTGACTAATTTTTTGGGGAAAAAATCAAATTATTTGTCGAAACACTTAAAGCCTTTCTACACATTTACCTTTTTATTGAGGAGTGAAGTCTCCGTGAGTTCTTTCAACTATCTGTCCAGTTTCCTATCTAGTGTCCTTGTACCAAGTCCTTCTCTCTTTGGAAATCTATCCTCCACATTATTTGCAGAGACCACCCAGACCACAAATAGGGTTACATCACTGTCCTGCTTTGAACTTTTTATCTGAGTGCTCCTCATTTTGAGGAAGAAATCTTTTCTTTTCTTTCTTTTTTTTTGGAGATTTTATTTATTTATTTGACCAAGAGAAAGAGATCACAAGTAGGCAGAGAGGTAGGCAGAGGGGGAGGGGGAGGAAGGCTTCCCACTGAGCAGAGAGCCTGATGCGGGGCTGGATCCCAGGACCCTGAGATTGTGACCTGAGCCCAAGGCAGAGTCTTAACCCACTGAGCCACCCAGGCGCCCCAAGAAATCTTTTCTGACACCAATGCCCTGCCCTTCCATGGCTCGGCTTGCCCCTCTTCAGCCTCATCATCTACTTCTCTGTTCTTGGATCAGGAGTGTTTCCACAATGCCCAAGACTAATGTGCTTATAGGTCCAGCATGAATCCAGCACCCACCCCGTTATCTCCAGCTCATGCTCTCCATTCCTTATCCCCACCCTTTTTTTTTTTAATCTTTATCAAATTAACTTTGATCTCAGATGTTACTTCTGACATTTTCCTATGCCCACCCTCTCCCGCCACTGGGTTGGGCTTAATGTTCTGCTATACTTCTGTAACATTCTATATAAAACTCTAAAACTGTTACATTATAGAATTTCTTTTTCTGTGAATTTTCTGCTCATTATAATGTGTAAATTCTGTAAGAAAGACTTTATCATGTTTTATGCAGCACTTAGATTTTTGCTTAGCATGTGATTGGTGCTCAACCAGTATTTCTTAAACAAAAATGACCTCAAGTTCTATAGGAAGGAATGTTTTACATTTAAATGACTTCTTTATAGAAAAATGCATGTGGGAATAGAGAATAAAAAGGCATCTTTTAAAAAGTAGTCAACTTTCTGTGCTATTTAGAAGTGAAAATACAGGCTTAACAGGTTTGCGTACATATGGTTTCTTACAATAGATGTTTAGCATGCAGAAAAAGAAAATGCATCCAGCAACAGATGATAGACAGAGGAGAGCTTCCAAAGCCTGAAAGTGCTATGGAGCTTTATGATCCAGCAGCCAATGTAAAATAGTCTCAAAGAGTCCCTTCCTCCTTCTCCTTCTTTGGCCTCCACACGGAGTGTTGGATGAACTATCTCTGCCCTCAGGTAGAGAGGATTTTTCCATATGTTTTACTGGCACAGACATTCGTGATTGTTGGCAGACCAACATTAGATAATGATTCATCGCAACATAAAGTGTTCAGAGCCCCAGCTGAAGAAATCATTCTCAGAGTGTTCTTTAGAGTTTTGGGCTCATTCATCTTAGAGAAAACAGCATTACCTAATTCAGTTTGGTTGATAAGGACTCCGTTATTCTGCTCATTGATCTCTTGTCCCTTGGTAAGAATTTGTTAGGTGGCGATGCTGGATGTCTGGGCACTTAATGGGATTTTTGTCCAAACAGGTGTTCTATTCAACTCTTGTAGGAATGATCAGGATGCCACAAAGTGGGGCTGAGGAAGAGGAGGGTTTTAGAAAGAGCTGAAAGGCAAACAGATTGGACTTTGATTGTTAGGGATAGAGTGACAGAAAGAATAATGGGTGAATCTCATTCTGTTTGGTTGGCAATTTATTGGAGGGTGATATTGTGAAGCCGATTCTGGCTTTCAACTGTCTGAAACAAAGAGGAAGAAACTTGCCATGATTGGTATTTAGATAGTGTCCATGATTTAAGGCCTGGGATCTGAGTACCCTGAGAAATTTCTACCAGAAATAGATGAAATGCTAACTCAATATGAAATTTTGGCTCATCACATTGAAAGTAATTTCCTGAGCACTTTGTAAAATGACTTGGCACATTGTGGCTGCAAACTAAAAGGAGGGAATTGCTATTGGTCCAGAAATCTGGTTCGCATAAGAATCTGAATGCCCTACTGGGATAATTTTCTTCCTGAGCCGATAACCTTTTGAAGGAGGGATCATGAATCATTAAGCCAAATGTGAACCTGATGGCCTCAGTAACTGGGAATCCATATGGCAGGGAGGCCTTTGGATGTGCTTACAGCTAGAATTGCCAAGGTTCAGGGATCAAATATAAGTCAGGTTGCTGAGAGTAGTAGATGGCTCAGTCAGATTTCCAGAAAGCCTATACCCAAGGTTTAAAAGAAAACAGCCTCAATAAAAGTTCTATATGTACAGTATATACATGCAGATCCAAGCATAGATGTACATATATAATTGTCTGCAGGGAATACAGTGCATTTTACAGGTATAGAATGTAAAACTCAGAATTGTTAAGTAAATTATAATACAGAGTGAAGATTTAAGTTCATGTGTGTCTGGTTCAAAACTCAGTTTCCTCTACAGAGAACCGGAGTTCCAAAATGTTACTTGGATTCTGTATTATCTGAGAACTTTCTTAAGCAGTTCAACTTATTCTACACAGTCATCTGCCTTGTTCAAGATTGTAATTGATCAGGTCTTAGGTGAAGGTCCTGGGTATTTTTTAAACATATCCTTGAAAATAGGGATTTATGTCCAAGTTTGGATACCCCAATATGACCTATATGATAAAGACAAGGGGAGTGATACAGGAACGGAGACATGCAGAGTCATAATTCTATGGCCACAACTCAGTGGGTTGGCTATGTGCTGAGCTGAAGCATCACTCCCATGAAAACACCAGCCCTGTATCTTTGATTACACAAAGTGGGGTGAAAGGAATACAGACTTTTCACAGAAACACTGAGTCAAATTCTGACTCTGGCTCTGGAAAATTATTAAGTAAAAGAATACATTACAAGTTTCTCCATCTCTATTTGGCTCACCCTTAAAATGGGCAGAATCCATTGTATCGGTTTTCTAGGCTGCCATAACAAACAACAATGACCTAATTTTAACTTAAATACCTCTTTAAAGACCTTATCTCTAAATACAGTGACATTCTGAGGTACTGGGGGTTAGGACTTCAACATCTGAATTTTGGAGGGACACTATTCAGACCATAACATTCATATTCATTTTAAGTGCTTATTTTAAAGAGCAAATTAAATAGCGTGTATTAACATGACTTGCAAGCTAAAAGGTGTTACGTAGAAGTTATATTTTATTTAAAAACATACATTTTTTGTTGGATTTAAGTTTTTTTTTTCAACTTACAGTACTAGAGCACAAATATCAAATCATTACTGCATTTGCTTTAGGTTAAAATATTATCCCCTTTTGTCAAAACAAATTGTGTTGCTATATATTCTTTTCTCTAGAATTACAGTTAGTCAGTCACCAAACATAGCTGGCAGGGTGGACTAGCAGGAATAAGTAAATCTATGTGGTACTCGAAATTAGGATATACGTAAACATGAGAGCGTGTGTGTGTGTGTGTGTGTGTGTGTGTGTGTGTGTATGTGAGCGTGCCCTCACATCCCCTTTCATATAATTTACCAAACAGATAAATAGCCAAACATTTCTAGTGGCTATTTTGAAAGCACAAATGGCAACCAAGTGGAAAAAAATAATAGTTTTATTCAGTGCTTATTTTATATGAGACATTATTATCATAAGCATTTAATATTCATACATTATGTCAATGAAGCCTACCTCAAACTCAATATTTTTATACCCATTTTAAAATGAAAAATATAGCCAGAAAAATTAAATATTTCCCTATGTTACTGACTAGTAAGTGATAGAACTTGAATCAAATTCTGCCTGATTCCTGAGCTTCATTTTTATCAACTAAAAACATCGTCCTTCACCACGAGTCCCAGCAGGCTCTCTTGTGTGTTAAATCCTGCATTCTTGTGTTTGAAATTAGCTCCAGTGAGAATACTGGCTTTCCAGTGTCTAAGGTAATGCAGTTTCATGGTAGCAGGTTTTCTCTTAGTTATACTCCAGAAATTGAATGTATAGGACCTGAGCATGTGAGGAAAACTCAAAGTTCAGGCTCTGCTGTTCTGAATATGATTATATAAAGGGCTTATATCACACTATTTCACATTTATCTGTTCTTCAGACCAGAAAAGTAATATGCTAGTAGAACACAAATATGGCACACACACATACCATGTCCTTCCATTTTTAAATAATACTGAAAAAAATAACACTGAAAAATTTTTGAGGGGGTCAAATTCATTATATACCTACCTTAAATACCAGCCCTGTCCAGGGTTTGAATTTGAGCTCTTAGTGACTTTTTATTTGGGGATTTTATTCACCAGGTAATAATTTCTTCTCCTATCTAGGTGAGAGAAACTAAGATAAAGAAAACAAGCTTTATTTTGACTCAGACATATTATTTAGAAGATTTCTTAAAAACAGAGCCTAATTTATTGTTTTGAACAATTTGAAGTGAAAACAAGCAATAAATTTTGTTCTAGGCTCTTCTCCCTCTGGTAACTGGCTTCTATCATAAAGCTTTATTTCAACTGAATTTTCTTATTGCACTTGACGATCAATCATAGTCTCAAGTGTATTCTCCTGTCTTTTGTACTTTTTTTTCCACTGTTATTTTTTTAAATATGTGGTTCTATTAATTCAGCTTTTTTCCCCTTTTTGGTTTTGCTTTATGATTCTTACATTTAATTTTAGTGAATAATAGCTAAATTGTTGAGGGTGTACTATGTGGCAGGCAAGGAACAAACACCTGGACTAATCTGAAGAGTGATGAACTCATGCGATCCAGGGGAACTTTAGAGGGTCTAGCTCGAACTCGAACCCTTGAACTGCCTGATCACCTTCTAGAAAGGCATTTACTGGAATGGAACTCCTATTATCAGAACAGATGTGCATCCATCGCTTTATATAACTCCTTATGGGAATTTGAATGAAATCCCTTTATGCATATTTCATTTGTGTGTGTTTTCAGTTCTCAGGATAACATTGGAGTGATCACAACTTGTTAACTAAAACTCATGTCAATCACAAGTCAGAAAATCCATGCGGTAATAGATAGCACTTATACAGCCCAATATCTGTTTTGTGGGAGTGGAAAGTGAAAAGTCGTGAACCATGATACTGAAAAATTATTCCTCAAGAAACACCAATCAAGAAACACCAAAGAGAAAAAAAAAGTCAATTTACTTTCCTCTTTTTCTTTACTCCTGATGTCTATGAATCTGAAATGTTCTTGAAGGTATTAAAGTAATTTGAAAAAGGAGGCTGTCAGCCTGAGGCGGCTTTCATGCCTTGGTAGCCTACATAAGCCAACTAAAACTTCAGCCAGAGTCGGTTCCTATCAATGCACTTCTACCAAGAAAAATAAATTTAAGAACAACCAGTCACAAACAGGCAACTAGGCTTTCCCAAATAAGGCAATTGCTTAACCAATAACTAGTCCAATAGTTTCCTTGCTTTGCTTTCTGTGATACCCTCTGAAAGCCTTTCCTTTCCCTGTTGTCTGTGAGCACTCGAGCCACTTTTGGTTTGGGGCTGCCCCAGTTTGAATCCTTGTTGGTTCAGATAAGCTCCTGAAAATTTTAATGTACCTCTTAGTTTATCTTCAAATAGAGGGAATCATGATTTGGATAGGACAAAGAAAGAGATTCCTGTTATGACAAAGTACCTACTTGGTTTAATTCATGCCCTGAGACAACGGCCTATGGTCTTGATTCCTAAGAAGGCAAATGGATTCAATTTGGAGTATTCAGAATAAGAAAATGGAAGGCAGAGTTGAGGATTAGCTGTGTAAAGATTCAAGTGACATTTGGCATCAGATTTCTGTAAGATGTATGAAATGGGGTTGTCGGTCTGAACCTCTCAGAATAGATATTTTGTTTTCAAGAACTTGATAAATATTTTGAAGAGAAACCTAACTAAAGTTTAAAGACATGGACTACCTGACCCTAAAGTTTCTACCGTACTTTCTGGTTCTGCTAAAAAAGAAAAAAAAAAAGATTGGTGCACTTGAAGACACCCTAGGATTGAGATTATGACTTAGATGAACAGAGGAAAATGTCCACACCTGCCTTCTGAGTCCTCCACATTGGGGGATCAGCACTGCTGCATCCTTTTTTGTCTATTTATTCATCATTTAAATAAAAGCTAAGCTTTACTTTAATGTAAACTATGTTTCCTTGTGTTTTACAGTAACTGGTAATACAAAATGTATAAAGAACTGTGTGTGTGTGTGTGTGTTGTGGATTTTACTTAGACTATAGGTGTTATCAATTATTGCATATTTGTCCGAGTTTTCAATGAAGAGTATTTTCTATAGGATTTTTTTCTCCAAGATTTTATTTACTTGACAGAGAGAAACATAGCGAGAGAGGGAACATAAGCAGGGGGAGCAGGAGAGGGAGATGCAGCCTTCCCGTCAGGCAGGAAGCCTGATGTGGGGCTCGATCCCAGGACCCTAGGATCACAACTTGAGCTGAAGGCAGACGCTTAACAACTGAGCCACCCAAGAGCCCCTCTATAAGATTTTTTTTAAAAAATTTAATTATAGTGCCTGCCCTTCAGAAACTCAGATTGTGTGTGTGTGTGTGTGTGTGTGTGTGTGTATTGTGGATTTTACTTAGACGAGTGCTATCTGTTATTGTATATTTGGGTTTTCAATAAAAAGCATTTTTTACAAGATTTAAAAAAATTAATTATAGTGCCTTCCCTTCAGGAACTCAGATTGAATATGGACCTGAACACAAGAATTATATAATAATCAATTGGCATGAAAATAAAGTTATGTTCATAGAACTGTATTCAAGAATCACTAGAGCTATACCATTTTTTTCCAGTGATGCTAAAAATATGTTTGGTCAGTAACTCTATAGACTCAAGAATTCAAGTAGAATACAGAGATAGAATTTTTTTTTAAAGATTTTATTTATTCATTTAACAGAGAGAGAACATAAGCAGGCAGAAAGGCAGGCAGAGGCAGAGAGGAGCAGGCTCCCTGCGGAGCAAGGAGCCCAATGCGGGACTCGATCCCAAGATGCTGGGATCATGACCTGAGCCAAAGGCAGCTGCTTAACCAACTGAGCCACCCAGGCATCCCCAGAGATAGAATTTAAATGATACTAACCATGACTATAGCTATATATTGTAACTCATGTATAATTTTTATCTATGAAATCACTAATAGGTCTTAAAATCATTTTTTTTCTTTTTTTATGGTTCACATATAAGCATAATTGGGATCACTACAGAATTATCCTGTTATAATGAAGTAGTGACTGGAACTATCTGGATCATATATTTAGAAAACAATATTAGGCAAGGTGTTCAAATTCTAGACTTCTGGTGTTCCTGGGCAAATCATGTAAAGATCCACATTTTCTATTACTTCTGGTAATGCATTTAAAATGAAGGCTGACTAGAGATGCTTGTGTATTTGTAGAAAAGGGGGTATAGAAAGTTGCTATGTATATTTTCTAACTACTACCAGAAAATGACGTTGATGGAATGGGCTATTGTCTGGATTTGCCGATCTTTCTATTATAACATTAATGAAAATGGAAACAGTGGACAAAGTGAAGCCAAGATGCCTCTTTTCCAAACACCATCCAGTGACCTGGAGAAATGCTCTGCTGTGGTGACATCACCATACTCATAAAATGAATATCCACTCATGCCTAGTGGATGTGATAACTGTCAGGCTCTCTTATTGTTTTAAAGCCAAGGCCGTGTTTCCTGGAAAACTGCCTGGTAATAATACTGTCCAAAATTTTAACACAGACTCTTTGATTTGACTCAAACCATTTATATCCTACAGCAGTGTTACAATTGATTTTTAAAGATTTTAAAGATTTTATTTATTAGACAGCAAGAGAGAGCACATAGAGGGGAGGAGAGAGACAGAGGAAGAGGGAGAAGCAGACTCCCCTCTAAGCAGGGAATCCAATACAGGGCTCAATCCCAGGACCCCATGATCATGACCTGAGTTGAAGGCAGATACCTGAGTGAGCCACCCAGGCGCCCATTGCAATTAGTTTTTAATATCAACTCCTTTAATGCTACTGGTGCCTAGCATTGTGGTAGTCTCCATGGAGGAGGTAAGTATTTAAATTTATCTTGTTAGGAAGCAGATCATTAGAAATAAGATTTAGGTGTATGCGGTAGAAAATAATGATGCAAAACAAAAGAGCCTCCACATGAGCTTTCCTTACTTCCTCTTTGCTCTCTTCCTAAAGTACATTCTAAGTCCCTCTCTACACTTCAGCAATAGAAGCCTTATTTTTTTTTTTTTTGTTCAATCTCCTTTGCTTTTTCTAATTATAGGTTCTTTGCATAGGCTTTTCCTCTGGTTGAATACTTTCTCTTTTTGCCAATTCATGTAATTAACTGCTTCTCTTCATTCAATCTCAACTTAAGCATGACTTCAGTGAATTCTTTCATGATCTCCCCGCCTCCCCATCTCTTTTCTCTTAAAACCATGTAACTCTATGTTGTAGTTGATATTTCAGTTTGCCATCAGATGTTTATGAGATTTCAAAACCAATTGTCAACAAAACAAAACAAACAAAAAAACTAATTGTCTGTTTCCTTCACAAGATTATAAAATCCATGCAAGTAGAGACTGAGCTCACTTCCTTTAAATCTGACTCCAAACCATTTGCAAACTCTGTGGCTAAAGGTGGTTGATTATATATGTAGATAGAATGGTTGAAGTCCACTAGGGTTATGGGAAGTCTAAAAGTGAAAGCTCCATGCACATGGTGGACTTTGAGATGGTCAAAGAGGATGGAGAGGAGATGCCTAGGTAGTTCCTGATTTGTGGGGTTTTAGGTTTTAGAAAAGCCCTGGTTGAGAAGATTTGCAGAGTTAGGAAGGTGAATGAGAAGTCAAACACATAGACTTTGGAGTCTAAAAGCTGGGTTTCAAATTCAGCTGAGCCGGTGGCTGGTAAGCCTCTGGTACTTTATTTTCCTTCTTTAAGATTTGGTTTATCTTTAAAATCAATACACGAATGACTTGCTTTGTGAGTTATGACAAGACTGTATTTTCCAAGTTTGTCATTTGCATTCTATGATTTTTGAATATTTGTGTTTTAGTAGTATTCATTATTATTTTTCCCCTTAATTTTGCTTTTTCTTCCACCTTAAAAAAAAAAGTTCTCCATAATTAGGATATCTATAAAATCATGGTTTTGTTCTGCTAGCCATAGTTTTTCTGTTATGTTATTAAATTTACACTTAGCAATTTGAAATGTTCATAATATATCTGCAAACCACCCATAATTATCTCTTGTGCCAACAACGATACAGAGCAGGGACTCTACTAGAACAGGGAAGTTAGGGAAGTAGGAAACACAGAGAAGACTCCTAAATCTAATCTATACTCCCAGAGTCAAGTCTTTTATGAGACTTTGTTCTCCTCTGAACATAGGCCAAAGGTGAAATGGAGACAAGGAAACAGATGTTGGCCACTTTACTTAAATATAGACTATTTTCCTTAAAAATTCTATTACTTATAATTCTTAAGAGAAAGGGCCTGTTCATCATGCTCTACTGCACATTTAGTCATGATCTTGCTTTTCCAGCTTGGCCATTAATTGCTACTACCATCACCACTGCTAGCAAACTGGTACCAAAGAATTAAGGGCATGATCTACATCATGAGCATTAGATAGGTTATTAGTTTTGCCAGTAATTAAAATGGAGAAAGTTAAGCTGAGAGAGATTTACATGACTTGTGCTGATTTATTACTCTTGGGATGGCTGACAATGAACTTAATGCTGTCTTGGGTTTCTTTTCTTTGATTGACCTCAAGCCACAGTACTTAAAATGCCGAGGAAAATGAGTGGTGTTGTCAAATGCTTTTTGCAAATTTTGGGTTACATATGATAACCACATGACTTTAATTCAGGACTTTTTCAGAGATATTAACATATCAACTCACACTTACCCATCTATGGAGTTACCTTTGCAGAGCTTCTCTTCAGTTGAGTGCTTTGTAAAATATACTTGGGTGGGAAATGCTGACCTAAAGACTTCTTTTTTACATTATCTAATCATCAAGTATATTATTCTAGTAGCACAACTCTTCCACAAGAATATATGGAAACTTGGCATGCTTTGGGTGCTTGTCCAAATTGCTGGAAACCCACCAGTGGCAGATTGGCTGCTGTGAATGCAGTATTCAGACAAGACCAGGAGAGACTTCAAGAATGATGTTGTAGCACATCGTTTAGAAATATGAACAATCTTCATTCAAGATGTCCAACATGCCTGATCCCATCCTCTAGGGAGTCGAGGTTGGAGGACGGAGGATTAAAGTCATACCAGACACCATGCTAAAGGTCTGTGTTCCAAAATGTAGAAGATTTTACATAAGACTAAGATTTAAGACAGCTGGTCAGGACCACCTAACAAGGCAACAACTGTGCAGTTTGTGCCTCACACACAATGACACTTTTCTAAAGGGGTGAATTGGGCCCCCAACCCAAGAGTCCTTGCCCTACACTGTAGTCCATCTGGACTCTGGATGAAGACATGCCTATGTAATTCATTTGCCCCCAAAGAAACTCCTTTTCATAATTTTCACAAAGTCCCAGTATGAGCTATCAGTAGATGGGGAATCAAGAGTTGAAATCTTGAGGGTAAATAGTTTGAGATCATATTTAGTGGCTAGAACATCATTCATAATGTTCGACATGCTTTTGCATGTTTTTTGATAAATGTGGGAACATGTGAGTTTAATTTACTAGAAGAGGAGTGGTCTGCAATTGCATTTAGCACCAGTTGAATATACCACATCATGTTGGGAGCTATTAATGTTCTGGCTGTCTTTTCAGAAACAAAGCTCTATCTAAAGTAGTAGGGTGAATGCTACAAATTTATAGCAATACCTGAAAGTTCGTAGTGGAAGCCTGCTTGGTTTTAATATTATTTCTGGTCATTTAAATACTTGAATGTAGATAACATAAGTCCTCCAACTTGTTTTACATTAATTAGGATACATTTTCAAGTCTTGTATTATGACAGTACTTTTGTACAAGTGTATTAGTTAGAGAGGTTTGGGGATGTTTTCTGACATGTTCTTTTTTTTTAAGCATGTGTCACCTATACATTGAATCATATGAGATTGCAAATATTTAGCCATATTTTACCTAAAAAATGTGTATTTCACATGCTTTATCTAATGGAAAGCATTTGGGAGGACCATGTGTGATATTTCTGTTTTCAGTTATCACCATCCACCTGAAAAAATACCATCACTACATTACCTTGGAAGGACAAAATATATCATTAGTGTAAATGAACTATGTAGCCTCTAACCATCTCTGGGAATGTCCTCTTGATAAATACACACACACAACTTTTTTTAAGTTTTTATTTTAATACTAGTTAGTTAACATACAGTATTATTAGTTTTAGGTGTATAATATAGTGTTTCAACAAGATACATTCCCAACTTTGGAAGAGTGAACACTATGAGCAGTCAGTGTCTTGATTCACTTTTTTTTTTTTTTTCAGGATTTTATTTTTAAGTAGTCTCTACATCCAACATGGTCTTAAGCTTATAACCCTGAGATCAAGAATTGCATGCTCTGCCTACTGAGCCAGCCAGGCACCCCTTGATTCACTATTAACATAGATTCTGATCACTTTTAGGATAATACATATTTATGAAGATAGGAAATTCAGAAGTTTGTATCTTATAAAGCGTTGCAGTATCTGTATACTCACATTTTTCAGCTTCATTTCACAGAGTACACTTTCGGGGGTATAATTTAGACCCACATTTCTGCTCATAATGGCTCTGTGAAGGATAAGGTGCATTTATTTTCTGCCTCATTCTTCTTGTTCCCAAATTATTAGTCAGAAAGATAATTATAAGGTGAAGATGAACAGTCTAATCCTCATCCCTGAATCCCCACCTTTCTTTTTTTCTCTGTCTCTCTTTGCATTATTCATGTTTCTCAGATAAGTTCAGTCAATACAGAACAAATACTAATGCTAGCTATGTCATTTGCTGTATCCACCACCATACTTCCTGTAGGAGTTTCTCTTCAGTGGTCACCTTTCCCCTGCCCCATAATGAAGGGATATTGGAACTTAGAGGTAACAGCCTTTAAATTCCATATGCCCTCTCTGCATTATATCTAACCTGAGCAGAGTAAAATAAATGATGTCAACAGGAAAAAGAAGGTCAGGCTTACAGAACTTTGGCGACTCAGAGGAGAGACATGTACTATTGTTCTTTTGAGAGTAATACTCTTTCTTTCCTGTTGAGTTCATGTCATCTTAATCTTCAAAGCTGCTTTCCTGAGATGGAAGAAGGTAGGAGATCTGGAGCATATTAAATCTCTGGTAAATGCATGGTGTAGTTCTGATTGTTTATTTCATGTGGAACACCTCCCTTATCTCTGGATTCCAGGAAGAGAAAACCACTCTCTAAAATCTCTGCTCACATTGACTTGTGTTTTGGCTCTTCTCTCTCTCTCTCTCTTTTTTTTTTTAATAGAAAGGAGTTACTTTCAAAGTGCAATTGTGATTGGAGAATAAAGGCATTAGGCCAGAAGCAGTTAAAAAGAAAAAAAAAGGTGTGTCCCTCTACTCCTTGATGGGCTTTCTTTGCTGCTTCTGAGATCTCTCTCAAAAACTTAGGTAGGAAGTAGGGGGAAAAACTCATAGACTTGGAATTCGAGAGCCTTATCAGCTATAGTTTTGGTTCAGCCAGTAGGGAAGATGCTACACAGGTCCATATGGAATGAAGAAGGTATATGCATTGACAGACAGTGATCAAGTAGATAACCGATGCCATGGCGAAATGACCTTACAATCCAGTAAGCTACTTTTATGTCCTTGGGCAAAACTCTTCATTTCTCCTGGCTTCATTTTCCTTATCTGTAAACAACTGGAACCAGTGCCCCAAAAACATATCCATGCAATAGAACCTTTGTTTTAGTTGCACATAAAGTCTTATGTAATCTTCCTCGACTGAAAAATACTAAAAATTTTAATTCAGAGGGGCCCTCTTGGAAATGAGGATAGCAGACCTGGATCCTTACTGTTCACCACTCACACTTTCTATTCTAAGACACTAGCTGCCTGAGGCTACTCCAAGGTGCACACCTTAAAGGCGAATTTTACAAAATCTTGATGTGCCCCTTGGACTTGCACAATCCTGTTAGCTTGTTTGTAAAATTAGAGAATCCACACTTCCTATATTGTAGTACCTTTGTAGTAATCCATTGATACGGATTGATTTCATCCATGAAGAAATGGCATCTATGAAGTAATCTAAGTACATGGAAATTTTGTATTTTACAAAAAAAATAGACCCTTGAAATTTGAAAACTGAACATTTAATGCCTTTCCTATTTCTGAGGCACATATTCAAGTGGTATTTGTACTGTAGGGATTCAGGAGTATCTACGATGCATCTTGTGTATGTACCTAGTATGGCATCCAGTCACTGTCCTACTCTAGCTTTTGAAAACTAAAGTTTTAAAATTCTCCTCAGATGGCTATATTTATTAAGCAAGCGTTATTCCATAAGTAAACTGGAAGGTAGGGAGAAATGGAGATTAACTAACCTATTAATTATGAGTCACTGAATAACAATGACCCTCTGCTGTAACTCAGGTCTTTTGGTGAGTTTCCTCAACTAGGCCCTGCAGTGCCCTGTGTATGACCTTAAAATGTGGCAGATAAGGTGTAAGTGATCCTTCCTTATAGATCTATATGGCATCCTTTCCATTAACTATGGACATGTGTACTTTCCAAAGTGATATCAAACTTTTTCAGTGTTCCCCGATGAGATAATTTTGAACATGAGGACAGAATCGTCTGCATTTTAGATATTTGCACACGTCATGATGTTAATGTCTGGCATTAGTTATAAACTCAATATTTTACATTTGGAAGCAGATGATAAAGGATTTAGCTTGAAAAGTTTGACCATTATTCCATAATGCCCTTCTCAAATTCTTTAGCCTGGTTGCCTAGTCCGTACTTCAGTTGCCTATGGGTAGAACATGAAAAAGAGTGCTGTATTCAGCCAACTTTAGAATGCTATGTTAAATAGGATTGTTTACTGTAGGACTTTTTAGAGCCTCTTAAAAATTACAGTGTAAAATTCTAAGAGTGTATTTTGCTGTATTTTTGTAGACTGACTACAGAGTACTAGTTTTCTTCTAGGATATCTTATGCAATTGCTATTCTGAAAAAACATACTTTCAATATTCTGACTTAATCATTGTCAAGGAGGATTTGTTTTAGGACATCACTATTTCTTAATTCACCCTGATCTAATTTCAGTGAAGTAGAAACAAAGTGAAATAAGGCAGAGGTCTGCTTTGTGATTTTTTTTTTTTTTTTCTGCTGGAGGAAGGAAAGATAGGAAAAAATCATCCTAGCAGGAATTCACATGGAGAAACTTCTTTCCCTGTTTGTTTAGCCATTGTTTCTTTGGGGGAAAATCTCTCTGTGCAGGGTTTCTGATTGCAAGTGCAGAATGAGTAGAATGGATTTAATTTTTCATTGGAAGGGTGAGCACTCCGTGTTTTGAGGAATACCAACTTCTACATCACATTAAATATTAATGACTAACTGCAATTCCTCTCTCTAATGTGCTTTGTTTTGGTGTTCGGTCAAGCCAGGAAGATGAAAATCCCCTTGGGGCCTCATATAGAATATAATTTGCTCTGCAGTTTTGGTGGTAAACATGGTAATAAATTAGAGAGTGTAATGAATATGTATGCAAGAACCTAGAATCCTCTTCCTACCCTTTGTGTTCCTCAGAGAATTTGTAGGGATGACAAATGCTATGAACTATGGCCAGCTGAGTAACTTTAAGCTTGCTCACATCTCTTCATTAAATATTTTCATGTATATTTCAAATGGTTTATTTTACCAAAAGCCTTTTGCAAATACCTAGCAATCCTAGAATCCACCAGGCAACTTTTTTTATTTTTTAATCTGGAGCACAAAATCCTCTGTGACTCTGATTTTATTTTTTCTGGTGCAGAGATTCTGAATGAGGTCAGAGAAATCTGCAGGGACCATATCATGTGGGGCCTCCTAAGCTGTGATAAAGAATTTAGACCTAAAACAATGGCAGTGGCAAACAAGTCCATTGGTTAGTTCAAGAAGGGAAGTGGTTCTATCTGATTTGATTCTTAATGCATCATTCTATTTTCTGTATGGAAAATGGCTCAAGGGGAAGCAAAAGAGGAAACCAGGAGATCAGGAGAGAAGCAACTGCAGGAACCCTGCCTAAAAATGATAGTAGTTTAGATTGGACCCCACCAAACTGGGATCAACATAATGGCAAGGTTCTATTTATTAATTTCTACATATCCAGCAATTAAAACAGACTAGATAAAACTACAACAGAATAAGTTAATTGATTTTTTAAAAAATACAGTGGAAGAGGCATATAGACAAATAATGATCTTCTACCCCTGCTACCTATCTTCCTCCATCTTCGCCTTCCTGAGTCAGAGAAGAGTTTGTGCCTCCCACTGTTGTAAGTCTAAGGATAAAGTAATTAATGAAATAGGCAATTTGCTTCTTGGATTCCCAAGCTTCAGTGATAAAGGAAGAGCTAGGACCTAATACAGCTCTTGGTTCAGTCCTCTTTTCATAAAATCTGAACTGCTTTTATTATAATCTTTGCCATACTTTTGCCCAACATCTCTGCTTTTTTTGGAGAAATTCTATTTCTGGGTTGAGACAGTCAAACCATCTGGGGTTAATATTCAATGGCAATTATTAGTTGGAGTTTCTGCCCAACTTTCAAAGCAACAGTGATCAGAAGCAGCAGTTAATTGTGCTTAAAGTAACCTCCATCCTACTCAACTTGTTCTTGATTTTCAAATATATACTTTAATTTGCAGTTGAACATGTTTGAACAACCACTTATTCATGTTGGATTAAATAGCCAGTATTTACTGAGCAATTTTTATTCAGTGTTGTTCCATGTGGAAACACAGAGATTTAAGATATGTTTCTAGCATTTCGCTGAGGGAATAAAAGTAAAATTCTGAAAATACTGTATTTATATTTGTACTACAGACTTCCTTGAATATAGCTGATGATCACTGTGCTTGTCTAGTGTGTTTGTTTCAGTCAGAAAACATCAGTGAGCACTATAGAAGTTGAAGATGAAGGAAAATCATTAATGAGAACAGGGGTCAAGATAGAAAAGCTTTACAGAAAAGCTGAGGGCGAATTGGTCCTAAAATAATCACTGGGATCCGGAGAGGCTAAAAATATATGGCCTAGAGAATTCTAGGCAGGGGAGAAATTTTTTTTTTAAAGATTTTATTTATTTATTTGACACACAGAGAGACACAGATCACAAGGAGGCAGAGAGGCAGGCAGAGAGAGAGGAGGAAGCAGGCTCCCCACTGAACAGAGAGACCGATGCGGGGCTCGATCCCAGGACCCTGAGATCATGACCCGAGCCGAAGTCAGAGGCTTTAACCCACTGAGCCACCCAGGCACCCCGGCAGGGGAGAAATTTATGAGCTGAAGCTGGAGTTGAGGTAGTGGGGGATGAACACTGAAATTATCAAAGCTGGAACCAAAGGCATTTGTTGCATATCAGTGGAACAGGTTTTGTTTGCTCATTTAATAGGAAGCTCTGGAAAGACAAGAATATCAATTAAATGTGAGGAAAATGCAGATGTCATGTATGTGCTCTGACTAGTGGAAAGGTCTACATTTTGTTTGAAGTAAATTTAAGGTAAGTTTCAATAAGATAACAAGACCTATTGTACACCTGGTCAAGACTCTGTGATAGAAGAAACCACCTGGGTTTTGTACCCATTTAAGATTATTAACCAAGGAGATTGAATAAGAGATGTCTTTTACACCTAATTTTAAAAGAACATAAGATAATTCAGTAAGACTAAACCTGAATATGGTTTTCTAGTTGAAGTACAAATACCTCAAAACTTAATATGTAATTGGTTGTTGAATAATAGTTGACTGTTATTTAAATTGGGACTTCTGGGAACATAAGACACCAAAATCCATCATAATACATGAAAAATAAATATACAGTTTTATTAACATTTATTACATAAGTAAAAAAAGTAATTAAGCTTCACTGAAAGTATTCCCTTTGGTGGAAGAGTTTGTTTTCTTTTTTTGGGCTGAACCAGCAAAGCTTTTAAAACCTGTGACTAACATGTTTGTTTAAGACTTCATTTCCTGATTAACCTATCTCTTGGAAGAAAGGGTATGTGGTATTCATTACTGAAAGTATATTTTAATTGTATTCAAAATTAATCTCACTGTCCTTGAATTTTTTTTTTTATTATTTGAATATGTACACATGGACTAGAAGATACTGGAAAGTAAATTTTGCTTAAGGAGGAAATTTTTCAATTTTTTTTCCTTTAATCATCCTTGATCTTCCATTCCAGTCAAAGAATCAGTTAATTACAACTCCTTCCTTAGTTATCAAGTGACTTGATGCAAAGATGTTTGTAGTCGTTAGTCCTATGCACACATGTATTTAGTTCATCAGTGGTGTCCTGGGTTGAACTGTGGTCCCCAAAAGATATACTCAAATTCTAACCTGTGGTATCTGTGAATGTGACCTCATTAGGAAGAAGAGTCTTTACACATATAATTAAGTGAAAGATATTGTGATGAGACCTTGTCGGATTAATTGGGTGGGTCCTAAATCCAAGATTCATAAGAAGAGAAGCACACAGAGAAAAAGGCCATGAGAAGATGTGTCTACAGAGAACCAAGAGAAGCAGGAAAAGCCAAGGAAGGGTCCCCTCAAATTGCCTTCAGAGTGACCCTCCTTGACACTTCAATTTGGCCTTTGGTCTCAGAACTGTGGGAGAATACATTTCTGTTGTTTGAAGACAACAAATCTGTGGTAATTTGTTAAGACCACCTAGGAAACAAATACAGATAGGGAGAAGCTTCTGATTTATAATGGGCTACAAATAAGTTTGTGAGACAAGCTTTCAAGTTGGGGGTAGTTTGTAATTAGTCCTAGGAAGAGATTAGAAAGACTTTCTGTAGGAAACAAAGGGCCTAAACTGAGTGATTACTAGGAGAGAAGAGCTTTCTATATCTAAAAGTGGTTTATGTAGTGTCTCCACACAGCTAATGATCTAATATCATTAGATCTCATTTGAACTAAAATAGGCTATGGAAATAATAATGGTATCGACCTGAAATAAAAACTATTAATATTTAAAGTACTGCTGTCATTCACAGAGTCCAAGGTCCATGATAGTGGAGATAACTTCTAGGATTGATGCTCAGTGTCATTATAATGGTGGTGGCAGAAGTCATTTGGGAAGCAGTGATACTGAGTATCATTCCTTCAGATTCAAGAGTAGTCATTAATCTTACCTCAGTTTTCTTCTCTGAAAATTAGGGGAGGATACAATGTTTCAAAGTCTCCTACTCAGAAATGTCTTGGGGGTGGGACTTTTTTTGAGAAAAACAGGGATTGGTGTATATGAAAAATCTAGATGAAGATGATTTTTTAAGTCCAAGATAATAAAAATAGAACACCCAATCAATTCTGAACTACACATATACCTTAGAGATATTGCAGGTTGGTTTCAGACCACTGTGATAAAGTGAATATCACAAGAAAGCAAGTCGAATGAATGTTAATTTCCTGATGCAGAAAAACCTCAACCCCTATCTCGCTTTGTATATAGACATTAATGTTAAATGGGACATAGATCTCAATGTAAAAGTTAAAACCATATGGTTTCTAGAAGACAACACAGGAAATCATCTTTATAACCTTCAGAAAGGCAAAGCTTTTGTAGTCAGGAAATGAAAAGCACATCACCAGGAAAAATCACAATTTTTCCTCACAAGAGGAAAAATGATACATTTGTTGTATCAGAATTAAAATTTTCTGCTGATCAAAAGTCAGCATTAATATGTGAATCACAGGTTGGAAGAGATGTTTTCAATACACAATCTATAAAACATTATATCTGAAACATGTTTTTAACATCTCATGCTTTAAAAATCTCATTTAAAATCACAATAATAAAAAACACAACCCAATTTTAGAAATAGGTGAAAAACTTCAATAAATATTTTATAAATGAAGCTATATACAAATGGCCAAATAGCCATGAAGCTCATAAAAATGTGTTCCACATCATTAGTCATTAGAGAAATACTAATTAAAAACACAATGAAATGTCATTCTATACTCACTAGACGAGGTAAAATTAAAAAACACTGGCAATAACAAGTTCTGGCAAGAACGTGAAAAACTTGTTAACAGTGATAAATTTTAAGTGGAAATGAAAAGTATATACCAATATTGGTAACCCTTTGGCAGTGTCTTATAAGGATAATCATACATCTATTCTAGCAGTTCTCAAAGTGTGATCTGAGGACCCTGAGTGCATATTATATGATTTTATTATGTGAAGTCCAATCTCAGACAAAACTGAGCTATGAGATAGAAATCAGAGTGGTTGCTTCTGAGTTAGCGAAAAATCTGATTTCAAAGGGACAAAAGGGAAGTTTCTGGCATTTCAGATAAAAATGGCTATTGGAATAGGTATGTATTATGGGTTTTTGTCGATTCTGTAAGGGATGCCTCTTCATAAGGCAGATATGAGAATTCTGAGATATGAGAATGATATGAGATATGAGAACTGAGAAGTCATCTTATTTTTTAAACATGAGATACTTTTATGGCAAGTGCTTAATTAATAAAAATGCCATTCAGGCTAATAGCAATGAAAGGAGGTATGATCCTTAACTTAACAGAATTTACGTTATTCTGGGGAAAATTAGTCATCATTATTAAATAACTACAATTAGGGGAAGGGTTAAGAAGGGAGTGCCCAGGATCTGGGAGAGCACAGAGCCTTACCCAGAGAATGGACATAAGAAAAGATGTCCTTTCATCCTTTTTAAATGAGTGTCTGATGATCAGATACTATCTATAGTGTTTTTTATAGACGATCTCTCATATTTGAGCTGTTTTTTTTTTTTTCACATTCAGAAGCATTTACTGCATATTTTAAATTCTCTTCCACAGAGCTAGGTCATTCTGAGTTCACTAAAGAGAGCTGTCAATCTTTTTCTCTGGTATTTGTGCTAATTCTTGAGTAACATCTTCACACCTAGCCTACCTCCTACCCTCCTTGCAAGACAACACGAGCACTTTACATACTGGTAATACTGCTTTTACCTCCTTTACAAATCTTTTTCCTCTCCACTTTGCCATTTCTTTCTTTTCCCTGAGTGCTTGACTTCTAAGACATCTGAAAACTAAGTGTTTAATGAAGAGAGAGACACAATCCCAACTTCAGAGTTACTGGCTGGCTTTTATTTCTCCTAGAATCCTCAACCACGATGAGTACAAACACCAAAGTTAGCGGGCAAAAATCTCAGAACTGAGAGTATAGATTCCATCCAATATTAGCCAGCATTTACAGAATGAATGCTGTATATGAAATACTCTTCTTAAAAAAACTATAAATTTTCTAATTTCTTCCCCACAGCAGTACTATAAGCTATGTTTTTACTTTAATCTTTATTTTTGTTAAAGATTTTTATTTATTTGACAGAGAGAGAGAGATCACAAGCAGGCAGAGAGAGAGGGGGAAGCAGGCTCCCCGCCCATCAGAGAGCCCGATGTGGGGCTCGATCCCAGGACCTTGGGATCATGACCTGAGCTGAAGGCAGAGGTTTAACCCATTGAGCCACCCAGGTGCCCCTTAATCTTTATTTTTTAAAGGAGGAAACAGATTTAACAGACTTGAAGTTACTTTTCTTAGGCTCCATTAGTAATAACTGGCATGGAAAGATTTGGTCCTGCAACTCAAATTGTTTGGATAAAGGTTCTGAAGACAAAACTGCTATAGCCCTCCGCTTCCTTATCTAAATTAACTGTCTCTCTTACAAATCGATTATTTCATTTCAGAAATTTAAATGTAGTCCCTTTACCAAGTTAGTGCTAAGTTGAAACTAGAGCCTAAACCCGACTTTTTAAAGTCTTTATTTAAATTCTAGTTAGTTAACATACTGTGTCATATTAGTTTTCAGTGTACAATATAGTGATTCAGCACTTCCTTCTGGCACCCCTTGGTCATCACAAGTTCACACCTTAATCCTCATCACCTATATAACCCATCCCTCCCCATCACTTTCCCTCTGGTAACTCACATTTTTCTCCATTATTAATAGTCTTTTTCTGGAAAGCAGTATGGGGATTCCTCAAAAAGTTAAAAATAGGACTATCCTATGATCCAGCAATTGTACCATTAGGCATTTACCAAAAATACTAATTGAAAGAAATACACGCACCCTGATGTTTATTGCAGCATTATCTACACAGTAGCCAAATTATGGAAACAGCCCAAGTGCCCATTGACTAATGAATGGATAAAGAAGAGATGATGTGTGTACACACACACACACGGAATATTACTCGGCCATCAAAAAGAATGAAATCTTGCCATTTCAAATTACATGGATGGAGGTAGAGAGTATTAGGCTAAGAAAAATGAGTCAGAAAGACAAATACCATAGGATTTCACTGGTATGTGGAATTTAAGAAACAAAATAAAAAAGCAAAGGAAAATGAGGTAAGCCAAGAAACAGACTCTTAATTATAGAGAACAAATCTGTCTTTCTGTTGAGATCTTCTTACTTATGATTGAGGGCTTGGAGATTCAAAGTAGGTCTTATACCTCATATATTCTCTTGTAAATATTTTTCCCAACATGTTTAAAATGGTGCAGAAAGGACAACTGACTATATAGGATTGAGTTTGTGAATTCTTCTACTCTCATGATTTAGTAAAGAATAGGGCTATTTCTTTATGTAGAATCTTTGCAAAAGCAAAAATTTATACAAATTAAGAACTCTGTTTTGCCTCTAATATTTTATCCATGTAGGGTTTGGAAATCAGTCAATTGTTTTGTCTTCAGTGTTCCCTTTACTATAAAAAAGATGAGCATAAAAACTACTACATAGAATTATTGAGGATAGCATAAAATAATGTAGCCCATAAAAGTTCTTAGTTATATATAAGTTACCTTTGCCTTCTAATCTTCTTCCTACTACTTAAAAAATATGTAGAGAATATTTCCTAAAGTTCTGGAGCCATTCATTTACATATTTAGTTCTCCATTAGAACTTTTTTATCCTCAGCTTCAGCCTTTTGTTCAGTTAAAAACCATTTGCTTGAACTTCGCTGGGACTAGAGACCAGCTGGTTACCTTTTTGGAAATATTACTCAATAAATAGGAAATGGTCTGCGTTGTTAGATGCCCTCTGATGCTCTCTGTGAAATTCCAAGTTACATATTTTGCACTTAGAGTTTCTATAGGGAAGAGAGCTGAGCATACTCTGTTAAAAGCATTTAAACAGCCGTCACACCAGGTACAAAGTACACTTGCATAGCTCAAACTGTTAGGAACATGTGTTTAAAAAATACCTTGCTTGTGATTCCTTTATTTGCTACAGTGGAAGGGTAGAGAGAGTGCTTTAAACAGGAGTTTGGGTCATGGTAGCATTTCATGATCTCAATCCCTAAGCTCTTTGATGTTAAACCAGGCAAGAGGAACTGATGAAAGAATCCTTGTTAGATAGGGTGACACTGTTTTACCGTTTATGTTTCTAGCTTCTAAAAGATCCTTGTGTTTCATTTGGGCTCTTTCCTGTAACATCAGTCATAGACCGTATGTAGGAGTTTTAGGAGATGAACATCTTTGGGGATATTGTTTATAATGTACAGTATATAATCCTAAAGGGAAGGAATTTATTAAATCATGACCTGTGCTTTCTTGTGAAATATTTTAATCTCATAATTTATTCAAGGACATGGCCATTTCTTTATGTAGAATCTTTGTAAAAGTGAAGATTTATAGACGCTCGATTAAGAATTTGTGTTCTACCTCTAATATTTTATCTGTATAGGGTTGAGCAAGATCAACGAAGTGGAGGGCAATGAGGTGATTTCTATTCATTTCCTTAATAACTTTAGTTGTGAATCAAATATTTACATACCGTAGACACCTTTCCCATTTTAAAACGTGATGCCTCACTTTGAATATGCCAGTCTATCAGAGTTTTGATACTAGCCACAATTGATTCAACATTTGCTGTGTGTCACACACTCCTTTGTTTTATTTGTATATTATTTGGCTTTGTTCTAGTGACAAGCTTTGGAGGTGGTGTTGCTGTTCCAGTTTTAAAGATGAAGAATCTGAGTAGTCTAGTGTTAAACACTATGGCTGAGGTTGTTAGCTAGATTTCAGTAGAGTTGGAATTTAAATCCAGAACTATCTTACTACCCAAACTTTACTTGTCTGTTTTCCTGTTTTGTATTCGGAGTGCTCTGTACAATGCCAAGTGCTTAGATGGCAGTCAATAATGTTTTATTGCCTTTAAGATCTAATTTTAATTTTGTGTGAGAATTGCTTCTGATATCTACATTCTTCCTTTCAATACTGCATATATTCATATTCTTTTTGTTTCTTAGTTTCTTTTGTTCATTCTATACCTCTGCACTTCTATATATAATGTGGCTATTGTATTGAATTCTCTTAAAGATCACATGAAATGATATTTAAGGTCTACCATGAGACCCAACACAAAGGCTTTAGTCAATACATGCTAGAAAACTTTTCTCTCTCTTTGGTTTGGGGCTAAGACACTTTTGGATATCCCTACAGCCTGAAAACCTGGACCAGCCATGGCAAGGCCAAAAGGGAAAGGAGACATGAGATTAGATGCTTGGAATAATTCCTGTCTTCCTTACAGAAATAGAACCTTTACATTTCTTTCCACTACTAATGGTCCCCCTTTTGCAATCTTTGGGTATCTGTGAATTAGAAAGAGTGGATAAAAATGGAATGACAGAGGACCAGTGCAGAAATTCCCAAATGATGTCAAACACACATGCTTGATTGTTGACTCTTTGACAAAAATAACTTGTTTCTACTGTATTTAACAAATGATGTCAAACACATGCTTGCTTGTTGGCTCTTTGGCAAAAATAACTTGTTTCTACTGTATTTAGCATTTTGGTGGTAGCTCCTGGGCCCCTGATACATTTTTCTCTATGAATGTCCTTGAGGATACTAAATTTGGAGGAAAAGATTTTACATACACACTTACTTGAAATAATTTATGTGTCCTTAAAACCTGGGCAAGAGACTATCTTTTATTTTGGTAAATTGATACGTATTTTGATTATACTATAGCACCTTATTTAAAAGAATGAAAATGTATAATTCACAGTGACACATCTTTTAGAGTTAACCTTTTAAAACTGATTAATTTCCCTCCTTTCTATTAATTCTGAATTTTATGCTTTGGATTTGCTTCAGGAAAGGCTACATCTAAACTATCCATGCAATCATGTTTGCAGGAGGCACAGGTGACTGAGTGACAAAGTCTTATGGGATTGCCAGATAGGAAAATATGGACACCCAGGTATAAGCAATAGACTAAGTTCACTCTGTAACTAAATGGGTCTAAATTTTTTTTTGTGTGTGCCTGACCATTCACTTCTACTGTTAGAGTGTCAACTGGCTAGATATTATGCAGAATTGCAAATATGAATGCCATGCTCCTTCTTCTCTAGGACTTGTGTTTTAGTGAATGAGACATATTTGTGCAACATTAAAAAAAATACAACACCAACAAGAAGTTTGGAGACGAGAAACAAAGTTCAGTGGAAGAGCAGAGGAGAGAGATTATAATGCATCTCAACCTTCAGTCCCTTATATATTCCTTCATTTTTTTAAAAATCAAGAACTTACCTTACTGATGACCTGTTATGAATCAAAGACTATTGTAAGCACAGATTCTGGGTTCTGGGGACAAAGTGGGGAATGCACAACAGGTACCTAAAATGTGCTTGTTGAATACACGAGTGAATGAATAAATACAGAATCTTTGTCCTTATGAATCTTGCATTTATGGAGCAATTACACAATAAATAACCCATACAACAATTTCAGAGGCAAGTGTTGTGACGAAAAATAAAACTCAGTAAGAGATTAGAGGCTAAAGATGGGCGTAGGTAGCATTTTGACATCTTGGCATGGTTTCATGGAGTCTTAAGCTTTCAACTTGGACTTGAAAGTTAGATAAAATTTTGTCAGGTCAAAAGGAAGGACGAATTTCTTTCTTGTATACCCTCTTCACTGTTACTGCTCTGGATCTTTAATTTGCTGGTCTGCCTTTACCAATGACAGAGGGTCCATTAGAATAGAAACCATGGTTGATTTATCTTAATACTACAAGTGTTATGTTTAACATGTATTAAGTTCTAATAAATGTTTGTGGAATCAAAGAGTCCATATATAGATAATAGGATAAAATATTTATGGTTGAGGGTGCATTTGGGGATTTTGAATAGATAGATATGGCTGGATTGTGGGTGTTTGGAGGGGACACTGGATGCTTTATTACCATATTCATGATTGGGTAGGTTGTAGTCAGAGAGAAGGCTGATGGCCTGATAGTTAGGTTGGAGAGTTTGGATTTGAGAAGAAAGGCATTGGGTAAGATTCTTGGAGGAAGAAACTCAGTTTTATCATTGCATTTGAGTATCAGAGCATCTGATGCCTGTTAGGCATGGAGAAAGGCTGAGTCAGTGTCACCAATTCTATAATTTGCCCATTGTTTGAAAGGTAGGGGGAGGAAAGGAGAAGGCAAATCTAAAATAGCCCCAATTTTCTATCTGGACCAACTGTGAGAATAATAAGGCATTAACTGGGATAGAGAACACAGGCGGAGGCCAGTGATTGTCAGGGAAGCTGTTATAAAAGCTGCCTGACATTAGGAGTTCAAAGTTTAAACCTCTATGCAAAGCCAGTACACTAAACATTTGTGAGCACAGAGGCATTCATGCTGTACTATTAGAATGGGTAAAGAACTAGGAGTTTGGAGAACTAGAGTGGTTTCCTTGAGGCTCCCTTTACATTCTTATCTCACTTCTTCTTGTATGGTGGTAACCTCTTACTTAGTCCCACCTCCAGGCTCTATGTCTTTATGTAATAAACAATTTGCTAATAAAACCTGAAAGAAGATTTCCAGAGAGGGGGAACAATGTGATAGAGCATCAAACGTGAAGTGTTCTAGAAAACAACTCTCTGAGAAAATTATGAAACACAGAAGTGTGTGTGGGGGAGTATCTAACTAATGGACTTTTTTTTCCAGAAGTTATTTTCTCTCTTCCTTATTGTCATAGATTGACAAAAGAAACCAATGTGCCTAATTAGCATTTGCAACCAACTGCATGATGTCAACCAAATAAAAGCAGATTAATGTTGATCTGTAAAAACAAATTAGGCTGCAGAATACAACATGTAAATCGCTGCCTTTTATTTCTATGAAGAGTGGTTTTAATTTGTCTGCAAAAGCATTGTCAAATTAAAGGCCTTTTAGCTCACTTGCTTGAATGCCAGTAACAGAAAAGGTAAAGCTGTTAAAAACAGCCAGCTAGTAAACAGACATATTTAGCTTTTTGGATATTTCCACGCTCATGAGTTTTAGTTGGAATGTCTGTTATTGCTGGTCATGTATTCCATAAATTTCATAAATGGGTGCCCAGTATTGAAACTTGAGCCAGGTGAAATTTACCTGAATAATAATAATTATGATATGCAAACATGTAAAGCAGATGCCCATGTCATTCTTAAAACTTTAGTATTGATCTTTTAATGATTGTATTGGTGTTCTAATTCATTCTAGAATAAACCAATAGAAGACTGAGCATTCTATATGTTTAAGGGAGGAAAAGATGTAGGCCTCTTCAGTATTTTGCCAAAAATTTATTTTGATCAATACTTTAAAAATCAGTGGAAGTCATGCTGTGCCTGGAGTCATCATTTATAAAGTATTTAGTGAATATATTTTTCTTTTAATAGCACAATTCTCCTTTGTTTAGCTTGGCCTTTTTCTATTAAAATAGTATATCTTAATTTACAAGTGCATAGTAATAGTTCGTCCTTTCAAATACGATTTCCACCTCAGAAACAGAATAAGATGTCTACATTGTTTTATTGAAAACCTGTTTACTTTTGTTTTTCTTTCTCCTGAACCCAGAAACATTTATAAGAGAAGCCCTTTGCTTTGTTGAAATCAAATACAGTTTCATAGATTGTCCCTGTGGAAGCAGCAATGTGATTCTCAGGGCTCAAACTAAAGATCATTTTCCCTTCTTTCCTTCCTTGGGCGTGGGGCTATGAGTCCTATCTGCCCCCCTTCCCAGCAATCCCCCCACACCCAAATCTAGTTACTTTAGAAGTAAGAAATGAAAAAACCCATTTTCTCCATTTTATTTCTGGTTTTTGTTTGAGCAAAAGGGAGGAGAATCTGAGAGTCCTATCATCTGGGATTTATCCAGAAAATGGAACAAATTTTAAAATTACTCTTTATCATATGTGTAATGACACTGTGACATCTTAATTTATGTGTAGAGTAGGGCAATCTAAGAGTAGTAGTCTACATAATCCAGCCCTCATGTATGTGATTGTGCTGGTGAACCAACATCCCACCTGGCCCTTTGGTGGGGGTTGATTGGTTCATCTAATAGTGTAGAGGCTAAGACCAAGATTCAAGCATGTTTCATAGTCACCCTGATTTACATCCTGCAGTGCATAGGCAATACTGTGAGGCACATAGAGAGAATTCATTTTGAGTCATTCAACTGCTAAGAAGCAGAGTTGAGATTTCTGTTCATTCTGTCTTACATATTAGAAGAATCAAGATTTCATCTCTTATTGGCTTGACAAAATATTTCGAGGGTCGTTGCTAACTGTGCAGCAATGAGTAAACCCCAAATTGCTAAAAGAACTTTGGATTAAACAGCAAACCCATCCATCATTGGAAGAATTGACAGAGCTTAAAATTATTATTTTTAAAAGGAAGGTTAATTTTATTCCTTGTGGAGTAAAGCAACCAATGGAACAAGATTTCTTAATAGAGTTTTACTACAAGTGTCATATCTTTTTTATATTGGAAAATATCATAAGCAAAAAAAAAGTTCAGTGTATTGTAGTCTGGAACATAAAAACACTCCAAGCTGTATTAGAGGTGAAACTCAGGAGTTTATATGCTTTGGTAGTTTCCTTTTCTGCAGAATGCATTGGTTTGGTCAGCTGATATCATACAAATAAGAGAATTAAGGAAGCAAAGATTTGACAGAATAACTTGCACAGTGTATATTTGGCTTTTGTCATGCTGGTAGCTGGTCAATTATAGAGCAAGTTATTTCCAAAAAAGAACCCCGTGAAGGTAAAGCACTATATTATTTAAGTTTCCTGTGCCAGGAAAAAATGGTCTCATAACCGAAATATTTGTTCGGGGTTTAAATCTGTTTTTTCCGATTTTTGTTTATTTTTACTTTCTCCTCCTTCAGCTGAGGATTTGAAGACAATAATTTTCAATAGACCTAGGTTGGATCTTGAGCTTATTTCTTTAACTAGTGCAGTGCCACGCTCCTGACTCCAACCCCAGCAGACTCTATCCAAGGGGGAATAATGCTGCTGTTAGGAAGGAGAATGGATGTTGGCTAGCCAAGTTCAGAAATATTTATTGTAATTTGCCAAAGAGAACACTAAGCATATAAAATACATCCATGCATGCTTTACTTTCTGCCAAGAACAGGCTTTTGGTAAGTTTGGGGAGAGGAAAAAAATATATAGTAATGTCATTTTAAACAGAAAGATAAGCATGAGGAAAAAAAAATCTACATTTGAGCAGAAACTCTGAGTGTTTATAGAAGAATAGAAAGGATGAGAGAAGTAAAGAGGACTAAATGTTGATGGTTTCTGATTCCATCTTATTTCAACTTTAGGTAAATTGTTTTCAACCAAAGAAGACTCAATAGCTCAATTTTTATGAAATATTTTGCAGCACTATTTAATAATTTGGAATTAAAATTTATAAATAATTAATCAACACAGGTAATTAAAATGAAAAATCAAAACTATGCTTTTAATGATAATGAAAAAGGGAATAATTTATCATAAAATACGTATATCTTTGCCTATAGGTTTTTATGCACAATTACAGAGAGAATTTAAGAGTTAGATGCTCTCACCAGTACTCAAGAACACACAGCTACAAATGTGAACTGATAAAGGTGTGTGGCATTGGTGCGTCCATCACTATGACCTACGTGGCTGTAGTTTCCAAACTACATCTACATAGAAACTAAACTAGTGCTCTTGTTTAGTTCCAAACTTCCATTTTCTCTCAATTTCCATCAGGTAGTAGCCTTTCTGGAAAATTCAGTGTATAATATTGACTTCAGTGTGGGTTTTTTGTAAAATGGAATGAAGGTCCAGTATTAAGATAATAATAACATATGCATATGTGTGTGTGTGTGTGTATTTTTTAACCTACTCAACTCAGTGTCCAGTGGGGTTTCTGAAGTTCTGCAGGATTGGCACAATTCCTTCTCCTGTGGACCTGTCCAGGCATTGCAAGATTTGTCGGCTCCGCCCATTAATATGTCCTTACAGTCTCTCATCGCTATAACGACAAAGCAGCCCCGCATTTCTGAACTCATGCTGATGGGTGGGATTATACACTCTGAGAACTTTGAAGTGGACATAGTGAGGGAATGGGCATAACTAAGTAGGCTTTATTATTAATGTCAATTTGGAAAAGAGATCGCAAGGAATGAGGAATCAGGGAGACTGGAATCATGGCAGTAAAAATAAATATAAAAAAAGGAGATGTATTTGAAAAACATTACAATCTGGGGATTGATTGGAAGTGAAAGATAAGGAAAAAGAGTTGTAGATGTTTGGGTCATGGTTCTATTTTGCTATGGGTTGACTGGGTAACGTTAACTAAAATTATACTGTGGGAGAAACATATTGCAAGAAGAATCATAAGCTTAGTCCTCTTTAACCTATGACATTTGATGTGTATCTGGGTTTCTACATGGATATGTCAGTTAGGTGGCTAGAAATTTTGGTCTGGGGCTCGGGAGGAAGATCTTAGCTGAAAATATAGACTTGAGGTTCTTCAGAGTATGAACAGGATGGAAGGCTATCCAGCTGTTAAGGGGAGGGCAGAGACACAGAGCCAGTTAGCGTGAACAGCATATAAAATAGAACACGCTAACTTTAGAAATTATATCTTGAGTTACCAGTGTGTAGTCTTGAAGAAAGCACCCAGAGGTTAAATAGGCCAATGACATTTAAACAAGAAAGTAACATTTGTTTGCTTTTGTCATGCATGAAACACCTCTTCTTCAGTTGAATAAGGTGGGGCCTGGTATTCAAAGCACATCCAGGCTTATATGCAAACCTCTGTTCACATCTTATTTACATAGTTTTATTTGGATAAATCACCTGAATCTTACTGGGCCCAGTGTTCCCAGCTTTAAAATGAGGATAAAACTATCCAAAGTGCAAGATATTTCAGAAGATTGGAAGCGAAAGTACTCATGAAATGAAAACCTCCTTGAGTATCAGAGGTACTCAGACATCGAACAACGAGGGAGAAGGGGTCTATCTGACGGAACCTCTTTATGTCATGTCTGAGGAGTGCCTGTGGAAAACCTCAGATGGAAGAGCCTGCTGGTGGCTAGGAACTGCAGTCTGAAAGACTGCGGCCATCGGTGCCACAGAGAGCTACCTGCAGGAGAGCCAACATGCTACGCGTAAGAAGAGAACTAGCTTAAGCCTCCTCACCAAAAGGGTTGGGAAAGGCAAGCAGGACTCATAAAGAGCTGTTGTTGGCAGAGGGAATTGCTACACGGAGGTGTAGTATGGCGGCTTTACCTTGCGTATATCCTGAACCCTAACACATTCCAGGTACATACACAGATACCTGAGCTAAGGAGAGGGAGGAAGGTCTCAAAGTAAAATTTGAAAGAGCTATTCTACAAATAAACAGTGAGGCCTGGAGAGCCTAGCTTTGGGGCATATCTCAAAGAAGTAGTGGGAAGGGGAGGTCTTCCCCAGCGGGCAGGGGCCAAAGGGGCCCTTGTTCTTGCAAGGGAAGGGTCTGTCGCCTATGCCTGTCTGTGCAGGGGCAGGAAGGAAGGGAACTGAGGGACTCTGGTAGCCTGTGGGAGAAGTCAAGAAACAATTCGTGGCAGCATTGGTACCAGCAGGAATCCGTTTGCTTCTGATCACCCAAGAGACACCCCTGGGGGTTTCCAGAAACACAGGGAGAACCACCTGTCAAAAGGCGGGCATGAGACCCACAAGGGGTGAAATGTGAAAAATAAGACTTTGCGCACACTAACACTCCTACTGAATACACTTTTGTAAACTTAAAGCAATAAATATTAGCTCAGGGCCTAATACATAGTAGGTAATTTGAAGTATTAGAAGCCAATTTATGATTAAAAATCCATTTTTTCCTATGTTCACTGATGAAGACCCAAATGGTAAAGTATAAAGCAAAAACAAAAAATCATGTATTTTGATACTAACATATCAAAGAGAGATAGAAGGTAGTGTCTTATTTGTTTGAAGGACTATGGCCGTCCCACCAAGAAGCTTCTAGCTGCTTGTCCATGGCTCAGGCTGCATATTCTGAGACCATGGCATACCAACTACACTGTAATTGAAAAATCAAGGAAGATTAGCCCTAACTTTTCTTAATTATAATACTAATTATAATACCCAGACCATGAAGAAGGCAGGTCGCCTTCTCCCCAGAATATGTTGACATATAAAGAAAGAGAATGGGCTTTAATGAGGTCTATTGCATTTGACCCAATTAAATCCTCAGTCTACTGAATCTCAGCCTTAACTTGGCCTCTGCAGCTCATAAATAGTCCCTGGGATCTGCTCATTTACAAGGCCACTGTAAAAAATGGGTTTCTTGCCCCCTCTGTGTATTATGATTGACAGCATAATCTATAAGGATGTCATGGTGTCAGGAATGCCGTGATATATGTGAGATTTCTATATTGTCTACCACCTTCTCTTAATTGTGATAGAGTGCCGGGAGTTATAGTCACCGACATGTGAACTGCAGGGTATCAGGACACACTGCAGCTTGAAAGGGTTAGCACTGGCTT
The DNA here is from genome assembly GCA_028533885.1 of Nasua narica. Lineage (NCBI taxonomy): Eukaryota > Metazoa > Chordata > Mammalia > Carnivora > Procyonidae > Nasua > Nasua narica. Next base: position 16,104,193 of record CM052815.1, read on the forward strand.
GTGAAAGTTTTGTTACAGGTGCATGTGTGTGTCCTCGTGTGTTAGGTCACAATGCAGTCTGTATCTTGCTGTGTATCGTGGCCAAGAAAATTGAAAAACACTGCTACACTTTCTCTCTGTTACTCATTCTTAAATTTTATGTGTCACAAAGCTTTTAAAAAATCTAAAATGAAACTGTCTCCAAGGGAAAAAGAAAACATATATGCAGAATTTTGCATACAATCTCACTTAGGGTCTGGACCCCTCAATAAATGTCCAGAATGCAGGCTAACTGTTTCTACATTTCTTTAATAGATGTGTGTGCACACATGTGTATATGTATACACACACTCTAAAGACAAGAATTCTATAAGTAAGATGTCATTTTAGGGGACAGTTGTTATTCCCTCTGCTTTTTGGGAGAGTATATTAGGACCATACAATTCAAAGAACATGGCAGTTGATCAATAAATACTGCAAATTTTGAACTTAATTTAGACATAAAAATCAGTCTCTTTGCATCTTCCAGTGTAGTTAGCTATTATTATGGCAAAAACTGTTATCTGGCACAAGTGACGTTCAATTTTCAGTGAACAAGGAGAGTGTTTCTTCTGTAGAAAATCCAGTCACAAAAGTACTGAGTATCTTTTGTATAAAGCATAGTGTTTTGTTTTCCTCCATTTCTTTTCTCACCTTTTCCCTCATTTTCTCCTATTATTTTATTTTTTTAAGGATTTATTTTAGAGAGCACATGCATGCAAGCAGAGGGGAGAGGCAGAGGGAGAGAGAGTATTAAGCAGACTTTCTGCTGAGCATGGAGCCTGATGCGGGGCTTGATCCTACAACCCTGAGATCATGACCTGAGGCAAAACCAAGAGTCCAATGCTGAACCGACTGAGCCACCATGGTTCTTCTCCCCATTATTTTAAAAGGGATTATAAAACACTCTTCTTAGACAGAAGTGATTTCTTTTGGGGAATGTTTGGATGTAGCGTACATGATGTGTTTCTAATTTGTAACCAGGCATGACACAATCCTGGCTTTACTTACATAACATATTGTGGCTTTCAGTCAACATGATTATAAGACATCACCATTAACAGAATTCCACCTGAGCTCCAAAAATGAATTTGTCAAAGTCTTTCGAAGTATGCACTATGCATGTGTTTTCAAATACAGAAGTTAAGCTCATGAGTTAAATTCGTGATATAGGTGTAAAATTCCAAGATATTACTAAAATACCTTTCTAAGAAAAAAAAAGGCACAGCAAGATGAGGGAGAGATTTGAGAGGAGATGGGTTGATAGACATAAAAAGCTTTCTCCCTTCTAAATGTATTCTTCACACCTCATTTTTATTTTTCCCACATCCCTGACTCTACTGATAAAATATCGGCTCACTGAGTCTCTTCACCCCATCGGCATTTGGCTTTATGACAACTTTGAGTCTTGCAACAAAATACCAGTTCTTATTGTTTGGAGGACATTTTAGAAGGCACTAGCATTTACTGAGTCTGTGTGGTGCTGTTGTAAGTGCTTTACAGATAGCATGTCATTTAAACCTCACAGAAATTCTCTATAGTATTATCTTTCCAATATTCATGTCTTTAGGAATTTTTCTGTGATTTCAACTCACTTTCCTCCTAAAATAGTATTTCTAACATTAGCGTGAGGACCCCTTTCCTGGGGATGTTGAAATTTGAAGACGGGACCATGGTGTCCGCATTTTAAACTCTCCAGGTAATTTCGGTGCTGGTGGTCTACAGACCACAATTTAAGAATCTATTTTAATGTTAATGGATACGTTTCTTAGGTACTTTTTTTTTTTTTTTTAGAGTGGGAGGGAGTGGGAGAGGGAGAGACAGACCGAGAGAGAAAAGGGATGTGGGGGGAGAGCAGAGGAAGAGGAGAGAGAGAATCTTACAGTAGGCTCCACACCCAGCAGGAAGCCCCAGGTGGGGCTCCATTTCAAGACTCTGAGGTGATGACCTGAGCTGAAATCCAGAGTCCGATGCTTAACCCATTTAGCCACCCAGGCGTCCCCTTAAGTACTTTTGCTATTTATTAAAATGAAGATACGTTTGATGTGCTTTCTACATTGTGGCTGGTTCAGAACTTCGCTTATAGTGAAGGTTGTCCCCTTCTTTAAAATACATTACAGTACTTGTTATGAAATTTGCCTTTAAATACAAAGTAGACTGCAGAACTTCTATTTCAGTTTCTTTGTTGGAAAGACAAACGTTCTTTTAAGTCTTTTTCTTGGAGTTATTCATCAGATTCTAGTTATAGTAATCCTCTCAGATGAAAAGTGTGCTTCAATCAAGCTAAGGAATCAGGGCTATAAGGACAGCTCATTGATCCCTTACAATTTTAGTTAGGTATATTGCTGGCAGGCAGCATGGGATTTGGATGAGTAACATTAAGCAAATCCATTTTCCTTTAAGTGGATATTGCAGTATATTTCACAGTTGGAAGAGATGAACTGGCATTCCCATAAAGTGTGTTTTTCTCTTCATTTAATTTTGATCACAAAGTGAAATGGCAGGTAGAGTGTGACAATATATGATGTCTTCATCTTATTCCCCTTTTCCCCATTACCTTATTATTTTGATCAGAAAACTTAGATAGATTTAGTTTGTCCCATGATGCCCTCTCGGAAAAATTTAGAGAGTAGCACAGCAGTCTGCGAGACATCATTGCTTGTAATCGCTCAGCTGGTGGCTTAAAGGGAATATGGAGGCATGACTGTCTTCAACGCTGACACAGTCTTGGGCTGTGTAGATGCAAGGCTGGCATTCGGGTCACAGAGAGTAATGGCTCAAAGAAAATAAGAGATTATGTAGATATTTTTTAAGAGAAGAATGTTTTACCCATTCTGTCATTAAGAGTCATTAAGTAGTATTTTTATGGTAGCATACCCTGATTTTTATACTGATTATACTATTTTGTTTTCTTTATTTCACTATTCTACTTTCCTTATTCTTGAGTATTATAATAGGATTGTGCTTGTGTTCAGACTCTCTTTGAAGTCTGGCAGGGCCATATAACTTGCTTTGACTAATGCATTTGGCCAAAAAAAATAGATGTGTGTGAGTGTGTATGCACATAGGCACATTTAGGCTTGGTATGTGTGTGTGATTGCCATGGAGGAAATTTTAAGTACCAGTGCAAGACTCTGCTGCAGGTTTTTCTACCTGCCTCGTTGATGGTGGAAGGGGATGTTCAGCTGGAGACTTTTCCATCTCTTCACTGGGTGATGATTATGAGAATCTCTTCCAGCTCACACTGGATATAGAACACAATTAAAATACATTTTATTGTATTAAGTGACTGAGATTTGTTTGGGGGTGGTTATATTGCAGTATAACCTGACATATGATGACTGACATCCGTGTGTTCTTTAAAATCATTAGAAAAATTAGCATTTTGGGTTGCATTGGACAGAATACAATTAACAACATTCAAGAATTAATCAGACAACATTTAGATTAGTAAAGGTTTTGGAGCCTGTACCACACAGGGGACGAACTGAAGTAACAAGGGATATTTAGCCTGGAGAAAAGACCTAAGGGAGTCATGATAAGTGATATAAAATCTTAAAGACCCACCAGATTAAGAAAAAAAAAAATCAGACTAAAATGTATTTCATATTTTTGCAGAAGGTAGACCTAGACAAATGAGTAGTATTTCTTTAAAAAAAGTCAAAGTAAATGCAAATAATTTTTCTAATAATTACAAATGCCAAAAGTGACAATAGTCTCTTGTGATACTGTGAGCTTTTCATCAGAAGTGGAATTTAAGGAAATAACTGTATGACCGTGATTCACAGAAATACTTTAAAGTAAAAATGAGTTTTGTGGGCTTTAGAATGCCTGAGTACAGTAGTGGGCTGAACCATATACTAGTAGGTGGGTGATTGTGGGGAAAATACTTAGCCTTTTTTTTTAATACTTAATCTTTCTATGCCTAAATTTCCTCACATGTAAAATAGTCTTGGTGATAACAGGGTTGTCTATCTTAGTTTCATCACAGGAATTTTGAGTGAAATCAAATGAAATACTGAAAACAGAGCTTGGCACCAGGTAAATCATTAAGAGCTGTTTTTTATTATTTTTATTATTATTATTATTATTATTATTATTATTATTATGCCTCAAAGGGAATTTGTAGATTGTAGATGGAAGGATTAAGATCATTGGGTAAATTCAATAGATCATACAGTAGTTATAGAAACTAAAGTTTCTCATAGATCTATCATGTTGGACCAACACTCAAAAAAAGTTGCCCTGTGCCTGAGAATTGTGAAAAACTGAAAGGATTATCTTGAATAAATTACACTTCAGTTGGCTTTTCATTCACTGCTGTGGTAGGCAGAGTTCTGAAATGACTCCACCCCTCTAATTTTAGAGACTGTGATAGGCACTCTGCCTCTCTTGTTACTCTACCTTTGTTATTGTTAAATGACAAAAAGATCTTGCAGATTTGTTAAGGCTATTAATCAGTTGACCTTAGAGAGGGAGATTATTAGGGTGGGCCTACACTAATTACAAGAGCCCTGAAAAGCAAGGGGTTTTCTCTGGCTAATTGTGGAAGAGGAAAACAGGGTTCAAAAGAGTGAGGAAGGTTTTCATGAGGGATCTTGCTGTTGGTTGTGATGTTGGCAAGTACCTGGAAGAATTTCCACATCAGGGAACTATGAACAACCTCTAGGACATGAGAGTTGTTAAACAGTCAAGAAGAGAGGACCTCATTCCTACAACTATCAACAACTGAATCCTGCTAACAACCTGGAAGTGTTTGGAAGCAAATTTTTCCTTGAAGTCTCAAATGTAAACATAGTCAGCTGACATTTTAAGTGGGGGAGTCTGAGCAGAGAAATAAGTTCAGCCATGCTGTACTTTTGGCACCTGGAAAGAAAGTGGGGGGTAGTAAATGAGTGTTGTTTTAAGCCACTGAATTTGTCTGCACTTGTGCAGCAAGAGAAAACGAGCGCAGTTACTAAAAAAGGATATCTGGAGGTTGAACCGATTTGGGAAAAGAGTCATTTTTCATACAACGGAGGTTAACTGGAGCACTTGCTTTGGCAAATATGTGTGTAGTGCTGATGGAAAGGACTAGTATAATGTACTATAGATGTCTAATTAGACAGAAATGGAAATCACCATTCTATTGAAAGCAAGTCTCACAGAATCAAGAGTAATTCACCATCTGAAAAGACCTTGACCTTTTGACTGTGAACTGCTGAACCATTTTCCACAAGATTTGTTTCCTCATTGCAGCTTTTCTTTCTTCTATGTCTTTCATCATAGAAGGATGGATTACCATTCCCCAAAGTGTAATTAAGGTCAGTTGTGAATCTAAAGTTTGAGAAGCTTTCACATGAAACACCTTTGATTTAAAACAAAACTACGATGTAAAACTATGGAGATTCACAAATGTCTTTTTTTCTTGAGAATATTTGCCAAAAATAACGATGCAAATTGGATTTTGTTTGTATTGTCAGTGCCTGTAGTAAAAGATTGGGTAAAAGTAAAAAGTAAAAAAAGTAAATATAAAAGTAAAAAAGTTAACATAGTATGCAATCTTTTCACTTTATTTTTTTAAAAAGAGTATGTGGTAGACTTTTTTTTAAGTGAAAAAATTGTGTACTATAGTCAAAATTACATACTTTTCAACTGTTAAGTCTTGGAAAATAAAAGTTCCAAGTCAAAATTTCGTTGGTAATGATGGTATATGGGTATATTTGAATTTATCCAGCTTGTGTTAAAATATGGATTGGGCCAATGAAATGTGGTTGCCTCATTCTGGAAAGACCAGTTACTTTCTACCTATAAGGCCCCTTAGAAATCTATCTCTATACATGAATGCCTAATTTGACAGAGAAATTAATGCTCACAGGTATGAATTGATTTATCAAAGTTACTATGTGGCAAATTTAAATCTAGAATTTTATTTTTTTATTTTAGTGTTTTATTTCTATTATGTAGTATTTCATGTCTTTTTGACACAAATGCTATGGTAACACTAATGAGTTAAAAGTATTTTTTTTTCTTATTCGGTAACAGTTAATTAGCCTGGCTTATAGATAATCTCATTTGGCGTCATGTGACATTGGGATCTCCTTTGTATGCTGCTCATCAATCAGATTCAAGACTGCCACAGAAGGTGTGAGGCCTAAAACAGGTGCCTAGTCACATCTTCT
>CM052815.1:16110871-16255308 GCA_028533885.1 Nasua narica
TAAATAAGTCTAAGAGAACTGAGTTTGTTGTATTTCTTTTAATGTGAATCATTTGTACTAGCTGGTGAGGCTAGGGAGTCTATGGTATGGCAGGAAAGTCTGTGCTTTTTCTTTCTAGAAAAATCCGGAAAGTATAGATAAGTCATTAGAGGAAGAGAGTTACAACAAATCTACACCTAAAAATATCTACCGTTGGTGTATTAGTGTATCTTTATTACCGAATACTATTTATCAGTGATTATCCTTCATTGGTAAATATCCAGAAAGGGGTTATGCTCTCTATATTGTTTTTTTCCAACAATATAAAACGAGCTTCTCTTCATGTTATTATTTTTATAGCATTACCTTCATATCTGCATTGTATTCTGTTGAATGCATGTCCTATTCTTCAAGGAATCAATCCTTTATTATTGGATATACATACCCCCCAAGTTTTTTTTTTGGATTCTCTGGACAGTTCCATGCCACATAAATTTATAGCCCAATCTTTGAATTATACATATAATTATTTGTTTGGGATAAATTCCTAGAAATGGACATATCATTTCAAAATACTATTACTTCAGAGCTTTTGACGGGTGAATACCTAATTTGTCAGCAAGATTGTATCAGTTGACAATTTTTGATGCTAGGGCCTGTTTAACTGTTAGGGCCTGCTTAGCCGGACCGACTCCATATTGCCTAGGTAGCCATATTGTTGTTTACATCTAAGTGACTTCATTCTGGGAATAGACGCCCTAGCAGGCCGAAACAATCAGTTCCTGGTATCGGTTCCGGGTACCGGCCCTAGCAGGCTGAGACAGGTGGAAAAACCCAATCAGCTAAGAGCCACGTAATTTGAGGTTTGCGGTGAGGTTTGTGGTTTTGCCCTATAAAAGATGGCCTGTAAGACTAGGCGGGGCCGCTCTCTTTTGAGGCGGCCCTGACCAGTCAGTTTGATTCCTGATGCTTGGCACGAAATAAAGCTTTGCTTAACTTTCACTTTGATTCAGTCTCATTCCTTTGATCATGGACCCTAACAATGAGAGTCCTCAACACTTTAAAAATTAGGGGCACCTGGGTGGCTCAGTGGGTTAAGCATCCAAATCTGGATCTCAGCTCAGTTCTTGATCTCAGGCCCAGATCTCTTGATCTGGGCATGGACCCTACTTAAAATAACAACAAAAAGTAGTGTCTTACTCTCCACATTTTTACTATTTGTATAAAAACCCCACTGCCTATTGTGTTGCCTAGTCTTATTTTCCTTCATGTCGCCTATGCTTGACAACTCAGGGGGTATTTATTCTATCTCTACAATAAAGGTATTTGCAGTATGGTAATAACAATAAAAATACAAATAAAACAAATGCATTATTATAATTATAGGGGAAACATCTAGAAGAATACGCATAGAGCCTTTATTAAGTTTTACTTGGATGCGGACTGTGGGTGTGAAGAGAGGAGTGGAGGCGTAAAAGTAGTGTGATATTTAAAATTTCTTCTTAAACCATTTTTGTATTGGTTGCATTTTTTTTAATAAGCTGATTTCTGAAGTTATTCTTAGGGCAATATTAGAGAAATGGAAAAGAAGGGAAAGGAACTCTTACATACTATATGTAAGACTTGCCACTTCTGGTTAACATGTGTAATCTTATTTTAATTTCCACTATTCGAAATAGATGGTATCCTTCCTCATTTAAAGATGAGAAAGCAGTGGCTTAGCTAGTTTAAATAAATGACTTTTCCCAAGCCAAAGAGCAATGCAGCAAGGAAACTGGAGGTGAACTCAGGTTTTCCCGATCTAGACTAATTTGCACTGGATCCAGGAGTTTGATACAGAAACCTATGTTCTTTCCCGTGTGCTAAGCTGTCTATCAGGAGGGCTGTGAGCTGACTTCTGAGATCAAGATGTCTGTGCACAGAAAAGGGAACTGTTGGCTCCTTTACAGAATCCCAGTTCTGAAGTTAATGAGTTCAAGTGTCTGGGAGAACTGGCTTCCCACAAGGTCACACAACGGGAGTCAGTGTTTTCTGACTCTCTGCATATCCAGTGCAGTTCCTTGCCAGTTCTCTTGGAACCAGCCTTGTGGTTTCATTTCATGCTGACAAGGACAAATTCCAGAATCTGATTTCAAGTGAATGAACGGTATTTAAAAAAAAAAAAAAAAAGTGGTGATGAATTCTCATATACAGTGGCTGCTGCCTTTCAAGTATTAAAGTAACTGCTTTCTTTTCTGAATAGCAATAGCTTTTTTTTTTTTTTGCTACAATAAATGGCAGAGATACAGTGAAGGAGATTTAACAAAGGATAATTATGATGGAAAGGCAGAGAGTAGAAAACAATAGCTCTAAATATGAGGAGTCCTCCAAAATGAACCATTATTAAAATCTATAATTCACAATGCAGTGGAACGGAGGTTCCAATAGATGAGTCTTGCAATCCTAAAATAAACCTTTTTTTTTTAAATAAACCCTTTTTGATTCCTAAAGATACTATATCAAGATGTAATAAAAACATAGAAGTTGTAAAACTTATCCTTACATACTACTTTTTAACGAAATATTTGAATCCGTTACTATTGCATTGGACAATAAAAAGGAGTGTCCTGGCTCTCATAATTGGAAAGCCTTTAGGTAGGGTGGGCTTCATGTCTAACTGATTTAACCAACAAAACTCTAAAATTTCTGCCTGTTTTTTGTGCCATTCAGAGACCCCTCATCATCCAATGACTGTCTGGTCTCATGGTTAAAGACTTTCTGTTAGCCACAATATATGATACACATTTCTGCATTCAGTTAGAGACAGAGAACACCATACCAACATTGCAAGGAAGATGAGACTTTTCGTCGTCACTTACATACTCCTGAGCTGATTACTATTGCCAGAAACATTCTCCTGGAGCTGAAAATGGTGTCCATTATCCCTGAAAATCCTGCACTATGAAATGTAAAGAGGATCCACCATGAAATCCCAGGATATTAGTTAAGGGAAAAGAAAGGATTTCTTTCTGGGTAGGCATTAAAAAAATTATAATTCATAATAAATATATTAAAGTGAATACTCTATCTTGGTATAGTTTACAGTGATGGTCCAACTCCATATAATACCTCTTTATTGAGCTCTTACCATAGTATAGACACAGTGTATAAATGCAAATAGAGAAATTTTCTCTAAAACTCACAATTACTCTCTAAGGTAGGTTTGATTTTCCATATTGGTACTCTCTGTCTAATTAACAAATTAACTCAAAACTTAGTGATTTAACCCAATAATCAGCAGCTGTTATCTCTCAGTTTCTGTGTGTAAGGAATTAAGGGAAGCTTATATGGGTAGTTCTGGTTAGGAGTTTCTCATGAAGTTGCAGTCAAGAAGTTGATGAGGGTTGCGCTCATCTGAAATCTTGAGTAGGATTGGAGGATCTACTTCTAAGGTGGTTTACCCTCATGGCTGGTGCGTTGGTGTTGGTGGTTGACATAGTATATCAGTTCCTCTTCACCAGAGTTATCCCTTAGGGCTGCTTGATTGTCCCATGGCAGCTGGCTTCCCTCAAAGCAAGCAATTCAGGCAAGCAAAATGGAGGCTGCAGTGTCTTATGATCTAACCTCTGAATTCACCCAGTCACTTTTGCAATATTCTACTGATTGCACTGGTCACTTCTATTTAATATGGGAGAGATCTGTATATTCAACGTCACGAGGATCCTTGGTGGTTATTGTGGAGACTAGTAACCAAATGTAAATATTGCTTTTTCTATATTAGAGATTTAAAAAAAAATAGGCTCAGATGGTTCGAAATCAAAGGCACTATGCTTTCAACCACTGAACTAATGGAGTTGGGCTAATTGCTCCAAAGATGATTATTCTCCTATTAGAAATTCTCACTTCACCTTTCACAAAACTATAAGATATGTGGAGCAGCTATAATTGGTCTTATTTTGTAGATGATGAAATCTTATTGGTGAGACATCAGTTACTTAAGATCACTGACACTTTGGCAAACTGTTGACACAGGTGACCATCAGCACTCTAACTAAAAATGTTTTCAAGATGACTTTTCCAGGAAAGTTAAAATTCAACTAGTTTTATACTGCACTAGAGTTTTCCCTTTTTGCCATATTTTTTATTCAAATAGATCAAAAGCATCTTTCAAGCTTAATTGTAGTCTTGAGTCTCTTTACAACAGTACCAAACATATTATACACTAATCATATGTGAACCTGACATCATAACTTCAACCTAGAGGTGTGATTATAACTTCAGATAGTATGTATGAATATAACTATATATTATTATCTAATTCTTTAACTTTCTCAATGCTGTGCCTAGAACATATTAGATATTCAAGAAATATTATTATAACCATTATTTTACTTTACCTTATAGGGTAAATTTAGTTATAAAATATATACAATGAAACTGAAGTTTAGGCATTTAAGGGATGTTTTGGAAACTTGGTTCTAGATTCTATGGGATAAGTTCAGCATTTAATCTATATCTTTATTTTCTCTTTTTTTTTTTTTTAGAAATCTTTTTTTAAAAAGATTTTTTATTTATTTATTAGAGAGAGAGGGAGAGAGAGAGACTGAGAATGAGAGGGGAGAGGTCAGAGGGAGAAGCAGACTTCCCGCAGAGCCGGGAGTCCGATATGGGACTCGATCCCGGAACTCCGGGATCACGACCCGAGCCAAAGGCAGTTGCCCAACCAACTGAGCCACCCAGGCGCCCTCTTTATTTTCTCTTTATTGTATGTTTTAAACATTACTCTGCCATTCACTGTTCCCCATCTCCAACCACATTCCAAGGACTTTGGGCTTCAAAGAAAAACATAATATCAATCAAGGCATTAGTGTGTCTATAGGTCAATTTACCTAAACATATTCATATATTTGAAAGGTAATAAAGGAGATAATTATTTATATGAAGAAATGAATGGATAATATGACAATTTCTGGCTAATGATCGCATTGTAAGAAAAGAAATCACAGCATCTATTTAGAAACAGGAGAATCTTCCTCATATTTTCAGACTACTGAACAACTAATCAAATTTTTAGGCATATGGTAAGGACTGTTTGGATTACAGAATGAATCACAGATAAACTATTTCCTAAATCAGATGATTTGTGTTTTTTAACCATACTAGAGTATTAAGTCCACCTATTAGTAGTAATATTAATGGGACCAAGTAAAGCCTCTTTAACAATGCTTTAAACATACTTGAGTGTGTTCTAAAGAGTATCTCTACAGAGAATTGCTCTACAGAGAATTTCTACAGAAGTTCTAAATTTAATAAATCCTAGAATTGACTTACTGCCAATTGGATGAACTGAAGGACAAGAGATCTGTGTATCTGTGATTCCTGAAACATAGTTATCCAGAATCCTCATACTTATCCAGAATTTGCCTCACTGCTAAAGCTCTATAACCTCCGAGAGGGAATAAAGCTAATTACTGCTTTTATCATAGTATATTGGTTCAGGACCATTGCAATATGGCCCCAAGATGAGCCTGGCATGTGGAAGGCCAGACAACTTCAGATGTTTGACATGGACTGTGATCAATGGAATTATTCCATATATGGTGTTAAAAACAGAAAACCTAAATCTAGTCTCCTTCTTTGAGAAATATGAATGTAGGACTGAAGTCTGCTGTATCTAAGGAAACCAAGTGTTTTCTTTCCTTGCTTCCCAAAAATGTACTTCCCATCCCATATTCAGAAAACCGGGGCCCAGGATGACTCTGGACTTGATGAAACTGTGTCCTATTCTACTGCATGTTTCCATTGGTATATGCTTCTATCATTTCCTTGGGACTCAGAGGAACATAAACTGTAGTACAATAAAGAAAACCATCTAGATGTAAGAATAAGGTTGCATTATGCTGGGCACAGGTCTCATCAATTCATATGTATTTAATGCAGAAAATCCTCACAGATCTAGGGACGCAGAGATGTTAAGCAAATTTCTTAAGGTCACTGCTGCAGACTGGACATATATGTCCCTCACAATTTCAAGTGTTGAAACCTAATTCCCAGTGTGATCATATTTAGCGGTAGGGTCTTTGGAAAGTGATTTGGGATTAGTGTCCTTAAAAAAGAGACCCCAGAGAGGTCCTTTCTCCTTTCGCCGTGTGAGGGCACACTGAGAAGATTGTCATGTATGAACTAGGCTCTCACCAGACAATGAATTTGTTGGCTCATTGATCTTGGACTTGCCAGAATCCAGAACTGTAAGAAATTAGTTTATTGTGTTTATAAGCTATCTAATTTATGTGTTCTATCCTGGTCTCAGCCTATCATTAACAAGTATTGTGTTTGCACCAGCCATTGGGGTTCTTACATGATTACAAGGTGCCCTCAGTGAATCACCATCAGGGAACTTTGACAAAATAAATGTATTATTTATAGAACCTAGAAATTACACAGGATACGTAGGGCAGCACAGCAATGTCATGAGTAGAGAGAGAGCATGCATGCCTGGGGTTCTACTTTTATGGGGGCTGTGGATGGAGACTCAGGATTTCTTGAGCTCACTCTTTATTGGTGAATTTTTTTTTTATTGGTGAATTTAATATTCCTCCACAAGAGGGGAATTTAAAGAGAAAAAAAATGAATGGCCTAAGTTGTCAGTTATCAAAATCAAACATGATCTCTAAAACAAGAACCTTGGTATGGGGAGGTAGCCTGTCTCTGTATTTTAGTTGTGTGGCTGGCAATGTGTTTATTCACAATAGCCATCTTTGTTTGAAGTGTACGCCTCATCCATCAAAGTTGAAATCAGGCACTTATAAAACAAACACAAACACAAAAAACTTCTAAAGCTTCTATGGTATTCTGTTACAGAATAATGGATAATGTTAATGATAATAACATAATATTAATATTATGTCACTAATATCATATTACTATATTAATATTAACATATATTAATATTAATAACATATCAATAACATAATGATAATAACATAATAATGTTACAGCTCTAATGGACTAAGATGATGACACACTGAATAAGTAGCACATTGGGATTGGAAGACCGGTTGCTCCATAATCTGAATTCCAAACTGTTACTGTTGACTGGTGTATATGCTATAGTACTGGCTGCTATACACATATGAAACTATCCTCCTAGCAGAGCCCAGGCCATTGGTTTAACCCTTTTCATTTTTAAACCATGTCATGGACAGGTATTTTTGAAAGTCTCAGGAGATGTGAAAGATGTGAATGAATGATGGAGTTTTGAAGGACTTAGAGATACATTGGACCACTTAAGAATTTATAGGATCTAAACACTGAGGCAGAGGGTCTGGGAAATACAGAAAACCCAAGGAAGAAAAATCATCAGATTTTGGGTAGTTTGTGGGTTTGGTGTTTTTTTGTTCTAGCGTAAACTTAGTCAAAAAACCAGGAAACAGTTCTTCTATATTGGTAGAGTGGCATGATATCAACTAGCATTAACATTACATGGCATTAAAGCTTCAGTTAACTTATAGAGTGTGTCAATCTAAGTTGTTCCTGCCTCAGTAGAGAGCTGCCTTCTAATTCCAGTATCTGCTGGAGACAGTAAAGATGATGTGGGATAATATCCACAGACTTATGCTGTAATTAAGAAATGGAAACCCATACTTCCATTGACTGTCATGAAACAGGAAATGTAGGGGATAGGCAGCACATCAGATCTATTGCATATGGCAGAGAAAATTGGCTGAAAAGACTATTGTAAAATAACACTTACAGTCTTAGGATATGGTCTGTGTTTGCTAATACTATTTAATACCATTTAGTAAATGATTTATTGTACTTGGTAAAATAATGAATAAGAATTGGATCATTGCCTCTACAAAGAATTTTTCTGAGTTTAGACAACCCATTTAACTCTTAAATGCCAAAATATATTCCCTGGTTAAGTCACGATAAAACGGCTGACTTTACGCATGAGTTAATAATACTTAGAAAGAACATGGAGCATGTGTTTTATGCCATAATTGCAAAAATACCATAAAGAAGGTAGATGTACCTTTATAAAAAGTTAATGTGACCTGACTAAAACACATTAACTACCACGCAATTATAAAACAGTGTTTTGACTTTTCCCCCTCTTTTTAATCTCTTGTCATTTGTTTCCATAAAATGATGGAGAAGCCTAAGTACACTTCCTTCTTTTGCTTTCTGCAAGAACTGTGACACATCAAACACAGAATAGGTAAAATATGCAGAATGAGTATACAGCTGTAGGCCCCATCAGCACTGAGAACTGATTCCTTAATTGATCATGCTTTCATGAGCCTTCAGAATCACTGTCCAAACTGAATATAGAAAGTGGAAATCCAAGGCATGAGATAACTTTGTTGCCAGATACCATAAACAGATCCATAAGTTGAACTGGAGAGAGCTGCTAATTCTAGAGTTATTTTCAACATGAGGTCCTCAAATAAACTCCAGGACTGAGTTCTTTTTGCCTTCTCACTGGAAAGACTGGTTGGAATCAAAATGCCTAGTCACTTGACTATCTTTAGGAACAATATTCCTGGAGACTGTTGGTCATAGTGTTCCATTGTCTCCTAAATTTATCTACATTCTATAGCCAAAGGAGAAAAAAAATGACTAGAACCCATATACTAAAAGGTTTTACAAAGCAGGTGCAAAATTGCTTGGATAGTATACAGAGTTATATTTCAAATTTTATCTATATCTTAAAATGGAAAATATTTTAGACCCATGTCAGTATATAAATGCATAAATACAATGTTGATTGTTTTTTTGATAGTTGGTTTTTCTCAATTCTTTATTTTTTGGATTGATTTCTGTGACTACTAAGAAATTCTAACTAATTTAATTTTCACATTAACCCTGGGGAGTGTACGCTATAATATGTGTGGTTGATGGTTGTGTAAACTGAGCCAAAGAGCTTGCTTAGAACCTAAATTGATCCAGATCCTTTGATAAATAAATGGTGGAGGTGGAATTTGAACTCAGGAAGCTTGGTTCTTAAGTCCAGTCTCTAGCCTTATTTGCACAACTTCTATGCAGAGAAAAAAGTTGAGAGTCTGAAATATTTATTCAGTATATCTTATGTGTCACAATGTGTCAGATATAAGTGATGTAATAGTCATAATTCTCAAAGCACTTACTCTCTGGTTGTGGTCTCTTTAACATGTGATATGCTCTGAAACCAATTAAGATGAGACATGTAATCTGGCCAGTGCCTAGTAGAACCAAATGATCTCCCTTATTCTAGACACCATGTCTCTACTAATGCGGCTTAAACTTGCTGTAGATTTTTTGGTGATATTAGTGTCTCAGATTAAGACTGTGGCCATTCAAAATCCTGAAGTCCTGCAGTAGGAAAAAATGAGAGAGGAAGCTCATTAAGAGGGAGTGATGAAAGAAGCTAGAGAGACAAAACAGTAAGGTTTTGAAGGGTAGGCAAGAAATTAACAAACCACAGTTGACAATTAAGAGGAGCAATCTGAGGTGGCAGGAAGGATATGGTGTGATGATCAAAAAGAGACAAAAACTGAGCTCGCTAGGCCTGTATTTTCCTCCATGCTTTCATTCCTGAGCTCAGAGTAAAACTAGGGTTTTGAAGTGTGTTTGATTTTTTTTTAAATAACTTCTATGGAAAATTATAATGGGAAGGTAACATACTGGTCTTTATAATTTCTGTATGTTTCAGTAAAGTTGCCACAGAAACCGTTATCTTGTACCACACCTCAATTCAGATTTGACAGTAGTTTGGGGAGAGGGTGTCATGTGCATGTGAGTTTTAACGAATCTCATGGTTGATGGATATCAAGTGGGAATATTCCATGTGTCAGCCATATTTCTCTGATTCTTACCACAGTTAAGTATTTTTGGAAGTACCCAAGGACGTGTCCCCTGTGTGCTCATAAAGGAAATGAGTCAGAGACCCTAGAGCATCTTTGCCTTCACCTCTTCCAGCCTTCTTTGGGAATAGCCATTGCTACCTGCTTTGGTCACCGAGCCCTTCTCCTCAGTAGATGTTGATCTCCATTACCATCCACTGGACTGTGTAGCCCAAGTGGCTTCAGGGAATACCACTCCCAAGAGTGCCATTGTCATAGGCTGCCAGATTCTCCCACTGCATTTTAATCACATCCACTTCTACAAGGCTATCTTGTTCACCAGATAACACTGCTACCCATCAGCACAATGATGAATCTTGGAGCAGCTGGGATCCAGGAGCCCAAGTTTGCATCATATAGTTAGAGATACTGTATCTCTAAAATATCTATGGGTTTCCTGCACTGTTTGCATTTGCCCATCCGTGAAACAGTTTTTTCTCAAGTTTTTGCTTTAACAGTCCTTTGCTCTTCAGAAAACTGAAGTCAGAATACAAAGGGGTTTGGACTAGGAGATAAATTCAAGTGACTGTTATATGCTCAGAATCTCTCTTCTACTCCTGTAGCTTGTAGGACCCTGTTCTGCTTCTTTTAGGAACTATTAGCTTTAGTTTTGTGTTTCAAGGATATTCCTCCATCTTTCATGCTGATAGACTTCCTGGGGGCACAGCTCACCCGTTAGACCTGTCATAACTACCTTACTAGGCTCTGCGTTAAGTTCAACCCAGAACTCCTGCTACATGATATCATCGTTTACTGGTTTGCTTTGTGCTGCTTAGAAAAAGATATGCAGTAAATGAAAGGTTGGTTCCTTGTTATTCTGCTAGTCCACAATTTTGTTGCAACTACTCCCTCTCCATGGATTTATAAGCCCCAAAATATATCTGCTTTTCTCCACGGAGGAAAAACTTCTCCCCCAGAGTTTTGATCTGGGAAATTACTCCTGTCATTTGACACTTACTTGAAAAGAGGGACGAAGTGTCAATAGGTATTTGGTCTATATCAATACTATTTATTCAAGGTCAGTGCTGTGGGAAGTTCTTTATTGACTACTTATCTCCTGGGAATGATAGCTGAACACTCATGTTGGTCTCCTACAGGTTGTAAGGATCACACATTTCTTCTAGAAAGACCTGTATGTAGGCAGTAGGCCACAGGGCTCTGCCTGTTTTGGTATGTCCATTAGCACTGTGAGGACCATCAGATTACAAAAAACTTATTTGCTGTACTCTCCCAAAAAAGTAATATTTATACTTTCATTTAGTCTTTTCGATTCCCATGAGAAAGGTACAGTAGCTGAACTCTTGAATTAGAATTGTGTTTGAAATAATGGGAAGAAGAGGGAAGGAAGAAAGACATTTCTCCTCTAAAGAATTTCAAATTATGCCACCTATTGTTGCTGATCTTTAAGATGCACATGGGAAAAGACGGAGGGTTTGTGGAAGGGTGGCTACTCTCCCAGACGTGGAGGCCATGCACAAAGTCAGTTGGTAATGAGATTCTCCACAGCAGCAAACTGCACTGTCCATTCATATTTCTTTTCCACCTGTCCCCACAATGGTGTCTGTTTGCTCAGCCCGCATGCAACAAGGCTGTGTTTGTAAGTAAGGGCCCATTCATTGGCTGTCTATTTAGAAGTCTTGACAGAAAATCCCATGAAAAACTCCTCAATTCAAATTCCTCTTTAATGACTTGCTTCATTCACCAGAGATGGCCGGGGGAGGGTGTTTTGGGCTTGACTTCTTCCACTATGGGAGACAAGAAAGCATTTTTTATAAAGCTCCTGACGTGCTAAGGGTATTAAACAATAAGTCATGATAGATGATTGAATCTGAGGGAGACTCTCTCTGTCTCTCTCTCTCATTTTGATAAAACCTTTATCTGGTTCACAAAATAGGTAATCTCTTACTATTAATTGTGTTTTCAATTTGAAAAATTTAGTTGCTCTGTATGCCTTCCTTGTGACTCCCCACCCCCTCCCCTCCAGTGGATGTTGGTTGAGTGATTGGTTCTCTC
Source organism: Nasua narica (assembly GCA_028533885.1). Lineage (NCBI taxonomy): Eukaryota > Metazoa > Chordata > Mammalia > Carnivora > Procyonidae > Nasua > Nasua narica. Next base: position 16,122,727 of record CM052815.1, read on the forward strand.
CGGATGTGTTTCAATATCATATTGGGAGAATTACATTTGTTGATACTTTGGTTAACAAAATGAAAGGACGGGTGTAATTATCCCAAGTGTTTGGCTTAGATTGTCATTTAGTTAGTTGAGGTATATGGAGCATGAGAAAATACCTCTTTGTTTATTTGATTCTCTCTGTATTTCTTCTTAGTTTATAGAAGAAATCCACTTGGTACTAGGAAATCCAACTACTCAAACATTCCCTAATAAGATGATATATGAGGTCATCACAGTAGAACAAAACATGAGGGTTTCTCAGTCTCCCAGGTATTCCCTTTCTCGAGTAACTTTTTTCAGACTCTCACACTCATTGTTAAAGGATTTTCTCATAGACATCCTTAATAGTGTATGAGTTCTATTTCTTACCACTCATTGAAGTGAGGAGTAACATTTAATTCTTGAATTTTCCCCCTTTACAATGCATCATCCATGAATTTAGGGACTGTGTCTGACACATCCATTTCTGGATACTTTCTGCTCAAAATAGCACATGGCATGTTAGTATATGCCCAGTTAGTATTTCTTGAGTGAAGAAATGAGAAATGATTGATTCATAGTCTGCCATTCTTTGTTTTTCCAAAGAGCCTTTAGAGGAATTTTCCCAAGTAGAGAACAAGTTGAAGAACACTCAGTGAATTCTTGATTTGCCATTAAATGTTTTGTTTATCTTTGTTTTTCAACATTAGATTGCGAAGTAATGAAGGTAAAAATATCGGTAGCTTTCTGTCCTCAATGAACTTAGATACTACGGTGATGACAGAAAAACAAAACAAAAAACAAAACAAAAACTGCTCAGAGTTGTTAAAGAGAGAAACTCAGTGTGCTGGGATTTCAGACAAGAGAAAGTTTACTTTTTGCCGTGGGAATTAGGAAGTCTTCATGAGGAAGCTTCTAGGGTGAAGCAAATGTGGTTTGTGCTTCAGGTACAAAATTTAAGAGATGGTCCACAATCCTACTAAGATTAATCCTTTTAATGCAATATGTTACAAAATCAATATTAATAGCAAAAAGTATCATGATGAATAAAATATTATGTTTTAAATAAAGTATTACTGTTTTTCCTTTTGCCTTAGGCTCCATTACAACATGGCATGGTCAATGTTTTATAAACAGAGGCTCAGGAGAGTTGACCATCAGCTTGGAAGAGGGGAAGAGAAGATGTTTTGGGCAATCTGGAGTCACTGATTTGACCAAACAGAGCAACACGTAGTGGGTGTTAATAAGATTCCAGGTCATAAGTCAAAGATTTAGGTCACAAGTGTAGTATATGACTAAATTATGAATAATCTAGAATCTCTGGCTTTATTATGTAAACAATGGGGAGCTGTTGAAGATTTCTGAGTGGAGAAACTGATATCATATTAAAAGTAATAATAACAAATACTCTTTTATTTTTAATTAAAAAAAATTTTTTTATTGTGTTATGTTAGTCACCATACAGTACATCATTAGTTTTTGATGTAGTGTTCCATGATTCATTGTTTGCGTATATAATACCCAGTGCTCCATGAAATCCTTGCCTTCCTTAGTACCCATCACCAGGCTCACCCATCCCCTCACCCGCCCTCCATTCTAAAACTCTGTCTCCCAGAGTCCATAGTCTTATGTTTCATCTCCCACTCTGATTTCTCCCCCTTCATTTTTCCTTTCCCCTGATGTCCTCCATATTATTCCTTATGTTCCACAAATAAGTGAAGCCATATGATAATTGACTTTCTCTGTTTGACTTATTTCACTTAGCATTAATACACTTTTAAAAGTCCTTCAGGGAGTTAAATCTGACAACAGGATGAAGATCTCTTCCATTGTTTTTGTATCTTTGTTTAAAAGGCAATATATTAGAAAGTTGCATCAATTTGTGCCCTTTGATGAGCATCAAGTTCTAAAACAGAGTTTACTATTTGATCTGAATATTTTCTGACTTTGCTTAATCCACTTTATCATATAATAAAAATGCCACTGAAACCATATCCTCACGGAGAGATCATTACCTAATTAGGCCATGCTCATACAGCTCTGTTGGGAGGTTCTGTCTCTTGCTTTTACTCTTCTAAGACAGCAACTTCTCCTTCATTTCTGAGTGACATATTTATTTTCCAGAACATATTAATGGTTTCAATAAGTTTACAGTCTCCTTTTCCTCTCTTCATAACATTTGTCTGCTTTTGGTGACATCCTAGTTCTGTTATCTTTTATGTGTTTGTTTCAAAGTTTAACTCTGAGAAAGCTGACATTTTTTCCTGATCTCCAGTATTTAGTATTTCCAGTATTTGATACCTTTGTCAAACCCTATTTAAATAGATTTTGATTCAATTTAATGGTATTTTCCTAAATGTATTTGCGAACTATACACAACAGTGGGATCCAGGCTAAGTTTTCTGAACTTGGTGGGACTAAAAGGGCACAATGTCTACAACTTAATCTAAAATAGTTTGACCAAAAGAAATAGACACGAATAACTAAGAAATAATGTTATAGAGTAAAAAGCATTAGAAGTGAACAGTGTGGAATGGAAAATTGGGAAAGCTGAAGGGGAAAATGCCAACAATTGGTGAATCTAGGTGAAGGGTATAGAGGAGTATACTTAAAATATACTTTTTTTAAAAAATCTTTAAGTTTTTATTCAATAGCAAGTGGAGGACCTCTTGTTCCATACTCTTCAATAAGCATATTTTTTAAATCCTTGGCAGATGAATCAGAAATGTTGTTAAAACATCATTGACATAGTCACATATATGTCATCTATCCCCATTAACTAATATTATTGAAAGAGTAAGAAGAAAAATAAAAATACCATGAGACTTACAACCCTGATGTTTTCAGTAATTTTTTTTCTAGAGGTAGGCCCAGAGTTTGAGAGGGTAGCTGTATTTGTATGAGTATTTAAGAAATAAGGAAGAAAAGAGACTATACCAAAGAATTTATTTTCTCTCATTTTTTTGGCTGAAGTCCCAAACTGAAAGAAGTTATTTTGGATTTGATCCTATTTCTTGTTTGTAGGCCTCAAAAAACAAAACAAAACAAAAAACACATTATTATTTGTCACTAGATAACACACATAGTATAAGAATCTGGAGCATGGAAAAACCACCAGGGCCTTTTTTGAAAGCAGAGATCTCAACTGAGGTAATGCTGCTTCTGCAGTGCAAAATCGGTCTCTTAGACCTGAGAACTGCATTTCTTTCCCTCTGAATCTTTTACAAATATTTGCCATTTAAAGATTTATTCATTTACTTAGAGAGAGAGAGAGAACAAGAAAGAGAAAGAGAGCATGGGTGAGAAGGGGAGGGGCAGAGAGAGGGAGAGAAATCATGAGACTGATTCCCTGCTGGGCGTGGAGCCCCACACAGGGCTTGCTCTCACACATGACCTGTGCCAAAACCGAGAGTCAGAGGCTCGACCCACTGAGCCTCCCAGGTGCCACAGTCCTTGCCATTTAATATAAATGTGTAGGACACAGTGATCATCACTTAATTTTCAGTTTCTCATAGCTTTTTTTCCCCCATACCAATCTTACAAGAACCATGGGGTTTTGAATTGTTTACTGATTTTGCTTTGAGAATATCTAGAAAACATTGGAGTAAGGTGTGGCAGGTACAGCTAAACCTGGCTCAGGTGTTTCTTATCATATGTCACCTCTGGTTACCCACTTAAACAGGACTTAAAGAAAATAGCATTCCACTTTGTAGTTATCTAATTGAAATCAACCCAGTCAGTCACAAACCCTTCCTTTCCAGAATCACTGGACTTTAATAGAAAAATTGATTAAATACTAGGTAAATTGGTATAATAAAAAGACAGCCTGAAACTGATAACAGTTGATACAATGTGATCTTTGATATTGTGTCACCCTACGGCAAGTACTGGCTTTAAAGTCATGGAGAACAAAGTTCTCCGGGTTAAGGTTACATACTAAGTCCTCAGATTTTTTTTTTTTTTTTAAGATTTTATTTTTAAGTCAGAGAGAGAGTACAAGCAGGCAGAGAGGCAGAGGCAGAGAGAGAAGCAGGCTCCCCGCCAAGCAAGGAGCCTGATGCAGGACTCGATCCCAGGACCGTGGGACCATGACCTGAGCCGAAGGCAGTGGCTTAACCAACTGAGCCACCCAGGCGTCCCAGATCTTTTTTGTTTGTTTGGCTATGTCTCTCCTTCTGAACATATAAACTTGAAAAGAGCTGTTTATTTTTTTCTTTGTGTCTAGTTTTTCATAATGGCAAAAATAAAAAGAGAATACTATGTAGTTTTCCGAAAGGAAAATAAACCATCTAAAACCCTACCAATGAACACAACGGTGATTTCAGTTGAGTTTCTTCCCTTTCTCATCTTCGCACACATGCATAGGTGTTCTGCATCACTGAATTGCAACAAGTATTTTATGTTCTATGTTGTTTCACCTTACATTGTATGACCTGTGTTAGACACGAAAATATCAGGGTGGATCATATACGTTCTCCAGTGTAAATATTAATTAGTATTTGTAACTTTATTTTGAATGATCACAAAATGTACATAAAATGTGGTAGTCACACCATAATTTTTAACAGTACCCCTATATTTTTGATATTTATTTCAGCTCCAATTTTCTACTATTTTGGATAATGCTACAATGCCTTTTTCCCCCTTCTTCAAGTTAGTTCTTCTTGACAAATCACAGGGTGAAAGAATGTGGTTCTTTCATGGCCTTGAATACATATGACTCATATGTATGACGCAAGTTGCAATGTTGACAGCCAGGTCTAAGTGTACCACAATCAGCTAGATGTTATATTTTTAATGCATTTGTTTTTGCAATCACTGATACTGCAGGGAAAATTTAATGTCGTAAGAGGGATTATTATAGTCAGACCTTAACCTACTCAGAAACTTGAAGAATTATATTCATTTAAGTCATTGCTACATTAATGATTAAAAACATTTTTAACTTCATAGACTGTGTATTATGACTCAATTACCCTTATCCTTGTTAATTCTCTTCCTCTGCTATAATAGTTTTATTGGGATACATTATGAAACTTGTAGAACCATAAATAGTCATGGATCATATTGCATTCTGAAAAGAGTGAATTCTGTTGGAATATAAATCCAAATGAAAAAAGAAACATGCACATTTTAACAATAAGGAAAGAGGACAATATTACATAATATTTTTTCCCTCTGAAAATCCTTCAGCTTTGTACATACTTACAAATAGAATATATCCTGCTTTAATAATCAAATGGAAAACATCTTTCTTTAGGAGATATAATTTTGTTATTCAGTTACTCACATATTCTTTAACCCACTGAGCCACTCAGGCACCCCTCAGTTACTCACATATTCTTGAGCAATCTTTGCTTTCCTAAGTTTGAAGAAGGAAAATGTACCTAAAGTAGAGATGAATGAAATTAAGGGTCAGAGTTGGCCAATCTGAAATCACAGGCAGAGCGAGCCTTTGAGAAGCCCAAGCCTTACCTCTTTTTCTCTGTGTGAAGTTGTTTTCTCTCACGCTCTGTGGCCTGGATTCTCGAGACAGGGTCCTTTGTTTTTTCCTCAAGTGATTTTTGTTTTTGAGGCTTACACGTTGGACCAAAGCCTGGGAAATGTGGGTGTAACCAGTACATTCTCTTTTTGGAAAAAATGGATAGATTACTTCGGCATAATACCAGAGCTAAGAATAACTCCAAAGAGCCTATAGAAGTTGGCCTGGGTTTTAGTCTTTTACTCTACCTTGAAGGCTTTGACGACTGAGTAACGGTGTCCCTGTTTTATTCAGTGAGGATATCTGACTATGACAGTGAGGATACCAAGTTCAATTATAAGGCCCCACATATATGTGTGTGTGTGTGTGTGTATGTGTGCACGTGCATGTGTGCGCATGTGTTTGTATGTTTAATAACAGTGAAGTTTTAAAATTATAAATTAATATATGCTTATTATAAAAAGTATGTGATATTAAACTGTACAGGGCATAAAGTGTCTTCTCATTTGCTTCCCACCAGTATTTTAAAAGTTAATCAATATTCATAATTCCATATGTTATTCTAGAGATGTACTATGTATTTCAATACAATTTTGATGTATCACACCAGTCATGTTTTTTTTCTATTCAGTAATATACCACAGAACATTATTATTATTACCTCATTATAATAATTCAAAATTGTAGATAATATTGAAAACATAGATAAGCATAAAGGAAAAAAGTAGCTCTTTGTACATTACCAGAATTTTGTTCATTTATGTTATTTGAGTAACATTTGGATCACACCATATATATTGTGTTATGATTTTTTTCTCTCAGTGTATTTTGAGCATTTCCCACAGGTTTAAATGTTCCTCTATGACATGATATATTGTGTTTATTTTAAAAATACACACCAGCATTCATTTTGTTCACTTTGTATTGTTGGATATTCAGGTTGTTGTCAATATTTTTTTTAGTATTATTAGGAAAGCTTGCATAAAAAGTCTTATGCATCTGTTCACTGATTTCATGGTTTCCAAAAATCGTAATTGCTGACTTAAAGCATTTAAAACTTGTTGAAATATTGTTAAATGGTACAAAAGATCAGTGATGTTGGTACATAAACCATGGGATCAGCTGTAATGTTCCTGAACTACCAACTTAAGATTAAATGGTTACAAATGATCAACTGGTATAACTCTAGTTAACAATTCCTTATCAAAATGATTTAAGTCTCTAATACAAGAATATTAAATATGAAATATGCTAAAATATTAAATTCTATATAAAATATAATGAGTATAAAATATCATTTTTATACATTTCTGCCATCATCTCTGTCATTCTGTGTATTCTCAGGATAGGCTGGGGTATGCTGTAATAATAACCTGCAGATCTCAATGACGTAAAAAAGGAATTCTTATTTTTCTGTTTATGTAACTTTGCTGTTGTGTCTGTGGCACTGCTTTTCTTTATATTTACTCCAGGAACCATGCTGTAGAAGCAGTCTTTATCTTGCTTTTAACTGGTCTTACGGCATAGGGAAAAAAGGTGGTGGAACCATAGATGGTCTTGAACTTGTGCTCAGAAGAGACACACATTACTCCTTCACAATTCATTAGCCAAAGTGAGTCAAATTGTCATTGCTCACATCAGTGGGGTAGAGAAATAGAATTGTCCCACTATGAGAGGCAGTGAAAGCTACATGATGAAGCTTTCTATGAATATGGCAGGAATGTTCAGTTCTCTCCCATGGAGTAGGAGCAAATATTTTAGACCAGAATAGAATCTACCCACATCTTGATTCTGGGTTTTCAAATTGGGAAGGACTGACATGATCCAATGCTATATTGCAATGCGAGTACAAGCCTCCATTTGTTCGAAAGCCTTCCAAGTCCTTGCTCTAGAGGTAATATATAAAATGAGTGATTTCACAGGATGAAATCTCTACAGTATTCAGTATTTAAATATCCAAAACTTTGTCTTACCCACAGAGACTTTTATAAATTATAACCTCCCTTGCTACCCCCTCCCCATCTTTTTTTCCCGAAAGCTATTGTATAAGAAAGCCATCACACTGCAAGAAAGGTTAGCAGGGAAACTTTCCTCAAATGTAAGGTCCGTACAAAGTCTCTTCTCTGTGTGTATGTATATCTAGAAATGCTCTTTGCAGTTTAGAGAAGAGTAGGGAAAACTTTTTTATAGCCATCTGCAGCTTTTTATGATAAAAATTCTTCCAGTACTTGTGTTGATTACAAAACCGTCTTTCTACAAAATCCATTCTCTCTGTTTCCTCTCCCATTATCAGAAGCAGCTTCAAATAAAACTTCTCTCAGATAAAATGTTACAACAGTGAATTTTGTAGTTTAAATGTTTCATCTTATATCAAGGGATTCAATATAATCTAATATTAAATGGGCAGAAGCATTGAGATATCTTGGGGGGTAAAATGGCTAGGTTACATGAGAACAAAAAGTAGAATATCTAAGGTCCTATGTATACATAGCATGATTGCTGACTCTCAATTTCCATTTATCACCCTTGTATGCCTCATATAAAACAGTAATCTATCCACTTGCAGTTTCTGAAGTCAGTTATACCTCACATTCTAATCCTTGCCTTCCTAGGAGATAAATCTTATTTCTTGACTCTTGTGTGGTGTGAATGCAGGAAAGTCTAAAAGACTTTAAATCATGTTTTTAATGTGCTCATATCTTGCTGTTGCTGTCTTTTGCTCCTTTGTACGTGGACATGTTTTCATGGAGATGAATTTATTTTAATTTTAGCTTCATTCCACACCGAGTTAATAGAGAATAGCATTGTAGCTTACTGACTTTTCTGTTTGCTTGAGTTTTTGCAAAGTTGACATTCAGGATTTTCTGTATAGCTTGTCACTTAAGATAATGGATACTTTGTTGATTGGTGGTGCTGGCCCATATTCTTCCCAGGGTCTGGGAAAACTAAATTCAGTAACTTCAGTTCCAAGGTCTCCCCATCATCTAGGTCTGAGGTTATTGATGATGCTTCTTTTTTCATTGAATTATAGTAAGGCCTTTGTACATTTTAAGCTATCTCCATAAACAGCTTTTTGGTCATGGAAGATTGAATATAGCTACAGTAATATAGTTTCCTCCAGGGAAGGAATCTAATGGGGTAGATAGGGGGGAGAAATGAAAAATGTCTCATTAAGCTTATTCTGCAGGCTAATGTAGATAGTTGTAATAGAAACTTCATTTCTGGCATCAGAGTGTGTTTCAGTGGTTTTCAAGCTCTCTGCTCAGAGCTATGAATGAACTTGGAACATGTGTTCATGAGTTTGCCCACATGTGAATAGTATATATTTGGGAGCAAGCACGATGATGGTCAGTGCTGTACAGTAAGAATGGAGGCATTTTGTGTATTTCCAAGACAGAGATGCCTTAGATCACTTCTCTGCATGTCTTCCGTTCACTGCTATCTCTCAGGAACTTGTTTAACTTACTGCTTATTTCTCTTTGGCTCCTCAAATTGCTTATTCTTATAACTTCCCAGTACCACAAATTTGTACAGAAGAGCTAGAAGTACTTATCCTTTTCTCCATTTCCAGTTTTTGAACCATTACTCCTTTATCATCACATTAAAAATAAAATTCCTCTGAAGCTCATACTACATTGTTAAGTTAATCTCTTATTCCTCATTTAGGAAATCTTATTAACTTATTTGTTTATTTACTGGGGTTTTGGGTATATGGTCCATTGTCTCCCTCTCCACCTAGACACTATTCACCATCCTGAACAAATTCATAGGATGGTTGTGAAAAACACAACACCTTAGCTGTAGTGTTATTTGACATCCGTTACTAAGAAAGGAACTACCGGTATACTTTGGTGACTCATTTTTATGAAACATAGTAAAATATGTGCCATAGCTTCACTCATGAAATCTTAATTTGTGAATATATAAAACCAATTTGTGTCATCATAGTTAACTTTTTGTTTTACTCTCAGTACACCTGATTTTTAAATGCCATTTCTACTCATTTGCTTGTCTTGATTTCTGTATTTCTGTTGTCCACATTTTGCTTCTTAAAAATACCTATTTCCATGGCTTCTGTGATGCCATTTACATGGATCTATTCAGGTAGTCATAGCCAAATAGCACAAACTGGGAGATTTCAACAAACATTTACTTTTTTCACCACTGCGAAAGCTAGAAGTCCAAGACGAAGATGCCCTCAGGGCTGGTTTCTGGTAAAGGCTGTCTTCCCAGCTTGTAGATGGCCATCTTCTGGCAAAATCTCTTTTATGTTTGTGTGTGGAGAGAGAGAGAGAGAGAGAGAGCGAGCATGCACACTCTCTGGTATCTCTCTTTTAAAAGGTTTACTTATTTATTTTAGAGAGAGAGAGTGGGAGGGTCAGAGGGAAAGGGAAAGAGAATTTCAAGCGAACTCTGTGGTGAGTGGGAAGGCTGATATAGAGCCCAATCTCACAACCCTGAGATCATTGAACTGAGTGGAAAACCAAGAGTCAGATGCTTAAGGGACTGGGCCACCCAGGCATCCCTAGTGTGTCTCTTCTTATAAGTACACCACTCCCATCAGATCAGGACCCCACCCTTTTGACCACATTTAATCTTAAACACCTCCCTGGAGATCCTGTGTTCAAATAGTCGCTTTGAGAGTTAATGCTTAAACATAAGGATTGGCGGGTGGAGGGTGGGGTAGGAGGAGCATAATTCAGTCCAAAGAGCTATTCTTTACAGGTTGCAATACAAATTTCTTAACTTCCTGTGAGAGCTATAGTTCATTATGCTTATTTTAAAGGTAGGAAAATTGATTACATAAAGGCTATGACTTCAGGATTGTTCTTCATCTGTAAGAGATTATATGCATAGTATCTTAACAAAATAAGGAGTTTAGTTTTCTCAAATCATAGGAATTCCAAAAATAAGTCCAGACCTCATATAGTGACTAATAAAGTCATCAAGAACATAGACTCCTGTGCATCTGCCCAAACAATCATGGTAGTGGTATGGTGTTTATTTTCATGCCTGGTACCTCATGGGATACAATATTACTATTATAGCAATAGATTACTATTACACTATTACATCATCTTTTATGTCTTCCATTCTGACCTGTATGCCTCCTATTTCTTTTTCTTGCTTTATTGCACTGGCTAAGACTCAAAATACTATATGAGATCAGAGCGATAAGAGTAGCTTCCTAGTTATTTAAAGCAAGCAAAAACTAATTTTGAATCTGTTATTTTGCTTCTCATTTTACTATTATGAAGCTATTCTCTTTCCCTTTGAGATCCAAATACATGAAATTTGGATTATTGAATCAAAAACTTATGAAACTCACCATTTCTGCATTCCTGCCATGTGTGTTTACTCTGCAAGGAATCTCTGAGCGAGGGGCTCCTGGGTGGTTCAGTTGGTTAAGCATCAGCCTTTGGCTCAGGTCAGGATCTCTGGGTCCTGGGATTGAGCCCTGCAAGGAGGTCTCTGCTCAGTGGGGAGTCTGCTTATCCTTCTCCCTCTGCCCCTCCCCCCACTCATGCTCTTTCTCTCTCACTCTCTCTCAAATAAATAAATAAAATCTTAAAAAAAAAAAGGCTCACTGAATGAAAAAGCATTGTTTTTCCCTGGCTGAGGTCATAGTAGTGAGACAGATAGATTAAAGACAAAACAAAACAAAACCCCCAAAATAGTGGTGAGACTGCATGTCCTTGCTTGTGCCCAATTTTAAGGGAACACTTAGTCTTACACCATTAGATATGATATTAACTGTAGGAATTTTTTTTTTTCAGATTAACCCTATCAAGTTGAGAAAGTTCTCCTCTATTCCTTTCTGAGAGTTTTTATCATGAATAAGTAGTGAACTTTGTCAAATACATTTTCCTAAAGTAATTAATATGATTATGTGATTATTTTGTCTTGGCCTGTTAGCATGGTGGATTATATTAATTGTTTTTTTAGAATATTAAGCCAGTCTTGAATCCCGAGAATATACCCTACTTTCTCATACATATAGCATAAAATTATTTTTATATATTGCTGAATTCTATTAGCTAATCTTTTGTTAAGGATTTTTGTATCTACATTCATGACAGATAAGATATTGGTCTATTGTTCTGTTTTCCATCTGTGCTTGTCAGGTATTAGTATACTACTGGCTTCAGAAAATAATGTGAGAAGTATCCTATCCTCTATCACTTTCTACAAGAGTTTGTGTAGAATGAATGGTAATTTTCTTTAATGTTTTGTTAGAATTCTCTTTTGAAACTAGCCCAAGGATTTTTTTTTCATTTTAAGGATTTTTTAAATTATGACTTCCATGCCTTTAGCAGTTAAAATGCTATTCAGATATTCTATTTCATAATTGGTGATTTGTGTTGGATTGTGCGTTTGAAGAAATTTATCTATTTTATCTAAGTAGTCAAATATTTACGTGTGTAGAATTATTTATTCTCGTTCGTTTTTTTCAAACAGTATTCTCTTAATATCCCTATAATGTCTACATGCTCTGCAGTGATATTCATAGTTTATTGCTGACATTGGCAATTTGTGTCTTTATTTTTCAGTTTTGCTAGAGGTCTGCCAATTTTACCAATCTTTTAAAAAAACAGTTTTTGGTTTCATTGGGGCTCTGTATTTTTCTGGGTTTTAAAAAAATTGTATTTGAGAGAAAGAACGAGTGAGCACGAGTGGGGGTGGGGGTATAGAAGGAGAGGGAGGAACAGACTCCCAACTGAGAAGGGAGCCCGATACCAGGCTGGATCCCAGGAGCCCGAGATCGTGACCTGAGCTTAGCCGGACACTAAACTGAGTCAACAGGCGCCCTGTATTTTTCTGTTTTTAAGATAATTGATTTATGTTCTTATTATGTCCTACCTTCTGATTTCTTTTGTTTTTTTTTCTCTTTTTCTTCTAATGTCTTAAGGTGGGAACTCAGATTATTGATTTGAATTTTTCTCTTTCCTAATAAAAGTATGTAGTGTTATAAATTTCACTCAGCTTTGTTTTAGCTGTGTTTTATGAATGTTGATATTTCATATTTTCGTTATCATGCAGTTAAATGTACTTTTGGTCTCCTTTGACAAGACATTTCTTTGCCACTTGTATTCTAAATACGTTGTATAATTTTTAAGTATTTGGAGATTTATCTGTTACCTTTCTATTATCAATTTTTAGTTTGATTCCATTATGATTAGAGAATAAATTGTGTAATTTCAATATCTTTTAATATTCCACAGTTTATTTTATGGTCCAGAATATGACCTATTTTGGTAAATGCTTCATGTAAACTTTAAGAAATGTATATTCTGCCATTATTGATGAGAGTGTACTATAAATGCTGATTAGATCCAATCCAAGGGTGGTTTTGAGTTCTTCTGTAACATTACTGATTTTATATCTAGTTATTCTATCAACTGTTGAGAAACAGATATTAAAATATTTAAGTATAACATTGTATTTAACTCTTTCTCCTATCTGTTCTATTGGTTTTTCTTCACATATTTCAGAGCTTTGTTGTTTGATGTATACATATTTAGGATTCCAATGTCTTCTTTGTAGATCGATCTTGAAAAGCCACTTAAATTCTTTTTAGTTCCGGTTTCCTCTTCAGTGAAAGACCGATGATGGAAAGAAACTCAAATCACAGGGTTATTGAGAGAATCAAATATGTGAAAATATTGTCTGAACCAGAATGTGTAAGATTAATGTCTAGAGGTATTATTATCAAATGGGGAGGGGAGAAAATATTATTAATAACAAAATAACATCTTTATCTCTCTTAGGAAAAATAAGGTTTATGCCCTATTATTTCCTGAGCCAGACATATAACACATTTTTATCAATTTATTGGGAATGCAAAATACATATTAAAATATTACTGAATGTTCTTTTGCCATATTAGGTGCCAAAGGAGATTAATGGAAGAAAGGTCCTATACTTAGACCTCAAAACACTAGGGGATCTGAGATGTTATAGCACAGAGACAGTATTTTCACCGTAATATCTTAATTGAGCATAGACTAGAATAGCAAACTCAAATAGTGCTAAGGTGAGTATTTGTCAGAAATGAGTAAAGTTGGTTATACGTATACAGGAATGATTGAATGGATTATTAAATGAAAATAACAATGGCTTTGGGATTATAGACGGTAATTGACATTCATCCCCTCTTTTTAGCATTCAATAATGACTTCAGAGAACCATATGGAACATTAAAAGGGGGATTGACTCAGCTACCATACTGTAATGCTTTCAGGGAGAGAATGCAGGTCCCGTATGACAGGTAGAATCGTCAACTTTCCTACATGTTTCCCATCTTCTGATATAGCTTCCCTGTGTTGTCTGGAGTATGGGTGAACTAAGATGGGATTTTTACCCTATGATTAGATTACCTTATACAAGAAAGGTGATGGGAGTTGGCAGATGCAGTTAAGATCCCTAATCAGTTGCCTGGGAGTTCACCAAAAGGGAGATTATCTTGAATATGCTTCCTCTCCTCAAGTGAATTCTAATGGATTCATGCTGTCCTTGTAAATAGATTCACAATAGGAGACACTCCAGCTGAACTTAAAGAAACAAACCAGCATGAATTCTATGGGCACAAGAGAATGAATCCTGCCAATAGTCCTATAACCTTAGAAGAATACCCTGAGCCATTGATAAGATCCCCCTGTCTAGCTAACATTTTGATTTCAGCCTTGTAAAACCCGGAAAAGAGAACCCACTGAAATTATGCCCAAATTTCTGACATATAGTATTTGTGATATTCAGACACCTGACTGGAGATGATACTTTCTTTATGGAACTTCAGCCACTTATTAGGATGAAATATCTTGAAACAACTTGTTTGCTAACTGGTGATATAATCTGGAGAAAGGATGATTTTACAGTAATCCTGATTTCCTTCTCTATCTTCCTTCATCCACTCTCTTAACCTGTTTACCTTCTTTGCTGAACTCCCAAATACTGCACTTTAGGAGGCTCATGTACTCTATATCTCCAGTTCTTGAATCAACTCTTACCTATCCAGGCAGTCTGAGAACCTCATTTTTAGCCTCTGTTATGGAGGTTGTATAGGGACACTGGTTCATTTTCCGCTAGTGCATCAGAGTTTTGAATTAGAATCATATAAAATGCTTTGACACAAATCAAGGCAAAAATGGAAAATGAGCATTGCCAAGCCTAGGTTCTTACTCTCCATCCTTGAATTCAATGCATTTCCTTTAGAGAACTGTGACGAGTTGTAGTCATTTCTTTGCCTGCATGTTTATTGACTGTGCCTCCTCATAGCTGGTATATGTCCATGGAGACAAGGAGTGTGTCTGTTTTGTTCTAGCAATAACTAGAGTCAAGTAAAGAACTTGACATAGAGTAGCTCAATATATATTTTTTGAATGAATACCCTGTCGTCTAAGGTGCCTGATAAGTGTTCTGCACCTCCTTCCTCTGTTGCGTTTCTCCCCCGTGTAATCAAAAGGTTGCTGAACAAGTACAAATCATAGCCCGAGGCTTAAGGTATTTATAATTTAGTTGAAATGAAAGGGAAGTCATTAATAAGAATGATTCCAAAAAAAAAAAAAAAAGATATATACAGCCCAGAGAATGAGTCCTAATGAGCCAGGGGAAGGAATTACTCACATGGGCTGAAGAAATCAGGGACAGATTCATAAAGTAGGGAGTTAAAAATGGACTCAGAGTATCAGGCAAAGGTTTAGGAGGAAAGAAATATCTGGGGCAGAAGACTTGATTTTATCAGTTGATTCACAAGAGGTTTACAGTGGGTAAACTTCCATCAGCTGCTGTATTTATGCAGGCTTTATTATTGTTATTGTTGTAGATAGTTTCCAGGTAGTTGTGGCTACATAAAAATCTAGTCATGCATTCAAGAAGATAATTTTCTATTTAAAACAACAACAACAACAACAACAACAACAACAACAACACCTAAAGGTTCCTCTAATTTTCATATGTGAATCAATTTCTAGACCCTCATTTTTCATCTTCGGTATAAGACCCCTTTCTCTACACACACACACACACACCTCCATTGTTTTGTGTTTTGGTCTGACTTGAGGATTGTATCCTTTCTAAAAAACACAAACATGAGACAGTAAGTACCAATTTGATTTTCCTTGATGTCATTCTGTTTATGTAATAACCAGACCATGACCAGCTTCTTTAATGAGATTTAATGAGATCCATTGGCTTATCGTAGACTTATCAGAAACATTGATGCCTTATATTAATGAAAATTAGTAGAAGATTTTATCTCCTGTCATTAAGTGAATTCTCATTTTGTTGTTACTATTGTTCATAGATCAAAGGAAAATCCATCAAAATATCAATTATCAATGTTTCCAGGCTCTACTGGTATTTAGTGAATAAAATGTGTCAGTTTTATTTTACCTTGTGCTAAAACCTTTTACTACCAGAACTTGGGTATGGATTTTTCTGTCGGGATCATCTCCACTCTTTCTTTGTAAGGAACAGGACTCTTTTCTAATATCTGGAGCCATACTATTTTATACCAGGATAGATATATATATATACACATATATATATGTATATATATATATATACACTCTCTATATATATCTATAGAGAGAGAGTTAATAGAAAGAGAGTTAATAGTGGAGAAGAGTAATGACAATTATAGAAGCAAAGTAGGATTAACCCATAAGGCCAAATGGCAGCCAGTCTTTATTCATACCATTCCTATTGGAAGTCTCACTGGAAGATGAAAAATATAACTCAGGGATTCCCTAAGAAGGCTCATCCTTATAAGCTTATAGATTCCTTCTGCTGGGTTCTCTGTGCTGGTTCAATATCTAGTGCTCAATTGTCTTATCTTCAAATATAAAAATAAATATATTTCTGTAACCATTAAAAGGTATTCATTATCTTGTGATTTGACTCAATTTCAAATTTAACATTTGAATCAAAATAGAACCAAATAATATTAAGGAATATTTCTTTCTTCTTTGCATAGTATACATTTTTTAGAAACAGCTCCTTAAATTAAGGAAAGAAGAGAAATACTATAGGATGGGAGAAAGTGAAGCAGAATGTGTATTTGGTCACCTGAGGTCAACCCACCTTTCCCTTGTAACTGTGCCTCTTGCTCTTCAAAAGAGATTGACCATGTGGTAATTGAGCTATATAGGATCAGTTGCATGGTTTATTCCCTCTCAAAACAGACTGCAAATATGCATGAGAATTCATCAGCAAAGTCAGAAATAACATGGGAGAATCTGCAGGAAACTCAGCATCTCCCACTTAGGAACCATGTCTCTCATGTAGGACATCCCTCTCAACCTCCTCCCCATAGAATATGTCACTTCATCTTCTGGATATCAGGTGTGCTATTATTGTGCCATATTGTGTTCAATGTACATGTCTATCCATCTGTGTTCCCTATTGGACTGTTAGTTCATTGAAGAATAGGATAGATTCTGATTAATTTTTATCGTAGGGTATCTTTCTTAACATCAGCTTCAGCAGTAGACATTCCAAAATAAATTGTGCTTGTTGAGAGGTGACACTACTGATGTACTTCCAGTAGGCTATGAATTTAAATTTTTGTTTTACCCAGTTTCATATGTGAAGATATGCATGTATAGATCAATACATGGATGGATGGATGGGTGAATGGATGGGTGCATGCAAAGATAGAGAATCTAGATGAGGTTCATTGTGTGATGTCTGCATGCCAGACATTGTGCTAGGTATTAGAGTTACACTACACAATCTGATTGTTTTTCCTGGTGCCTCTTGCATTTATTCAACATAAGCCCTCAAGTGTAACCTGACATTTGGGAAAGGAATATCCTCCCAGTTAGGTGGCACTACATGTCTTATTTAAAGCTCAAATCTTTTGCCTTGGCCGTGAATTCACACTAACAGAATTGACTTGCCCAGACATTCACAACTTTGTGGTTTAGTGCTATTTTCAGGTGCAGTAGAAAATAAGAAATGAAATATGTAAATTGCTGTTTCCAACAACAGAGTATTGGGGGAAATCAGTTGTTTTAATAAATTGTGCCTAAGGGCTGGTGATCAACTAATGTATATACCAAACCCCTTCCCGAGGAATTCACATACCCTGAACTGACCTGAAAGCTCTCTGTTGTACTGAAAGATTTATTGTAAGAATGAGGAATTTAATAGAGAATAAAAATAAAAAATGTCTGTGGGGAGGGCTGCTGGAGACAAGTGCCTGGAGCAGAGAGGCTGGGAAATGAATTTTTCAATGTGGATAATGAAGTATGGTGTCAGTGGAAGTCAGTGGTAATTAGCAATGTGTATAATAGGATGAACTTGGGTAAACTTTCATCTCATACTTCCAAGTGACCAGCAGCACAGGTAAAAGGTGAAGTGCATAAATGTCACTCTTACACTTTAGTAGGAAAAAATATATAATTGTGAAAGATGTGGTGGGAATCTATGAAGCAGCAGGAGAGCTGTTGGAACACAGAATATTCATTACTTACAATTGTATATGCATTCCTTGTGTAAAATGTACTTTCACAGAACTGTTTCCATAGTTATAGCAATCTCTATCTTTTTTATATTCATGATTGTTTTATCATTATATAGGTAATTTGAGTACATAGAGTATACTTTGGAAGAACAGAAAAGAAAGTAAAAATCCCTCCAGTTAAAGGTAGATAATCATTGTTAATATTTTGGCATATTTTCTCCAAGACGGTTTTTATGTGAAAATTTTACCAACAGTTGTACTCATACTATATTTACAGTTTTATCTGATTTTCCATCTAACACTTGAGTAGTTTTGAGCAGGCTGTAGAAATATAATAACTTTAGCTAACTTTCACTGTGCTTACTCTGGTCTAAGCACTGTATTCATTATGATGCAATTACTACAACAAGGATAAGAGGCAGGTACTATTATTATCTTCATTTTACAAGTGGGAAAGTTGAAGCATAGAGAGGGTATCTTTCCTAGGGTCACAGGGATAATAAATAACAGAGTCTGCACTTACTACCAAGCAGTCTAATTCCAGAATCCATAATCTTTTATCTTGACATCAGATCAGGGGTTAGCAGAATTTGTCTGTAAATATTTGAGACTTTCACGTCTCGGGTTTCATGGTGTCTGTCTCAACTACTTCATTATGCTATCAAAGAAAATGACTATAGATGAGATATAATGAATATATGATAGATATATATGATTGAGCATTTCTGTGCTCTAATAACACTTTATGGGTGCTGTAAATTTGAATTTGCCCTAGTTTTCATGGGTCACAAAATATTTTTAAGTGTTTTCTCTACTATTTAGAAATGTAAAAACTATTTTTAACTTGAGACTAGACAAAACCAGGCTGCTGCTAGTAGTTTGTAGATACTTCCATGAGATTAATTGATCTGTTATTAGACATCAGGAGAATCTCCAGTACTTCATATTTAGGTTGTTTCAAACATAAAATATTTGTTTCAAAGAAAAATTGGCCAAGATAAATGGTGCTATGGTGAATATCTTTGTGCATAAAACTTTTACTATTTTTATATTTTCTTAGGTACTTTATTTTTTAATTTAATCACCCAGTGCTCATCACAGCAAGTACACTCCTTAATCCCCATCACCTGTTTCACCCATTCCCCTAGCCCACCTCCCCTCTGGTAACCATCAGGTCTCTATAGTTCAGAGTCTGTTTCTTGGTTTCTCTCTCTCTCTCTCTCTCTCTGTCTCTCTCCCCCTTTGCTCATATGTTTTGTCTTTTAAATACCACATATGAATGAAGTCCTATGGTGTTTGTTTTTCTCTGACTTATTTTGCTTGGCGTTATACTTTCTAGCTCCATCCATGTTGTCCATATTTATGGCTGAATAATATTCCATTTCATATACACCCACCCACCCACCCACAAACATCTCTCTCTCTCTCTCTTTCTCTCTCACTTCTTTATTCATCAATATTCATCATTCATGGACACATGGGCTGCTTCCATATCTTGGCTGTTGTAAATAATGCTGCTATAAACATAGGGGTTCATGTACCCCTTTGAATTAGTGTTTTTGTATTCTTTGGGTAAATACTCAATAGTGCAATTGCTAGATCTTAGGGTAGTTCTATTTTTAACTTTTTGAGGAACCTCCATACTGTTTTCCACAGTGGCTACACCAGTTTGCATTCCCACCAACAATGCACAAGTGTTCCTTTTTCTCCTCATCCTTGTCAACAATTGTTTCTTGTGTTGTTGATTTTAGCCATTCTGACAGGTGTAAAGTGATATCTCATTGTACTTTTGATTTGCATTTCCCTGATGCTAAGTGATAATGAGCATCTTTTCATGTTGTCTGCTGGTCATCTGGATGTCTTCTTTGGAGAAATATCTGTTCATGTCTTCTGCCCATTTTTGATTGAGTTATTTGTTTTTTGGGTGTTGAGTGGTACAAGTTCTTTATATGTTTGGGATATTAACCCTTTATCAGATGTCATTTGCAAATATCTTCTCCAATTCCATAGGTTGCCTTTTAGTTTTGTTGATTGTTTCCTTCACTGTGCAGAAGCTTTTTGTTTTGATGTAGTCCCAATAGTATATTTTTGCTTTTGTTTCCCTGTTTCTTTAAAAGTTCGGTAAAATCTGTCTGTGAAGACATCTGGTCTTGGACTTTTATTTGTTGGGAGTTTTTTTGATTACTCATTCAATTTTGTTCTTGGTAAACAGTCTATTCAAATTTTCTATTTCTTCCTACTTCAGTTTTGGTAGTTTATGTGTTTCTAGGGATTTATCCATTTCTTCTAGGTTGTCTAATTTATTGGCATGAGATTTTCATAGTATTTTCTTATAATAGTATTTCTGTGGTGTTGTTATTTCACCTCTCTCATTTGTGATTTTATGTATTTGTGTCCTTTCTCTTTTTTTCTTGATAAGTTGTGCTAGAGATTATCAATTTTATTGATTTTTCTTTTTTTAGGGAACCAGATCCTGGTTCATTGACATGTTGTATTTCTCTCTCTCTCTCTTTCTCTTTTAGTTTTTATATCATTTATTTCTGCTCTAATCTTTATTATTTCCTTTTATCTTTCTGGCTTTAGGTTTTGTTTGTTCTTTTTCTGGGTCCTTTAAGTGTAAGATTAGGTTGTTTGAGATTTTTCCTGCTCCTTGAGGTAAGTCTGTATTGCTATAAACTTCCCTCTTGGTACCACTTTTGTTGCATCCCAAAGTTTTGAACTGTTATGTTTTCATTTTCATTTGTTCCCATGTACTTTTTTATTTCTTGATTTTCTAGTTGACCCATTCATTGTTTAGTAGCATATTGTTTAATCTCAATGTGTTTGTGATCTTTCCAGATATTTTCTCATGGTTGACTTCTAATTTCATGGCTTTGTGGTAGAAAAGATACTTGGTATGACTTGATCTTTTCAAATTTGTTGAGGCTTGTTTTTGTGGCCTGATAGGTGATCTATTTTGAAGAATGTTCCATGCACACTTGAAAAGAATGTGTATTCTGCTCTTTTAGGATGTTATGTTCTGAATATACCTTAAATTCATCTGGTCCAGTGTGTCCTTTAAAGCCATTGTTTCCTTTTTGATTTTCTGTTAAGATGATCTGTCCATTGATGTAAGCAGTGCATTAAAGTCTACTATTTTTGTATTATTATCGATTAGTTCTTTCCTGTATGTTATTAACAGTTTTATGTATTTGGGTGCTGTCATGTTGGGTGCATACTTATAATTGTTATATCTTGTTGTTGGATTTTCTCCTTTATTATTATAAAGGGTCATCCTTTTTCTCTTTTTACAGTCTGTTTTCATGTCTATTTTGTCCAATTTAAGTTTTGCTACTCTGGCTTTCTTTTGACATCTGTTTGCATGATAGATGTTTTTCCATCCCTCAATTTCAATCTGCAGCTGTTTTCTAGGCAGCATATGGGTGGGTCTTGCTTTTTTATCCATTCTGTCACCCTATGTCTTTTGATTGGAGCATTTAGTCCATTTATATTTAAAGTAATTATTAATAGATATGTATTTATTGCCATTGCATTACTTGTTTTGTGGTTGTTTCTGAAGATTTTGTCTAATCCTTTCTTGTCTTTCTCTCATGTTTTGCTGATTTTCTTTAGTGATATATTTGGATTACTTTCTCTTTATTCTTTGCATAGTTTTTAGTGATTTTTGATTTGTGGTTACCATTAAGTTTGTATATAACATCATCTGCATGTAGCAGTCTATATTAAGTTGATGGTTAAGTTTGAACCCATTACTCCTCTCCTGCCCCAACCTCAATTTTCAGTTTATGATGTCATATTTTATATCTTTTATTTTATGAGTTCCTTGACTGATTTTTTTTAAAGATTTTATTATTTATTTATTTGACAGAGAGAGGGAACACAAGCAGGGGGAGTGGGAGAGGGAGAAGCAGGCTTCCTGCTGAGCAGAGAGCCCGATGCGGGACTCGATCCCAGGACCCTGGGATCGTGACCTGAGCCGAAGGCAGAAGCTTAACAAATGAGCCACCCAGGCACCCCAGCCTTGACTGAATTTTTAAAGAAATACTCATTTCTGCTGATTTTGTATTTCCTACCTTCATATGTTATTTTTGGTCTTTGCTTTCCACTCAAACAGTCCCTTTAGTATTTTTTGCAGGGCTGGTTTAGTGGTGATGAACTCCTTTAGTTTTTGCTTAGAAAATTCCTCTTCTCTTTCTATTTTGAAAGAGCCTTGATGAATAGAATATTCATGGCTGCAGTTTTTCCACACTTTGAATAGATCATGCCCTTATTTCTGGCTTGGAAATTTTCCACTGAAAAATGCATTGAAAGCTTTAGGGGGGTTTCCTCTGTATGTAACTGTCTTCTTTTGTCTTGATACTTTAAAATTTTTTTCTTAATATGTCTTGGTGTGGATCTGCTTTTGTTGATTTTGTTGGGGATTTTCTGTGCCTGCTGGATCTGGTTATCTCTTTTCTTCCCCAAACCATGGAAGTTTTCAGCTCTTATTTCTTTAAAGAAATTCTGTGCCCCTTTTTTCTCTCTTCTTTGTCTAGGGCTTCTATAAATGTTTCATGGAGTCCCTGAGTTCCCTGAGTCTATTCTTGTTTTGCATAATTCTTTCTTCTCTTTTATTCAGCTTGATTACTTTCCATTACTCTTTTAGGTCATTAATTCATTCCTCTGCTTCTTCCATCTTGCTGTTTATTCCATCAAGTATGTTTCTTATTCAGTAATTTAGCCCCTTATCTCTTTGTTAATGGTCTCACTGATATTCTTGACTATTTTCTCAAGTCCAGTGAGTATCCTTATGAACATTGCTTTAAATTTTCCATTAGGAATGTTACTTATATCTGTTTGCTTGAGTCTCTGGCTGTGGCCTTGTCCTGTTCTTTCATTTGGGA
Source organism: Nasua narica (assembly GCA_028533885.1). Taxonomy (NCBI): domain Eukaryota; kingdom Metazoa; phylum Chordata; class Mammalia; order Carnivora; family Procyonidae; genus Nasua; species Nasua narica. The sequence continues at coordinate 16,145,564 of CM052815.1, forward strand.
CAAATTCCTCTCTCTTCTCATTTTGTCTAAGTCTCTGCACATGTTTCTCTGTGTTAGGAAAGTCAGGTACATCTTCTGTCCTTAAGGGAATTGGCCTTATGAAAAAGAGGTCCTTTAGTGCCCTGCGGTATAGTGTCTGCTATTCTCCAGGGTCTGGAGATTCTGGGAGTGTCTCCGTTGTGTGCTGTATGCACTCTGCTCTTGTCTTGATTGCTTTCCCTTTCAGGCCTGTCAGTTACAGAGGCTCTCTCTAAGTTCTGGTCAATGTTTAGTCCCTGACCTAAATGCAGCATGTTTTAATGAGGTGTGCTCTGGTCTGCTTGTGAAATGAAACCTGTCACTGTTGCAACCAGAACCGAGTCCTCGCAAAACTCTGGGTCAGAGATGTGGCTCACTGGGGCTTGGGCCGGTCCTCTGGGGGAGGGGGCCACTACGCTGGGATTGAAGCAAGCATGACTGGGAAGGTAGGTTCTCACAGAGGTTGGGGGTAGGGGTTCCTTGGTGTAAGCAAGTTAGGTAGGGAAAGTAGGTGCTGATTCCCACACATGGCTCTGTGTTTATGCTGAGGGCCGAGGGAGGGAAATGGTACCTCCCAGTTCTTTTGTTCCCAGTGGAGCCTCTCCATGAACTCTGCCTGTCTGGGACACACTCCAGAGATGAATCACCTCCCCATTGTGTGCCCAGGTATTCTTCAGATTGCTGTTTTCACACTATATGTCCAAAGGCTGTTTCCCTTGACTTTTCTCCAAGTGCCATCCCAATGCCCTCAGAGCTCTGCCAGAGTGAAGCACACTGACTTTTAAAACTCCAGGTTTCAAAGCCCACTGGTGGCATAAAGTCATAAAAATTTGAACTCTCTTGCTTTCTCAGCCAATTGCTATCGGGATTCATTTTTCCTGTGTGCTCCCCTATGTGCTTGTCTCTTGCCCTTCTCCATGACCTTAGCTTCCTTTCCACCACAGCAGCCAAGATCTGTTTCTCTCCCAAGCTGCATCTCTGTATTTTCTACCTTCTTCAATGTGGCCTCTTCTTTACCTTTATTTTTTTAAATTTAACATAATTTTATTCAAATTCAGTTAATTAACATAAGTGTATTTTTAGTTTCAGAGGTAGAGTTCAGTGATTCATCGTTTGTGTATAACACCCAGTGCTCATTTCATCACTTTCCCTTCTTAATGCCCATCACCCAGTTACCCCATTCCCCCATCCTCCTCTCTTCTCTACCTTTCATTATGGAATTTAGCCGTCTCCAGATTGATTTCTGGGGTATTTAGGATGATTTGATAGTTATATAGTTGTATTCGTGGGATGAGGCAAGACTAAGGTCCTCTTATTCTGCCACCATCTTCCCCTCCTCTTGGGTATATATGTTCTTAGGCTATATTCCCAGACTTGATCTGCTCAAAGGGTATGAATGCCTCTATTACTCTTAAATTTTACTATAAAACAACTTGTTATCAAGGATCTACCAACATATACTCTTATAGCTATTCTAAAAGGACAGCCTATTTTGTTGTTGCTGTAGTTCAGCAGATATTGAAATAATATATTTGGCATCATGGGAAGCAAAATATTTTTTTTAATATAAGGTAACCACATTTAAAGATGAGTTAAGGCAGCCCAGTGTTTTCCTTAATAATATTTAAGAAAATTCATTTGAGAAATTTTCTAAAATTTGTTATCTCAGAATGCTCTATCCATATTGCAGCTGAAGATGACAAACCATTGGAGAGAGAGGAAAAAAATTAAAACTATAAATTTAATTGAGCATTTTTAAATTTTATCCATACCAAACACCTTTCCCCTGTTGGCTTTGATTTGATTTTTCTCAGAAACTGGTTTTATAGAAGGATGTCTGTTTTCTTAAATATTGATTTTTTAAAAGTAGTAAGTAAGCGGTATTTTATTACTTTCACTATAATAACATAGACTTGAAGTCAGAGGATGCTAAAATGTCTCCTAAAGTCCTGAACGTGATGGGTACCTGGGTGACTCAGTGGTTAGTGTCTGAGTTCAGCTTAGGCCATGAGAAGGAGCTCCAAGTCAGACTCCCTGCTCAGCGGGGAGTCCTCTTATCCCTCTGCCCCTCCTCCTGCTTGTGTTTTCTCTCTCTCAAATAAATAAATAAAATCTTAAAAAAAAAAAAAGTTCTGGAAGTGGAGTGGTTTTTCTAGGTAGCAATTGATATGTGTGTGCTACTAGATGGCAATGTGACTAGCAGTCATTTTGTCCCCCTTTTATTAAATTAAAAATTTTTGAAGATTTTATTTATTTATTTGACAGAGAAAAAGAGATCACAAGTAGGCAGAGAGGCAGGCAGAGAGAGAGAGGAGGAAGCAGGCTCCCTACTGAGCAGAGAGCCCGATGTGGGGCTCGATCCCAGGACCCTGAGGTCATGATCTGAGCCGAAGGCAGAGGCTTTAACCCGCTGAGCCACCCAGGCGCCCTTAAATTAAATTTTCTTGAAGATATAATTGACATATAACATTATATTCATTAGTATTGCTTTTAAAAGCCAGTGAAAATGAAAAGACAGCCAGAATGCTGCCCAGATGGACAGTGATTGTCACTGTTTGGGAAGGTAGAGTTGTGTCAGCTTGGTTGGCCCCCAAGGAAACCAGGGATTCAGAGACCCACCTGCATCTATAGCTCCTCTTAGAAGCCACATGTATTTGCTCAGCATCATTCCCTAAGTGGACTCCAGCAATCCTCTGGTCACTGCTTCTAAATGTAAGAAGAAGTCAGGAACCAAGCATAGAAAGACCTAGGCAAACTGATCGACACCACGGAATAAACATCCCAAAGCTTCCATACACCTGTTAGGAGTATTATCTTCACATAAGGTTCAGATTTGTGAAGTAATGCAGATGTGTGTTGGGAGTCTTCCAAAAGCTGTCCTTTCCCCTCCTGGAATTGAGGATGCAGGCAGCATAAGGAAGCCACAAGACACTTTAAATCATAAGTGCAGTTCTGATGTTTAAAGGGGGTATTTACACACCACAGGGATTTCCTTCTACATTCTCCAGTACCTCAGTGGTGAATTTAATAGGTTGATGTCCTTTGAACCAATTTCCTGTCTTCTTTATAATAATATGATTCCACATGGAAGATTAATCTCCCTTGTATCTCAAAAGAACTCTGATTTTTCTACTTTTCATAGCAGATTAAAATCTCAGTCTAGTGGCTAGGGTTGTACATTTCACAAAATTACCAAGACAAAGAGAGGGATTGTCCCTTGCTCTAACCATGTTTGTCTACTTACATTACAGTCTCTTTTAGGTCAACACTTCTTTTTGAACATGATGTTTTCTTGGCTGGAAATTTCCTTTTGCATGACCACTCTACCCGTTCTCCAGCCACCTGTTAAACATTCATCAAGTCCTTTGAGAATATTTTTGAGACCCTCATTCCATCTTTATGAAATAGAATGATCTGGTCACCCAGTCCCTTTTTTGTGTTCCACTGTATCCTAGAAAATGTTCTATCGTAATATTTATATTACATTGATTGCTGGGTTTGGTTTTTGTATTTTCAGCCTGTTTTTTGTATTTTGTGATGCCCACAAACTAAAGTCTGTTGGAGTGGCTTTTTCATGCTGCCATTAACTGAACTAGTGGTTCTTGACCTAGGCTAAATGTGAGAATCACTTACAAAATTGTTTAAAATGTTAGAGGCTGGGTGATTCTGATGTGTAGCAGGTTTGAGAACCTCGGTCCTAAGCCATTGTCAAGAGGTCTGCTTATAGATCCAGCTGTGAAATACTTCTCTGACATAATCACACCATTCTGTTTTCTCCTCCATTGACAAACTGAGTGTATCATTTTTGAGACTCATCTCCAGCCCTATTTGACGTTCTGCCCATTTCTAACGGAAGACTGAGCACTGTGCAGTCTATTTCCAGAGCTGCCATGAATATTTATACGTTGCCTGCATCTTTACAAATTAGAGAACAGCAAGATGAATGAGAGTAGTGAATCAGAGAAGACACACAGTGTGATGCGGGCAGAAATTTACTATCTCATTTCTATTTAAAACCTGATGACTCAGAGAAGGAGGCAGTCCGCTTCCATTTCAGTAAATTCCTTAATGCTCTCCAGCATGGCACTTTGGATTTTTGCACTACTGGGGGTGACTTGATTTATTCCCAAGAAGAATATGCCTATATGGGGTGTGTGTGTATGTGTGTGTGTGTGAGTACGCTCATGAGCACACATGTGCATGAGAGTTTGTAGTTAAGTTAGATTATTTTAAAATACAAGAGAGAAAAAAAGAAATCACCAAGCTAATTGTTAATTATTTTTGTTAAGCCTCATTATCTATGTTGCCTTGGTGATGGGGATGTACCTCCGACCCCTAATGAGTAATTCTTAAGTCTGACAAAATGCTATTTGTTTCTAAATTGACTTTTAATGCCTTTGGTTTGCATTTTCTTCACTTAGTTAGCTTCCCAACAATTATTCATTAGATTTTCTTGCCTTTCCATCTTTCTCATGCTCAAGTTCAAAATAGATTTTTACAGGAGACAAGTGTTAAGATTTATTGTGGCAATGTAATGATTTGACACTTCTGTACTAGAAGGGCACAGAGACAACAACAATATGCATCCTTTTATCTTAGCTTTTGATTATCTAGCAAATGTGGAACCATTTAAAAATTGCACATTATAGCATAAAGTAGGGAAAATTTGCCCACAATGATATTCACATGCCTATATCAACACGATGGTGAAAGCAACATAATTTCATCAGGCAAAAGGCACAGAGTGGGTTGAGCATGGCCCGTATTATAAAGTCACGGTTCGATATTATTAATTTCAGACTTAAACTTCGAAGCATAAACAAGAATCATGAGGACAGGATTGCAAATTAGTCTTCTGGGTTAATAGACACTTAATTCCAAAACTTCTAATTTCTCCCGCTCACTTTTGACTACTCGGACAGTTAAATGTTTCTTCTATGTAGTCTAAGAGCTGAGGGTATACTACTTCACATTTATCTATGCTCTACATCTTTGCCACACTCATTAGTGTGCAAAAACTTGAAAGTTTGCCACTCTTTCAAAACTAGCCATTTCATTAGGCATTTATTTGTTAACCAAGTACATATTGTGTCCATACTTATATTAAGCCCTGTACTAAGCATTGAAGTTAAGTCATTTCTTTATTTGGAACTCACAGTCTAGCAGGGAGGCAGATACTAAATTAAAACATATTATCAGATATTCACTGAAAACCATGATAAGTGCTGTGCTGTTGAGGCATCAGAAATTATGACAACTTGAGACAAAGAAACCAGTATTAAGCGGCGGGGTCAGACAGAAATGAATATTCTCTGAAGAAATAATGTTTGAGTTCAGACTTGAAGGATTTTAATACACATGTTTTTGTCAGAATGGATAAGGGGGTTAAGAAATTATTACGGCCAGTTGTAGTTTTGATATCAAGGATCCCCATGTTCTACAAGGGACATTTTAATCACTTTATGTTAGTCATTAAAGATGTTTATTGTAAATCTGGCATCCAAGGAGGCAGCTGGTCATTAATGTATTGAGCCAAGGAGCCATAGGACCACAAGGGAAATGACAGAGGGCTGGTGGTGTGGAAGCAAAGGCTGAGAGGAGCATTCTTTGAGCTCATCTTATTGAGGACATGCTCTCAGGGGAAGGGGAGTGAGGGAAGCAGAACGAGGCAGGGAAAAAGGAGCTAAAAGTGTGCTTGAGGTTTAGACTTGTGGAAAGTCTTGGGGCTTGAATTGCACCTCAAAAAAGGTGGAGGGCACAGAAGCTGGCCTGTAGTATCCATCACAAATATTCATTGCCTATGTATGTGTGTGTGTGTGTGTGTGTGTGTGTGTGTGCACGAATGCGTGTGGCGGTGGTGAGGGGGTGGAGTGAAAGTCGTAGTATTCCTGTAGCCTCCCAGGAAGGTGACTTTAGCCAGGGAATTCTTTTGGGTTAAAAAAACCCCAGAACATAGAGCTGATATCAGACAACTGAGAAAGGAGATCTGGGTGGGACCCCAACAGCTTCCACCTGAACACTGATTTCCCTGGACCAGTAGCAGCATCACCTGGAGACTTGGAATGAGATTTCCAGATCCCCGCTGAAACCTACTGAATCAAACTCAGGGGATGGAGGCTGGCAACCTGGCATCTAACAAGGCTTTCAGGTGATTCTGCTGTATGTTCAACATTGAGAACCATAGGCACCACAGGAGGCATTTAAAATGTTTGGTAAAAAAACTTGCACAAAATCAACAAAGGGAGACAATCTTAGCCAAATTTCCAGTTCTTAAAAAAAAAAAAAAGACTGATATGCTCTTGGCAGCATCTTCACCATCACAAATGAATTTGTAGGTATTGCTTTGTTCCTCTCATTTTCCATTGACATTTGATATTTCCCCGAACCTTGGCTCAGTCATCAGTATCTGGGCTCACACTGTGGACCTCCCTTCTCTATTGTGCTGCTGGTGAAGTGATCTGGTAAGTCGATTAAAGAAGCCACAAAGATTACTGGCATGGGATGAAAATGGCAGCATAAGGGGATAACTAGGGGCCCCTGGGTGGCTCAGTGGGTTAAAGCCTCTGCCTTCAGCTCAGGTCATGATCTCAGGGTCCTGGGATGGAGCCCCGCATCAGGCTCCGCATCGGGCTCTCTGCTCAGCCGGGAGCCTGCTTCCCCCTCTCTGCCTGCCTCTCTGCCTACTTGTGATCTCTCTCTCTCTCTCTGTCAAATAAATAAATAAAAAATCTTTAAAAAAATGTTTTAAAAAATAAGGGGATAACTAATCTTGTATCTTATCTTTTGACTGCCAGTGTAGAAATATATTTTCTAATATTGTATTCTTTCAAAAAGTTCCAGAGGATCTTTGAAACCCAGATATTGGTTCTTAAAGTTGTGTGTACTTTTTGGGTTCAGTTTTTTAAATTGAGTGTAAAGCTTCAGGTGATTTTCAATTTATATAAGATCAATCATGCATGGAAAATTCACATAAGTGATTTAACGACTGCACAGAGCATTTATTTTTAAAATGTTTTATCATTTTCCACTTTCACATTTATCTCTATTTTTAATTGGGAAAAGTGTGTGCTGCTTAAGTCATTCAAACATTCATTCATTCACGTATTTATACAATGCTGGCCATGTGTGAGGCCTCTTGTTTGATACTGTGAATATATCGGTAAGCAAAATGGATAAAGTTGTTGCTTCTGAAGATGCATACCATCTGTAGTATCCTGTTGCTGCTGTCACAAACTGCCACCAACTGGTTAAAGTGACACAATTCTTTATCTTGCATTTCTGGAGGTCAGATATCCGCAATGGATCACTTGGCTAAAATCAGGATGTTGGCAGGGTTGTGTTCTTTCTGGAGTCTCTAGAAGAGAACCCATTGCCCTTGCCTTTTCCTGCTTCTAGAGAGGCCTGCATTCCTTGGCTTGCAGCCCCACACAACTCCCTTCTTTTTTCTGTTTCCTTCTTTCCCTTATTTGGATTATTGTGATTACATCCAGTCCATCCAGTAATGTAGGATCACTTTCTCCCACATGGTCCTTCATTGAATCACATCTGCAGAAATCCCTTTTGCCATGAAAGGAACATATTCTTAGGTATCAGGGGTTAAGATACAGATACACTGTGGGGAGGGGCATTATTTTACTTAACTTACCATCTTATGGAGAAGATTTCAAAACTATCCTGCAAGTAACTATAGAATTATAAATTTTGATATGTGCTAAGAAATCATAGGTCAATCATTCATCACTGGGGAAACCAAGTAATTATTTTGCAGTAAAGTGAAATTTAGACTGAATTAAAGGGAAGTAAATGTTCATCAGTTGAGTAGTCTAAGGAATAGTATTGAAATAAGAACCTGTGCCAATAACATGAGATGAAAACAAGATTGGCTGTTGCAAGGACTTGTGACCACATTACTTGCCCATAGGTGGGTTAGCTGGAAAGAGAGGGCCCTGGAGAATCTCTAGAGGTAGGGACACCAGGTCATGAAGGTGGAGGTATGTCCAGGCTTATGCTTCTCATCCTAATGATATTAATTTATAATTCTGGATACTGGGAATTTTGTAATAAGATAGTCTTTTAATGTCAGCTGCTTTTGAATTATAGTACCACCTGTACCAGGTGGGTAGAATATCCTGTTGATCATATATTTAGCCTTACAACTTTCCCTCACATGCACTTTTTTTTTCTTTGTTCTTTCACCTCCCCACTTTAAAAATAACATTTTGTCACGGAGCTATTCCATTTTCCTTTTCTTATAAATCCATACATTCGTTTTCTAAAAGAGTTATTCCACCATATTCTCAGCCCAGGATAATCACCTTTAATGATTTAGTGTATAGACTTACAGATAAGGTTTCCTAGGCAGATGGGTATTTATAGAGAGAATGATGTTCTATATGCTCTTGAGTAACCTGAGTTTTTCCTCTTCACAGTTTATGGTAATAACTTCCTCTATCAATCACATGCAATAGTAGTATTTCTGATTACATCGTAGTGATTTTAATTATGTACAATGACTAATTTGACTGTGTCATTTCCTATAGCAAACAAGGTAGCAGTGAGACTTCTTGTATTATCCTCACACAATACATTATGTCTACCCTTGGGATAAATTCCTAACAGTGGAACTGTAGGGCCAAAGGCCATTTTTGTTCTATTTCTGATTTATGCTGTCTTGACATATTTTATACTCCCAGAGAGCGCCTTAAAATCACTCTGAGCAATGTAGGGTAATTAATTTAAAGGAAACAACAAAAAAAGAAAAACAAAAAAGAAAATACATCCCATTGTTCTGTCTACAAAGGGACAGTAATGGTGGGGAGAAGGCAGTTATGCACTTAATTTTTTTTTTCTTTATTTTTGTTTTAATGGAGTGGCAAATACTCCCATTTAGGAAAATGGCATCACCTTTCATTCGGTTATTCAGACCAAAGATCTGGACATCTTCCTTGTTCTCTTTCCCTCCCTCCCTCGCTCCCTCCCTCTCTCCATATCCAGTCCATTAGCAAACCCTGTCTAATCTGGTTGGTTCTGACAATAACCTTCGGTGCTCCCACCCTTGCCCAAGCCACCATCACTGGACCATAACAATGACATTCTGATCTTTTGTCTTTCACTCTTGATCCTTTTCAGTTTATTTTCAACACAGAAGCTATAGGTGTGCTTTCAAAATGTCACTCTATTCAAAACCATCCATTGGATTTCCTTCAGAGTTGGGAAGAAATTCTAGGCCCTTCTTCTTCCCATCCAGGCCTTACTTGGGCTAAGGCAGGCTGCCTCTCCAACCCCTGTTCTCTCTTCTCTTCTTCTCCTTTACTCCTCTGCAGCCATCCCACTGCACCCCGTTGTTGCCGGACCTGCCAAACATGCTACCATGTTAGGGAGTTTATATTTCCTATTCCCCTCTCTTCCTACCCCCACATATCTGCGGGCCTTGCTCCCTCACTCTTCCACATCTCTGTTCAAATATCCTTTGGCCCCTCACCATCACTCTTTATCTCCTTAATTGCTTTACTTTTTCTTGATAGCATCAACTCCTATCTGGAATTGTGTTTTCTGTTTACTTATATGTGTCTTTATTATCTGTTTACTTTAATAAATATCAGCCATAGGGGGCAGGTAGATTGTTTATATTGTTTGGCCAGTTATTGGTTCATGCAAAAATCTTAATAAGTATTTATTGAATGGAGGCATACATGCATGAACCAAGCGTGAGGCTCAGATTTAGGGCTAGCCAGGTTCTGCCCTTAATTTCTTTATTCATCTGGACATACAAATACTTGGGAATGGAATAATCTAGGTCATGTTTCTGACTTTTAAATAATGGCTTAAGAAACAAATGTCCTTCCCATTGTTAACATTGCTGATTAAAAGTGGTGTAAGTGTTCAAAAATCATGTAGGAGGAGAGGAGGGAAAGTGGTAATAAGCATATCCTCTTTCTGGACTACAGGACTACAGAAAACATCTATTTTCTCAAGGGTCTAGTTTCATTCTAATTCTTTAAAACATTGTTTCAGCATTAATTTTTTTTCCTTTTTGTGAGTGCTTTGAAGTATGTGTGTGTGTGTTTCATTAACAGACCACAGCAGCTTAACTTGGTTTGAAAAGGCTTTTCCAGTCTATTGTCATCCTATGTAGTGGGAGATGATAATTTTTAACCACAGATTATAGACTTGCGGAAAGACTTTATTCTGTTCATCTCAAATTTAACTTTCTTCTCTCTGCTGGTTCAACATTCTCCTGACTGAGGCACCTGAGACCCAATTTCCTGTGAGTGTGATGGAGATCAAAGGCATGTTTTGAGAAATGCTAAATGTAGCCCTGGATAATTTTGTATAGCAGCCAGAGGAGGTCTGCATCAGTTCTTAGCCACCCACAAAGCTAATTAAATTTACCCATGTGAAAAGCAAACACCCACCCCTGTTATTTTGAGCTAGCTTGCTGAAACTCTGGTTAGGTTTTAATGCACCCCGTGCTTCCCCCATCCCAAATCCACAGGAGCCCATAGCTTCCCCAAGAGTTCAGTGTAGACCACTGTTTCTTTTAGAAACACTTCAGAAGAGTTTGACTAAAAAGCTATGGCATTTTTATCACCAAGCTACCTCCACAGTATGTTTTGATGCTGTCTGAAGACTGACTTTTCTATCTTTCCTCTGTGGAGTAGAATTAGTTGAAAGACCTGGAGTCCTGGAGTCAGGTGGATCTAGGTTGGGTGAAATCTTCATTTTCCTCTTTATGTGACTTTGGGAAAGTCATTTAGCCTCGCTGCATCACACAGAGGAGAAATAATAGAACCTATATCATAGAATCAGTGGGAAAATCCAATAAGCTGGTATATGTAAAGAAGATAATTAAGCATATTACAGTTGAGTATTACTTCCTTCCTCTCTGCCACTCTTTTGAGACACAATGATGTTTTTCTTTCATTCTTTAAATAGTTTGTTTTCGAGCACCTGAAGTGTTTCACACATGAGTTTCAGTCCCTGTTCTCATGGCCCTTGCATTCTAGCGAGAGACAACAGATTTACAAACTAAAAGATAGAGAAGGTGATATTGGATTGTGACCCATCTTGAAGGATATGAAGGCTTTTCTGGGACAAAGGGTGATTATGAGGAGGAGGAGCAAGTTTGGAAAGCTGGGTCAAGGACAGTTTCTTTATGGAAGTGACATCTGAACCAAAATGTGGGTGGTGTGAAGCGACCTGATGATAAGCAAGAACCACCTGTCATCAGTACAGGAAAAGAGAAGTCCATGAACAGAGAGCATAAAACATTTTGTTGTCTTCGTGGAACAGAGAGAATATGAGAGAGGAGGAAAAACAATTATAGAAGGTGGGGAGTAAAACAGTGAGGCTGATCTCATAGACCTTAGTTTATAGAACAGGAGATTTGGCATTATTCTGATCAGCAGTGGAAAGCCTTCAAGGTGGTTTGAGCAGAAATATGATAGGATCATATAAATATGATTTATTTATTTATTTTAGAGAGAGAGAAAACATGAGCAGGAAGAAGAGAGAGAGAAGGAGAGAGAATCTAAAGCAGACTCCCCAGTGAGTGTGGAGCCTGATGTGGGGCTTGATCTGATGACCCTGAAATCAAGAGTTTGATGCTTAACCGACTGTGCCACCCAGGTGTCCCAGGATCACATTAATATTTTTAAAGATGCTGAGGTTACACTCTCTAAGTGTGTAACTGTGTGGACTGTGATGAACATGAATTAAGGAGGCTGGTGTGAGTATATGAGGTAAATGTAGTAGGTTGAACAGTGTCCCCAGAATGATGTGTCCTATGCCTAATCCCTGACCTGTGAGTGTGACATTATTTAGCAGTAGGGTCTTTGCAGATGTAAATAAGAATCTCAGAATGAAATCCTTTTGGACTTAAGATGGGACTTAACTCCAATGATGGGATTTAAAAGGGAAAAGAGGGGGAGAGTTGAAATGCAGATACACACAGAAGGGAAAGCCATCTGCTGATGGAGGCAGAGATGAAGTGATAGGTCTACTAGCCACAGAATACCAAAGATTTCCAGCAGCCACCGGAAGTTAGGAGAGAGGCGTGGAATGAATCCCTCCAAAAGAGTCAACCTTGCCAACCCCTTACTTTTCAACTTCTGTCCTCCAGAATTATACGGGAATAAATTTCTGATGTTTTTAAACCACCACTTTTGTAGTAATTGCGAAGATAGCTCTAGAAAACTAATAAGCAATTGAGAGATTGTTTATAGGAAGAAAATGCAAAATTCCTGTTGGATGACCAAGGAGGGGTGAGTTAAAGAAAAAGAAATTATCTTCCATAAGCTATGCTGAAAAGGTGTTTTTTTGGGGAGGGGAGCAGGAATGTCAATTTCTCATACTTTCAAAATCTTCTCTCTGGGGGAGGGACATTGAGAAGCAGGCTGCATGTATGGACTCTGCTGCTTTAGTGGGTCCATTCTATTCACAATGTAACCCCCTTTCTCCCCTCTGCCCCCTGGCTTTTTGAGGGTTGACTAGAAGTTGCAGCCCAAGTCTTTCACTTATGTGTGACATAGTTATTTCCAATACTACTTCATTATTCATTTATAGTATAATATTACTAGCAGTAACTGGTAATGAATATCCTGAAGGAGAGGGAGACTTTAATACAAGGAACTACCCTAGTTATCTGTAAAACTCCAGCAGGCAAGGAAATACCAGTGGGATGTGAACAGAAGCATATTTTGTAATTAAGTATGGTGAAGGCAATTTGATGATGGGGCCATTATTTGCCCTTGACATGATAATAGAGAGTTAACACTCACTTTTCTAATGTCTGTAACTCCTACACTCTAGTTGTTGCATCAGATAAGCCCAATTCTTACAATAGTCCCAAAAGATACCAATTCTTACAATATTCCTCAAATATTAATAGGAATTAATAATTTCACTTTAGAGATGAAAGAGCTAAGGCTTAGGTCTAGCCAATCATGTACCATTTATTTATCATTACATAAAGCAGTTTTGCATATTTGGCCATCCATCTAGTAGCTGGGGAAGCTAGGATTTGAATGCAGTGCTGTCTGAATCCAAGTTTTTTACATCTGGGGATTATCACAACTCTTCCAAAATAATTGGGCCATAGTCCTCCTTCATGGGCACAAAGCTATGGCTTTAAATTTGGGTAATAAATGTCATGCAGGTCCTAGAGAATGAAGCTGAAGCCTCTCAGGAGCCTGTGGGGATTTAGGCCACTATTGTTACAGAGCAAGATGGCAAGGAATGGAGGGAAAGTCAAGGCTTTCATTCCTCCTTGATTTCTAAAGGAAAGCCAGCATGGGTCCCGAGCTCAAGACAGACTGACCATCTCATCTCCCTTGATCATTTTCTCTTCCTCCAAGCAGCCTTCTTCCCAGCTGGCCAGAGTTGACATTCTGACTTGAGTCCAGTCATTCAACACTAATTAATTGGGCACTTTGCTCTCTTTCTATTTCATTTTAATAAACTGTTCTCTTCTCCCTCTCTCTTTTTTTTCTTGAAATTCAGACAAGCTCATCTCTTTCTCTTCTCATGGCTTGACCTCTCAGCCTGGTAGTGTTCTGGCTATGAGTATGGCAATTTAGATGAAGGGTGAAAAGAGCCTAAACACCTGAAATAATGAACCCATTCCTTAAAAGAAAAAAAAAATAGAGCCAGACCCACTTCCCTGACACTACCCACTTGTTTCTCATAGAGCACCTTGGTCTTTAAGAAAATCAGCAGTGTGGTCTCTGGGCTCAATTAATTTGAAAGCATTTCTGGATGAATCACTTAGATATTGTTTTATCTTTTGCCTCCAAGATATCATCAGATTTCAACCTACACCAGTTGCCTAGTACTATTAGCCTATCCTACTAATTTGGTCCCAAAGTATGTTTTCTTGGATTAAAAGAGAACAAATTTATGACCCACTTCTTGGCCAAAATTAACCCTGCCAAGACCATAGTTAGTAGATAGGAGATAAAGATTTCTTTTGTAAGGCTAGGTATTTTCTGCATGCCTGGCTATGAGCATTTTCTTCTTCTTCTTCTTTTTTTTTCTTTCTATGGGTTTTCTATTTATAATTACATCAAAACAAGTGTCAGATGAGCATTTTAATATTCTTTCAAAGAGCAGGTGAATCTTACTGTCATCTTTATTAGGTTCTCAGGAACTAGAGATACCCATGTTGTATTTGCATATCATCAATTCCATCAGTAACCCAAATTCTGAATGAATTATTACTAACCAGGTATGATTTGTTGGCGTATATTGGAAGTGGCATAGTACACCAAAATTATTTATTACTAGTAAACAACTATGTGTGTAAAGGGAGTATGAGAGTCAAAGACCAATTTTTAGTCCAAAAAAATTATTACTGTGCACTGAGTACAAAGTGATGTGGGAAATTTAAAATAAATAGTTTCCTATATGTAGAGCCTGATCGATTTAAGTAAATATACAAGTATGATCCCAAGGGCATTCTGTAGTATTTTGTTAATTACCTATTGCTTCACAACAATATTACTACAGCTCTAGTGGCTTAAACAACACATTAGTGACCTCACAGTTTCTGTAGATCCTAGACCCAGGCAGAGCTGAGCTGGGTTGGCTTCATGGCCTCACAGAAGGCAGCAGTCAAGGTGTCTGTCCCAACTGAGGTCTCATGTAAGGTTCAGTTGGGGAATCATCTACTTCCAAGTAGGGACTAAGATCAATGCACATTGTGAAGAAGGTTGAAACTATGACTCTAACACATGGCAGGCCCCTAGCAAGCTTAGGGCTCTTTAAGAGAATGGTATTAACCTCATCTAATATGAAATCACTGCACAAACCTAGGATACCTGACCTGCTGTAATGCAGCTCGGTCCTTAGCATTAGCACAGTACAAGTTCAAAAAAATAAACATTTGTCTCCACAGCCACAGTGAATGGAGCCAGACGCAGTCTTAGAATGAGGTAGTGGGTGCAAGCAGGGTGGGTGAAATGTGTTCAGAATACAATTTGTGGCAGGGGAATATTTGAAGATGATTTATGTTGCTACTCTTTCTTGTGCTAATGAAAATAACTAAAATTATTAAGTAATTACAGCATTCCAGGCATTTAGTTATTAACTATCTTATTTTATCCTGATAAGGCCTAATTATAGGGGTGCTATTATTATCCCTTTTTCATAGACTGAAGTGGTTACGCAACTGTCTTAACATCGCACAGTGAGCAAGGGTAGTAGATCTGGGATTCATAATATATTGCAAATCTGCGCCTGTGTCAGGATTAAAAAAAAATTCGTGTAGTTAAAAATTAAAAAATATATATATATTCCAGAAGATTTTTTGGCAGACTCTAAAAGAAGAGCTGTCAGTAGCAGTAGGTCTTTCAAAATAGTCTTATTGTTGGGCCCTTTATGTCTATTGGTGGTATGTATAACAGCACGGCAATGAAGATCTTAATAGGATTCCCCTTTTTTGGTGAGCAAGCTGAGGTTTGAGAGACTATCACTTCCCTAAGGTCCCAGAGCACCTTTAAAAGTTATCTGCATTTTTTAAAAAGATTATTTATTTATTTGACACAGAGAGAGAGAGATCACAAGTAGGCAGAATGGCAGGCAGAGAGAGAGGGGGAAGCAGGCTCCCCACTGAGTGGAGAGCCCAATGTGGGACTTGATCCCAGGACCCTGAGATCATGACCTAAGCCGAAGGCAGAGGCTTAACCCACTGAGCCACCCAGGCTCCCCATCTGCATTTTTTACACTTGGTCGGGCTACCCTTCCTGATTATTAGCAGAATGAAAGAAATTCCAGCAAACTTATGAGCATTGTGGCTTCTAGTAATGGGTCCCTTCCTGGGTTCCTGTGCAGAACAATTATGAGTGCCCTTTGGATTTATTAGGCTTATCAATATGTCCTGCTAAATTATAGAGATTTTAGTGGAAGTCTCTTTCTTTCCTTCCCTTTTATATTGCTCTGTGCGGAAGTACTATCTGCTAGCAGCTAGATGTTACCATTTTGAGTGCTGAAGGAAATGCAGAATGAAAGCCAAAAACAAATGGAATTTTAGGTCTGGCCCAGTTATTGCTGAGTGGATTAGCCTCTGCATTGTTTACTGGACTGTTTATATATTGCTTTGTACGGTACTTACACTGTGGAGCAGAAATGGTAATCCACTTTCTTTCCCAAGAGGTGAAATTCTCCTTGAACCAACACAACAACTTGCATATATTTCATATCAATCATTTTTCATTCGGTCATGCACTTGCCTAAATTAGATCATTATTAAGCATAGGGAAAACAAGAGAAAGGAGACTTGTGCCTACAAGCCACTGATGAGGCCGATTCTGGCACTAAAAGAAGCCAATCATTTGCATTTTGCCATGTGGGGCTTAAAGCAAGAGATTCAAATTACATTAAGAGGATTTTAAAATCAAGATAAAGCTTTTTCTTATGCACTTCTGTCTCTAGCAATAAATCATGAGAGAACCAATAGAATATTAAAAGGACACCTAATCACATTTCATTTTTAATTTTGTCGGTGTTCCTCCCATTTCAATTGTTCTGTCAAATTCATTCTTTGTGAATAATTAAAATAAATAGAAGTTTCAAATTTTTCTATTTTCTTTTTCCTTTGGACAAATATTGCCCCCCCAAATAAAAGTGGGAAAATCAGGATTCTATACCTTGTTAGGTTTATGTTTACGAGAATTGCTGATACTGATAAGCTTTGTAAAGCGTCGGGCAGCCAAACCCTCTGTCAGAGGTTATTTGTCCTTGGCTAATTAAAATAAGCATTGTATTTGATAATTTTCCCATATGTTAAGTCTATTTATATCATTTCCCTTTTCATTGTAGAGGATGGGGGTGAAATCATGAGAAGTGGAGGAGATGAGTCAAAGAAACCTGAACAAACTTGGTCCCCAATGGAATAATATTACTTATGGTAGAGTTCGTGGATAATAGACTTTATTATCGTTTTTCTTAACTCTTTCTCCCAACCACTCTGTCATATAAACTAAGCCATAGGAAAGTAATTGATTTTCTCAGATACTGTACCTCCTTCCCCAAACCTTATAAAAGAACAATCAACTATTGAAGAGCATAACAATTAAGAAAATAAAAGCCTATGCCTGCTTCATCTCTGCTTCCAAAAACAGGAATGACATGATGTTTTCAGGAAGGCTGGTGATGGCAGAAGGCAGTGGGAAATTTCTGCAGTGTCCCCAGCTGGAACTGTTAACTCATTGGGGACATATGAGTAAGAGGGTTGCCACGCTTCTGTGAGCCCGGACAGACCTAATCTAGATTCCAGCACGTTACTTAAAGGTTGAACGCCTTCTATATTCCATTATGCTGATGAAAAAATACAAAGTTGCTATTTATTTTCTGACAACTAGATTTTTTTCTCCCTTTCTGTTTCTTTCCTCTTTTTTTTTCCCTCAGTAGAGCTAGGGAACATCATCTGAATTGAGCTGGAAATTTGATAATATTTGGCCTCGTGTATTATTTCGTGAATTTACACGAGGATTACCTGTTTGTTTGGGTTATTTTTTAAAGATTTATTTTAGAGTGCGTGCGTGAATGGAGGGAGGGGCAGCGGGAGAGAATCTCAGGCAGACTCTCCACTGAGCATGGAGCCCTTGCTGGGGGGCTCCATCTCACCAGCCAAGATCATGACCTCAGCGCAGTAATCAGGAGTCGGTAGCTCAGCTGACTGAGCCAACCAGGTGCCCCAAGGGCAAAATTCTTGATTTGACTGGAAGGTTCCCTATCCAGTCCTGCTGCTTCTTTCCACCAACCAGTATAGCTTCCATTAGCTCAGTATTCTCTGCTGCAGAGGTCGCTTTAAATATTGGCCCTCTAAGGAAGAAAGAATATGACCCCATTTTCATGATTCATAAATTAAAACAATGTCATATTCATTCTTTCTTGTAAGATATTTGGTCATATTTTGACTACTCTGTCCATTCATTAAAATTATGGAACTTTACATTCTGTCAGTCCCTGTATTCAGTGCAGGGGAAAAGTAAAGTGAAAATAGAGTTATGTCCTAAACTTCACAATATTTACCTGCTCTTTTACCTGGTGGCATGAAGAAAACAGACTACTGTGGGTGGCAGGAGATTGGCATTTGCATCCCTGTTTTGACACATCTCTGTGACCTTGAACTTCCCACATGTGGGAAGTTAGATGTCACTTCATATCATCTCACTATTCTCTTTTATAACAAAGGTTTACAATCTTATGCCTTGTATGTCGTAGCATGTAAGTGTACCCTAATTTGAATTTGTTACTAATTCTAAAAATGTATCTGTCTTTTTTTCCCCCTCCAGTTAGATTGTAAGCTCCTTGAGAGCAGAAGACAAGCCTTAGAGGAATGTAAGGCCCTTGCCCCTACCTGGGATGTCTAGCCCAACTTCTGACACGGAGTAAATATTTCTTGCTTGATTATTGCTCATCTCTATTCTCAATTCATATACCATTCTTTCAAATGTGGGGATATTATTCTAAGGATTCTTGTTAACCCATCACCACAGAGACTGAATGTGAGGATGTCGGTCTATATGTACATGTTTTATGTATGGGACTTTTTTCTTGTTCTATCTGAGAGCAGCATCCCTTGCCTGATTCATCCTGATGTATCAATGCTTTGAGCCATTGACACTATCCTCAGCTCCTGTTATGAAATTGCAACTTGTCTCCAAAGGGCAATTTGTATGTATCTGAAACTATTTACTTTTAATTTTTAATTGAAGTAAAACTGATACAAAATGTCCTGTTTTTTCAAATGTGCAGTACCAATTTAATATTTTATAGATCACAACATCATCTCCGTAAGTGTAGTTATCGTCTCACCAAAGTTATTACAGATTATTAACCATATTCCCATGCTATACATTACATCCCTTATGAATGACCTATTTTGTAATTAAAAGTGTGTACCACTTCATCGCCTTTATCTATTTCTCCCACCTCTAACCCCTTCCTCCTCTGGTAACCAGCAGCTTATTTTCTTTATTAGTGAGTATTTTTCTGTTTTGTTTTGTTTGCTCATTTGTTTTGCTTTTTAGATTCCACTTAGGAGTGAAATCATGCAGTATTTATCCTTCTCTTTCTGACTTACTTCACTTAACATAATACCCTCTAGGTTTATCCATGTTGTCACAAATGGTAAGATCTTATTCTTTTTTGTGGCTTGATAGTATTCCATTGCATGCGTGCACATGTGCATATTACATATTCTTCGTGCATTCATCGATGGACACTTAGGCTGCTTTCATATCTTGGCTATTATGAATAATGATTTGGCGAACACAGGGATGCATGTATCTCTTTAAACTGACATTTTTATGAAACTATTTAAAAATAATGTGCTATCTTTGTATTATTATACTAATCCATTAAATATTATCACATAGGTAGATTCTGGGTGATAGAGAACACATGAAGATTATGTGCATTGTATCTTTCTAACTCCTGGGCTCATTTCATACTTGCTGACCTTAGGTCACCCTCCCAGTTTGTTGCATTTCTTCATTTTATCTATTCAATTATTCTTGTGTACACTGATCTAGTGTTTCATTAATTCATGAATTCACATTTATTGAGTCCCTCCTATGTGTTAGGCACTGTGAATTGATCTCAGTCAAGAAATACTTCTAAATAGCCTTTGAACAAATGGTGACTGCTCCTTGGATGGACACTCTTCCATTGATTCACCTACCACCAGTCATCTCCTTTTCCATGTTTTTAAGATTCATTCCTCTCCACATGCTAGCAGAGAATAATTTTTTCAACAGCAGAATAATCAAAAGGTCCAAGCTAAGAGATGTTTTGCATATATATATATGTATATACATATATATATATATAAAATTTTATGTAAAACAACCTTTTATCATACGTCCAAAGAGGGATTTTCTCTAGCTAATATCAGACTTGGTTCTCAGAAAAGGAATGTTGCACTTTTAGACTGTTTTCATTGGGAGAGTACCCGTGTGCGATTCTTAACCTATGGCTGTGATGTTATGCTGCTGAAGGTATAGATACTAATTCTTGAACAAGTTCTTTTTGAGCCAAAGAATCAATAATCAGTGTTGACATGGGAGGAAGGGCATAGTTATTGCCAAGAATTTACACTTCATGTGGTCTGAAAAAATTATTTTCAAACCCGACAAGTTTTTTTTTTTTAAAGATTTTATTTATTTATTAGGAAAGAGAGAGAGTGAGAGAGAGCATGAGAGGGGGGAAGGTCAGAGTGAGAAGCAGACTCCCCATGGAGCTGGGAGCCCGATGTGGGACTCGATCCCGGGACTCCGGGATCATGACCTGAGCCGAAGGCAGTTGCTTAACCAACTGAGCCACCCAGGTGCCCAAACCCGACAAGTTTTGATGAGTAAATTTCACTTCTCCCACAACTGATGTTTGAAACTTTAGGTAGAGGTGGGGAATGGGAATCTACTGACCTCTTAAGGTGTTACCTTCTATGTGACCAAAAAACAACAACAACAACAACAACAACAAAAACCAAAAAACCAACAAGAATAACAACAACAAAAAACCTGGGAAGTTCGGTTTTTTTCTATCTTTTAACCAAGGCAGCTCATTGGGAGCATATGAAGAAACATAATACCAAGAGACAGTACAGTATGTTAAGATAATGTGATGTAAAAACAATTGGACAAGAAAGGTGCTGATAGAATACCATGCAGCATTTTTCATCAAGGAAAACACTTAAATTCTCAGGCTCGGAAGTGAGCCCTGGGCTCTGTCACTGAGTTACTCTGAGCGCCACCTTTCCCCAAAGGCTTTAACCTCCTATTTCATTCTTGCTAAGAGAACTTAGGAGCAGGTGCACAGATGCTGGTCCTTATAAAACATTTTGAGACAACCTGTATTGTATATTTGGAACCAAATAGACAACTGGGCAAATAGGTACTTTAATAGATGAAGTGAAATAATAATAACAATAAGGATTTGCTTTGCTCAATTTGAAACACAGACCAGCCACTGGCTTGGATAGACCAACTCTTTCATTATCCTGGCTTCAAATAGGGTAATCCGCAGTGATTTAGAAGAAGAAAATGTGTCAGTGCAGAGCTCCAAGAAAGAGAAGCCCTGAATTCCACTCGACTCATCATTTTAGCGCACAGAGGCATTCATGATTTAGAATGTATTCACCACTATGTTTCTAATTTTTATTTTAAATCCACTATGCATGTTCATAGTTTATAGTAGCGATCAGGATTTTTCTTTTTTTTTTTTTTTTTCTGTAGCGCTAGATAAAATAAATATATTAGGCTAGGCTGGCCGTATGTTCTCTATTGTAGCTATTCAACACTGCAGTTGTACTGTGTCAGCAGCCACAGAATTATATAAATAAATGGGTGTGACTGTGTCCCCAGAAAACTTTCTTTTCTATAAGTAAAGCAGGCTGCCAGACAGATTGGGCCAGCATTCTGTAGTTGGCCAACCCCTGAGTTAGAAGATCAAATGGTTGTTATAAAAAATAGCAGCCCTAGAGTCTAGTTTTTTCACTTATTTTAGTATAATTTTTTAAAACTTACCTCTGCATCTTGAAATAGCATGCTTATGTTCTGAGTTTTTATCTTTAATTTTTAGGCATCGTCTATTGACTTCTCTCTCTTACATCACATTTTCATATATATATATGTGTATATATCAGCATGAGATATATATGTCATATATGTGATATATATGTCATACTGATATATGATGTGTGTGTGTGTGTGTGTGTGTGTGTGTGTGTGTATCATACTGTCCTTAGTAGTGCTCAGAGTGGGTTTGGGGAGGCAGAGGATTAATGCCCCCACTCTACCCAGCAAACTTACCTGGAAAATCATACAGTTGCCCTTTATCGTACTGCTTGTCTCTCATCTTCAGGAGTGGAAAGAGATGATCATCATTCCATCTCCTTATCTTTATTTCCAAAGAGACATTTTCAATCCCTCCCTTCCTGGTCTACTATTTCAAATGACCCAGTTCCTTTCAGCTTCCTTCACACATACTGTTTTCCAAGCCATTAACTTTGTGACTCTTGTGAACTTTTCTGAGTTCCCTCTAGTTGTAATATCTAGAAAAAGGCAAGGTATCTTTGCATCATGCATTTTGGGGAAGGAGAGTAATCCAAGAAAGACACAGGGCAATAGTTAATGGTAGATGGAAGACGTCCAACTGAAGGGTGTCGTATCCCCCACTTAATACATGATCAAACTGCTCTTTGGTGGGTTACAAAATTTGCCCAAGTTTACATAACTCTGGAGGAGTAAGCCTGGGGTTAGAGCCCAGGTGTATTAGTTATAGATATCAAAGTATTCAGTCTTTTTACTGCACCATTGGATTCTGCCATCAGTAGACTTCATGTTAATAAATGAAGATGATGAGACTCCTAGAGACCTGTAGGCTTATAATTGAAAAACAAACAAAACAAACACTTAACCAGTTAAACAGCATATATATTCTTTTTTTTCAAATAGTTGCCTATGACAGCAAGGATCTATATATTCCAGTTATGGTCACCACCAAAACTTAGATATTTTAGGATCATGTGCTGCAATATGCATTTTGTTGTTCATTTTCAGATATTGACTGCTATCTTGTTTGGTTCCCCATTCAGCCTTTTCTTACGAATCCAGAAGTTTTGTTTTATAACTATACATTCTAACCTAGCCCATAAACATTTCCATTCTTTTTCTAAATAATACAATTGTTCAATCACACAAATCAGCCATCAAGAAATCAGTTTACAGGTAGAAGAAAGGAAATTCATACATCTAGCACACTCCCCAGAGGGCAAGTCTTCACTAGTTACTTTCATAAGGAGAGAAATCAGTGAGGTCTCATGGAGAAGGTGAAAGCTGAGACAGTACAGGGAGGTGGCAAGAGTATATATTTGACATAAGCAGAGTTAAGGTCGCAGCAGTGGAAACACATTTGGAAATAAGTGCTTGGTACGTGTGCAAAACGTCTTTTTGTCCTCCCAGATCCATTCCCTACCTTTTGGCTTCTGTGTCCTCTGGCATTTTGTTGGTTTTTTCCAGTATGGAGCCCCACTAGCAGGGAATAGGAAGAGAGGAGGAGAGCAAGATGGGGATAAACCAGTGCTTACCAAGTCCGAGAATTCTCCTAAAAATAACTTGTATTCTTCTTTTATTAGCCTGGGTACTAAACCATACCTGGTGGCTTCCCTGTACCTGGCTATGTCTTTGTAAACAGTCCCTTTATTAAACGCTCAGATTTGCCTCTGATATTTCCTATGGGAAATGCGGTAGAGTCTCAGCATCGTGGAGACTCTGAGGTTTGAACTTTGTTACTTTGTTGCTGATCACCTCTCCAATTTTTTACTAGTATACTTATCTTCTTTCAAAATCTCCGTATTTCTCACTTCTTTTCTACTGATTTCCCTACAGGATGATTGGACTTTATTATACATACACTCTTCTGTTCTTTGATGTTTTGGGGTTTGTTGGTCGTTTAGAGCTGACTTAGAAACTCCATGCCCATGAGGACTGTGTTCTCCACAGCACCACCAATGCTAGCACAAGGCCTGACCATGTCACAGGTGTTTGTGGTTGCCGGGCTATTTGATATCTAATAACGAATGTCGCTTGCAGATTGATCTCTGCCTCTATTTCAATTTTTGAAGAATCTATCACTCTATTCGGCTTCTTAATGGAAAACTTGAGATGCCAGTAACTCATGCAATTTTGAAATTTTTTGGTATAATGAAGAGTGATTTGTTCTAAAGAGCTCTGGAGTTACATATCTTTATGAACTAGCTACATGACTATTTGAAGTCACCTTTGGACTTTAATTTCTTGATCTATTACATACAGCAGTTTTCCATTCTGTATAATTTTGTGGTCTGTAAGCTTAAATTGGTGTGGATTTTCAGGGTGATCTAAACAGACTTCTGCTAGTTCCTCTTAATGTAAAACAAGGCATGCCACTACAAGAGGTTATTTTTCTTCTAAGTTTTTGTTTAGACCCCAGTTAACATACAGTGTAATACTAGAATTTAGTGATTCATCACTTACAACATGCTCATCACAAGAAGGGCCCTCCTTAGTACCCATCACCCATTTAATCCATGCCCCCTAGCCACCTCCCCTCTGGTAACCATCGGTTTCTTCTCTATAGTTCCAGTCTGTTTCCTGGTTCGCCTCCCTTCTTCCTGCCTCCGCCTTCATTCACCTGTTTTGTTTCTTAAATTTCACATGAGTGAAATCATATGGTATTTGTCTTTCTCTGACTAACTTCTTTCACTTAGCGTAATACTGTCTTGGTCCATCCTAACCCAGTTAGAACACGGGCAGAAGACCTGAATAGGTCTTCATATTTTTGCAAAGAAGACTACAAGTGGCCGTCAGACACATGAAAAGATGCTCAATATTACTCATCATGAGAGAAATACAAATCAAAACCATGGTGAGATAACACCTCATACCTATCAGATTGGCTAAAAGATTTTTTTTAGAGTTTACTTATTTGAGAGAGACAGTGACAGAGATAGTGAGGGAGAGCACAGCAGGGAGGAGAGGGAGAAGCGGGCTCCTGCTGAGCAGGGAACCTGATGTGGGGCTTGATCCCAGGACTGTGGGATCATGACCTGAGCCAATGCTTAACTGACTGAGCCACCCAGGTGCCCCATAGACTGGCTAAAATTAACACAGGAAACAACAGGTGTTGGTGAGGATGTGGAGAAAGGGAAACCCTCTTGGGGTTTGCAGACTGGTGTAGCCACTCTGGAGAACAGTACAGAGACCCCTCAAATAGTTAGAACTACTCTACAACCCAGAAATTGCTGGGTCAAAAACACTGATTCGATGGGACACATGCACCCTGATGTTTATAGCAATATTATCAATAGTGCCCAAACTATGGAAAGAAAAGCTGTTATTCTTTAATGTAAGTGAGATATTCTTTATTGCCTGGAACTGGATAAGCCTCATTTCTATCTATGGGTTAATTTGCATGGGTAAATGCTAATTATGTTATTAATACTGTTTTCTGATTTCTACTAATCTTTGAGTTTGCTGGATCCATTTTTCCTTTTTCTGGATTTCTAACTCAATGCAACAGAACAGATGGGGGCCTTGTATAATGTGGTAGGTCTGGATGCCATTTAATGGTTGGAATGGTTGACTAAACAATGCAATTATTATTTAATCTACCCACACTGGTAGTCGAATAGAGTAACTGATTGGTTTACTGATTTGGATACAGTTTAATAGAATACAAACAATAGTGTGTTACTTTCCCTAGGGTGGGAGCCTGCTGGGTGAGACTTGCTCATTTTTGTTGATTGACTGATTGATTGATTACTCTGTACATTGTACTTAGTTATGTTTTTGCCCAGGATGGCTGAGCTGTGCAGGAGTGTTGGCAATGATACTGTGTTCCTGAGGAAGATGAGAACGGTCTGGAAAAAGAAACAAACTTACAGGAGCCAGCCTTTTTAGAAATCAAGCCACTTTCTACTAATCTACCATTTGGGATTTCTTGTTTTAAAATATATTTTATCAAGTTCTGAGCATTAGACTTTTAAGTTTCTCCTCTGCTCCTTGTTACAAGTACTCCAAAGGGCTTCCCATTTTTTCCTCCTAAAATCAGCCTTCAATTTGGTATCTTTGATGTTAACAAGCAGCTCTGCTTCTTGAAACAGAGAGACAAATTATATCAGCAGCCTCTAGTCAGGTTGCTAATGTCGACTGATTGCTTGGAATGGCCCAGTCTATACCTAGTTACTGACATACTGGGATTGAACAGAGCTGTTCAATCTGTGTTCTAGAATTCCTTTTCATCCCATCTATGGTTTTCCAGGGTATCAGGAGAAATGAAGACGTACAGTGGGGAGAAAATAGCTGCTGTGCTCCTAATATTCTCTTTTACAATCTCACATTTGGCTAAAACAACAATTTTGCCTGGTATGTGATGTGCTGCCTGGCCCAAAGAGATGAATACAGAACAGGATCCAAGAGATTAAAAGGTCAATGGATTATCCATTAAGCAATCAAGTCTCAATATACCTCAATTTGTCTGGGTCATGATTTATTGCCTGGGATAAATGGACCAAGATCTGTTAGTTTTCCCCTGGGACTGTTCTCTTTCAAATAGCTACTATAGCCATTTCTTTGAGCCCTGGTCAGTGTTGTGTACATTTTGACTAGTTGACAGTATTTTAAAATTAATTTTAAGTATCACCCAGCACAGATTATTTTAGCTGATAAGGTCACCAAGCTTTTTGAAGGTCAAAGGCAAATAACTAGGGGAATTTAATTCAGTAAACAAGGGAAGAAGATCTTTCTCTATTGTGTTCCATGCACATGGCAGGTGTCCAGATCGCCTGCTCATTGGAACACTGTTGGGAAGAAACGGCCAAGCTTTGCTGAACTTGCAGGAAATAATATGATATGTTAATTTGCATTGCATTTGCATATTTAGTTTCTAATGGGTTAATTCCACCCTGGCGTCAGCCTCAGGAAAATAAGCAGTTTCCTGTGCATACTAAACACAAAGTACCTTCATTCCAACTGTTTTAACATTCTGAAATGTTCCCAGGCTCACATGTCCTACAACCTTGGTTTTCCACTTGGGGAATGGGGAGTGTGATACAGTCAGTTGCTTGGTACATTTTATTTGGCAGCTTTGGATGATAAAAGCTTTATCGGATAAACAACCATATGCTGAAGCAAAGCCAGAATGGTTAAAAGCAATTCTAGGGAAAGAAGCCTTGCCATTCCCAAAGAGCCTGCATTCTGAGGAAAATTCTAGGCCCTGAAGCATGTGGAATGGTCAGTGTTTTCTCTAGCAGGTCTCAGTTGGGGCTGTTTCAAACAGCCCTACACCAGAATTCTTAGGCATTGTCTCTTAGGAGTAGATGGTCTTACAGAAAGAGAGGATTAAGGGGTGCCTGGGTGGCTCAGTGGGTTAAAGCCTCTGCCTTCGGCTCAGGTCATGATCTCAGGGTCCTGGGATGGAGCCCCACATCGGGCTCCCTGCTGAGCAGGGAGCCTGCTTCCCCCCTCTCTCTGCCTGCCTCTCTGCCTACTTGTGATCACTCTCTCTCTGTCAAATAAATAAGATCTTTAAAGAAAGAGAGAGGATTAAAATGATGAATTATAGATTCTGTTAACTATATACCATGAATACTTGTAACTATCAGTTCCTTCCTTCATCTCCATAGACACTAAGTGGCTAGTTACACACATTTCTAAAGGGAAGTGTTATGATCCACTTGGGGAAACAGCTAAGAGCACAACCCAAGAAATGCGATTTTAGTCATTAGAACAGTTTTGACTCTTGGGTAAATCACAAAGGATTTCTTTTTTTTTTTTTTTTTTTAACATTTTCCCAAGATTTTATTTAAATTTAAGTGAGTTAACATACAGCGTAGTATAGTTTCACCAGTAGAATCTGGTGATTTATCACTTACATACAACAACCAGTGCTCATCACAGTACTTCCTTAATGCCCATCACCCATTTCGCCCATCCCCCTTCCCTCCCCTCCAGCAACCCTCAATCTGTCCTCTATAGTTAAGAGTCTCTTATGGTTTGCCTCCCTTTATGCTTTTATCTTATTTTATTTTTCCTTCTCTTCCCCATGTTCATCTGTTTTGTTTTTTAAATTCCATATACGAGTGAAATCATATGGTGTTTGTCTTTTTCTGACTGCCTTATTTTGCTTAGCATAACATACTCTAGTTCTATCTACATTGTTGCAAATAGCAAGATTTCATTCTTTTTGATGGCTGAGTAATATTCCAGTTTTTGCGTGTGCTTGTGTGTATGTGTGTGTGTATTCCACATCTTCTTTATCCTTTAATCAGCCGATGGACATTTGGGCTCTTTCCGTACTTTGGCTATTGTTGATGGTACTGCTATAAACATTGGGGTGCATGTACCCCTTCTAATCAGTATTTTTGTATCCTTTGGATAAGTATCCAAAGTACCTTTGGATAAGTGAAATTCCTGGGTTGAAGGTAGCTCTACTTCTAACTTTTTGAGAAACCTCCATACTGTTTTCCAGAGTGGCTGTACCAGGTTGCATTCCCCAAGAGTGTAAGAGGGGTCCACAAAGGATTTATTTCTTTTCAGATGAATGATCCCTATTATTCAGCTTTGGCTGCTGCATTTATATTTGCCCAGATTTTAAGTGATCTAAGCTACATAGTATTTTATGACTCTGAAAACTTCCCCTTCACTCCAGAAAGTCAAACTCAGGACTGACCAATGTATGTATACCAGTTATTCCCAGCTTTGGAAAATATTAGAATTGGGGATAGTTGTGGATTTATTGTAAACAGGTTCTTCATTGTATGTGCAAACCAAGTATTAGATACAACCTAAATAAGTCATATGCTTCCTATGCATTTCATTTATTTTTCAGACCCATGAAGATGTTATCATAATGCATAAAATATTATTATAAAGCATTAATAAATAATATCAATATCCTCTGTCATGGTATATTTTTGCAATAAGTGGATATTGGTGAGTATTTTATGAGGTCGTAGGGTTTTTGTTTTTAAATACCGTGGAGATTGTGTGGTCCTTATAGAAACAAATTAAATTGACACTTAAAAACTCAGCTGTTAGTATAAGAGTTGAGACTTGGTTACATGATCATTTCTACAAACTCCCCATAGAAGGAGTTTAGGAAAGTTAAAATTACCTTGTAGCTGGTTCTTTACTGAGTGCTTTTTTGGAGGATGGTAGATCTTTGTTCTAAAACTGCCTGGTAACATTATTTTTTGTTACTTGTGGGGTATGGAGTTGTAGATTTCTCCAAAAATTTGAACACACATAAACTAATTTCCGTTTCCTAGTGGCCTTGTGAGATAGTAGAATCAGAATCATGAAATTAGGGATGAAGGCAATCTTAGCAATTTTGGAGCTTAACCCCTTTCATGTTACTGATTTGTACCAATGATGTTGGCCAGGGACATGGCAAGACTTGATCAATGCTATATACCTATGCCATAGTGAAACTGGGGTAAGACTCTGCCCTCTTTATTCCTTAGTCAAGACTTTTAAGCTATCATCACATTAGTTCATGGAGGACAAAATGCAGATTAGCTTCAATGATCCTGGGCAAACGTGGTAACTCAATAGTACTGCCAGACTCCCAGTTTGGGTAAGCTTGGACTCCTATAAATTGAGAAGTATGCATTTAAATACTCAAAGTTAACTTAGGATGAGAGGAGCTCCTTGGAGGAGTTTGTTCAATAAAAATTGAAATTTTAGTAGGAGAGATAACTGAAGGATCCTTAGTAAAAAAGAACCAGCTAAGAGATTTCTGTGGTCCCTTGCCTTGATTTTAATGATCACCATGTACCTTAAAGCCATCCAACAGTCTGATACTTTACATCCTGAGGAAAGAGAAAGCTAAAAGTGACAGCAGTGGAAATACTCAGATTTGTTTCACTGGGGCCTTGAAAGCTGGTATCCACTAGGGACTATTCTGTTCTTCTGAGAAATAGGCACATGGGCGAAAGGCTTGACTATTTTGGCCCAAAGAAACATTTTGGTGGGCTCAGAATTTATTAGATGAGGCCATTTTTGTGGCTTTTTAGACCCTAATTATAAAAATAATGTTACAAAAAATAAAAACAGTAGAAACTATCACCCATAATCCTTTACCATGAAGGCTTTAATGCTCCCCTTAGCTGGACTAAATTTTAAGCAGGTTTGCTGCTGACCATAGGCCCCTGACTCCCTTTTCTTAGAGCATTTACTTCAGCAAACTTGAAATTATAATTTTCTTCTCTGCCCCTTTGAGATATAAATCTTTTCCCAACCTCTTGCCAGTTTTACGGCCCTGAAATAGCTTTCCAAGGACCTGGGGGCCATCCCTTTGAAATATAATCACCAAGAAAGATAATGCCCCTATCTCCCAGTTTCTGTTGGAGGTGGGGGGTTGAGGTGATAGGAGCTTATCTTTATAAGTGCCAGTTAGCAAACATGTGTTCCAGTCAGCCTCTGCACTAATAAGGGTAAGGATGATAATAAGAATAACGTGAAGTTTAAAGTCTGATGGCACATACCTTTATGCATGGACAAAAAGAAAGCAGAGAAACTAAGCAATGACTGCCCTTAGGTTTGGCAGTGAAAGAGCTGAAACCAGGAATGCTAATTTATACTGTATTAAAATCTTTTAAATTGAAAAACAAACAAAAAAATCCAACCTCTCCATGAATTTCCTCCATTACTTTTCCACTAGCTCACCCAAGTGTCAAAAAACTTTCCTGCCTTTTGTTTCCGTGGAGCTGAGTGCAGTCTCTTGGGACCCATTACAATAGTCCCTCTCTATTGCAGGAGTCTTGAATAAAGTCTGCCTTGCCTGTTCATCGCCACCCAGTGCCTTTTTTTCTTTGCTATCCCACAACTCTAAAAGAAACATTGTTTTTATTTTTTCATATCCTTGTTCAGTCTTTTTCCATGAACATATGGCATGCATACGCTCAAAGCGAGTCTACATCTTTATTTTCATTTATCCTAAGCATTTTTCTGTGTTGCTCTGTAATGGTCATCATTATCACAGGATACTTTTTACTATAATGCCTATATTATCTTACTTTTTTCTACTTGAGACAAATGTTAGCCAAACAGGGTAACAGCAAATAGTTACAATGTTTGTTCAAATGCTCAGCCTTTATCATCATAAGGTAAGGCTGCAAGAGTGTGTTCATTTTTGTGTTATTTTGGTAATATTAAGGCCATGAAATTTAAACCCAGCTGCAAGGAGGCAGGGTATGGTAATTAATGTTCATTTTTGTTAGTCAATTCTGGTAGGTTAGCTCTAAATTAATCCAGGCTGTTTCATAGTCCTTAATTGCGCCCTACAAAATGTGATCATGCACATTTGGCTATATATTATTGAGGATATTGTTTCCAAAAATACTTGTATTAGGCAGTGAGTGCTAAATGAGTTGGAATAATACAAAAGGAGAAGTAAGTGATAAGCAAGGGGAAATGGGACAGATATTTCACTATTAATGAGCATACACTTTATACAAGGACATATTAGGACATGACAAATAGGAAGACAAAGAATGGTAACTTGTGGGAGAAAGAATGTAGAATAAGCAGGGTCTCAGGTGGTAGGTGCAGGCAGTGAGCTGTACAAAACAGAATTAGATGTTAGTGATGAGGTTTAGAGGGGAGTTCATGTTGTGACATATTTCGTTTGTGTCCTTATTTGTTGCACTTCATGAAATGAAACCATTTTCTTAATGGTGAAGCTGAAATATTCCCTTAAGGCATCTTAAATTTGAAGGTGGTGTTATGTCAACTTGCTGTTTAAAAGTTAACCAGAATGCTTTTGTGAAATGAATACTAAATGATCTTGAGGTTTTGGGGTATTTTTAAAAAACATTTGGTTTCTTTTTTGGGGGTCAGGGTAAGTCTAAAGTGAAGGTAAAGACTAATAGATATAGTAGAGGCAAATAAAATTTGGGACATTTTTTTCCCCAACTCTATCCTGTTTAAAAAAAAATCAAAGTAAGTTCTGTATAAGTATCTATAGAGGTAATATGGGAAATGCTGTGGGGTATTTAAAAGAATTTGCTGAACTGTGAAGACTGACATTTGAGTCATAAAATCAGATGTTGTTTAACAAAGTTAATACATTTTAAGCTTCTTCTGTCTCTAGAATTAATAAAATGACAGTGATTTGTGATTGTGGAATTGAAAACAGATTGGCTTGCATTTTGAACCATGTCAAGTTTAATTTAGCAGAGATATTAATTTGAGGTGGTTTTATGTTAATAGTTATGGGGAAACATTATTGGGACCAGAATTCAGCCAGATGTACTGAGCATGTGCCTTGTGGATTTACACAAGTTAAATTCAAGGAAGATAAAAAGATGCCAAGTCATCATAAGCCTGTAATTCTTGGCTCTCTGTCCTTATATCTCAGAAAGCCTGAGCCATCGGATTTCCCAAATCAATATTTCCTAATTATTATACCAGGGCTCACTTTATATTATGTCAAAAAAATTTTATTTCAAACATGCATAACCTTTACAAAGTGTCACAAGGTGTGATTGGTGTGACCCTGTTCTCTCTGCTCAGATTGCCTCACAAATTTTATATATTCAAAAGTCAAGAGTTCCCAAACTTTGTCATTCTTAATGACTTTTTATGTATTCTTCTAAATCAGGTGAGTACAAATCCATTTTGTTGATTCTACTCCTTGCTGTGGAGTAACTATTCAAGTAGTTCTGGAACTTACTAAAAGATATTTTATGTGCCAGGAACTGTTTTTTTCCCTCAAGATATAGATGTAAACAAAAAGAAGTCACATTATGTTCAAGGTTAATGAGGAAAGAGAGCTAGTAATAAATAAACTCAAAATTTAGTGAAAAGTAAAGCAGGACAAAGGGATTCATAGTGACAGGCCCAGGATGGTATTTTATCTGAATCATGGAAATCTTTTCTGATAAAGAAACAGTTGGACATGGCCCTAGTGGAAGCATGAGAAGAAGTGTCCTGAAGACAAAACATGCTATGCTGTGGGAGCAGTGAGTGCAAAGGCTTTGAGAAGAGTACATGCTGGCGGTATAAGGAATAGTTAGGAGGGGGGTATTAGATCTAATAGGGGCATGTAGGAGGTGGTAGAAGCAGAGTCAATGAAAGACATAGTAGGGTGCTGTAAGTTATGACGAGTTATCAGGATATCACTCTGAATAAAATGAGAAGGCATAGATGCGTTGGGAATAGAGCGAAGGTTTGATCTGACTCAAATGCTTAAAGAATTACTCTGATATTTGGATGTTGAATAAAACCCAGGATGAAAATAGGGAGACTGGTTAGAAGTCTCTTGTAAGAATCCAAACATGAGAAGACAGTGCGTTGGACCAGGGAGGAAACACTGTCAGTGGCACAAAGTGGGCAAGTTTAGCGTATATTTGAATACAAAACAGTAGTATTTGCTTATGGTTGGGAAGTAGAACATGAGAAAGGGAAGTAGAGGCTAAAACAAGGTTTTGATCTGATAGGATAGAATTATCAGTTAATGAGGCAGAAAAGACAGCATCTTGGGTTGAAAACAAGTAGGTAGTAAGTATGTGTTTGGGAAGCTTTCATTGTAAGATACTTGTTAGATTTTTGTTTTCAGTTATTGAATAAAGTCTGGATTTCAGGTAACATATTGAGACTGGGGATGCGAATCTGGTCACTGGCATATGGGTGGAAGTTAAAAGCCTTGTTATTGGATGAAAACTCCTGGTGAGTAGATGTGGGTGGGCCCTGGAATACTCCATCAGACACAGATTGGGACAACGAGGCAGATAGACTCAACTACTGAGAACTGTTTGTGGTTGGATGAATATCAATAGGAAGTACCATCCTACAAGCCATGTGAAAACCACCTTCTAAGAAAGGGAAAAATTGATCATCTCCAATGTTTCTAATAGGCCAAGTAATCCAAGGACTAAGTGATCATTAGACATTTCAAAATGAAGATCAGTGGTGATTTTGTTAAGAATTATTTGTATGTAATCAGAGGGCAAATGCCTGTTAGGGGTGGAGTCTACAGAATAGAGAGAAGGGTCATAAAACATAGGATAGATGATTCTTTCCAAGTATTTGCAGTAAGGAGGAAAAACAAATACTATGGATAGTATGGATAGTAATAATACTATGGATATTGTTGGGGAAGGTGAGGCAAGAGAGATCATTTAAGATATCGGTATGAAAAGAAAGATAATTTAGAGATAAACATACTTAGTTTAGGAAACACTTGAAGAAAATCTAATTCTAGATGCTATTATTTCTGCCACTACCTCCTTTCCCTTTCCCTTTGGGTAAATGGTTCTTCTTGGTGCCATATATCCAGCTTGAATGAAGTCCATCCTAGCTGCACACCTTCCTAGGGCTCCCAGACATCTTCTGACACTGAGTTGGGCAACAAGAATCCAAAGGGCTTTCTGCCAAACAGAAAAATATGCTTCATGCATTGTGATGCAATGTCCCTCAGTCTCCAAATGGGCCAGCTTGGAACTTGAAGTTGATTAAATTGGAATCAAATGGACTCATAATTCTGCACAGCGGTTTTCTGCACAATGGAGTTAAATTTACTACAACTCAGCCAAGGGTAGCACATGCCATATAATTTCACCACTTGTACCTCTTTGGGTTTTGATTTACTAGGAAGTGGCTTGCTGTTGACTAGAATGCAAGCAAGTGTTCTCTTCTAAAAAGTGAGTATAATGATGGCACTTTTCTCTCCTTCTTACATATGCACTCTCTTTCTCAAACTTTAGTACCACTTCTGAGACAATTAAGATAATTCGGTCATTTAAGTACTAACAGCCACAGCGGTCTTAGAACCACTTACTTTTTTAGTACTAAAATGCAGTAAAAGGACATTATTGCTTATTGGAATTTTAATGTCTTTTTATTGGGCTTGAACTATAAAGAGCATTGAAGTTGACTTTGTATTTGTTCTTAAATAGACATTGAAAAGCAGAAAGAAAGGAAAGAAGTTTATTAAAATTCACCCTAAATGACTCTAAGTTTGAAATCACCTTGGTGGTATCTTTTGAAAACACTGTTTTGACTTGGACTTGAGAGGGCTGTGGACAGCTTGGGAGGGATTTTTTTTTCTTTCTTTCTTTTTTTTTTTTTTTTTTTTTTGGAGGAAGGAAGAGATTGGAGCCAAGAAAAAAACAGGGGTCTCTAGTCCTTTCAACCCAAGAGCTTTCTTTCCAAAGATGAAAAAACTAATTGTATTCATTTTGTGGTTGTCGTAAAGCCACTAATAACTCAGATCCACATAATACAGCCCTTAATAATGTAGTTAGCCTGCTGGAAGTCAGTTGTGCCTTGTATTCCAGTTGTAACAAAGGCTGTAATGAGAGGGTGAAGAGGGTCCGCTTCCTTTCACCCTGTGGGGTGGGCAAATGTCCCCTTTGCAATGAAGGGCATTTTCAAGGATGAGTTTTAGGGAATGAACGTTCTGAAAAGTTGCTTCTGCACATTGGACATCATCACTCTATCAGGAGGAGACATCCCCTCTATCAGGAGGGGATCTTGGAGTGATGACTGACTTTAGAGTTAGCAGCCCTAGGCTTTAATACTACCTCTGCCACTTATTAATTGGACGGAGTCCCTGAACGTCAGTTTTCTTCTTAGCGCGATGGAGATGAGGATCACAGCAAGAACAGGAACAGTAACAGCAAATCTATATAGGACTGTAGTCAAGCAGTATTCTAAACCCTTTTTATTTATTAGCTAACTTAATTATCAACGATGCAGATAAGTGGGCATAATTTTATCCTTGTTTTGTAGATTAAGAAACTGAAGCATAGGGACGCCTGGGTGGCTCAGTTGGTTGAGCGGCTGCTTTTGGCTCAGGTCATGATCCCGGCGTCTTGGGATCCAGTCCCGCATCAGGCTCCTTGCTCCACAGGGAGCCTGCTCCTCTCTCTGCCTCTGCCTGCCTCTCTGTCTGCTTGTGTTCTCTCTCTGTTAAACGAATAAATAAAATCTTAAAAAAAAAAAAAAGAAACTGAAGCATAGGACAGATAAACCTTTATAAGATCTTAGAACTAGTAAGTGGCACAGACTAGGTTTTAAACCAGGTGGGCTTTGAAAGTGTCTTCCTTTAACCACATTCTGATTCTAATAGGGACCATGAAAAGTAAAGGACACAATGTAGGCAAACTTCCTGGCGTGTCATATGTCTTTAACAGATGCTGAGTATTATTGATGGAGTTCAGAGATCCCATTGTCTTCTATTTTCAATCAAAATGTGGGAGGCTGCTAGGGTAAGAAATAGAATTGGTTCAACCTAGGAAAGCAAAAATAAAGAATTTAAGGCAATTATCTAATAATTTCAACTGAAAAAATAACCAAATCCAAAGCAGAAAGATGAGCACTGGTGTAGTATGAAAATGTTGAATCACTATATTGTATATAGTATGGTATATAAAGCACACAAGTGTATACTATATCACTGTTTTGTACACTGTATGTTAACTGAAATTTAAATAAAAGCTTAAAAAAAAGTTTGTAATTCAAACGGGATAAGACCTTTTCCACTGCAGTTACCTTGCCCTTGATAAAATTGCTATCTTCATTCTTTATTATTTCCCTTTGTCTTCATGACCATTCAAAACCTTCACTGTCGCTTCAGATCAGTGGCTCTGTCAGCCTCTTCACTGGCTGCAATCTCATCTTTGGTTTCACTTTCTTTGACTTCATCTGACTTAGCTGTTACTTGCTAAACTTTTAGAAAGATGCCCCCCCCACAACTGATAAAATGGGACTCTACTTCCATTACTCTTGGGTTGAAGGGTACCATATCGTCATCAATTTGTTTATATCCAGGTTTACAAATTTCCACGTAGTTAAGGATACCAACTGCTTGACATTTAAAAGTGTTTTTTTTCCCCCTCCTTTTCTCTCTTTTTCTTCTCGTAACGTAATAGAAAGAAGAGTTTCTTGAAAATAATGTTGACATTAAATGAAGGCCACTAAACTCTTATTAAAATTATCCAATTTGGCCTTGTTAGTGGAATTATCCATTGTCTTCTCATAACCTGGCTATAAACTGAGTGCTTAATTAAATAGTGTCCCCTTTAGCTTGGTAAATAGGCCAATTTATAGGAGCCATTATTTAATAGAAAGCAATCTGGAGCTGTACTAGGAAACGTGATTCCAAACCTTCTGTTATGTTCTTCCATCAATCACTTAATATCCCTGAAGCTTTATATCCCTCTTTGTAAAATACAGATATCAATGCCTACCTCACAGTGCTGTTATGAATCTGAAGCATTGTATATGTAAATCACCAAAATTGAGAGTCCAGATGTCGGCATTCCAATGCTCATAAAGCAGCTCCAAATTCTTTCAGAACCGGTCTCTTTCTAGCTCACTGCTCCGTCACCTCTAGGCTGTGCTGCTAATCCTTGTGGGCCGGTATGCCTGCTCAGACTCTGGTCATCACATCCAATTCCAGGCACCATGATATAGAAAAGGGTTACAAAAAAGACAGGTCCCCACTAACTTTCAAGGTAATTTCACAGAAGTCAATGCATCTGGAGACTCAGTCATATGGCCACACATAGCTGTGAAGAGGAATAAGTGGGACCGTCATTTACGCGGGCAGCCAAAGACGTAGCTAAAAATTGGGCTACTCAATTCTAAAAGAGAAGAGAATATTTTTTTGGTTGGCTGCAAGAGTGTCTGTTACCAATGGCCATGGTAACTATGATTTTATTCTTTAAATTGAACTGCAACGACAAAAGTGAAAATCTTTACCGAAATGTGTTTCTATTTTGATGCTTTATCTTTTAGCTTAAACAATATGTTGGATGTGGAAATTATTAAAAGAAGTAAAATGACTAAGTAATTGTAAAGGGGAAGGTTTGTTTCCTTTTATGGTGAGTAGATTTATAAGTGCATGTGTATTATAAGTGCTTGTATATTAAAGATTCATGAGCTAAGGGTCAGAGATGTGTACAAAACACAGCTAAGTGAAACTTCAAAAGAATTTGACATCAACTTTGGTTGAAAGCAGCATTTTCTGAGGCTAGCACAGCAGCAAATCTTAGAATATGATTTTTTTTATGAAAGAACATGAACAGATCTATTTTGTTCTTACAAGGGATTTATTGTTAAACTCATTCATATAGCATATAAGAAAAGCCAAGGAAAAAAAATTAACAAAATGGCAATACATACCTATAAATATTTACTTTAAATGTAAATGGACTAAATGCTCTAATCAAAGGCATAATGTGGCAGAAAGGATAGAAATAAGACCCATCTATATGCTACCTATAAGATACTTATTTCAGATCTGAAAATGAAGGGATAGAAAAGGTTTTTACTCCATGTAAATTGAAATGAAGAGCTGGTATAGCTATACTTATATTAGACAAAATAGACTTTAAAACAAAGACTGTAATAAAGAGATTATATAATGACAAAAGGGTAAATCCAACAAAAGGGTCAATCCAACAAATGTTATCCTAATAACATTTGTAAATATTTATATTTACCCACCCAAAATAGGAGCACCTAAATATATAAAGCAAATATTAACAGGCCTAAAGACAGAAATTGATAGCAATACAATAGTAGGAGGGGACTTTATTACCAGACTTACATCAACAGATAAATCATAGACAAACAAATCAATAAGGAAACATTGGTTCTAAATGACACGTTGGACTATGTTGACTTAATAGATATACACAGAACATTCCATCCAAGAGCAGCAAAGTATACATTTTTTTCAAGTGCACATGGAACATTCTCTTCATTACAGATCACATGCTATGGCACAAAATAAGTCTCAGTAAATTTAAGAAGATTCAAATAACATCACACATCTTTTTTGACCACAATGGTATGAAACTGGAAATCAGTTACAGGAAGAAAGCTGGAAAAATCACAAATATCTGGAAATCAAACAACAGGCTACTGAACAACCAATAGGTCAATGAAGAAATCAAAGGGGAAAAAAAGAAAAAAAAACCACTAAGAGAAATAAAAACGGAAATCCAATATCTATGGGATGTAGCAAATGCAGGTCTAAGAGGAATGTTTGTAACAATATAAGACTACTGCACGAAACAAGAAAAATCTCAAACAATCTAACTTTGGATCTAGAGGAAATCAAAAAAGAACAAAGCCTAAATTTAGTAGAAGAAAGAAAATATTAAAGATCAGAACATAAAAAAATGAAATAGAGACTAAAAAAAAAAACAAATAGAAAAGATAAATGAAACTGTAAGAGCTGGTTCTTTGAGAGGATAAAATTGACACACCTTTACCTAAACACACCTAGGAAAAGAAATAGGATCAAGTAAATCAGAAAGGAAAGAGATGTTGCAACTGATCTGATACCATAAAAACACAAAGTATCATGAGACTACTATGAACAATTTATAGACCAAAAAAATTAGACAACATAGTATAAATGAATAAATTCCTAGAAACATACAATCTTCCTAGACTGAAATATGAAAAAATAAAAACCTGAATAGACTGATTACTGTTAAGGACATTGAATTGGTAATAGAAAAGCCTCCCAACAAACCAAAGCCCGGGACCAGATGGTTTCTCTGGTGCATTCTACCAAACAGTCAAAGAAAAGTTAAGATCATCTTCAAACTCTTTCAAAAATTCGGAGAGAGGGGAGTAATTCCAAACTCATTGTAAGAGGCCAGCATTACTCTGATACCAAAATGAGACACGGACACCACAAAAAAAGAAAAATTACAGGCCAATATGCCTGATGAACATAGATGCAAAAATTTTCAACAAAATATTAGCAAACCAAATTCAAGACTACAATAAAAGGATAATACAACATAATTAAGTGGGATATATTCTGAGATTGAAAAGATGTTTCAAGATCCACAAATTAACATGAAACACCCCACTAACAACTAAAGGATAAAAAAAGATATGATCAACTCAACAGATTCAGAAAAATCATAAAATTCAGCATGCATTTATGATAAAAAACTCTCAACAAAGTGGGTATAGATGGATCATACTTCAGTATAATAAAGTCATGTATGACAAACCCAATGCTAACCTCACAGTCAACAGTGAAAAGTTGAAAACTTTTCTTCTAAGGTCAGCTACAAAGACAAGAATCCCCATTCTTGCCACTTTTATTCAACTTAGTATTGGAAGTTCTAGTCAGTGCAATCAGACCAGAAAAGAAATACATTCAAATGAGAAAGGAATATTTGCAGATGACATGCTATTATATTTGGAAAACTCTAAAGACTCCATCAAAAAACTACTAGAACAAATGAATTCAGTAAAGCGACAGGATACAAAATCAATGTATAGAAATCCATTGTATTTCTATACACTAATAAACAACAGAGAGATAATCCCCTTTAAAATTGCATCAAAAGAATGAAATACCTAGGAATAAATTTAACCAAGGAGGTAGAAGACCTGTACATTGAAAACTATAAGATATTGAGGAAAGAAATTGAACAAGTCACAAATGAATGGAAAGATCATTGTGCTCATGGATTGAAGTAATTAATATTGATAAAAATATCCATACTACCCAAAGCAGTCTACAGATTCAGTGCAATCCCTATCAAAATTTCAATGGAACTTTTTTTTTTTTACAGAACTGGAACAAAATAACATTTTTTGGAACTACAAAAGACTATGAATAGACACAATAATCTTGAGAAATAACAAAACTGGAGGTATCATGCTTCCTGATTTCAAACTGTACTGTAAAGCTGTAGTAATCAATACAGCATGGTATTTGCATAAAACAGACACATAGATCAATGGAGTAGGCTAGAAGACCCAGAAATAAGCCCACACATACGTGGTCAATTTACTACAAAGAAACCAAAAACATACAATGGGGAAAAGACCGTCTTCTCTGAAGTAAATTTTGGGTAAACTGGGCAGTCACATGCAAAAAAATTGAACTAGAACACCATTTTATGCCATACACAAACATTAACTCAAAGTGGATGAAAGACATACATATAAAACCTGAAACCATAAAACTCCTAGAATAAAATATAGGAGGAAAGCTGCTTTATATTGTCTTGGTGCTGAATTTTTGGATCCAACTCCAAAGGCAAAAATAAAAAAAGTGGGACTACATTGAACTAAAAAGCTTCCACACAGCTAAGGAAACCATTAACAGAATGAAAAGACAACTTGCTGACTAGGAGAAAATATTTTCAAATTACTATGTAATATGTGGTTAATAATCCAAAAAATATGAAGAACCCAAATAACTCAATAGCAAAACAAAATCTGATTAAAAAATTGGCAGAGAATCTAAATGGACATTTTTCTCAGGAAGGCATACGGATGACCAATAGACACATGAAAAGATGTTCAACATCACTAATCATCGGGCAAATAGAAATCAAAACCACAAAGAGATATCACCTCATACCTGTTCAAATGGATATTGTCAACAGGATAATAAATAACCAGTGTTGGCCAGGATGTGGAGAAAGGGAACCCTCATACACTGTTGGTGGAAATGTAAATTGGTGCAGCTACTATGGAAAACAGTAAGGACATGCCTCAAAAAGATTAAAAATAGGACCGCTATATGATCCTGCTGTTCCATTTTGGAGTATTTATTCAAAGAAATTAAAACACTAATTTGAGAAAAGATAAATGTGCCCTATGTTTACTGCATTATTTATGATAGCATGACATGGAAACACCTTAGTGCCAATAGATGGATGACTGGATAGGGAAGATGTCACACACACACACACACTGAATACTATTAAGCTATGAAAAAGTAAATCCTGCCATTTGCAACATGGATGGACCCTGAAGATACCATACCAAGGAAATGCATCAGATTGAGAAATACCACATGATTTCAATTATATGTAGAATCTAAAGATCAAAATAAAGGAAAACAAAACTCATAGATACAGAGAACATATTGGTGGCTATCAGTGGGGGATTGGGGGTTGGCAAAATGTATGAAAGAGGTCAATGTATAGTGAGGAAGGGTAACTAGACTTACTGTAATCACTTTTTAGTGTACACAAATATTGAATTATGTTGTATACCTGCAGTGAATGTTCTATACTAACTTTACTTCAATGTAAAGAAAAAAAAAGAAAAACCAAGATAGTCGTGTATGTAATAAAAAATATCATTAAATAAATATAGTGCATTAGTATTTTACAAATATATATTAGGATCTACAGAATAGCATGTGACTTACTAGGTATAGCTTTTTCTCACAATTGGAACTGGCATCCTGTATAGTAGAGGTATATGCCAATACTTCATCTGTAAAATAGGACTGATAGTAAGTTACTAATGCAG
Source organism: Nasua narica (assembly GCA_028533885.1). Classification (NCBI taxonomy): domain Eukaryota; kingdom Metazoa; phylum Chordata; class Mammalia; order Carnivora; family Procyonidae; genus Nasua; species Nasua narica. The sequence continues at coordinate 16,187,380 of CM052815.1, forward strand.
CAATAGTAAATTTCTATGTTAAGATCAAGAATAAAGTAATAAAGACTTAGGTAGATAGCATTAGCATTTTGTATATGTTTGAGAATATATTTATATGATGCTTAATAATAATTTCTCTTATTTCACTTAGTCACTCTATTCTTGACAAACGAGTATATAGGATATCTGACTTAACAGATGAAATATGTGACCCTTCAGATTTTTTTGCATTATATAGGTGCTATTTTTTTGCAGTCTTATGGACTTTTCTACACAGATAGGTCAGCAGACCCAGTGCATCCCTGTAGAAAAAAATGGGTGTGGTTTTTATGACAAATTGCAAAGGAAAGAAAATACATATAGATAAGACTAGAATATGTTAGAAAGTGCATGAAAAATTTAGAGTTGGTCTAGAAAAGTGGTAAGATACAATAATTCAGTATCTAAGTTTATAGGAATGGCTAAGCAAAAAAAAATCAGAACTGAAAAATTAAAGTGGTGTCCTTATTTTCGTTATATTACTATATCAACCTAAAAGTGCTATAATATTAAGTGCGATGACTTGAAAAAAGCAAAATATTACATCTTAGAGAGATAAATCAGAATGGCTTCTCCTGGGGCACCTAGGTGGCTCAGTCATTGAAGCACCTGCCTTCTGCTCAGGTGATGATCCCAGGGTCCTGGGATCCAATCTTATATCAGGCTCCTTGCTCAATGGGGAGTCTGCTTCTCCCTCTCCCTCTGTCTCCCACTCCCTCTGCTTGTGCCCTCTCTGTCAGATAAATAAATAAGACCTTAAAAAATGGCTTCTCCTTAGGATGATTTTGAAAGGAGGAATGATTATGCTTAGGACTAAACAATTAAAAAAAAAAAAAAGGACTAAACAATTCATGAGAAATTTAGCCAAAGAAACTGATAAAGTTGAGGCAAATTTAACAACTCTTTTCTCATTTGCCAAAGGTGGGCACTGATGTGACAGAATCAAAATAAAAGTCAAAAGTCAACTAGGGGTGTTAATCTGGAATATTTGAAGAATCCCTACTGCTAGTGAAGAGGTACACTGTCCATTTCACTTCCTGTGGCCTCACTAAGCATAACTGAGAAAATGGGCCATTCTTCCTTTGGAAAGATCCTCTCCACAGACTACATAGAAGAGAGGAAGGAGGGAAGAACAAAGTTGGGATCAAACCCATCTGAGTTCTGCCTAAAGAAAAATAATGCCTACAAAGCTTTCCTGAAAAGTCTGATCAACCATTATCACCATTGTCATGTTCATTTTCTGGAGTAATTAAGCAGGTGTTGGCCAAATTTGTTGGCATTACCCAGAGCTCTTCAACTTTTATGTCCTATTCCCCATACCCTTTGATAATATTTTGTCCTTAAATTCCTGGCTTCCCACTGACTTGCTGGTAATCCCTCTATATTATACCAGTCTTGGCTTCCTTCTGTTCTCTCATATACATTTACTTTTGACCCAGCCATATCTTTAGACTCAATCTTTCTTTATCCACATTTCTCACATTCATCATATTGTATGATTATATTTAAGAACAGCTCTTATTGGAACGTGTTCCTGCTTCTAAAAAGTGGACTGCTCATTTGGGAGAACATCTCTTGGAAAATTTGAACCCTAGGATATGACAAGTCCCAGAGAACCAACTATTCTTCCTGGGTAGCTGTAGAAATCTATAATTAAAAAGACATTTGACGAATGCTTTACTTTGGAGAAAAATGGGTTCTCTAGTGTGCTTTCTCATTTTTAGAGAGGCAGCATTCAATACCATCAACACTAAAAGACTTGAGATAATCACTAACCCCATTTAATAGCTTAGAACACAGAACTTAACAATTTACCAGAACTTGAAAAACGATGCGATTATACAATCTGGGCAAAGACACAGTTTTCATGACTTCTAGTCCATAGCTTTCCACAGCAACGTAGTGGCTCCTTTTAGCTTCCCAGCCAAGAGTTATGGAACAGAGAGCATGGATCTTATTGCATATATTTTGGAGATTATATCCAATCTAAAGAGAACAAATTACACTGGTATTTCATAGACTTGAATGTTTTTTGGTATGTTTTCCTCCTAGCTTAATGAAGGTGCTCCCCTACTATAATCACACATGCATAGCCAGAGAATTAGTTTTTCCAATAAAAACAGAATTTTATATATATATATATATATATATATATATATATATATATATATATATATATATATCCCAGTTACTCAGCAATGAGATCATCTCTATGCAGGGTCCTTCATGATCCCTACCACCAGCAATTAGAAATCCACATATGCAGAACAGTGGCTTGGAGAAATCCTTTTTGGCTTCTAATGCTGGTTTTCCCTAGAAGTAAAGAGATAGTCTTGTTTAATGAAGATTCTCATATATATGAGAACACAGTGCTTTTAAAACAGTCTTGCATTACATAATCAGAATAGTAGCCTCTTTCTCTTTGTTGCTCTCCTTTAATACTTGCAGAGAAGAAACCTTTCCTTCAGTGATCTGGTTTTTTGGGCTGTATGTTTCTAATCTGATTGATCTTTCTCAAAGTTTGGTCTACTCATGCATTTTATCATTGTGATAGGAGCTCTCTGCATTTCTCTGATTTCTTTATATTTTCCCCAAAGCATGGCATCAGGAATTAGATTTGGTAATGCTTGGGGATAGCTCCAGTAACCTAAGACATCCTTCAGGCAACCAGAGCTAATTTAGCCTAATAGCCTGCAAATCTCATGATATAAAAAACCCTAAATTCTTCATTTTTCTTTGTTGTTTGTGCCAACACAAGACTGATTTCAAGGACACACTTTTAAGGCTGGGGTAAATATTCATAATCTAAGTTTTGATGCTTGATTTTTTTGAAAGTAATAGCCTGCTCTTCATTAATTTAAAGTATTAATCATTTTCATATGGACACTTTTTAGTGACCAGAATGTCTAGAGTTATGTGAGGTTTTGGGGTTTTAAAATTCGTTAAGGGGATTTCAGCAACTAGAATTATTCCTAGTAGTCATTAGTTAGTAGTTATTTGGATGAATGGATGAAAAAAAGAATAGATGGAATGCCTGGGTGGCCTGGTGGGTTAAAGCCTCTGCCTTTGGCTCAGGTCATGATCTCAGGGTCCTGGGATGGAGCCCCGCATCGGGCTCTCTGCTCATCAGGGAGCCTGCTTCCCCCTCTCTCTCTGCCTGCGTCTCTGCCTACTTGTGATCTCTCTCTGTGTCAAATAAATAAGTAAAATCTTTTAAAAAAAATAACAGATGAATAATTTTTCATGAATTCAGTCAATAAATACTGAGGGCTTATTCTGTATGAGGTACTGCTCTAGGTGCTAGGGATATATTGAGGTCGGAAACACAAAAGATCCTCATTTTGGAGCTTATGTTGTCATGGGATAAAAAAGAAAAAAGTTAATTAAATGTTAAACATTTTAAGAAAAAAATGGAGTTAACAGGATGGAGTAAGGGTACAATTTTAAATAGGACAGACAGGGTAAGTCTCAGTAAAAAGGTAACATTTGAAGGGGGTGTGAAAGAGAACCCTGTTTTTACATGGGTGGAGAGATTCCAGATAAAATGAATAGCTAGTTCTAAGGCTCTGACTTGAAAGCATAGCAGCAAGGCCACTTGAGTTGGAATGAAGTATGAAAAAGGGAAGACAGATGGGAAGTACGGCTGAATTTTATGGACCATTAGTATTTTGCAAATTGCTCTAAGCAAAATAGAACATAGGAGGATTTTGAGGGGCACGGAATACTTTTCTAGGACAGTCCACCAGGTTGGGGAGACATTGCCTCTCTAGACCTAAAACTATGTAATGTGGGGAAGAGGCATTCTCAAGCCTAGAATTCTATCAATGTAAGCAATCTTACAAGTTAAGATCATGCAGTTCAAGTGTCCTATTTTGTAGGTAAGGAAATGGATTAGGGAGAAGATTTGGTTTGTGCAAGAAAATAATTGTTTTGGGGACCCCTGGGTGGCTCAGTTGGTTGAGCAACTGCCTTTGGCTCAGGTCATGATCCCGGCGTCTTGGGATCGAGTCCCACATCGGGCTCCTTGCTCCGCAGGGAGCCTGCTCCTCTCTCTCTGCCTCTGCCTGCCTCTCTGCCTGCTTGTGTTCTCTCTCTGTTAAAAATGAATAAATAAAATAAAAAAAAAAAGAAAGAAAATAATTGTTTTGTTTTTATACCCAATTCTGGATCTTCATATGATGATTGTTAAGAGGCATGAAGAGAAAGTTCTGAATGTCGATTTCATTTAAGGCTAAACCTTTGTGGCGTGACATATCTGCTTCATATCTGTATTCTTTCATATCTATATTCTAACTAATGTCTGTGAGAAAGAAGTTATATATTATTAATTCATGGTCTCTTAAGCAAAAGGGGCACTATAACTAATGGCTAAGGTTTGGGTCCCTATTGCATCCCAATTTTTAAATCTTGATCTGTAACTTACTAGTTGTGTATCGAAGACAGGTGGCTTGACCTCTCCAAGGCTGTGTCTCCTCATCTGGAAAATAGAAGTATTAATAGTAACTGCTTCATAATTCTTGTGAAGTTGAAATGAGAGCTCAAAAAATCTTGTGTGTGTTTTTGATATGCTATTTTAAGTATTATTAAATATAGGCCAATTAAATGAACATTTGTTGACATCTATGTAGCTTCAGTCCCTTGACACATTAATGAATAAGCATTGTCTCTACCCTCAGAAGAGCCTAACCAGTGAAAGAGATGTCCTGATTTCAGTATTTTTTTAAAGATTTTATTTATTAATGTATTTTAGAGAGCGCGGGTGCATGCATAAGAGAGGGGGAGAGAGGTAGGAGGGGAGGGAGAGGGTCAAGCAGACTCCGTCTGAGCGGGAGACACAGAGCCCCAATAGGGCTCAATCCCATATCCTTGAGATGGTGACTTGGGCCAAAAGCTAGAGTTGGGGGCTTAATAAACTGAGCAGCCCAGGCACTCTTAATCTCAGTGTTTTGTTGTTGTTTTTTTTAATCTCAGTTTTAACACCCTAGGTAAATTGTAATATAAAGCTACATGAAATTCAATGGGAGGGTAAAGAGAGAGAAGGTCCCTAATATGTATATTAATGAATCAAATACACTGTTTAAAATAAAATAGGAATTAGAAAAATTATAGAAGTAAAAAAGTAGTAGAGTTTGTAAGTTGTTGGTGAAAAATACTTTTTTTTCCTCTTTTTTTGAGAAAAAGAGTGACGGTTAACTTAAGCCATGCGTTGCTTGTGGTATTCATACACTTGGATTTAAGGAGGGGTGTTCAAGGTGAGGAAGCTTGTTAGCAAAGAAGCAGAGGTAAGAAAATATCTTATATAAGGAACACATCGCTAATGTAAGTTACCAAAAGTGAAGATTTCTACATCTTGCATACTCAGTTGGTCTGTGTTGGAACTAGACATTTTACCTTTTTTTTTTTTTTTTTTTTTTAGTAGGCTCCATGCCTAGAAGCCAAACATGGGGCTTGAACTCACAACCCTGAGATCAAGACCTGAGCCCAAATCAAGAATCAGAAACTTAACTGACTGAGCCACCTAGGTGCTCCAGAGTTTCCATTTTTAATAAAACATCACAGCGGTTGGTACTAGTGATCTATGAAGTACCATTTAAGAAAAATGGTATTAGATCTAGAGTCCTTGAAGGGCTTTGTGTGAAGGTAGGTTGGAGTTTGATTTCTGGGAGGCTTTCTGGCAGCTTTAACTGAAAGCTAACAGTTAGGTAATTAACATTAAAAAAAAAGACAGTGAGGCAATAAAGAAGAGGGGGGAAAACATTGAAAGCGCTGTTGACACTGTAGTGGAATGTAGAAATTAAAAAAAAAATCACAGTGAATCAGGGCTAACACCTTTCCTTCATACCATCAGCATTCCTTAAAATGGTAATGTTCCTTTGAGATATTGATGGTGCTTTCGTTTCTCACAGAAGATGTTCTCTGTCTTGGAGGCTGATGTGTCATGTGGCAGTTGCTACGGTAACTAGTTTAAGGAATGCCATCGAGTTACCAAGTAAATAGTCTTGTAAAGGCAGATATTATAGCTGACATGTAAATTAAGGCTGCCCTATCTCTGTCAGCTTTTCTATTCTGAATTCCCTCGCTTTCCATATTTAAGAGAGAACTCCTTTCCCTTGCAAAAAATCTCCCTTTCTTAACTAGCAGAGCATCATTTGAATGCACAGTTGACATTCCCTTGTTTCTTATTTTAGTATTCCATACCTAGGCTTTGATTCCCCAATACTACTCTGAGCCGACAATAGTAGATAATTAAGTTGGTCTACATAAGCACAATAAAAATTAAGTTTGGTGATCAAGATTAGCAAATGGATAGTTTCTGCTCTCAGAATTATACAGTCCAATGTCTCCTCTATGCTTTATGGTGCTAATCTCTATGACTTTCATTTAAGTATTTGTTAAAGCATTTGAGTAGACGCCAAACTGCGTTAATAAATGTCTTGGTCTTACCTCCAGAAACTGGCTACCGGCTGGGATAGTCCTCTTTCTAAGCAAGCACTTTAATTTTATAACTGAGTGGCTATATTTGTCACTTCATGCTCAAATTAGAGCACATGTGGTCACCTTTACTTACTAAAATCATGCTAGTGTTCCAGGCATTTCACAAAAATGTTAATGTCGAAATTGATATTTAGCTCAGGGTACTGCGAGGCTCGATTGATTAATTTTGGAAGAAGGCAAGATTCATCTAAAGTGTTCTTTCTTTCATATTCTTTAATTTCTATTTCTAAGTTAGGTCACACATTTAGAAAATGATGTTTTCCCAGTCAAAGGTCACTGTAAGAAATAAACAGATGAAGATTAATTTTTATCTCCAAAAACCTATAAAATATACAAATCAAGATATCATGTGCTCCCTCTTCCTAGATAAAACCCCATTGAATGGTTCTTTTGGATTCTAATGACTGGAATAAATTTAGCAGTATATAGATGTGGACTTTGCTTTCTTATTAATTTATGAGAACTTTATAATCTTTCATAGTTTCATTGTGTTTCTTTTGCATGGCTGTTGGAAAGTTATTAGCTTACTTATATGTACTTGTAATAGATTGCTTTCGACTCTTTATTATTTGGGATAACTATCTCACCTCTCTCAGTTAACATTTTTTGCTTGGCCACGAGAGGCAGAGATTCATGAAGTGGTTAAATAGAAAGTAGCCAAGCTCTACGTATAGAGGAATCAAGAGGTGGCAGTTCAGGCTGATGTGACACTTGATATCAGAGAGCCAGGCTCTTCCTCTCTTTCTGCTCTGATATTCTTAGTTCAGAGCCTCCATATTTGAGGTCAACCCATAGTTAGTAGATGGATGATAAGACTCCCACAGGGAGTCTTGTTCCAGGAGTCTATGTTCCAGGAAGAGGGTAGGAGAAGGCGGAGAGGTAAAAATCATATTTAAGTGAGCCAGTTCCCATTTTCCGAAATGCTTTCCCAGAAGTTACATCTAGAAAATTCCACTTCTATTCCATTGACTAAAATTTAATTAAATAGCCACTTCTACCTGTAGGGGAGCCTGAGAAATAGAGCCAGGCACATTGTCCCATACCAATTCTAGATTCCATTAGAAAGGCATAAGGAGATATGGTTATAGGATAGACAACTAGATTATCTCATCACCCTTCACTCATCACCCTTCACTCTTTGACTCAGAGTTTCTATCCTTGTTTTTACTCATTTCAAATTTGTCCTTCTTATTTTCTTCAAATCTGTTTTTGAAGCAGGTGGTATCTGAAAAATAATAATTTACTAAATAATAGCACTAATAGCTCACATCTGTTCAAGAACGGTGCTAAATATATTGCCTAAATGCTCTCATTTTATTATTTCAGAAGCGTGATGAGGTGAGTTCTAATTTTATCTTCATTTTACCATTGAATTCATTGATATATGAGAGTTTAAATACCTTGCTGATGTCACCTAGCTAATATATGAGAAATATGGGCTTCTAACTCTTAGATTTCTTTACTGACAGGCTCATCTGCTCATTAATTCATATATTCTCTCACCTTATGTATGAATGAGTAGATCTATATCCCCTTACATCCTTAGCTGGGGGAGGGAGTTTTGTTTTTTGTTTATCCCCCATCATGCCTGAGGTAGACAAAAACTTTTCAACAATTCTTTCTCTCTACCTGTACCTTCATTTCATGTGAAGACTTCAAGTGTCAGATTTCTGGGAGAAGACAGATTGAATTGGAGATACCAGATTGTCATTTAGCATATTTGAATCAATGCTTGTAAACTCATCCTGTTTGTAATTGTTTAATATCTACCCTCTGATCATATTGGAAATTCTCGGGGAGTAGCGGTGGTGTTTGTGTGTGCCACATGTGTCTGTGGTTCCCGTTTTAGGTACATAGCTAGCATTTCGTTCATGTTTTCAGTCATTCATTCAACAAATTGTCATTAAAGAGCTCTTGGGTTTCCAGCACTAGGAGCTGGTGTCAGAGCCGTGAACAAAGTCTGTGCTCATGAAGCTTATTGCCTACTGGGTGCACAGGGGAAACGTAAACTAAACAATGTGTAATATTGTAGATGATTGTAATGATAAGCATAAAAAGAAGGGAAGGGAAGATAAAGATGGCATTGGGGTGGAGGACAGAAGAGATGGCTAAGTTTTCTCATTACTAAGGTGACCGTGGATGAGAGACCACAAAGGTAAGAAGGAGCAAACCATGTGGATTTCTGAGAACATTCCAAGAAAAGGGAGCAGCAAGCGCAAAGGTCTTGGCCAAGGTGGGAGATGTGTGGCAGGGGGTGGGGGGGTGGAGGGATATGTGAGGGTGTTCCAGGAACAGCAAATAGAGAGCATACTGTCAAGAACTCCTTAATAAGGCCGGCTAACAGGTGTAGAGCTCTGAAGGTTAAAGAAGAAATCCAGTTGTGAGGTTGTTATTTCCAGTTCAAGTCTTCACATAGACTCTAAATCTAATCTTAGAAATAATGTCAATGGTGTAGAAACTAAAAAGCAAATGGAAAAACAAAACAAAACAGAAAAACTTATGCCTGTGGATCTCCCCTTCAGTCTCATGTTCTCAGTCAATCATTGCCTTCCTCATTGCAATTGTCATCTTTGGCAGTGAAGGGCAACATTTCCTGCATGATCACAGCATAACAAAAGAGAATCAGTGTTAGGGGCTTTATGTGAAACCACTCTCTTAGTAAATCCTTTGAACGAACATGCAGGGTAATGCAGCTTTTTTACATACGGATGCAGAGAGATTGTTACTCAAGGTTCCAAGAAACTAATAGCCAGCAACCTTTGACCTTTGAGCAGGGACCTGAGTAAAGGTAAAGACAGGGTAGGCACTAATCAGGGGAACCCTGTTCCTGCAGAGAAAAGCAATCACATTGGTCTCAAGGCAAGGGCATGTTAGGCATGATGGGTGTTTGCAAAGGTTGGAGTCCAACTAAGCAAAAATAATTTTTTTTTTCAGCCAATGTCTTTGGGAAAATCTTTTGGGAAAGTCTAAATCATGGAGAAAGAAATAAAATCAAGTCTGTAGTATGCGGCTATAGTTATAACTTCAAATTATGCTGAGACCACAAAATTTATTTTATTGCCTTTTATTGTTTTATTATTCCCGTAACCAGTTTTCTTTCTCTGTAAATATATTCTTTCAAATATTTATTAAATACCTACTGTTTGTGAGGCAGTGGCTGTTGGCACATTTGTTAATTTCCTGAGTTTAGATAGTCTTTGCTCATGTATTCAACTCAAGGGGATTGAATCAAAAGAATAAACGATTCCATCTGAATGCTTAAGACAAGCACTGGGAGGCAGATCGTTTATACATGTGACTGCCATATGAAAAGGTGATGATATGAATCCTCTAAATAAAGGTGATATCAGTATAGACTCTAGTGATACCAAAGTCTTTTTGGAAGAGGAAGAATTTAAGCTTTTGTATATTTGGTCTCCTTTCTACCATTTTTTTCAATCTGCTAACATAATTTGTAATCAGTTTTCCAAGATACATTGGTTGGTACATTGATAAGTAAATTCTTTTTAAGAAGTAAATTTTGAAGTCAGGGTGAAGACTATGACAACTTTAGTGCAGAACATTTCAAATTTATTATTGATTTCACTTGCTCATCTAAGTTACAATCTATGACCATTTTGCAAAGTATAGAAATAAAATTTGACAAAATTGTTTTTTTTCCCTTGTATCTGAGACTTCTGTCAGAATAATATGAATACCTGGTAAATTTAAAAAAGGAAAGTCTTTCTGTATTCTGAAATCTGCTTAAAGCCATAGAACAAAACCTTTTTTTTTAGCTTACCGTTTATGCGTATATACAATAATATACATCTATTGATGGTAAATTTAAAATACTGAGATGTCTAAAGTAGAGGTCATATTGTCCTTGTCAGTCTTGCAATTCAGAAATAATCGTTAGAATTGTGATATATTTTCTTCCAGGTTTTGATCCTTATGTAATGCATTTTATACACTGGTCTCACATAACTTAATCTGAATGCAGAATTCTGATTCCTAATGTTATTATTCAAATATGGAACACATAACTTTGCATATTATTGCAGTTTTCAGGACTGAAATTTTCAAATGGAGGTAATTATTCAGCTGATATTTAATGGTAAGACTTTTCAGGTTTTTGTGCAATATTATAAATAAGCCTGATATTAATAACCATTTTTTCCCTAAGGCTGAAAGTCCATGATGTCTTTTATATGATTCTTTGATTTTTTCCAAATGAGAAGAATGCCTGTTCCCTTGGACATTCTTAACCTTTTGATTCCACTTCTTTATGTTATTTGCAACACAGGAATTATTTCTTTTAGTAGGAGTAAAAAGATTTTGAAAATATTTTTTATTTGCTTCAAATATTTAGCAATTCTAAGTATTCTCTAGGTGTTTGTTAAAGTCTAAAGGAAGAACAGTTAAGAAATATGATTTTTTTTTTTATTTAGCTTTTATTTCCAGGACTCATTGTCAACAGTCTCTTGTTTTGACAATTGCCCAGGAGATTATATTTGCTTCAGGTTAAATGCAGAGTTGTTGAAATTCAAACATAAGCTCATTCAATGAAAGCTCTTATAATTGGCAGAAATTGACTTAACTAAACATTAGCCTTGGCAAAATAAATTTGAACTGGCAGCCAATTCACAAAATTGCTAATTGTTCTTACTTGACTGTGTATCTTAGTTGGCATTTGGGCCTTCACTATGACATGCATATATATAGTCAATCGCTTGTCCTTTTAACATTGTTTAAACTTTAGCTCTGTGAATTACTCAAAAGTATAATTCACAAGTCAAATATTTTATGTGTTTTAGCTAAAGTATAACTTACACTAACATACCAAAATGAGAAGATCTCAATCCCTGTGTCTCTCTATATGCACATGCTATCTCTGTGAATGTGGATACATACTTTCTGTTGATAACAATTTTTGTTATTCCTATGCATTCATTCAGTCAATCAATATTTCCAGAATGTAGGTGGTGGCCTTGGACATAGGACTTTTGAAATACAGTTCCTATCTTAAAACAGTGGTTTTCAGACAGGGATGATTGTGCGTCTCCACCTCCTGGGGACATTTAACAATATTGGGAAACATTTTTGGTTGTCATTTCTGATGAGGCATGGGTTGGACTAATATCTACTGTTTATAGGTCAGGGAAGCTGCTTGATATCCTGCACTGCACAAGACAGCCCATGCAACCAACAATTATCTGGTCTAATATATCAGTATTGCTGAGGTTGAGAGACTGTCTTAAAAATCTCATAATCTCAGAGTAGGAGGCAGGCATATTATTCTATCAATGGAATTAAGATTGTAAGTACCAAGAGTATTCATGGAAGAGATATAAAGGAAGATGTTGTCAACTTTCCCTGGAAAAGACTGAAAGGCTTGAGAAAGTGATATTGAGATGTAGGGGTTAAGAGGGGGCAAGGAGCAATCCTTTCAGGGAGAGAAATAGATTTAGTGAAGTCATGGAAATGCAACATTACAAATGCCTTAATGAAGCTGGAATTCAAAATGGTGTAATGGAATTCCATGAAGAGTTAGACCCACAGTCAAAGGCTCAATGATCAAGGTTCAGTTTTGCAAACTGAAGAGTTTAGATGTTGTCCTATAGGCAAAAGAAATCTCCTGGAAAGATCCATAGGATAAAGGTCTGTTGATTAGTTTTTTTTTTTTTTTATTTATTTTAAATAGAGAAAAAAATACCTCTGGCAGCAGAGAGAAAGCTATATGAAAACAAAAATGATTAGAGGCATGGATGTCAATTAATTGTAGTGCAAGTTAAAAGTCCTGAGAGGTTGCTCTATCGCACTAGAAGTGGGGTTGATGGTAGCTGGTGTATAATGGTAATGCTAAGGAAGCTGAATGGATGGAATGTGTCTCTCCACTGAATGTGGGAGTTAAGATATCAAATCAGAATTTTTTTTAAAAACAGTTATTTGTAACACTAGTAGTAGACTAGTTTGTTCAAGGAGATCATCAGAAGAGAAGACTGATCCTCTGAAAATGCCAGTACTTAATTATCAATCAAAGAAAGAGAAAAGAACTTTTGTATGCTGTAATCAGTGGTCAGAGCTATGATGGGAACAAACAAAGTGGCATAATGAGATAGGAAGAGCATAAGGGAATTGGGTCAGTGTGTAAAATTAAGCTGATGCAGAATAATTCCCTTTCCGCTCCAAATCAATTAAATCATAAAGGAAATAGTTTTGAAATACTTGGCCAGAGTAAAGAATCAAGAAAGAGGACTACTTAGATTACAGAGGGAAGAAAGAAATTCAAGGTAAGAGCAATAATCAGAGGTCCGCATTGTTACAGAGTTACCAGAACTGGGAAACAAACCTTAAGTGATGGGTCTGACACTTTAATACCCTCAGAGAGAAGCCCAGGATACAGGGTCCATATACAAGGACACTGGATGTGTATTACCTGAAAAAAACTTCCTGAGGCAGGAAGTAATTCTGCAACATCCTTGAAAGTAGGACTAGGAAAATTCTGACCACTAGCCATAAGTTAAAATGAGTCATTTTGGGGAAACTGGCAATACGACACAGCTCTAAGCAAACTCAGAGTTCTAAATGTGTATTGCTCGTGTCCTGTAAGAATGGCAAGTTGAGAAATTAACAAAAATCCTAATATAAACTCAGTGAAGCCAAGGACAAAACAAAGGAGGGAATTTGAGCTGGCACATAGTGGGGGCTGCTGCAAACTGGGGCTCCTGAAATACTCCAGTGTCTGTCTGCTCAGGCTGCCATAACAAAATACCACAGCCTCAGTGGCCTAAACCACAGACATTTGTTTTCTAGCAGTTCTGGGGGCTGGCAGTCCAGATCAAGGTTGGTTTCTGCTAAAGCCTCTCTTCTTGGCTTATAGATGGCCAGCTTCTCTCTGTGGCCTCACACGAGGTTTCCATTGTGTACTTATTCCTGGTATCTCTTCCTATAAGGACACCAGTTCCACTGGATTAGAGCCCCAACTCTGTGACCTCATTTAACCTTAATTATTTCTTTAAAGACCCCATCTCCAGGGATACCTGGGTGGTTCAGTGGGTTGGGCCTCTGCCTTTGGCTCAGGTCGTGATCTCCGGGTCCTGGGATCAAGCCCTCCATCAGGCTCCTACTCAGTGGGGAGCTTCCCCGTCTCTCTCAGCCTGCCTCTCTGCCTGCTTGTGATCTCTCTTTCTCTGTCAAATAAATAACAGCTTTAAAAAAATAAATAAAGACTCCATCTCCAAATACTGTCATATTGCGGGTTTGGGGTTTCAACATGGGGATTTCAAGGAGACAATGAAGTTCATAAAAACCTCCAGGGAGATGACTTCAGAGTAGAGTCCCCTATGGAAACCCAAAATAAAAGAGAATACAACAAGCAGAATTCACAACCTAGAACTAGAGATAGTGGAACTATCTGGAAGGGACATGAAAATACATGTGTAAAAGTTTAAATAGAGAAGAGGAAAAAATAAGCACAGACGTCAGACCCAGAAAAGAACCCCAATCTTGAGCTGTGGAGCAATTGAGCTGTATGATTTGAAGATTGTGAGCAAACACATAGGTAAAGATATAGGTAACTGTAAATAAGCGTTAGTAACTTGGAAATAGATTTGATTAAATTAGCCGGACATGCGGCATAGGTGCAAAAATAAAAAGAAAATAAGATAGCACACTGTGGAAAACAGACAAAAGAATTTCCAGAAGAGGAAAGTAGATATGAAAAACTTGTTGGCTCAGTATTTTCCTGGACTGAAAAAGGATACCAGTCTTCAGAATGATGGAGTATCCCGCGTCCTTGACAGGATGATTAAAAACAAATCTACACCTAGATATATCGCAATGAAACTTCAGAATGAACACAAACAAAAAATCTTGGAGGCAATCAGAGGTGAAATCTCTATTTCAGTCAAAGGAATGAAGATTAGAATCACAGAAGCTGTCCCACAGTCATGTGGGGACAAAAAAACATAGTAGAAGGATAACTTCAAAGGGTTGATCAAAAGTAATTATTAAGATAGAATTCTGCACTCAACCAAACTATAATTAAGGAGTGGATTTAAATTTTTAAAAATGCTTATAAAAATACTGTGAGAATTAAGAACTTAGTCTCGCTGAAAAAAAACACAAAGCTATTACAGAATAAAAATCAGTAAGAAACAACTGAATCTCCTCTTCCGAAAGTAAGGACGGGATGGTAAGGAAATTGCGAAACATTTAGGTGAATGGAAGCAAACTTGGACTGTAAAAATAATATGGATGGTTGGATGGATGGATGAGTGGATGGTATTATTACTAATTTCTTGGTCATTTAAGACAAAGTATTTTACAAGGCACAAACAAGAGAATGGTGGTAGGTTAGAGGAAGGTTAGTGTGCATCCTATCTGAGAGGAGATTAGGCATATTGATTATCAGTAAACTCTTACGCATATATGTTTAAGTTTTATGAGTGAACATCAACAGAAAAGGAATATGTAGTATCTAGATAAAAGGAAAAGAAGGGATGGAATAAAGAAAACTGTATGAATTGAATAAGATAAAAATGTGGACATAAAGGATACAGATGAACTAGAGGATAATGGTTTTCTCTGGGAGGAAAGAGTAAAATTGGAGAGGATTGCAAAGTGGGCTTCTATTTTTTCTAACAAAGTATATCGGTCCTAAAAAAATATTAATCCAATAAAGCAAAATTTCTAATATTAGATGAGATTTATTGGTTGTAACTATCTTGTGTATTTCTTTATTATCTTTTTTACTTAATTACCTAATTAACAAGTTTTTAAAAAATGTACATGAGTGTTGGATAAAACTGTTCTTACCCCATGTTACTTACTGTATAACTTGGGTGAAGTATTCAATTTCTTTAGGTTTCACTTGCGAATTTTTAAATGTGTACAGTAATATAATATTCTGTCCCTTCTGGGGTTATTTTAACAATGTAAAATGTGTGGCACCGTACTTGGAGAAAATGTGCATCCAATGTATGGTAACTGGTGGGATTAAAGAGGCAGTGACAGCATGAAACCAAAAGAGAGGAGCATTTTTAAATAGAGAAAGGAGGTATCATCTGTTACACACCTAAGGCAAATGTTCAAATAGCTGATAATGACCATTGGATTTAACTCTTACAAGGTCATTGATGAAGTTTACCTGAGCAGTTTCAGATTAGTGAGAACAGAAGATTGTGGGTATGAGTTGAAGAGGGGAGAGGACAGAGAAGAAAATGCTTGCAGTATATTGTTTAAAACAAGGAAGCAAAGAAAACTCATGTACTTATTTAGAGAAGCAAGAGAAAAAACAGGTTTAAAAATGGGAGACTGCAAATGTGACTATTTTAAGTAGTTTGGTTGTAGAGGAAAATAGGTCAATGACTAGAGGTAGATAGAGGGTGTGTGTGTGTGTGTGTGTGTGTGTGTGTGTGTGTGTGTGTGTGATAGTGGTGAGGATTTGGGCATGTTAACAGCCTGAAAGGAGAGATCCATTGGAAGATCCCAAGGTGAAAAAAGAAGAACAAAGGTTAGAACACTGATGGGTCAAGGTCTTAGAAGGGACAGAAGGGATTGAGATTCAAGAACACAGATGGAAGAGCTGGCTTTAAGCAAGAGAGCATTATCTGTTCTGAGATGAGAAGGTAGTTGAATGTGAATGCTGCTAGTGGTGTTGCCCACATGTGAGTGCAGGGCATGAGGGAGTTTCGAACTCTTCAAATCTGTCTGTGAAAGATACGACACAGTACCCTCTACTGAAAAGAATGTGTAATTTTCGTTATTTTGTTGTGTGCTTCTTCCCTATTAAAAGTGAGGACTCAGACCTGGAAATACTCCATGAGGGTTATTTTGTATGAAGGAAAAATTGGATTCAGACCCAACTCTTCTCTAAAGAAGGGTTTTTTTGTATGTGAACAATCACTTCTGGAAACTTCAAATCACCATACTCATTTCAGAAAGTTACACAAGTTCCACAGAACGGATGATGTGTGAAAGTTACTGGCTACTCCTTTTGGGAAATAAACAGGAACCAAGACTCCACATTTTCATGTCCTCTACAAAATCAGCTTTCTAAAAATAGGCTCATACAAGCTGTAGTCACAGTTGAATGTCATGTTTCTATTATTGTGATGACATAAAATCATTAAACCACTGCTGGTTGTAAAAGCAGTCATGTCTGGTAATAGAACTGCTCTGTGCCCATTCGAAGGGAATTGCATTTTAAATGACACATGGAGAACAATGTCCTCCAATGGGGAGTGACTTGGACTGAGGTTTTACTTCCAAAATGATTTATTAAATATCCTCCTATGCTATTGCTGTAATACTTAAGCTCTTGGTTCAGAATGGTGGTGTCAAAATTTGAAAGAAGTCTTCAAAAAAGTTTTTAGTCATTTGCTAAATTTTGATAATATTTCCTGTATTTACAGTAACTGAAAAAAATATTAAAAGTTTCCAGTATCGAGACTCGACCCCCACCCCATTCCTTAATCTCTCAAGGTTCTTTGTCTGGACTTTTCTTTATATCTTCTCTTTACTCCTATCACACAAGCAGAATTAAGACTGCTTACTGTAGGTCATCTCAGCTAATGCTCACGCAACCCAATGAGATAGATATGGCCATAGAGAAAGGAGTACAGCTGACATTTCAAGATTGAATTCAATCTTCCCACTATCAATTGGGATTCAAATTCAGGTCTGAATTAAAAAAAATGAAATTTAAAAGAGACATTGAATTAAATGTCTCTTTCAAGTTCTCACCTATTAAAAATGGACAAGGAAGCTTTGACTACCTAAGACATTCAAATATCAATGTTGTTATTGGTAAAGCTGTCCGGAGAAATACACTTGGTATATAAGGCCAAAACAGACTTCCTGTCATCCCCCTAAAATTGGCCCTTGGGGTACATGGTGAGAATGTATAGTTACAAAGCCAATTAATTGCACATGGGAATAGAAACTGCCCCTTATCTTTCAAGAATAGATGGTACAAGTGCACTAATCTTACACAATAGAGCCGTTCTCCTTCTCGTTAGGAGGAAAATGGTCAGAGGTTTAGGATTGGCTTCTATCCAACACTTCCAAGAGAGCTGAATGCTTATCAGTTAAGAAAATGGATGGTCTCCCCTGGACATGGCATGCACTTTTTTCCCCAAAGCCTTTCATTTTATTAATTTTATTAGTTTAATGCACTTAAGAGTCTCATTCTTTCACATAATAAGTTTCTTAAGAATAAGTGTGTAGATGAAACCAGGACAAAACACCAGGAAGCTCACACACTGGGACTGATAGAAAAACATTATGTCGGAGGCATTCACAATGGTAGGGGTCTATGCTCTCCAATCTCCCACTGTACTTTGGGGGCAACATACAAGGACCTAGCAAATCTAACCCATTGGACTTCAGGAGGCTTTTATGAAACTAATTAGGGAAGTAGTAGCCCCTCCCCTGGCATGATTAAGAGCTAGACTCCATCAACTGTGTTAGCACAGTCTTAGATCCAAGTCCTTTTCTGCCAAATTGGACAGCCATGGTTGTGAGAACATAAGCCTCTTCTCTGACAGGATCAGTGTGCTGGTGTGTAAGCTTCGAGTTCCAGCTCTTTGGCGTATTTGACCATGACCAAATTTGCTACCTCGGCATCTTACCAGAATTGATTGCTTAATTGCTTAAGTGCTTTGCTCTAGCTGACTTCCACGTGCTCTGCAGGAGGCCAGAGCCTCCTTTGGGAGACTGGCGTGCAGGGCATAAGTTTTAGACAAGCGAATTCTTCTCAGTGTTTGCCTGATTTGTCCTCTTATTTCACCGTGGTGCTTACTACTGTGCATTGTAATCTATGACTGCTGAATAAGGAGATAATGCACAGAGGAAGGAATAAATGAATAATTATGTGGGAAGACTGGGCAGTCCCTGGGCTATCTTCATACCCCACCTATCCATTCTCCTCTTTTGAAAATTGTCTAGGGACTAAGCAGGAGTCTGCTTTGTAACTTCTACATGATAAATATCTCTGACCTGGAACTCAGACCTAACTCCATTGTCAAATAATTCCTATCACAGTGGCAACAGAGTCACTGATTATAGAATAAGGGCTCTCTATATCTCTTCATGAAAGCTCTCAAGTTTATTTTGTAGTTCCTTTTAAGATGTGATATGATCTCCTTATTTGTACTAAAAATCCCCTGGAATTAAATCCTACATTTTAATAATAGCTAGCATTTTTGGATGATCACTATGTGCGGGTGCGGTGATAAACACTTGACATAGATTATCTCATTTAATCCTCACAGAAACCAAATGAAGTGTTTACTGTCATTATCCCTATTTGATGAAGAGGATACTGAGGCTCACAGAGAATTAACTTGTCCCAAATCATCTAATATCGAGTAATCACAAGTGAATGAGCTGAAAGCACACACGGAAGCCGGGACCAGACTTTCACTGAGGGGGAAAACTTACAGAGACAGAACAGTAGCAGGTGAGTGATCTTCTCAATGCCGGGTGCGCAGGGAACCGGAACACCAGACATAAGATGTGGACGGGGTCCCAGTTTTGAATTGTGGGGCTCACAAGCTGCATGGTGGGGGGAAAAAACCAACCCTTCATCTAGGATGGTTTGGAACTGAGGTCCAAATTTTGGATGCAGTTCTGTGATGTAGCAGAGTCGTAGCTTCCAGCCCAAATCTACTATGTCAGCATTTATAACTGAGAGTTCACCAGGCCAGGTTAGGAAAATTAATCCTTGGCTTTGAGCTAGCCATGAAGCGGTAGAACTTTTATTCAAGAGTCTCCCCAGTCTTAAATAATGTGTAGGAAGAATTTGATATAACCATCCGTATGTGTGTTTCAAGCAGCATCGTAGTCGACAGTATATACTTTTCCTGCCATATATTTTTGTCTCCTGTTTCTAGAGGACTATTTGAAATATTTATGTAGTATTCTCCTATGTCTAGCCCTTATAACTCACCATTCTGGTACTTTATACTCAAATAGAATGTGAAATTTAATTTGGCTGTGAGTCACTTTAAGAGGATATGTTGTTGACCATGGAATTGATAGGCTTATTCCTTGGAATTTGTGTGGGGATGGATGAGGACAGGGGAGTTTCTTAGAGGAGATGATGAGTCCAGATACAAAGCTTGTGACTTCTGTGCTGTGTGTGGGTATGTTTAGATTTTAAACTAAAGTTAATGATATTAAGGGCTTATATCTGTGACATTTAGGTTATATAGTTACAGAGTTATTTGTTACATTGAATTTTATTTGTATATGTCTCAATATCTAATTTCATTCCAGTATTCCTCAGTTTAATTTTATACATTTATAAACTTGATAAATATGAAATGTCTTCAGCTACAAGGAATTGTCAGCAGTTTAACAGTGAAGACATCTTTACTACCAAATAAGAGGTTCATGAAGTCAGGGCTGTGATCTGTTTTGTTAGTTGCTGTATATACTCCATATATGGTTAATAGAGCAAAGTCATCACTCCATGAATATTTATTCTTGGAGTGGGAAAGTAATGCTGACTCTCTTGCTATGAAAATTGATTATTAAATCATCTGAATTTTCTTGGGATGTGAAGATATTGTTTTTAGTTATGTATATTAAAATAGGTAGAGGTGAAGGGAAGTATTTTTCATACCAACACTTCTTTATGTGTGAATATAATGAGATGGGAAAAGCGATCATCTTTTCTTGCTTACCACATCCAAATCATTTGGTTTTCAGTGGGAAGGGCCAATATTGCCAAAGCAATTAAAAAAAAAGAAATCTTGTGATTACACATACTTTCAGATTGACAGCAGTGTATGGGGGAGTGTGGTTCATGTTTTGAAAAGTATACTCTTCTCCAGCGATCATCCATTGTTTGATCTCTACAACCTCCTTCCCTGCACAAGAGCAAAATAAAACAGGAACGTTCAACAGGGAGGGACTGAATTTCATAGCCCTACATGTAATCCCAGCTCAGCATGGTATGGAATGGACAAAGTGAGGGTAACCATCTGATGTTTTCCCCTGCCAACATTTCCAGGCTAATCTTACAGGCAGAATATTAAACCATAGTGTGTGATGATTGTGCTGGACAACAATATCATGACAAATAAAGAGACTCCTTCAGGGAATGAAAAATGAAAAATGTCATGGTTCTAAATAAGACTACACCTTTATGTCAAAGCACACCTGCACCCAAATGAACTTCAAGAGGATCTGAAATTTTCTTGAATATTAGTTGAAGGCAGTCTTCTGTTTTGACTTCTGTAAATTTGCTTTTTTTTTTCTTTTCCTGGCCCTTATCCATTTGACTTTCTTCCCGATGACCCTCCCTCTGACTTTCTTTAGAGGGATAATTAGACTGTAGAGATGCCAAGGGTGAAAGGGATCTTCATCCCCAGTGAACTCCAAATAGCAACTTTCTTTTCTCATTCCCCAAGGAATTTTTGTAATCTTGTTGGAAGCATTTCTGCTGTACTATAATGTCTACAGAAAAGAATAATGAACAATTCCTCTCATTAACTACATTTTAATGGGCTTTGTTAAAGTTGGCTCACCCCAGTTTCAAAGTGAAAACAAAAACAAAAATCTTGATTTAAGGGGCGCCTGGGTGGCTCAGTGGGTTGAACATCTGCCTTCGGCTCAGGTCACAATCCGTGGTCCCTGGGATGGAGCCCTGCATCGGGCCCCCTGCTCAGCAGGAAGTCTGCTTCTCCTTCTGCCTCTGCTGCTCCCACTGCTTGTGCTCTTTCTCACTCTCTAACAAATAAAAATCTTTTAGAAAAAAATCTTGACTTAACAAATGAAATTTAGTCAAAACAATATGGTAAAAGCAATGTAGAATTTATCCTTGAAATTTAAACTTTTTAGTGGCTTTTTTTTTGTAAAAAATGCTAAAGAACTCTATAAAATAGATATATACACAAAATCTACAAAGAATTTTTATAAATATTTTATTTATTTATTTGTTTGATAGAGAAAGAGATCACAAGTAGGCAGAAAGCAGGCAGAGAGAGAGGGGAAAGCAGGCTCCCCGCTGAGCAGAGGGCCCATGTGGGGCTTGATCCCAGGACCCTGAGATCATGACATGAGCTGAAGGCAAAGGCTTTAACCCACTGAGCCACCCAGGCGCCCTCTACAAAGAATTTTAAAGCTAATTTTGAGAGATGTATTTGGGAAGGTCTTTTAATGTATCCTATAGAAATGTCTTGATATCATATTAAAGCCCCCACATTGTCTCAGTTTATTACGGAACTACTATAGTCAGGGCATGGCTAGAGCATTCCATGCAGTGAATGGGTTAAAAGATCCTGATCCCTTTCTGCTTTCAGACAGCAAGATAAGGCCACGGGCAACTAAACCTCAAGGTCTTTCTCCTCCTGTTGTAAGAAAGCATGACGATTTTCCCTAGTAAGCCATCCAAGCCTTATTTTCGATATGATCCTTAACATGAAATAGGTTGAACACACTGCTGAAGAATCACTCATTTATTCTTTCAGTGGATGTTTACTGAATACCTCCTATTAATTATGAATCAGTGAATTAGATATGAGTAGGATAATAAGGGTGTAAACTTTTTGTGACCTTGAGGAAGTTATAACCTGTAAGTATGGGAGACAAATACCCAGATAACTAGGCTACTACCATACACCATATGCGTAGACTTACTGGATCATGGAAGAGAATCAACCTAATATTATTTGGAATAAGAAACAGGCTGAGACACATACCACTGAAGAAGTAATACCTAACTGAATTTTGCAGGTTAAGTGGAATTTACCAGAAAGAGTATATGTTATAATACTTTTTTTCCAAAGAATATTTTTCTATTACAATTTTTTCAGTGGTTGCATACCATTCCAGGATGTGAATAGAACACAATTTCATTGAGTCCTTTTTAGGCTACTTCCATTTTTTGGCAACTGTAAACAACACTGATATAAAGATTCTTGGGGCTAAATCATAGTACACGCCCTTGATTTTCTTAGGATACAGTCCTAGATGTGAATCGCTGGTTCAAAGGAACAACACCTTTTTAAAGCTGAACTACATTTTCTCAAGCGCATTATGAAAGTGTGGGGCTTTGAGATCAGACAAACTTACATTTGAAATATAAGCATTTCTTCCGTTGGTTAGTTGACCTGGCTAACCTTCATTGCTATTACTTTCTTGCTTCAAAAGAAAATGAGGATCATAATACTTACCTTAAAGTGCTGCATTAAAAACTATACTAGGAGTTAATAAATACTTACTAAATCTCCCTTGTATTTTGACAATAGGCACCTTGGTAATAAATTTCAAATGTTCTAAATATTGTAAGTTAGCGTCATTAATATATTTCCAGCAAGAAGTGTGCATGCCTAAATAACTGTGTGGTGTGGTTACACACAATTCATCATATGGCCCCAATTTAAAAAAAATCTGACTCATTGTCTACATAAATAACTTTAGAATTGCTGGACTGTGCTCAGAAATTGGGTCTGAAAGATGGAAAAGTTCTAGAATTAGATTAAGATACAGAAGCCTGGAATAAAAAAATCCCCTTTCTTTCACTCATTTCCTGTGCCACCTAATTTCTCAGACTCTGTTTTATCACTTGGGAAAAAAAAAAAAAGAACATAGGGTTACATTTTCTTTCTGCTTCAAAGACTCAAATGAGCAATATAAATATTAAAGGTAGATAATAGATAGATATCTAAATTGTATTCTAATATAACCTATTATTCTTACTGGTTTTTAAATCTACCATGAATCTTTTTACTTCTTGAGAAAGAAGAAGCAGCAGGCAGAATGTACCCTTCCCTCAAGCCTGTCCGTGGGTTACGCATTTTTTATATTATATTGATGTGGGGCATTGACTGGAAGGATTGGGATTTATTTTAGAACTCCTGTCAGCACTCCATAATTAACATTACCCAGAAGAGAAATGCTATTTTGCCTCCTGCATCATCAACACAACTGTCAGCAAATAAGGAAGGCATCGTCTTTGCCATTATTACTGCTAATGTATGAAGTAGAAAAGAACAGCTGGATTTTCACACACTGGGCTGTTGGAAGCACTGGCATTTTGTGAAATTTGTTTTCAAGTTCTACCTGCTTCTGTTTGCACGAAGAACGTCTTTAAAGGGAAAAATAGCATTTTTTATCCCAAAGCCTACTTTTAACCTCCTAATTTGAGAGTTTACTGATTTCAATTTACTGTTCTCAAAGTTGTTTATCTCAATGTCATTTTTTCCTCCTTGATATAAAAATGCAAAGTTAATGTTGATTGCTTACTGGGTAGTTTACTTATCTACCTTTACTACTCTATTTTCTCTGTGTCCTGATTTCTCTGTAATGTTTTTTTTTTTTTTTTCTCTGTAGTGTTTTAATTCTCTCTCTGGTCTCCAGTTTTGCTTAAATTCATAATGGCAATGAGTAGAGATAATCTTTTTAGAATGAAGAATTGCAAGGGCTAAATCTTGCTGCAATAAGATGGCAGTAGTGTAGATCAGAACTTTAAAAAGGAAAAAAAAATCTGTAGCCTCCATAGTTACAGTGTGCTAAAATTAAGTAGTCTAAAGTTATTTTGTTTGAGTTTTTTTGGTTTTTGTTTTTTCAATGACATAATGGGAATGTGAAATAGTACAGCCTTTGTAAAGCAGTTTGATGTGAAAATGCTAAACATAGTTCAGTGTTAAATGTTAAAATACTTACCATCTGAATCAGAAATTCTTAAAGGTATATACCTAAGAGAATTGAACATATGTCAACCAAAAACTTGAACATGAATGCTCATAGTAATATTATTCATATAACCCTAAAGTGTAAACAACCCAAACATATATCAACTGATAATAAATAAAAAAAATATAGTACTTCATACAATAGAAAATTATTTGCCACTAGAAAGGAATGAAGTATAGATACACGCCTCACCAGGTGTGAACCGTGAACACATTATGGACAGTAAAAGGGTAGACACAAATGGACATGTATTCTTTTACTCCTTTTACAAGATATGTCCAAAACCTGTAAATCCACAGAAACAAAAAAGTAGATTACTGGTGGCCAGGGTTGGAGGCAAGACACTGAGAGGTAATCGCTAATGGGGTGGGATTTCTTTTTGAAGCGATGAAATGTTCTAAAATTAGATATTAATTATTATTGCACAATTTTGTGACCATACTAAAAACCACTGGATTGCACACTTTTTTTTTCCACCCTGAAGGATCTAAATATGAAAAAGGAAGAGGTAGGTGAATTATGCGCTTTAAACAAGCAACTTTTTGTACGGGAATTACATCTCAATAATAGTTTATAGAAAAAGTAACACCTTCATTAATAAAAAGCAGGAACTCGGAATGGTGGAAATGAAGAGGAAATCATAACTAAACAATTTATCATCATAAGCTTTTCATGTTAAACCTTTGTAACCATTTTTATTTTTCATAACTTCAGAATATATTTTAACTAAATGAACCACAATTAAATATATATTTTTTTCAATTGTAGGTGATTGCCAGCTATTCACTAGTATAAGATTTTATTTATTTATTTTTATTGAGAACCAAGCAGAGTGTCTGTGGTCCCTGACACACTCCTGGTATAGTGGTCTGTCTTCTAGGACCTGGTACTTCGGGCAGTAATTCCCAACTGGCAGCCTGGTAATCTAGAGCTTCTCTTCCTTTTACCTGGGTCACTATTGTCATTAAAACTCATAGTAGGAGCAGACACCTACGATGACACGACCAACACTGATTGAAGATGTCCTTCATATACTCCTTACTTGGAGAAAAGTGGGGAGGTCTGTTTTTTTTCTCATTGAAAATAGATTTCAAGGCTTCACCTAGCTAAACGTGGCAGGCAGGTAATTCACAAGCTAGCAGACCACAAACTGACAGCCCAGGATAGAGAATAGAACAACAGGTTAGTGTAAAAGCTTCATGTGTCTTTTTACTAATGGAAGATTTAGTACATTTAAGGATATTTTAATGAGATCAAATCAAATTTATTCCAGAATAAACATAGGAGAGGAAGAAATGGAGGTCAAAATGTGCTTTCACAGTTCTATATGCACCAATTAGATCTCCGGGAACAGACTTAATGCAAGTTGATGTGTGATTGTTCCAGTTTTAAAAGAATGTAATTCAGTTTATGTCTAGTTTCATTAAGGCTATTGGGAGAGCACTGAGTAATTCAGAGAAGAGAAATGCGAAAGGTACCAAGTGTGTGTTTGTACAGAAGTGTGTATTCATCCTACACTTTATTGTTAAAACATGCATGGGTCTGTCAACCTCAACATGCAAAGTCTGTTATGATTTCATCCTGTGCAGCTGAGACCTGGCAACTTTGTGGCTCAAAGAAGTAATGTGGTCATTCCAGATTTGTAGCACTAAACCTTTGTAGTTTGTGACACATTCACTATGTGGCAGAGAAGATTCAGGGAGTAGACATAAACAGATAGTCATATAACCTGTTGGTTAGTGATGGATGCTTAAACTAAATTAAAATGAATGGGCTAACGCTTCCTCTGTCCGTTTTTATCTCTTCAGCCTCATAGCTATTTATGAAAGGGAGATATTTGTATGAGAAAACATCCCAGTTGGGGATTAATGCCCAAATCCCTACATAATTTTACATAATATAAACAAATGTTATCATAGGACTTGGTATGTTACTCAGCCATTTTATGGAGTTATTAACACATATCCTGTCATAATCCTATACAAATGTTTTTCTCCTGTTTTTTTTAAATTTGAGTGTAATTGACACATGATGTTACATTAGTTTAAGGTGTACAACATAGTGACTGGACAACTCTATATGTTAGGCTATGCTCACACCAAGTTTAGTGGCTATCTGTCGCCATACAGTGTTATTTACAATGTATAGAAACTGAGCATCAGAGTGATTTTAACTTGTCAATAACCAAAGGATAGAAGCAAGAATTAGAAGAGGAAGTAAGAAAATCAAATAACATCTCTGAAGCTCCTATCCTATCACTATTTGAGAAGATTCTAGAATATTAACACATTCACTTCTCCAGAAATCATAGGAGGTAGACTTTATTTCTCCTTTTCACAGAGAAGAAAGCTAAAGTTTCCAGGCGTAAGCCTAGTTCTTAGCAGATTTTTCAATTCAGTGCCATATATCTTAGAGCTTACATTTTTATTTCAGACCACATATTCTAAACACAGTCATGATCCTGGGAAGATACTCAGCGGTAGCATTTGTTGTGAAGATTGTATCCTCACTGTCTGGTAGCCCTTGATTAATTTCTTAATATTGTAGTCATCTTCACATTTTATTTAATCCACAAATGTTTTTAAAAAGGTTGCAATTCACTGTTTTGTCAAGGCACTGGAAAAAGCCCCAGATCAAAAGTAATCTTGATTAGAAAACTTTGCTGTGGGTAGACTTTACTATGTCTTCAAATGTTCCAAAATTGCTCCTGGTACGGGACCAGTTATAACTCTCCTTCACTCTCCCTCCACATACATTGGTCCCACCTTAAAGTATACACAAACGCAAAGTAAGGAGTAGCTGGCCACACAATAATGTTGGGACTCCATAGCATCTAGTGGGGGGTGATAGAGAGGGAAGAACAGTCTGCTCTTACCCTGCAAAGGAGAAAGAAGTAAGGCTATTGTGAGCTTCATTCTTAGAGTTCCATCCCTTGTCTTTTTCAAAAGTGGTCCTTCCCATTGATGTAGGTTTTAGAATGTTGGTAGGTTTGGTGGCATCCAGAGCCAACAGCCGAGAAAGAATTCTCAAGACATCTTTGGTGAAAAATGGTGGTCTTATTGAAGCACAGGGACAGGACCCGTGGGCAGAAAGAGCTCAAGTACCGGGGTTGTGGGTGTGGGGAGGCTGATTACACACTTGGGAGTTGGGGGTAAGGAAAAAGGGAGGTTTTCAAAAAATTTTCCTAAGCTAAAGAGGACCTACAATATACTGGAGACCTTGCCATTGTCAAGTTAAGGGTTTTCCCTCTAGTAAAGCATTAACATTAAGAGAGTTGGGAGTTTCCTCCTGGAAGTTAGTTTACTGATAAGAATGCTTTTTTCTTGTAAATCACTAAGACATTTGTAAACTGAGGGAGACTGTGATCTCTATAATTTAACCATTTGTTTGTCCTTCCCTATGCTTTAGGGCAGCTAGGAGTGCCTGAGGAGTGTCACATGTATCCTACAGGGGAGTGGGGAGGGGAGGGGGGAGGGGTGCTTTGTCCTCAGCTTGACTCTTCTCCCTCGTCACCATCATTGAACAGTATAAAAATAATAAACTGTGAGGCTCTCATCCTTTCCAGTCTTTGAAGCTCCTTTCCTCTGTGTTCACTCCATTCCTAGCCTGGCCTTCGTAAGGGCAAGAGGGATGAATGCCCCTGGCTGCTGGCCCTAGTGCCTTTCTATTCACATTAAGGTGCTAGACCCCTTTCCCAGCCCCACAGCGGTCATTTGTGTTAGTCAGCTCAGGCTGCCGTAACACAGACTGGGCAGCTTAAACAACAGAAATCTATTTTCTCACAGGTCTGGAGACTGGGAAGTCCAAATTTAAGACCAAGGTGCCAGGGTTGAATTTTGGCGAGGCCTCTCTCTTCGGCTGGCCAATTACCACTCTCTTGCTGTGTCCTCACATGATCTCTTCAACAAGTGCACACACTACTGGTGTCTTTTTCTCTTCTTAAAAAGACATCAGTCCTATCAGATGAGGGCCCCACCCTTTTGACCCCTTTTATTTACCCTTAATTATGTCCTTAAAGTGCCCATCTCCAAACACAGTCATATTGAGAGTTAGAGCTTTAACGTATGAATTTTGGGGAGAAAATTCAGTCTGTACAAGTAGGGTTACGTTAATTTGTTCAGAGCAGTTATATTCTAACCCTGCCCCGAAATCTTTATAATCACCAGAGGGATGGATAAAGGCACTTTAAAGACTGATGCCCACGACTTAGCCCAGAACAGTTAAATCAGAATCTTCCTGGCCACGAAAGGACATAATCAGTACTTTTTAAAAGCTCTCAGGGTGATTATAAATTTGCATAGAGGATTGAAAACCAGAGACTAAGTTGTTTAGGGTCTATTGGCCCAATCCACATTGCATGGCATGTTGTGAATCCCACTGGGGAAAAAGAAGGGGAAATTAGTGCTGGCATCTGAAGCATATTACAATGTGCTTAGGAATATATATTGTATGTTTTAATCTATAATACACCATATTATGTGGTACTTCAGAAAATATACATTTATACTATATCTCCTATACTATATACTTAGGAATATACGAGATAATAGACAAATGTCTAGAATCAGACACCTACGGTTCTAATTCTGATTTCGACCTTAAAATTCCTAAGAAAAGAAAGACAATACTATCCTCCTTTGTTATGAGATTAAATGAAATTATACATGCAAAATCTCAAATAATCTATCAGTATTGTTATTAGCAGTAGTTAAATCAAATGGGGAAAACCTAAAGTGTCTATTTTGTTTGTCTTTGATACAGTAAGATCCTCAGGCTTTGGAAGAGATTGAGCAGTGTGTCCCTGCAAATCCTAAATTAGCTAGCTTTTAATAGTCTCAAATAGTGAGACCTGGGGTAGTCAAAGGGCCTAGGGAAGTGGCAGAGTAATTCTAAAGCAAGTGGTTAGGGTCCTGGTGGAGATGGGGGTGGGAAATGTGAGCAAAGTTCTAGCTATTCAAGTTGATTTTTGAGCTTTGTGGGGGTACTCCTGGGGCCCTAGCAGAGAATGAAGGCAGCCCATTTTATGTCGTTCCTGTTCTGTTGGAATATGAGATTGTTTTGTAATTAATTTTCAGAATCTACAAACCCAACTTGTTGCAAATTTGCAGAAGATATCGAACAAATGTGTTTTGAGTCCAGGCTGCTTGTGAGACACCGC
The DNA here is from genome assembly GCA_028533885.1 of Nasua narica. Lineage (NCBI taxonomy): Eukaryota > Metazoa > Chordata > Mammalia > Carnivora > Procyonidae > Nasua > Nasua narica. Next base: position 16,216,739 of record CM052815.1, read on the forward strand.
TTTTTCTAAAACACTGAGCAGTTCAGTTTGGCATTTCCATCTGTCTCCTACATTGATATTAGAAAAAGCAGACCTGGTAGAAATGTTGATTCTGAGACTTGAGAGCCGTTAAAAGACAAATCTTTTGTTCCCTTTCTTTTAGAGATGTTCCCTTATTCTCATCTGAGGTGTGTGGGAAGCCCTGCCTGTCTAATCTTTGGCATTTTGATGAAATTGCCACAAAAAGCTTTTCTATGTTTTGTGTAAATCCTTATCTTAATTGGAATTTGAAAAGGGGTTAATGGTGGCTATTTTCCTGAGTATGTTTGAAGTATACCATTTGATGTTGAAACACTGGCCAGCAGAGGATGATTATTCTTAAATTGCTCAGTGGTTAAATGCCTAGCTTCAGAGCTAACCTACCTAGTTTGAAGTTTTGCCTTTGACATTTACTCGTTTAACTTCTCTAAGATGCAAATTGCTTCTCTGCAAAATAAGGGTACTAACAGCTTGAACTTCACAGAATTGTTGTAGAAATCAAGTTTACCAATGCATAGGAAACTCTTAGAACACTGCTGGCTCATACAGCAAGCATTCCTAAGTGTTAGAGATCCCTGAAGCTTACTTTAAGTTTCTTTGCCAAACCTCCTAAAGAGATATAAATCCAAAGTCTATGGAAGTGGAAACTTGCCTTTGAGCCACACTGATCTGGGTTTGAGTCTTGACTCTGTCACTTAGAAGCTGAGTAATTTTAGGCAGTGGTCACTAAAAGTGGTAGCTTTTGTTAACTCATCTCTGAAAAGGGGAAGAGTTGGTCTCCTTTGTATTTTTGGCGTAAGAGTTAAAAGGGATGAACTTCCATTGCTTATGCCCTAGTTTAACCCATTACTCCCTACCTCCTTCAGGATTGTAGTAGCTTGACAGTCCATGTAGAAGCTTCCATTCTTACCCATTTACAACTCAATTGCCAAGCAACAGGTTAAGCAATTTCAACTGTAAATTAAACCATGACACTACCCTTTTAGTTACTTTTTAAAAATTTTTTGGCACTACCCTTTTTAATATGTGGATTTGTTTTGTATTATTTTTAGAATAAATGACTTTGCAACCATGGTCTCTATGGCCCTGAACAATCTGTCCATGCCTACATCTCCAAGTTTAACACTCCCTTGTTCATATGTTTCAGTCACACTTGCTTTTTTTTTTTTTTTTAATGTTCCTGGAACGTACCCCAGTCTTTCCTACCTCAGGACCTTTGTACATGTTCATGCTCACAAAAAAAAAAAAAAAAAAAAAAAAAAAAAGCCTTGAATCTAAGAAGGGCTGGTACTCTTTTTCAACTGTACATCTCTGCTTAAAGCCATCACCTCAAAAAGTCCTTTTCTTGCCATCTAATCTAAAGTGGGCAGCCCTCCAGGGTCATCCACTTCATAGCTCATCTAGTTAGTATATATCGCTGTGCTTTACAATTATATTGTTTGTTTAGTTGTGGATTTTTTTTTTCTCTTAATACCTGCAGGCAAGGATCTTGTCTGAATTGATCATTATATTCTATAGCACCTAGCACATAGTGATGTCAATGAATACTGTTGAAAGGAAGGGAAGAAGAAAGAATGAAAAGACATACAAGGCGCTCAATGTATTTTTGCACTATTGAAACGTGTTGTACATCTTAAATATATATAATTTTTGTCAATCATGTTGCAATAAAGCTGGAAAGCTAAAAAGAGAAAAAAGTATAAAAACCCCAAAATTAATCACTGAGTGGAAAATTTTTACAGACAACTGGAGGATGCCGTTTAGCACTGAGTCTTGACTCTGGGAGTGGGCTTCTGAGGAGGGCAAATAGAGTAGTTCTATTAACGCCATGAGTCTGAGAATGTTCTTTTCCCCAGGAGGAAAGCAATGGCAATCTTTAGACTTGTCCTCTAGGTAAACGCTGGGTTGTTGGAGGTTGTCCTCTGTGTAAGGATTTGGGCGTCAAGCTGTTTCTGCTACAATCCTGCCACACCCGAGATGGTCAATGTTCACCTCAGGATTTGGTGCCCAGTCAGGCCTATATTGGTTTCAGCAGGCTAGCTGGCCAAGTTGAAAGTGCCTTATACCTTCCATCATTTCTTCTTTTAGTGAGCAGCAGAAGGCCTATGTGGCTAATCTTCATTCCTTGCAGTCTGCATCATGGCACTTCTATTTCTAGAAGGCCAAGATAATACTTTCTCTCCAAATCTGTTCTTGAAGGCTCTTGTCTCACTGAAATTGCTTTTCCTGTCTCCACCAGCTGGACACTCAAAAACATTATCTCAAGAGGACCTATTTTAGTTTTGCCATCCATCATCTGAAGGAAAAAAAAATGTGAAGACTTATTCTGATCTAACAATTGTGTGTTGCTGCCTCAAAGAGAAAGAGATTGAGGGAGAGAAAAGGAAAAAAAAAAATTGGTGAAAGGCCTCCTCCTCCTCATCAATATCACCTGTCAGTAACTTCTCTAGAAGACACTCTCCCACAGTCTGTAGGCTGTGAAGTGAGATGTATAGGGATCTATTCTCAGCACTTCTGATACTTACCTTACAGTTTGGATTACTTACCTTACTCCAGGTGCCATTTTAAGAGCTTTCCATAAATTAGTTCATTTAACCCTCACATTCAACAGATAGAGAAACTGAGGCAGAGAGAGATCAATTGTGGTGTCTCAGGTGACTGATGAAGTTGGAAAGCTGATATTTAAACTAGCTAATCCAGTTTCAGAGGACTTACTTTTAACCACCACAATTTATTCCCTCCATGGTGGTAGTTTTGTTATCTCTGTGTTTCTGAGTCTAAGTCTGTGGGATACAGGGACTCTCACACATGTCAAAATAAAATTTGCAGTTTTATTTAAAATATATTAATCATCCAAATCAATAGCTTCAGGAAAAAAAAAAAAGTGCTTCCTGTTTGCTTTCAAGCAGAATTTCAGTCTTGTAATTCTAATTCTACATCTATGGCTGTCCAGTGTTTGAATCCTAGTTACCAAAGAAACCATCTTTTCCTTAGCATCACAGATGAGGTTCGCTAAAATAAAGGGTTTATTTCAAAACCGTTTAGATTTTTGTTATGGTGTTTTCAAGTATGTGTGATGGTCTGAATGAAAGCCATAGAGAGTAAGCCACCCATTTTGTCTAAGGATCAGTCTGAGCCCCATCAAGGAGACAGGAGCAGCAGAAAGGAGTGGATGGGGGTTGAGTTTAAAGCTCTCCCCCCCCCCCCACCGGAAGAAATCAATCCTTCCATGGTGAGCACGGCCCAAGAAGCTGACAAAAGAGATCGGTTTTCAAAGCAAGAGTTTCCAGTGACTTAGGATCAAAGTATTATAACTCCATATGCCTTTAGTGCATTATCAACTACACGTGCATGTCTTTCTATATTATAAGTCTCTGAGAGACTCCACTTATTGTTAAGCAGTTGTTTGGGGGGAAAATGTTATACTATGGAATTTCCATTTCCAACTCCCAAGTATTTAGAGAGTACAAAAAAGTATATTGGAGACAAAAGCATTTCTCAGCACAGCTATTCACGAGCAGAAAGACATTAAATCACTAAGCCTCAGTTGTGAAAGATCTAAAATGGGGAAGAAAAAAAAAAAAACCCAGCTCTATTTGAAGGCTCATTTGAGGATTTATAAGAAAACATGTAAGATGGTTTTAGTGCCATGTCTGATACATAGAAGGCACTCAGTAAATTACAGTTAGTAAAGGGGAATCCTTGTATAGAAAGTACAAATATCCTTAGTTTTAGGCTCACAGTTAACTTGAGAGGGGGCAGCAGAATTAATTCCCTAATGCCTGGTAAGCTAGTACTAATTCTATGTGGATGGACGAAACCGAGGTGGTGGGAAAGCTGAATCCTTCCCTGCAGTTGTCCCCGATGTCACTGTATGCGTCACACAGAAAAGGTTGAGTCAATGTCAGAAGAAGGCCAGTTTGGACAAGCCTAGCTCACCTCTCTGGTTAGCATTGGAGGTCTTCTCATCGACTCATTAGTGCTGGCGCATTCAGATTAGTTAGGATCTGTAGAGAGGGAATGAAGCATCGGGCACTGTCCATTCAGGGAAGGGTTGGAGAACCCAAGAGGACATCAACAAATTCTATGGGTAGCCCAAGATGACAGGCTGCCACTGATGGGGCAGGGAGCCTTCTAAAAGGCAGAGTACCAAAGCTATTTTTCCCCCACTTTGGCCAAAAACCATACTACATTTGCTGGTGTGTGTGTGTGTGTGTGTGTGTGTGTGTGTGTGTGTGTGTGTGTGTCTAGCAGCCAAAAACATCTCCAGTGCTTAAAGAAACTCAATTTAGAATTTAAAAATTAAAAAAAAAAGAAAAACAAATGCCTATATGCAAATAAAACCAACATGCCGCCTATAAACACTTCTGAATAATTAACATTTTTTAAAGAAAATTTGCCAGTGCTAAAATCTTTCAAAGAAAAACCAATGCATAATCTCCTTCTGAGATAGTTATCAATTTTTAAAGTGGAAAAATTATTAGTTAGAATGCCAGGGAAAGGGCTTCAGTTCTTTGAATTCGTAAGTAGGCCAAGGTTTGTGGGGATGGGGAAGACTCAGATTCTCAAGAAGAGACAACTCATACATCAGGGGGAAAAAAAAAGATTGGATACCATCTTCAAAATGATGCGTGAGCATTTTATTCTAAAGAATTTTTTCTAATTAATCTTTTTCCTGTGAAATAAGTAAGTTTTCCTCCCACAAAAGTGAAGTTCGAGCCCCCAGGAACACAGGTTTTGTGTACCTTGGAGACTGGGTGTTTCCATCAGGACCTGAAGGGGTAAGCCCAGAGCCGCCACTAGGTGTCAGGTTGAGTTCGCTTTTGGGAACAGAGGCTCCCTAACTGTTTCCAAACAAGAGGCACCTTCTTGGTTAATTTCAGCTACTGTTCACTTTCTTTAAATAGAGACTCTTACTCGGCACATGTCATATCTTTGGAGACTTTTGCTTTGTCTTACAGGTATTTACAACCATTTAAACTTTTCACCCCACCACGCAGGCCTAGCGGGAGGTAGATTTTGAAATACGGGAGGTTCGATTTAATGGGGCTGGGTTGTAGAGAGAGAGAGAGAGAGAGGGCTTTTTAGTCTTCTATCCCCCATAATCTCCTTCACTTCCCCCATCCTAGGGCACCTGAAATTAACATACAAATTGAGAGATAACCTTACTCTTACTATAAAAACTGCAGCAGGGATGCAACTGTTTGCCACCCTAAATAAGTCCCATATAGGGAAATTCTGGAGTTCCCACTGGTTTTCATTATCATATCTGTTCGTCCTCAACCCCCACCCCCTCTTCTGCGCACCCCCTGCCCAGCTGAGGTCTCCAGCATTCTTCTTCCTGAGTCATTTGGTTAATTTAGGAAGGAATTTACAAATACAAGTGTACAAATTAGAGAGTTAATCATGCAACAATTTGCTGATTCCAGAAATAATGTGTTTTAAAAGAAGATAACTTAGAAGAGCAGCATTGTGACCACAGAGAATGGAAATTCAGCACAATGAAGCTAGGTGGAGGTGGTGGAGGAAAGAGGATTATTAGACTTAGACGGTTGAGGAAAGAGGATTGTTTGAAGCCCAAGGGATGGCAATTGCCCTCTGTTCTGGAAATCTTTCATATGGCTACCTATTCCGATATAGGTAAAGCAAGCCCTGTCTCTAGGCATGTGCAGATGTTAATATTATAAATATCTTTTTTTTTTTTGAGGTTTAGGTAGGTTAACTCTACCTAAAAGAAGTAAAATAAAAAGAGAAATTGTGTTAAAAACCTGTATTTCTGCAAAAGAACACATCTCTGTCTAAATCTACAAAAGCAAATCATAAGGAAAAAATACAGAATCAGATTAAGTCCCAGAGTAGGAAGGTGTAACAAGCAGGCACAAATTGCTAGGATTTGAGCACCTGTAGTAAGCCTTGTTATTCCATAAAAAGACTGTCTTTTCACTCCCTGGGAATTTTCTGATTTTTAACACATTTCAGAATAATTCATCGGTACATATCTTTCTTCAAAAAGTATTTAGGATACTTATAATTATTCTAGAAACCAAAGGTGCAACAGTAAGCAAGATCAAGATGGACAATGTCCATACTACCATGATGCTTGCATTCTAATTGTCAAAGTAGGTGTCAAAGAATAAACAGATGACTTATTTCACAAGTGAGAAGACTAGGCAGCGTGTGAAGTATAATTAGGAGCTGGAGACTCACAAGAGGCAACACGGTTTTCTATATAAACTTTCATAGAAGTAAACAAGACAATGAAAATAAGCAAGGAGGTTTAGGCTTATTGGCTATATCATCTTGAGCAGATCACAGAGGCTTGGTTTACTCATCTTTAAAATGGGGATGATGCTAAAGCAGAATGTTCAAAAAGCCAAAGCAAATGTTCATCAGACCTATCCCCAAAGTCACTACACTAACTAGAATCAAATTCAAACTCCTTTACATAGCCTTCCAGTGCTAATGATCTTTGCACCCTAAGATAAAAGTCTTGCACATGGAAGTACCCAGAAAGGTTCAGTTCAGGCAGTTTGCAAGCCTGTCCAGAAGAAGAATCCTATGATAAACCCTGTTAGTAGCCACCCGGCCTTTTCCAGCCCCCTCTATTCTGAGCAGAGCCTGCTTCCCACTTTGGTGCTGAAAATTGTCAACTTTCCAATCAGCTCCCTATTCCCTCGCGGCCAGACCTTGGCAGGTAACCCAGTTCTAGCCAATGAGACATGGGAGAATATCTGAGAAATTTTTGTCCTGATTAAGGGACACACTAGAGGCCTGCCAATCCCTTCCAGCTTTTGAACAGGGTGGGTGAGGATGAAGTGCTCAGAGCTGCTACATTCTCTGCCTGATGATTAAGGGAGAAACTGTCAAAAGCTGAGGATTGTAGGAATATGGAAAAACCCTAGATCTTTGCAGAAATAATTTAACCATTGAATAACTTGGGAATAAGCATCTCTTAACTTACTACTTTAGAAATTACTACGTGCTTTACTGTTCAGACTTGATTTTATTTATTTTGTTTTGAGAATTCTCATACTTTTACAAAATGGATCACAGCGGATACGTTGTCTTTGATGTTGCCATGTAGTCAGTGCCGTGGAAGGACCTAAAATCCAGACTGGTAAACATTTGTTTGTCAAATGAATTTCTTAAGACTTAATTCTTCAGTAAAAAGAAAACAACTAGTACCTTACACTTTTAGAGTACTTTTGATCTAGGAATGAAATGTCTAAAACAGTAGTTAAAAACACCTGAGTTCTAGATTTTACTCAATACTGAACTGACGACTAGGAAGAGGGGAAAAAAAAAAAAAAACAAACAAACTAAAAAACCAAAAACTAACAGTTGAGTAAATACAGAGTTCCCAGTAGACTGGCTTCTATTCTTTGTACTTATATGAAGTTTGAACTATGTTTGTTTCCTGATTGTTTTCTCGAGGCTTTTATTGCTTTAATGAAATCACACTCCTTACCAATGTATCAACAGCCAGTGTATATTGAAAAAGAACTCAGTGAAAATTGACCATCCTTCCTACAGACCAAACTGGGACATTTTATTTCCCATGACTCCCCTTTGTATCTTTTGTTTAAATGCTCTTTTCAGAATGGCTCATCTGGCAGAGGGGAGGTGCCTTCTTTGTTTGGATTCCGATTTGTAGTTAGATTCTCAAATGCTTGCATTACCTTTTCCTTGAAGCAAATGCTTCACTGTGTTCAGAGCGTATTGGCATTATTGACATTTTATGAACACTGAAAACATGGTTATTCATAATAGATATTTAAATTTTTTCTTATTTCTCACTTCCCGAAAAATTAAAAGATTATTTTTAGTTATACCTGGAATTATGCTTTGAGTCTTGGGTAACCTGTCATATTTACAACAATATGAATTTTTATTTTTTAAATGGAAGACACACAATCTTAGACCAATGTGTCATATATAAGCATATTTCATTGCTAGGAATCAGACAGCAGTTATGATACATACAATGAGACAATAGTATAAATTTAATAATTCAAGTACCTATGGACTTAATGATTGCTAAAAGTTGTTACCATTCTTGTGTTATTTCTGTCAGAAATTCCCAAAAGTAAATAACATATTTTAAATTAATGAGTATTTTAAAGGCTGCCCAACTTCTTTCCCAGAAAGTTTTTACCTCTATGTAAGAAAAAAAAAAATGATAGAATGGTTTTGAACTCAAGATGCTGCTGCTGCTGATGGCAGAGGTGATATTAGTGATGGTGGAGGTGATGGGGAATTTTAATGTCACTGATATCAACTCTGATTTATTGAGCATTTGCTGTATGCCAGGCACTGTGATGAGCTGTTTCCTTGTAATATATCACTGTTATTCCATGAAGTGAGTATTGTTACCCCCGTCTTATCCATGCAAACTAAGACCTAGAATGACTAAGTCATTTCCTTAAGCGGTCTGATGAGAATAAATCTTGAGAAAAGTAAGTTGGAAGAGGCTAGGAGCAGTGAGCATCTTGTGATGACTTGAGAATTTGGCACCTATTAGGACAAATGATACAAAAGGAAGTGTCCCTTGTCAGTGCAAAGAAATTCCATCTCTATGTGGAGAAAAAAAACAAAACAAAAACAAGCTCTATATTTTGCAAGTAAGGAGTTTGGGGGAGCCCTACAGGCTTCCTTTAAAACAGGTGCTATTCAGTGTTCCTTGAGTATTTCTGGGAAATAATATCACACCTGCAAATCCTCTAGAGAAGCAGAACACAATGATGTGTAGGACAAGCAAACAGATTTTCCTTTCTTGTTATTTTCCAAAAGTTGTGTTTTTTTTTTGTTTTTTTTTTTTTAAGCACGGTACCATCTGGGTTGCAGAGCCCAATAAAATGATAAGCCTATCTTCCCAAATGTCAGGATAGACGTCAGGATCTACCACCTCAGGCACCTTTTAGAAATAGAAAGATTGAATCTGGGCTTTATCAGCTAAAGGGCTTATTTTCTAAAATAGTGTTGTCTTATGTTGTATCCATGAAGAATGCTGGTGTATACAGAGATCTACAGATGAATCCACTACCAAGTAACAACAAAAAATCCTTTATTGCAATCGTACCACTTGAAATTAAGTAAGTTGTTTGCTGTCCCAGCAAAATGATACTTCATGCGCAGATCTTCCTTGCTTTAGTTGAGGGGTTTCTTACCCTTAGGGTTGAGTCTGGAAAAACTACCAAAGGAATTTCAAGCTGAAGGACAAAAGTCAGTTTTAAGACTAATGTGCATCTTCTTTTCAGTCCCCTGTGTTTGACACAAGAGAACAAAGGTTTTTTATCAGATATTTAATATTCTACCTGCGGAAAACTGGGGATAGGAGTTAATAAAAATTTTTATCACTGAATGACTAATTAGATCCTGGCCTTAAATGAAGTGTTGGTCCCAGCTCAGGCAGAGTTGGAATCTCAAAGAAAATCTTCAGACATGCTGGAGAATCACCACCCTTCCTAATAGCCATCTATTTATCCTTGCATTAATTTGTATATTCAATCACTCATTCTACAACTGCCCCAAACTGAGACCTTCTAATAAGTGCTAGGTCATTATTAGTGAACAGGTATTGATTTCGCCTCTACTTAACAATATGGTTTTAACCTTTAAATCTCCCCTCCCCCCAATGGCCTGAGAGTGGAGTTGAGTGAATTCAACTTGAAAATTGCAAATTGTCCCTGTGTTAAGTTTATGGGGCGGATTGTTACCATTGTACTACTCTTGCCTTCCTGAGTGTCTTTGGATGAGACCTTTAACTTTTTCTCATCTAGAAAAATCAAAGAGCTCATCTTTTTAGTTTTTAACTGGTTTTATTTTTAAATGTTGTTGTTCCTGCCCTTCCCTCAAAAGTTAGCTGCTAACCTCAGGTGTATTTCTGTCTTTGAACAAAATGTCCCAGGTCATCAAGGAACATGTGCCCTTCACTTAAGAGACACATGTCTTTAAGCTTTGTGTGGACTTTGGATATACCGAGAGTAGTACATTTTGAAATGTTCAAATCAGCATTTACAAATGTCATGGAGTTAGTATTACTGGAGTGTAGAGCAGATGCAACAGATATTACTTTAAAAGCTCAGGAAAAAAAAAAAACTTAGTGTAAGTAAGCCAATCAGAGTATCTAGGAGAATTCAAATAAGAAAACTAAGCAAATCTTGATAGAAAAATAAATATAGGTACAGATATGTAATTTGCTGATGTCCATGGAAAGGGACTTATTCCTTTGGTCCATTTTGTGAATAAGTAACAACTAAGAGGTTTGTGGCCTAAGCTTGAGAAGAGAGAGAAATTTACGTCTTCTTCATGTCCTCAAACCCCATCTAAATTCTAAGGTCCAGCTGAAATTCTTACTCCCACAAAAAATATCTTGTGAACATGCCCCCTAAAGGAAATATATGTGTCTAACATTCATCTGTTGAATTTTTAGTTTATATTAGTGCTACTTTGCTCTGTCAATAAGATATTTTACCATCTTAATAGAGAAAGTGTTTGCATGTATCTTATTTCTACCACTATACCCAGGATAGTGCTTTGCCCATAGTAGATAATTAGTAAGAAATTGACTCGTTGTCCTAGTTAGATTGTTGCCAGAATTACAACCCCCATAAGAGATTACTTATAATGATAAAATTATTTATCAGTGATTTTCCATGTATATCATTGTGTCTCTGTGGATTTTTTATTCAAAGATTTTTTAATGGACAGCTTGAGGTGATATTTCATATCTGTATTTAGTGGGAATCTGTAGAGTTATTTTCTAAACTTTACCTTCCTTTTTGTGCTTATTCTGCTTTCCTTCTACATTTTCTATACTTTAAATTGAGAGAAGATTCACATAATAAAAGCACATTAGTATAGAGCTGGAAGAAGCATCAGAGTTCCTCCCTGCAAGAGGAGATGAAATCCTCACCAAAGATTTGAGTTACCATTCCATATTACAGATGGTTGGTGGAAATGCCTACTCAGCTAACAGCTGTTTTTCGGACCCTCTTGAGTCTTACTGACTGTGTGACTCCTTCCCATTATTTGAGCAGAACTGATGAGTATCACACTTTGATTTAAATGATTAAAAGGTGCGAGGGCCTCCCTCTCCTCATCTGCTGGCTCTAAATAGAGGATCTGAGGTCCTAGAAGATGGTAGAAATACAAAATGAAAGGAACTTAATAACCAAGCATGTGTACAAATGGATCCATCAAACACCCTAATAAACTACCAAGTGAACAAAAAATACACTCATTTTGTTAAGCTGCTAAGAGTCTTAGGAAACTTCTGTTACAGAAGTTAGCATGCTCTTATCTAATTTAAGGATTTCCATGAAAAGGTTAGGAAGCTGAGCCTTGGAGATGTTAGCATGTTTAAATTCCAAGGTGCTGGCAAAACTGGGATTAGAACTCAGTTCTAATTAGAATTCAGATTAGACCTCAGTTAAACTGAGACTAACTCAGAACTGCTGGAATTGCCCTTTCTAAGGAACTTGGATAAGCAAAGAAAGCAACAGATTAGGAGAAATTTCAAAAGATGTCAAGAGATGAAAGAAGGGTCAAAGAATTATCTCATCAATGCTTTTTATCTAGAAGCAGTCCCTGAACAGAAAATAGATGAGACTCTCTTCCCCTCTCTTTCTCCTCAAAGGGAATGACTTCTATGTTGCTTAAGTTAGGTTTGATGCAGTGGACCACCTTCATCTCTACTACATGGGATTACATATGATGCATTTCCTACTCTAATTCTGTGTATACTTTAACTTAAAGGAAGACACAAGAAAGGAGGCTTGCAAAGATTTACTGATTTAAAAACAAAACAAAACTTTGCTCCTTTCACACTCCTAGACAACTTGCTTAGCTCATTGTCCATCTAAGGCTCCCTCCCATTCCATACAATGTAAGCCCTCTTTCTGATGTTATTCTATTATTCTGACTTCATGGAAATAGAGGCATAAGTCTCTAACCCTATACATACCTCTATCACCTTGCTATTGTTAAATTTTATGTGTTTTATTTTTGGGAGAAAAAAATGTCTTTAACCAGAGATGTTTCCTGACGTCAAAGTCAGAAAGACAACTGCAAATCTTCTGGCTGCCTATCACCTCCGTGTGCTGTGGGTTTCTGAAACCTATCTTGTTTGATCACCATAGAGAGAATTGATGTGTGCAGTGCTAATAATACTGATTTTTTTAATGGCTTCATTTTTTGACTAATTAACAGCACCTTTCTCAATGGCTAGATTCTGAGTACTTATTGGTTTATATTTTGTCAAGCCAGCATTTGTGAAAAGACCAGGCCAAGTTCTGGCAAGGCTAATTTAAATAATGTTTACATTGTGGAACAGTTTGCAAAGGGCATGTTCATACAATGTGATTTGTTTTGCTAACCTAAAGAGGAAAAAATGACGGAAAAGAGAAAAAAATGATATCTGGGGAAATGAAGCTGTGAGAGGAGGGAAGGAGGGGCCTGTAAGAAAAATTAAAAAAAAAAAAAGAGAAAAGGAGAAACTATGTTGGAAATACATTCTTGCCCATTCTGTGGTAGTAAAGTGGGGAAAATGTAGCTAAGTGAAGCATTGGTTATTTCTGTGTGTGTCTTAAGGAAGCTTACTTCTTCAGGGATCTGAATTGGAAACCCTTTCTTTCATTGAAGAGCATATTTTATATCTGTGTCAGTTATCTATCATTGCCTAACAACATCAGTACGAATGTAGTGACATAAAACAACCACATTTATTATATTTAGATTTTGTGAGCTGGAAGTCCAGCGTGACTTAACTTACGCCTTCAGGATCTTTTCTTACAAGTCTGCCGTCAAAGTCTTAATTGGATGGGGTTGAGATCTCAAATAAGGGGCAATTGGGGAACAGGCCACTTCCAAACTCACGTGCTTGATTGCATCATCCAATTCCTTGTGGGCTGTGGGACAGATGGGCTTTTTTCTTGCTACCTGTGGGTCTGAAGGCAGCTCTGAATTCCTTGTCCTATGAGCCTCCCCAATGTGTCCATTTGTTTCCTTAAAGCCAGCAAGTGAGCATCTCATAGCAAGATGGCTACTATAACCTCCTGTGTCGTAGCTATGTATATTCTGTCACCTTTACTATATACCATGGGTTAGAAGCAAATCAGAGGTTTCACCCGCTTTTAAGGGGATTACACAGGATGTGAAAACCAGAAGGCAAGGATAATGAGATTTACTTCTGTATAATCATAATCATATAATCTCAGCACCTGAATTCCCTTGATATGAATATGTCCAAACAGATCCAGAGAGATGAACTGATTGGCCAAATGTTATGCTAATAATAACAACAGTACTAGAATCCAGGACTTCTCAAGATATTGAGAACCCCCTTTTCCCTCTGCTTTTTTTTTTTAAACATATAATGTATTATTTGTCCCAGGGGTACAGGTCTGTGATTCTTCAGTCTTACACATTTCACAGCGCTCACCATAGCACATACCCTCCCCAATGCCCATAACCCAGCTGCTCTATCCCTACCCCTCTACCCCCCAGCAACCCTCAGTTTGTTTCGCGAGATTGAGAGTCTCTATGGTTTGTCTCCCTCCCGATCCCATCTTGTTTCATTTTCCCCCATCCCCCACAACTCCCCACCCTGCCTCTCAAATTATTCATATCAGAGAGATCATATGATAATTATCTTTTTCTGATGGACTTATTTCACTTAGCATAATACCCTCTAGTTCCATCCACGTCATTGCAAATGGCAAGATTTCATTTCTCTTGATGGCTGCGTAGTATTCCTGTGTGTGTGTGTGTGTGTGTGTGTGTGTGTGTGTACCACATCTTCTTTATCCATTCACCTGTTGATGGACATCTAGATTCTTTCCATAGTTTGGCTTTTGTACACATTGTTGCTATAAACATTCGTTTCCCTCTGCTTTTAAATTTATTGGGTAATAAACCCCTTTGGAATAAGAGGTGCTCATTCTTTCATTTAATAAATATATATTGAATGTCTATTATGTGCCAGGCACTATTCCAGTCCTGTAATAAATCAATAAGAGGGACAAATCCCTGGCCTCCTGGAGCTTACATGAAAATGTGAGAAGACAACAATGAGCCAATAACAAATACTAATGTGCAGCAAGTCAGGTACAATGGTGGTAAATAAATCAAAATAAATGACTAAAATCTCATGGGGTCGTGCTGTTTCAGATGAATGTCCGTGTAAGACCTCTGATAAATTCGTCCTGAGGTAAAAATGTGATTGAAATGAATGAAACTCCGTGTGGCTATCTGAGGTCCAAGGGAATAATGACTATAAAGAATCTGAGTCATGTATATAAATATAAATACATATTTATATTCATATTTTTATATATAAAGAAAACAAACACAATTTACCTGTATTCTTAGACTTCAGTATGCCAATGGGGGTTAACGTCTCCCTTTGACACTGTAGTTAGATGTCGTTTCCGAAGTCAGACAGCAAAGAGCTGCCATCGAAGGTTTGGACTTGAGTACTTGATTCCAAAATCAGGGTTTATGTCCCAGAGCAGGGATGACTTATTTCAAGCTACAGAACCCTTTATAAAACGGAAAGAAGTGGAGCTGCTCTGCTTAAGGCAGAAAGTGGGTGGGAGAATCCAGGACTCTTCTACTAGCCGTTCTTTTTTTTTTTTTCCCTTTTATTTTATTTTATTTTTTTAATTTTTTATTAACATATAATGTATTATTTGCCCCAGGGTACATGTCTGTGAATCAACAGGCTTACACATTGCACAGCATTTGCCAGAGCCCATACCCTCCCCCATGTCTACTATCCATTCTAAAGCTCCCTGGTTCCAAGGCAGCAGCCGCCTTAAGGTTTAAAATGCAGAGCTCAATTTATAAACCACCTTGTTACACCTCTGGTGAACCTGACTAAGAATTTTTGCCAAGTTCTTTCTAAGGCTGACTTATTCACAGTTTGACAGGATCACTACATAGTTTGGGGTCGTGATAGGAATTGGTGTTCTCTTTTGCTTTTCACTCTCATTGGGGGATGACCAACAGTCTGGAAGACAGATGGATTTAGCTAACTTTGTAGTAGGGTGGAAAGGACTGTGTTTTATGAGGCCAAGCGACTTCTACTACAGTTGGTCAACTCTCAGGCCAATGAAAGAGCAGGGGAAGTTTTTCATGGCATAAATAAGGCAAGGAATCCACAAGAGGCACTTGGCACTCAGTGCCAGTTATAGAAAATTCCAAGAAAACTGTGGGTCTAAGGAACTGTGGCTTAGCCATATCTGCCCTAATTTAAAATAAAAATAATGTGTGAGACCAAGTGCAAACCAATATTCTTGAAATGCATAAGGCACTATTGAGATAAATTTCTACAGATTGCAGAATAAAAGCACTTTGCCCTTAAGGAGAACATAGCTGGGGAAAAAAGAGGCCAGGGAGGGGTTAAGACAGATTACAATGATCAATTATTAAGACGGATGAGCCAAGGCCAGCTGATGCTATCACACTTCATCATTCAAATTCTCATTATTGGGATATACACCAGTAACTTACTGCTGCAGTCCTTTTTTCACTGTGGCAAGAGGCGTTAATTTCTGAGGAGCTGCACGAGTGACAGTGAGCTTTAGAAGGGGCTCGGTGCTAAATGATTGGATTGTAATTATTCTGAAAGGGCTTTCATCATCATTACCCAACATTCTGCAGATGCAGCATGTTTGAAAATAAACTACAGCCGAACTGGTGCCACATCATTTCAGATTTTAAACATCGAGCCTCTGGTTTGCTGATATATTTTTGTGTATGCAAGTGTAGACGAACACAAATGTACTCAGTCAAGCATACATCATTTTAAAGTTGTTTAGCCAATGCGTCTACATCGGGGCGACTGGGAAATCTATCTGCATAGTTCTTAGGCCATGATAAATGCAGTGGAGGGGGACATTCATTCATTCCTTGCTTCATTCATTCCTGCAAACTTAGTACGGGAAGCACCTGGCGCTAGGCTGTTAAAACGTTAGACAAGCTAAAGAAAACCCTGCCCGAAGGCATTCTCTCTCTACTGAGTTCTTCCAGTGATTGTTTGGATTCTCCTTCTGTTTACACCCCAAAAGGACAAGCTAATTGTCTGTTTACTTTAGCAGTTTGCCTTAATTATAAGGCTTCCAAGGCCATTAGCAGATGAAGCTGATTACATTTCACAAGGGAGTTTTAGTTGTCACCTCTCTGGTCCTTCACCCCTCTTGCCCTCCACCAGGGGCTCCAGTGGGGGTGGCGGGGGGACAAGTGGGCAGGGCAAGAGGATCAATATCTTTCCCCATGTTTATGTAAAAAGAAATACATAAAGTGAGTGCTCTTGGGAAAGTGTCAGCGGCACTGAATCAGACCATCCAGATCGTTCTAAATGTCAGTTTTTACAAGTGAACATAACATATTCATGCGTGATTGTGAGGTCCCCGCTTTCTGTTGTTTGCAGTCTAATTATAGGACAACAGCCTCAAAAACTGGTTAGCGGCACGGGAAACTCTCAGGACGCAGCCCTAAGTGAGGCCATTATTAAATACCTCGGCCATTCTGAGAAGGAGCACAGTAGTGGGAGCCCTAGGACCTGCTTTGGGATGCTAGAGCCATGAAATGTGAGCTAGCGAGGTACAATTGAAATAGATCAAAGGTTGGGGCAAAAAAAAGTTCTCCTGGGAGTTTATTCCTGATTACCCATTTCACCTTTGTCTTCACTATCACTACCTCCTTTTATCCTCCTCTGGTTCAAATTTCAGAATCTACCTGTGTCTCTCCATTTCTCTTCATCCTTTTACCACCTGGGTTCAGGTCATTATCTTAATTATAATAGCTTCCTAGTGGGCTTCCTTTCCTTGATTTTTTTGTCTGTTTAAACTTTCCGCTGCAATCTTAATACTGCAGCCAAATGTAAGAAACACAAATGAGATCACATCATTCTTCCATGTAAACCTTGCCTTTGCATATAAATCTAATCTGCTTATCATGGCTGGCAGACATTCCATGATCTGGTACTCTACCCTGCTCTCCAAACATAGTTCCTGTCAATCTTTTCTCCATGCATTCCCATTGCGCTGGCCTTCTCTTGGTACCTCTAACTCACAAGGTCTTTCCTGTGTTGGCATTGATGTCCTTGCTGGAAAACAGGATATTTGTAATGTTATGTGTACAATGACACTTAAATACCTCATGGGAGTCAGTATTGCTGAACATGTTTTGAAATTGTTAGACGGTAGAAAATTATATCTACGTTGTACACAACACGGACTTTTTGAAGGCATAATAAATGACTCCACTAACTTTATTTTTTTTTTAAGATTTTTATTTATTTATTTGACAGAGAGATCACAAGCAGGCAGAGAGAGAGGGGGAAGCAGGCTCCCTGCTGAGCAGAGAGCCCAATGCGGGTCTTGATCCCAGGACCCTGAGATCATGACCTGAGCCAAAGGCAGAGGCTTTAACCCACTGAGCCACCCAAGCACCCCCTTGAAGATTTTATTTATTTATTTATTTATTTGAGAGAGAGAGAAAGTGAGAGAGAGCATGAGAGCATGAGAGGAGAGAAGGTCAGAGGAAGAAGCAGACTCCCCATGGAGCTGGGAGCCCAATGTGGGACTTGATCCCGGAACTCAAGGATCAGGACCTAAGCTGAAGGCAGTTGCTCAACCAAATGAGCCACCCAGGCGCCCATGCCTCTTGGTACCTCTAACTCACAAGGTCTTTCCTATGTTGGCATTGATGTCCTTGCTGGAAAACAGGAAATTTGTAATGTTATGTGTACAATGACACTTAAATACCTCACGGGAGTCAGTATTGCTGAACATGTTTGAGTTACATGTTACTCAACTTACATGTTGAGTAAGTTAGTTCATGTTTGCTGAACTAACTTACTCAGCCTCTGACTAAAAGCTCTAGAGATCCTGAGAGGATACGTTCACTTCCATACTTTCAACGATGAAGTAGGCTTTCATTATCAATAACCTATAGATGAAGAAACTATAGTCCAGAAAGATTAAGTTGCTTATTTAGGATCATGCACTCTGTTGGCTAGAGTCAGACTTGAAGCCTGGGTTTTCTGACTTGAGGACATGGTCATTTCTTGCTTGGTTGCATACCACATGTATTAGAGAAAAAAGGGAGAGTTTTTATATGACTTGAAATCACAAATTCAATTTTCTATATCTCTAATGGAAATTCACCTCTAAAATCTCATGGTTTCAGGTCTTTTTACTATAGTGTAAGATTCAGTGAGTGAACACAACCAGAAATTCCTTTCGTAGTTTCTTTTACAAAATAATTGTGATAGGTATGATTTAGCTGGACCGTGTGAATGGTATCACTTGCCCCCTTACTCTCTATCAGATGCTAGTTCAGTCTCTGTGGTCTTTGAGTATCATTGCTTTAAACATGGGTTTTCTTTTTTTTTTTTTTAAGATTTTATTTTATTTATTTGACAGAGAGAGATCACAAGTAGGCAGAGAGGCAAGCAGAGAGAGAAGGGGAAGCAGGCTCCCTGCTGAGCAGAGAGCCCGATGCAGGGCTCGATCCCAGGACCCTGAGATCACGACCTGAGCTGAAGGCAGAGGCTTAACCCACTGAGCCACCCAGGTGCCCCTAAACATGGGTTTTTAACATGACTAAGTAAGTGGCTATTTTATTTTAAAATACTTAATATATCAGAGGTAAGTAAGTGTTAAGCCTTTGGGACTATGGATTGGGAGGCAAGATGGTTACACTCATATTGAAATCATCACTATAAACTTCTTTGGCAAGTTCTAATAGCTGCTAGAATGGTTTTTCAGGTAATAGCTCAAAGGGAAAGAATATTTAAGTAAAGCCTTTTTTTTTTTTTAAGAACTTCATTAGCCTATGTTAGATGAGCTTGTCTATAGGGCAGATAAAAATCTAATAGAACTAAACCTGCTTTTGAGCATCAGCAAAGAAGCTAAGTGATAGTGATTGAGTAGTATTATGTATTTACCTCGTTAGTGGAAGATGATCTTGGAGAGTGAGGGAAGGGGGTCAGATTGCTGTAACTCACTGTGAGTCATGCTCAAGCAGAACTGCATGAGTACTAAATAGACTCTCTTTTGTTCTGCTACCAATTTACTGTAGTACTCTGAGGGTATCCATTATTAAGGTCAAGCATTGATACTCAGCGTTTAATTGATAAGCTCAATGTCTCTCTTTCCATCTTACTAGTAGGTTAACAGCAAGAATACTTTCCTAAAGTTGTCCCACAGAGCTTAGAGATTCTACATGGCAGCAGTTGGTTCCTGAGTGTAGGGAAATTTATTCTCTGAGGGTTGTTTAATGAGAATAAGAGTAGTTCAGGGAAACAAATGAACATTGAGAGTATAGTTTTTTGTGCCTTTGTCTTTTCTGAGGGACTAGTTCTTTCAGAGATCATGTTTTCAACATGTATCAGATTCCTTTCCTCCAAATTCAATGCTAATACAAAAAAAAAATTCCTGTAAGACCTAATGCTTATTTTCGCAAGGTTGTATATATGTGGCTGTAGGGGAGAAGGTAAGGGTAGAAATCTGAAGAATCATACTAATGGACAATAAGAAAACATAATGCTTTGCTTTTTGTATGGGCAAAGCAGACATTTTGAATGGGAAGGGGAAGTTCCTTCACTCAGTGAGTGGGGAAACAGTTCATTCTCTAGCTATTAATATTTTGTAACTTATGAATGACCAACATTCTTCAAAGTTCTTGCAAAGAGGAAGACTGACAGCTGAGTTTGATGGAGAACATTGCCTTGATGATGGCCAACTCATGAGCATGTTGAGTTGAGGTGTAACCATTATTTTTTCCCATTGCCTCTTAATTTGTCAAACTGAAAGGTGATTGTTGTACCACTTTTTTGCCTATTGTGGCCGATATTTTCTGTTAGCAAAAGCTGTATCATGATAAGGATAATAATTAGCCACTGGATCAAGGATCTGGACATGGACAGTATTCCTGTGGAAAATGTGAAAATTGTGATATTACAAGATGCCATCTCAAGCCTTGAGTGATTTTAGTCAGGTCACCAGTATCACACCATCATTTTGAAGACTAGAGTAAATGGCATAGTAGATCAAGCACTCACATGTACAAACCACACATATACACAGCCACGTTCCAAGTTTGTTCCTGATTGAAAAGGGAAGTTGGAAGCAAATGGTCTCTCATCTTAATTTGTTTTAAATGGAAATTTTTTTTTCTGTTGGAGACCTTTGGATTCTAAGTTCCTTTCTCTTGATGTAGGGAGGAAACAGCAAGTTTATGCATGAAATAAAGATTTTTTTAAAAATGCTTTTGGGTCATGATCCCATGACCCTGGGATGGAGCCCCATGTAAAGCTCCCTGATCAGCAAGGAGCCTGCTTCTCAGTCTACCCCTCGATTGTCCTTTCTCTTTCTCTCTCAAATAAATAAATAAAGTCTTTAAAAACTGCTTTTCATTTTAATAGCTGTTAAAATTATTTGGGCTTCTCTTAAATTCTTTAAAGTTACCTCAGTTGGGCGCCTGGGTGGCTCCGTGGGTTAAAGCCTCTGCCTTCGGCTCAGGTCATGATCTCAGGGTGCTGGGATCGAGCCCCGCATCGGGCTCTCTGCTCAGCAGGGAGCCTGCTTCCCCCTCTCTCTCTGCCTGCCTCTCTGTCTACTTGTGATCTCTCTCTCTGTCAAATAAATAAATAAAATCTTTGAAAAAAGTTACCTCACTTGATGCCAACAGCTACATGGTGGCAAGTTGTATTGTGTCCATTTTACTTAGTACTACCTACAGTATCATGACCTGTCCATTCCCTTCTTTTTGAGGTTCCTACCCTCTTCTTGCTCAAGCTCTAGTCATATTAATCTTTGAGTCCATTTCCCATCTCAGGAAGTTTGCATGTGCCACAGCATTCTGTCATGCTTCCCCTCTGCCTGGCTCATTCTTATTCAGCTCTCAGGTCTCCACTTCAGTGTCCTTTCCTTGAGGGAGATTCTCCAGATGCCCCTGACTAGGTTTCCTGCCCTGTGTAGATAAGGTTGTCCCACCACAGTCCTTGCTTTTCCTATATGTCTCTTATCACAATTGTTAATTCTTTGTTTAACGTCTGTCGTTTTCATTGACAATGAAATGATGTTCAGGAGAAAAGAAAACATAGCTGTGCTGTTAGCAGTATCTAGCAATGCTATTGGTATAGTAGATGCTCACTAAATAATTGTTCAATGAATGAATGAATGATGTCCATGCCATAAAGTTAATTCGTGTCATAGTTGTGACTGGAGCTTAGTTCCCTAGATTTCAGAACTCATATTCCTTGTATTGCAGAATGTCATTGTATGTCTGTTAACTGGCAATGACTTCCTATGTTGATGGAAACAAACAAATGAACAAAATGGTCTGCAGCTGTTGCTCAAAACGATGTTAAGTGAAGCAAAGACCAAGTGTAGCGGTTTTAAGTGAATGTGAGTAGAGAGAGGCAGAACAGAAAGGAATCAAACGTTAGGAAAATAAAGAGGTAGAAGACCGTTCTTGGGGTGAACTAGATAGTTAATGAGAAGGAAATGAGAAAATTACTGAAAGCAGCCACAGTCCAGTTGGCATTTGCAGATTGGGTCCTCAGGCCAGGAATGAGCTGCTTTAGTGGAAAGGCCATTGTAATGTATCTGAAACTCCTGTTATGGACTCAGCCAAATCATATGACCTCTTTGTCCTCAGTTTCCAGTTTTGCAAATTGAGTGTTATCTTACACAAACTCTAAAATCTTCACCTGTGGACTGAATTTACACACTGAATGGTTTTGTAGTTCAGAGAGAACTAGACTTCCAGGCCTTAGCCACATCTATCTGGGGAAAAAGAGCCTTGGGAATTGTTGCTTCTCCCAAATGCCCATGTTTTCATGATCCCTCTCATCCCTCACTGTGCATGTTCAAAGGCCCTGAATTCAGTTCTCCATCCTAGTTGGACCAGTGGCGTCCAAATCTGTTAGTCCCTGTACAAGGGGATTATGTAGGAAGAATATGAAAAAACAGATTCCTGGGCCTTCCTCTTGAATAATTTGACTTAAAAAATCTGATATAGGTTCCCTGAATCAGAACATTTACTAAATTCACTGGTGAATCTAAGGCAGCTATCTTATGGGCCAGCTTCAGTGGTGCGGTGGACTGAGTGACACGAGAGGAGTTAATACTGGACACTTGCTCTAAATAAGAGAGGGCATGTTCTACAGAAATGCAAGCTTTAAACCAAGATATCCTGACTTATTCCCAATTTGAAGTATATCTGGCTCCTTAATCCGCCCTCTTTCCCACCCCTCACATTTAGCAATGGTATTTGCTAAACTGTTTGTCTTTATTTCTTGCTATGTTGCTGTTTGTTATTAAACAGTGACTACATTTTCCCCCTAGTCATGACTGTGTTTTAGTGATGGGCGATGTGATTGCCTATATATAATTGTTAAAGCACTTTGGAATACTTCTGGAGAAATGTGTCTATATAAATGGAAGTCATTATCATTGTGCTCAAATTGGAATTTCTAGTTTGAGTTTGAGGGCTTGGGATGGAACTTACTTTTGATTGCAGAGGAATCAACATTTCATATCATTAGTGAATTGACTCATCCAAATTAGGGCCCTGGTTCTGTACATTGCTCACTTAAGTATCAAAATATCTATCCAATGGTGAAGACTGTGAGGGAGGAGCATACACGCAGACAGATGACAGTAAAGAACATTGAGTCCCAACATGTTTACCAGTGTGCTGGGTGTGACCATACAAAGACCTCAGCAGGTCAGTTGGCGTTGCATTATTGTCTTCTGTAGTGATGCTAAAGCAAATGCACAACTAGTCTGCTCAGGACTTATAAGTAGGGAAAGCAAGCTCTCCTTCCTTTTTCAATGGAGCACATTTTGATTTTGTCTTAGGTTAGTCAACAAAATACGTCCACACAAGTATCATTTGTACTTTTGCCACCAGCTTAGCCCCCTGCAATGAACACAGACTCTTTTACTACTCTCTCTTAACCAGCTGTACTATTGTCCTGCTTAGAAGTCAAACACAGCCCCTCCTCAGGGGACTTGCTGTTTCCTTTACCTAAATTTTCCTCGCCAGAATATGGTGGCTCACTCTAGCAGCTCCTTTACTCCTGGGGCCTGACTCTGACTCTCCTACTTAAATTGCCCTCCCATTGCCCCACCTCCAACATCTCCCTATTCTTTTCACACCTAATTAATCTTTATAGCATTTGTCACTATTATACACAGTATAAGCATAACCTATTTATTGATTTTTTTTATCAATTTCCTATGCAAAACATAAGAACAGGGATTTGGTCTTTATCAACCCCTATATCCTCGGTATCTAGAAGCATTCCTAGTATTTTGTAGTCACTCAATAAATTTGCTGAATGAATGGATGCATGATGGATGAATCAACCAATACAATAAGTTGAACTGTATGCTAAGTAATTGACAAGGACTTATCAGAAATAAGAGAAAAGAACCTGTTTCATTGGCCTTAACTTTAATTTTGATTTTTATTTGAAGATACTTTAGATGGTTCTTTCTGTTATCTTCTTGGAAAGACCTGAGAAAAGCTCCTTTTGCGTCTAGATATCCCCAAAATCTTGCCTTAAGGTATCTTTTGACTCTTTCACAGATCAACTTCTAACATTACCCATATTAACAAAAAACAAAATGGGTGCCTGGGTGGGCTTAGTCAGTTAAACACCTGCCTTTTTTCAGGTCATGATCCTAGGGTCCTGGGATCAAGTCCAGCATTTTGCTCCCTGCTCAGTGGGGAGTCTGCTTCTCCCTCTCCCTCTGCCCTCCGCCACCCCACCCCAGCTTGTGCTCTTCTTCCCTCTTTTTTTTTCTCTCTCTCAAATAAAATAAAATATTTAAAAAAAAACTAGATAGGAAATCTTACATATTCATTCCAAAAATGTTCAATAAGTGCCCACTTTATATCATATGGGCAGGCTATGAGAATACAATGGAAACCAGTTATGCATCTACAGTCCTTGCTATTGTGACTTTAACCTTTAGTTGGGTAAGATGGACAATTAAAGAAGCAGTCAACGTGAAAAGGAAATTCCAGGCTACTCTGGGAATGCACAGAATGAGTAGTTAACCATAGAAGGTACAGTACTTTTTATAATGAAACCAGAATGGGTAGTAAGAGCTAGACAAGCAGAGACTGAAAAAGGGATCCAGGCAGAAGGAGAGCATATGGGATGGTGACTGTTATTTATTCAAGAGGAGCAAATATAGCTTTGAGAGTGTCAGGTAAGACGACAAATAGAAGGGAAAGTGGCTACAGAGGAAGGTCTGAGCCTTGAGAATTATGCCAAAGTGTATTGGATTTCAACCCAACAGCAATACAAAGCAAGTCCATAATGCACCCACAAAAATTATTTCTTCAGCATTTGACAAGATTGCCTTTCCCTACCCCATGTGAAATTAGGGGTGGCCACTGACTTGCTCTAGTCAATTAAAAAGTGATTGGAAGTGCCATGTTTCACATCCAGGCAGAAACCTTGTTTACTAGCTAGTACAATTGTGCTTTGAACAACATGGGTTTGAAGTGTGCAGGTCCACTGATACATGGATTTTTTTTTTCAATATGGTGTAGCCTGTAAGTGTATTTTCCTTTCCTTATGATTTTCTTAATAACATTTTCTTTTCTCTATCCTACTTTATTAAAGGGATAGAGCATATAATACACATGACATACGTAGTATGTGTTAATTGACAGTTGTTATCAACAAGCCTTCAAGTCAATAATGGTTTCCTAGTAGTTAAGTTTTCGAGGGTCAAAGTAATATGTGGATTTTCGGTGGTGTGGGTGGTCAGTACTTCTAACCCCCACATCGTTCAAGGGTCAACTGCACTTAGAGTCTTCTCTGATGCAGGGATACCCATCAGCCTGGATCCTTGAGGGCCAATGATACGCAGAACTTTCCTGCTGACCCACAATAGGCTTGTAGTTTGCATGCAAAACAACATTTTATTTTGTCAAGCCACTGGCATTTGGGAATTGTTTGTTCTTATAGAATAAACTCTTGGGAATGCTAAAAGAACCACTAACATTTGTATGATACTGTGACATGGGTTTTTGCAAGATTACTTTGGCTGTAGTGAGAAAAAATGGGTTGGAATAAGAAAAACCAGAGGCCTAGAGACCAGTTTTGAGGCTGTGGTGGTAATCTAAGTGAGAGAATTTGTAGGAATCACATGCATGTTATAAATATTGAGAAGGGGAATGGTGGCTAGGAGCAGGATTTCAGGTATCCATAGTGGGAACAGAGAAAAATGGGCAGATCGAAAATCTATTTGGGTAGTAGAACAAACAGAATTTGGTGACTGATAGGATATAAGGATGTGAAAGAAAAAGATACTAATGAGATTCTCAAATTTCTGGCCCATGTAACTGCATAAATTCAGCAGGATACAGAACATTGAAAAGAGAATATAGTTTTTGAGACTCTGAGGGATAATTAGTTCAGTTTTAGACATGTTGGGTTTGAGATGCCTCTCTAAAACCCAAGTCCAGGTATAGGTAGGCAATTGTTCTAAAATTGGAGCCCAAGAGAGAGACTTAACCCAAAAGTAGCAGATCTGTGAAACATTAGGATGTAGATATAGGATACAGATGATAATTTAGTCCATAGCTGTAGATGAGATCACCCTGGGAGTGCATATTCTATGACAAAATGCAATTGGGCATATCACTGAATGGCCTTGTTTAGTTGGTAAGAAAATACATTATGACAGAAAATGTCATGACCACATAATTCTGAAAAACAAAGCAGATAAAAAATTACAAAGCAGAATTGATTCCAGACAACCAACCCTGAACTGGGGAATCGGGAACAATACCCACATTTTGATTTATTATTCTTCATATGCCAAAGACTGGACTCATTATAAGAGAAATTATATATTCACTCTCCAAGGATAGAAAACTTAATGATCTACTATTTTTAAGCTCCGACTTCTACAAGGAAGTGTATTTGCATCTTTATTTTATTCTGTCATTTGAATCAGTAGCCAGGAAATAAAATGTAGAATTTTCACTGGAAACAAACTATTCTTCCCATTTAATGATTTTGAAGGAAACTTAAGTGATAAGTTTATCCATATTGCATAGCTCATACATAAATAACTTGATAAATTCCGTCCACAAAATGAACTCAGTTATGATGTTGCTGTTATGATATGTTTATTTGCCTCTTCATTCAGAATATTTTTTTTTTTTTTGGTCCCTACCATAAGCACAGCAAAATAGTCCATTTAGTTTTGCTTGAGATCTTTGGGGAATAAATGACATTGATGTGATGTTTAGGTATTCTATAGTTTATAAATCAATGGTTGGTTATGATACACTATGTGTATTTGAGCATGCAAAAGCTTGTTATCTCAAATATTTATCTCAAAAATTATGAATTTTACAATTGGGACATTTTCTAAAAATAGACTTTTCTTTATTCACATTGGTTTGGCTCATTTCCTAGACTACCAAAAAGTCCTTTGGTATGATTACCAAGTAAAAAAACATGAAGCCATGCACTGAAGTTAGAGCCACTAATTTTGTCTGGAGAAAGCAGGAAGTTCTTTGCAGTAAAGTGATTTTCAACTTGTGTTTTGAAGGATGAGTGTGAGCTACCAAGACAAACAAGGGAACACAGTTATTTCAGGTAGAAATTTCAGATAATGTAGCCTGTGCAAAAGGTCTAAAATAGAATATGGCCAGTCCTTTATGGGGATTGCATAGTCAATGGGTACAGTGGATGTAGTATTGTGCTAAATAATGAGACTGGACCTCCTCTTGCCAGAGAAGGGATTGTGGAAGTGATAGTTTTGAAACCCATAGCTTTTAAATTTCAAATTAATCATATTTGCTAGTCTAAAAAGAGCTGTGAGTCAGTCCAATACAATCATTACACAGTAAAGATGACTTTTTATGATTCTACATTAATTTTAAATTTCAATATTTCTCATAAAGTAGCTGATTCTCCCAGTTGATTCCACTAGGTCATTTAAAATCAATTCAAAATGGTTCCCAGGAGACTATGTCCCTCTGGAGAAGCTGTAGGAACTACATGTATTTCACATGTATCAGAGAGCAGAATGCTGTCTTAGAAAACCCCCTGGAATGGCATCCCAAATGTCCAGCTTCTGCCACTAAGTAGAAGTTGGGTGTCTGGACCTATCTGAGCATTTCAGCCTCAGTCTATTTATTTTTATTATTTGTTGTTTATATTATATATTTATTTATATATAATATAACTTATATATAATATAAACAGTCCACAATTTTAGTCCATAAAAGTCCATAATTTCAATGAAAAATTAAAAAAAATAATATCCAGGGTCCTTAAGCTTCTGTATTATACAATTTTATGTATAATTGTGCTATCCTGGGAGCTCTAAACTCTTCTTGGACTCTGAGACACATAATGATAGAAACTTTATCTATTGAATCAATCAACTTTTCAGTCCATATTTTGTGTTAGGTTCAAGAAATGTAATATTGAAGGGGAGGTTTGGTGGCTCAGTCAGTTAAGCAGTCAACTCTTGATTACTGCTCAGGTCATGATCTTGGGGTGGTGGGATTGACCCCACATCAGGTGGAACAGGCTCTGCATTCAGTGGGAAATCTGCTTGAGATTCTCGCCTGCCTCACTTCCTGGCTTGCACCTCTCAAATAAATACACGAGTCAGGAAGGAAGGAAGGATGGAAGGAAGGAAGGACAGACGGGAGGGAGGAAGGAAGCACAGGAGGGAGGGAGAGAGAGAGAGAGAAAGGAAGGAAGGAAGGAAGGAAGGAAGGAAGGAAGGAAGGAAGGAAGGAAGGAAGAAAGAAAGAAAGAAGGGAGAAAGAGGGTGCCTGGGTGGCTCAGTTGGTTAAGCGATTGCCTTTGGCTCAGATCATGATCCCGGAGTCCTGGGATCGAGTCCCACATTGGGCTCCCAGCTCCATGGGGAGTCTGCTTCTCCCTCTGACCTTCATTTCTCTCTCTCTCTCACTCAAATAAATAAAATCTTAAAAAAAAGAAAGAGATGAAAGAAAGAAAGAAAGAAAGAAAGAAAAAGAAAGATGTAATATTGAAAAAAAGAAACAGAAGAATTAATCCCTACAGGCATGAAGCTTACATCCTGGTTGTAGGAGAGAGATTTTAATGAGATAAACATAAACCTAATCTGTGAGTGAAAAATAAATGGGGTAAGAAGAGCTGGGAACAAATAAAGGAAAACTGCAGGGATTATGTGAGTACCCAACAGGAAGGATCTGATGTTGTCGGCATGGGGCCCAAGATGGATTGCTGGGCACTGAGCCTTGCAGGGAGGGCCTCTCTGGAGAAGTGACCTCTGGAGGAAAGAAATGGGCCTGAGCCTTCTCAGAACAGCTTTGTGACTGTGGTCAATCCTGAGGCATCAGCAACTTCCTCAGAAGCATATGGCCTTGTGGCGTATGAAGGTCAGGGGAGCAACTTACAGACCAGTATTTTATGGGTTGGCTAGAGTTGCACAATTTAAGATTTATGACAGAGATTTTATTTCAGATGGCGAAAATTGATTTGATGGCTTTCAGACATTGTTTGATTAAGAACGTGAATGCAAAATTGCTTTTTTTTGGTGTGTGTGTAGCTTCACACACTGAGTTATTTCTCTAAATTATGTTTCCAGATAGCAAGTACGGCTGTGCTCTGGGTTCACCCCTCCTTTGTTAGCACTGGGCTAATTAGAGGCATTTCAGAGTGATTGCAGTTGCTGGTGCTTTTCTCTGTTGTTGGTATTTCCCCCATCTGCCTTTTGCCTCTGTGCAGCGGGTCTGGATGTGTTTGAGGCAGGAAGATGGCAGCCTAGTGTACCTCAAGAGGGTGTTAGTCACACCTGGACATAATGGGGCGAGATGCCACAACAGTTTTTTCCTAGCAACTGGCCTGGTGGTCATTCATGGTTTTCACAGTGATGTGGAGGAGAATGGGAAGCAAGCAGGCAGGGGGGCTTCAGCCTCCATCTAGTAATTGGAAGCATCTAGACTGGATGAGGCATGGGGGATGGGTAGTTTTAGTTATGTAAACCCACCAGCTTAAGTCTTACTGAAAATATTTTCTTGCAATTTCATTTAGCATTTTTTACTCTGTGTAGTTTGACATACTTGTAGGTCATGCAGATAAAAAATACCTAGTGTGTCAGTGGGTGTGGAAATTAAGCCAGAAAGCTGAGACTTGTTATCAATTAAGGAATCAGCAGTATATGTGATACTTGAAGTTATGAGAATGGTTGAGATCACCCAGCTACAGTGTACTTTTCATCATATTTCTTTCAGAAACGATCCCACTTTGGGGTACGTGTACCTGTTTTTTTTCATGGGATCGAATTACCTCATACTAAATTAAGAGAAAAATGTCTTCTCTTTGACCATTTATGGATGACTGAAAAAAACGTACTCAAGTCTTACTGGTGATTTATTTCCCATGAAATATCTGGTCATGTTTTGCTATATTCATTTTTTTCCTATATTCATTTTAAGATGGAATTGAAAGGTGGACATTGAAATGTATAGTATTTACTTACTTTTGTCACATAAAAAATAATAAAGCTTACTACTTATCAGTTGCTATCTGGGATCTCTTTAAAGGCTTGTCCTATTTACTGCTGTAACATCAGTGCATTTGGTGTTGAATGTAATTTTTAATTAAAAAATCATGCCAGGGCGCCTGGGTGGCTCAGTTGGTTGAGCAACTGCCTCTGGCTCAGGTCATGATCCTTGAGTTTCGGGATCAAGTCCCACATCGGGCTCCCGGTCCACGGGGAGTCTGCTTCTGCCTCTAACCTTCTCTCCTCTCATGCTCTCTCTCACTGTCTCTGTCTCTCAAATAAATAAATAAATAATCATTAAAAAAATATCATGCCAAAGGATTTTTGTCTCACTATGCTATATAATGGATCGAACTGAATCATGGTAAATAAAATAATATGCCGCCAAATATTCTAACAGTAGAATCTGCCTCAAATTCTGTTACTATATAATCCCTTACTGTTTACTTATATTCAGTTTTCCTGTCCAGCATATCTTAGAGATTTACCATGTGCGGCAGATACGTGATCGAGTGATTAGATTATAGCACAAGCCCCTGGTATTTTATGATACTGGTGGGCTCCTATGGATTGGTGTGCAATTACATGTGGATGAATTAAATGAAACTAGCTATACTCATGGGATATAACTCTTTGAAGAAAAGGCAGACTCTAGCAATTTTCTAGGCTGTGTTTTAATTTGAGACTTTTCCTTTTAATTGCTTGCCCTCAATAGTGGAAAGATGTTAAAGAATCGAGGAGAAATTGCATAAGGAATATATTGATAAAAATTTATATTCTCTTAATCTGGAGATTTTTAGGAGAATATTTATAAGTAGGGCTTGGAAACCATACTCTATAACTCTGAGCAAGTTAGGTAACATCGCTAGAGTTCATTTTCTTGTTTGTAAAATGGAGATAGTAATATTATTTCATAATGTTCTTGTGAGGAATGGTGATTATGTATGTAAAGTATCAGGATAGAGGATTGTTATATGGGGCAGTTACTTCCGTCTCAGATTTGCTTCTGGCATTTGTAGTGATGGGAGAAGAGATTTAACTTCTATGATAGCCATTGGCTTTAGCCTAAAGTGAAATTTTCCTGCTTTAGACAACTGATAGAGGGCATTTTGCTGATGGTTTCACTATGAACTACCTCACTGCACAGTAGCCAAGTGAAAATAAATCTCAGCGATTTTCTTAGTCATTTCAATTCTGAAACGAAACAGCTTAGATGTATAGTTGAACATTCCCTTAGTCTTCCAAACACTTTAAATTTGGACTCATGTATTTCTGGATCAAGTGCAGCCAATTGAAAGGACCTATCTTACCTTTTGTTTACATTAGTCATTTGGTTGATGATGGTTCCCAAAGCTAAAATTGTTATGAAGTTGATATTGAAGATTAGATACAATTCTTAAAGGCAACTTTCCTCTTGTAACTGAATGTCCACTGCATAAATTCAGCCATAAGTACTTAAAGATGGAGAATGGTAACCTAACTTAATGGTAGAGAGCCTGGATTTTGGAACCAGGCATCTTAGGTCAATTCTGGAATTTACTGCTCGTCAGATGTGAGCTGTTAGCCAAGTTACTTTAACTCTCTGTGCTTTTGCCATCTTTTTTCTTTTTTAAAAATAGCATTGGATAGATGAGATTAGTTAAACTCTGTGGACACTTTAAAGGAGTGCCTAGGATGTAGGTGGTGTTAGCTAGCACTAAAATGTGAGCAAGTTGTCCACAGACTTTCAGACAATCAGAGAACTGTGATGGCCTGATATCAATGTTCACTGGGGCTACTGTCCTAACCACTGGACCACTTGGTTTGCATTTTTAACAGATAGTAAATCTCTGGTATATATACAGTCATAGCTGAGAAATAATCTCCTGTTGATTAGCTAGTCAAATTACTTGAGTCACCTCTCCACATCCCATTCAGTACATAATTAGTGTTTATTTCAATTTTGCTGTTCATTATGCAAATTCATTGCAAAAGCATCACAACTGGGGAGTGTGTGGCTCATGATTTTTTATTGGCGGTCATTGAGATGAAAGATGGGCAGGTAGTGGGAAGCTTCTGCTTAGCTTAATTTGGTGACACTATTCTGTATTTTGGCCAAAGTATCAGTACCATCACATTAGTTTTACTATCGCTGTTAATTAGATGTGGGTGTCAGAGAAGTGTTTCTAGTTGTGGAGTTGATTAGGTGATGAAGCGGTTCCCCACGGTTTGATTTCTTAAAGCCAGATTGGACAAGGGTTTGGAGTCACCACACATCAGGGGGGAGGGGTAGGAATTAGGTGACAGAGTAAATGTTTCCCATTTCCTGTTGTATTATTTGATAATGAAATGTGCTGATCTGCTGGTACTGGAGGCAGCCTGTGCTCTCTCTGCAAATGAATGAGCTGTTCAGGTGCATCATCATAGCCATTGTCCAAAAGGGAAAGCACTGTCAGCAGCTACAGCCTGCTCAAAGGGATGAACAGAAAAATTAACCTTCTGTGTTGGGTAATAGTGCTGGGAAAGGGTTTTGCTTTCATCCCAAGCATGCCAACAACGTCGCACACTTAGCTATTAGAAAGCTTGAGTAGAGTGTTGGATGATGTGAAGTGACATTGCTGCATATTTAGTTACGTATTTTCTCCCAGAAAAGAAAATCTACATATGTCTGTATATCTATCTATCCATCCGTCCATCCATCTGAGCAAAGCGTACCTCATTAGTTTTCCTGTATTCATCACATGTTGGTGAAAGTCATGGCATTGTAATAAAATATACCCCGCTCTGAGTCCAGAATTTGTTGCTAGTTTGTTGCTAACTTAGGGCGAGACACTTAACCACTCTAAGCTTCAATGTCCTTTGGGGGTAGAGGGTGGGTAATAAGGGAGTCACATGGCATTGTTAAGGAAGAATTGCAACTGTGTCTGTAAAACGCCTAGCATAAAGAAAAGGTCCTACACCTGTTGGTTTGCCCTCATTTCTGTGACATGAGGTGGACCATATTTAATCAATTCAATTTGACAAGTATTGATTATGTCCCCGGAACTGTGCTTGATGGTGGGGAAACAGTGTCGGACAAGACAGTTATGACCCCCAGTCCTGTGAAGCCAACAAATTAGGATGAACACACAAGGACAAAAGGAAAGCGTGCTGGGTGAGCATAGAGCAAGTGGACTGAGGGTCTAGTGTTTAGGAATAGCCTCCTTGAAGTATTTCCAATTTGGGAAGGGAGCTGGAGTTGAGGAATTAGGAGAAAAAGGAGCAGGGCTCAGGAAGAAGCATTTCTAGCAGAAGACACAAAATAAAGGCACCTTTGAGTAAGTCAATTCCTCAAAAATAGAAGTCTGGTATTTATTTTATAGAGGCACACCCACCCACCAATAACAATTTCATGTGCTTTGTGCTGGGCCTTAAAACGTGAAGTTTGAAGATGTGATTACAAGTGGTTCTGTGACCAGGGAATATATGTGGCATTCAGCAGGAACATTGGCATGATAAATAAACTAAGTATTTTCACCATATTGGCACATTCTGAAGAACAGCAATGTCTCTCATCTAGGAGCTAGGGAAATAGAGCTAAACACATGTAGCTTCACTATTTGAGGACCAAGGGGATTTCTTAGATGCTTTCTATGTGCCAGTCTCCATGCTAAACACCTCATATGCAACATCTCATTTCATTTCATGAGGTTAGGACTGTTTTTTTTTCTTATTTTTGATATTAAAAAGTGGAGACTTTAAGTCCATATATTATTTGCCCAAAGTGACAAAGCTAGAACTGTATACAAAATAAGAGAAACTTTGCAACATTATTAACCATGAAGCTATTCCAAACTACTAGACATCCGGTCTCCTACAGATCTGCACAGAATTAAGCTAGGTTAAACATCACAGGGAGACAGGGTGTGCCATTTAGTTTTCGTAGAAATTCCAAGGATCAGGGGCAGATGGAAAAGAGCCTAGGCAGTGGAGCAAGGAATTCAGGAACTGCGTGGTCTGGTACCAGTTATTGAAACTCACCAAGCCTCAGGTTCTTCGGAAATGGCAATATTAATAATTTTACCCTCATCTGTATGTTATGAAGAGGAAATAAGATATTGTAACATGCTAAGGGCATTACTTGACAGAAAGGAAGTATCATTTCCTATATCTATCCAACCTTTTGAGTTTTCAGAGAAAACTGGGAGATCCTTCACAGAGCAACATGCTTGAATCATTACCTAAATTATGGGGATCATTGAGGAGTTTCAGTAAAGAATATCATTCCTCTCTGCCTAGGTTTCTGAATTGAGAAATAAGTTAAAAAAATAAAAATGAGGGAAACGTTAATGCATTTGGGAGGATAAAATCATGCTTTACTGGTGGGGAAGACCAGATTGGGGAACGTAGTGTAGTCTGGGAGCCAAATGAGCAAAGCCCTATGTTGGAGAGACTTACTGTCCAAAGCCATTGCAGGATGGGTAAAATCACAGCATAGAGGAGCTGAGGAACACTTGCTCCCCGAGGACAGTTTGCTCCCAAAGGGTAAAGGCTAAACTTTTTATTTTTCCCCATTTTAACAATTGTATAAATCGATTTCACAAGCTACTGAGTCGTTAAAGGAGGTCAAGAGAATCCATGAATATTGCCCGACTTTCTATCCTGTAGCATCAGGAGTGGGGATAAAGCATTCCCCTCACTATAAATCACAATGTGATATATTTCGTTTCTGATGAATGTCCCGTTGGTGAGACCACCCATTCATGAGACCCCTGAAGCCTCCAGAGTGGAGACCAGAACCATCTGTGTAAATCTCCTTCCTGACAGGTTGGGGGTCTGTTGCAGAAACATGGCATTGCGACTGCATGTTCTTCGTCTGGCCCCTCATCCTATGTGCTAACCCCCTAATGAGGGAGGCATATATCAGCTCCCAGAGAGGACCCTTGCCTCAAACCCTGTTACCCTGAGCACTTTCATTCTGGGACCCTTTGTCCCAGGCTGGCTGACCATCTGTGTGTTTGGCTCTCTGCCCACTGGCTTCTTATCACCCCGAGCCTGCTGACCTCTGACCTCAGATCCAAGTTCAGCCAGCTGCTATTTCAGTGACCAAGTTCTTCAGATGACAGCCAAAAAGTCACCAGCATTCTGCACTGGGAGTCCTCCTTCCTTTTGTGGGCATCTTTCAGACTAAAGGGAGGACTGTGGGTCACTGGACTGCCTCACACTGACCCCCTGTCTCTTCCAGCTCAGGGACATCTTGCAGTCCTGACACACAGGCTCCTGCAGTTCCATTGATGAGCGCCCAGGGCCACTTGTGAGGACAGGCACCATGCTGAGAGAGAAGGGCCCGTCCCATGGGGTGGGTGAGTAGCCACCAGTGGCTGCGAAGTGGAGTGGTCATGTCCCACACAAGTCACACAGGAGGCCTCTGGTGCACACAATGCCTGGGACCGATGGTGACATGAGGGCCAGTGGAAGAGGGTGTGGTAAGAAAGGACCAGCCGCGGCCTGACGTCCTCACAGACTGACAGAGTGAGGAGTGGAGTTTGTTTCTCATTAGTTCTCTAATGCTCAGGCAGCCCTGTTGGGTTGAAAAAGTGAATATTGTGGCTCTAACAATCAATTGGCTCTTTGAAAGTGGAAAGACACTTGCTATTTTATCCTCCGTATGCGTCAGATGTACTGTAGTAGACTCGACACAAATTGGGAGCTTGGGCCACAGCCAGCAATGCCATGTAAAACCAGTGTTTGACCCAGCATTTCAATAGGGTTAACTTGCACAGCCAGAATTTTTCAGAGGTGACTCTAAGTGTTCATGGCATAATTTTAATCAGAAGGCATCTTATACCTATAGGTTTCACTGAAATGCCTGTAGGAATCTTGTGAAGTCCAAAGAGGTACTTAATACCACTGTACCCTCAAGAGGAGATAAGAGTCTCATTAGATCCAGTATCTAGATTTAACAGTACGTGCATTTAGATGAATAGTGTAATATTTCTCAGCTCCCACTAATTGCCTGTTCTACAGCATGTCACAGTACTTTGGAAAACAAAAATAAGCAGGAGACACTCTCTGTGATCAAATCAGCTTAGCGAATTTCTTTGCTATAAGATTTCTCAATCTGTATCATGTTAATGTTCACTGTATTTATTGATGATAGAATGTCGTTGTAAAGAGTCTCACCCCACAAAACACTGGTTTACATGGAATAAGCAGTCTCCTGATGATAGTTGTCACAAGCATTTATTTTTCTTACATTTTTACTACATAAATGATGAAACACCGCTACATTATTGCTCTACAAGATGGCTGCTCCATTTAGATGACCTGTAGCATGTGGAAACAATATGCTTAAAACTTAAATCATCAGTTTTTCCCACTCCTTTAAAGCCAATACATCATGCTTTTTTTCTCCCCATTTCAACTGATGGAAGCAGCAAGTGGGTGTTTTGCAAGGATAATACCTGAGAGTCCCTTTCATTGCACCTCTGCCCCACTCCCACCCCTGGACATGTGGTTGGCCACCATGTTGTGTTATTCTTTTTTTTTAAGATTATTTATTTATTTGAGAGACAGAGAGAGCAAAAGCAGGGGGTAGGAACAGAGGGAGAGGGAGCAGCAGATTCCTGCTGAGCAGAGATCCCCATGTGGGGCTGAATCCCAGGACCCTGAGACCATGACCTGAGCAGAAGGCAGATGCTTAACTGACTGAGCCACGCAAGTGCCCCTGTTGTGTTGATTCTACCTCAGAAAGGAAACTGAGCTTTTCTTTGTAAATGTAGTGCTCATTTCTTTGGTTTAGGCTCTTAATATCTCTTTCTACTACTAGAATTTCCTCCTCTGTGTTCCCATAGCAATTTGTACGAACTTTTTATGCACTTCAAAATTGTATGGTAGTCATTGGAGTATCTGTTTCCTCTGCTAGACAGTGAATTCTGAGAGGGAAAAGGCTATGCATCATTATTTTTTACTTATTACTGTCAAGCCACCTGCACTATACTCAATAATGTTATTTAAATAGATGAATAAAAACACGCATGCCATTTACATCTTTTTAAGCCTTTTAAGACTAATTGGAGATAAACGAGTGAATCCCTGTTTGGACATGTGGCCATTATTCCTCAGATTGGCAACTCATATTCAGAACAGAATTTTCTAGTTCGAATTGCTAAAAATTTTGAATACATTTGGAAAAAAACCCTATATTGAGAAAATGTATACAAAAATCTTTGCTTCAATATATCCTGTATTTTAGGTTTGTATTTTGATGAATGCTGTTTAAAAAGTATCACAACAGAAATACATAGAGTGAACATTTGGAATTTGAAAATTCTAGTCATATATCGATGAAGAGAAAATTCCCTTAAATATATAGACACAATGTGATTCTATGTATATAAAACAAGTGTGTGCATATGAACACACACACACACACACACACACACGGAAGTAAAAGGACTAGAAAAGTGACCTATAAAAAGTGGTTACATCCAGGGAAGGAGGGTGATGAAAAGGGTGAGGGAGGTCTTGAAGAGAGACATCAGTGTCAATTTTCCATCTCTCTCTCTATTTTTCTCTGATCCTCAGCACTCTGGGAAAACAATTTTGTTCCCTTCTTCAACTCCTTGGTTTGCTTATCAGCCTGGTCCATTCTGTCATCCAGTCCATCGATTTAACTTTTAATTGCAGCAATCTTGCTTCTAATTCCAAATTCCCTGTGTCACCTCCACCCCCTTAAAAAATTCCATAGAAACTAGTTTTTGCCTTATGGATATAATCAGCCTCTTAATTACTAGAGAATGCAGTTTTAGCCCTTTAAAAATCTTCCATTTGCTGCATTAACTCTGTGGTCTTGCATATCATATTTGTTCCTGTGTATTGAGTTTAATAATTTTCCTGGTGTTGTTTTTCAAGTGTTTGATAATTTGAGATTGCTTACTCCTCTTTAGATTGGAAAATAACTGCTCTCTAATGCTGATGTACTTACTTTCTTCTGAGAGTGTGTGGTGGCCTGAACGTGGGGTGGGGGAAGGAATGAATGGTAGCTTTTTTTCTGCCTGTGGAGGTAGCTTTCCATTCATGGTTCCTTCCCTGGCCACTCTCACTGCTTTATTCTAGGGTAAGGATGTCAATTCCTCCTCCTTTGTGTACCTTTCAGAAATCCCTTAACATTCTTAAAGATTTTCTGGTTTTTTTCAATTATGTGGCATAGCATGATAACTAAGACCTTGAGGACTCTGGAATCAAGCTGACAGGGACCGAATCCTGGATCTGCTACTTACTAATTGTGTTAACTTGAACAATTTCCTGATTTTTTTTGTTGTTGTTGTCTCAGCTTTTGTAACTGTAAAATGGGGGAAATAATAGTTTCCTTCTCATAGGCTTGTGGTGGGAATAAATATGTTAACTCATGTAACTGGTACCTGGCACATGGCAACCACTCATCCAATCCTCTTAAAAAAATTACTTTTCTTTCACTTGAAGAGATTTTAGAATTGGGCCTTGTTTCCTGGATTCAATCTACCCACTTGAGGCAATTTTCTTTTAATCCAATATTGGAATTCTCATTTGCTGCATGTACTACAGAATATGCATGTTTAAAAAAACCCTATCAGGGTGCCTGGGTGGCTCAGTCATTAAGCGTCTGCCTTTGGCTCAGGTCATGATCCCAGGGTCCTGGAATGGAGCCCCACATCGGGCTCCCTGCTCAGCAGGAAGCCTGCTTCTCCCTCTCCCACTCCCCTGCTTCTCACTCTCCCTTTTCCATACCTTCTCTCTCAGTCAAATAAACAAGTAAAATCTTAAAAAAAAAAAAAAAAGAAACCATATCAAAGTCCAGTTAGGAAGTGAAAAAAGCAGTGTGCTTGTTTTCCCTCGTGTTGAGATGATGATTTTCCCTACCCCGTGATTATAGATGTCATAAACAGAAGGCTTTGTAAGATGTATAGGCTTTTGATGCAAGATTTAGGAGCCCAGACGTATTTTTCATTACTTCCACCAATAGTAGCTTTTTTCCTGCTTAGGAAAAAAAAA
>CM052815.1:16255808-16345437 GCA_028533885.1 Nasua narica
AGAGAGCATGAGAAGGGAGAAGGTCAGAGTGAGACGCGGACTCCCCATGGAGCTGGGAGCCCGATGTGGGACTCGATCCCGGGACTCCGGGATCATGACCTGAGCCAAAGGCAGTTGCTTAACCAACTGCGCCACCCAGGCGCCCGGGCATCCTTCTTTTATAAGGGCTTTGCTTCTGCTCTTTCCTGGCCTGGATTCTATACCCTGGATGTGCCTGTCTAATTACCTCGCTTCTCCCAAACTTCAACTCAAATCCCACCTCCTCAGTAAAACAAATCTTGATTACCACATTTAATTCTACAATTGTGGCCCTGACAGTTTTCTTTTTCTTACCATAATTTTGCTTTTCTTAAAAAAAAATCTATCCCCTTTATACCATGTAGACAATTCACTTGTTCACTGCATTCAATGCAATATAAGCTCTGCGAAGACAGGATATTTGCTGTTTGTTGGTGTTCTCCCAGTGCCTAAAATAGTGCCTGGCCCACAGCAAGTGTTCACAAAACAATTTGCAAATGACTGAATAAACAGGTAGAATAATGAGCAACTCGCTAGGGCCAGGTATATTTAAAAAAAAAAACACAAAAACAAACTGTTCGTAGAAAAGGACAATCAAAGTGTTGACAATGGGGCGCCTGGGTGGCTCAGTTGGTTCGACAACTGCCTTCGGCTCAGGTCATGGTTCCGGAGTTCCGGGATCGAGTCCCGCATTGGGCTCCTGGCTCCACTGGGAGTCTGCTTCTCCCTCTGACTTTCTCCCCTCTCATGCTCATTCTCTCTCTCTCTCTCAAATGAATAAATAAAATCTTAAAAAAAAAATGTTGACAATGGTGCCAACCCTACCGTCACATTGTGAGATATTAAAGGGCGCGAGCTTTCTTTGTTTGCTTTTAATATGTAAAATATTTATTTGATGCCCAGGTATATTGGCAAGAAAATTAGTGACACATTACAATTAAGGGGATAGTATTTGCCATTTGTGGTCAATTTCAGCGGATCCTGTTGGGTAATCATGCCCTGTCTGAGCTTAAAAATCTCAGGAGATCTTCCATCATGCAATTGCAGTGATGCTGGGGCAGACACGCATGTGCTCTGTTCTTTCTATTGCTGTGATCTTTTCTAACAAGTCTGTTTATTTTTGCTTTGCGTAGATGGATCCGTGGGTTTTACAAAGAGTCGATTCAGATCATTAAATCCTACACAAGGCTGAATAACAAAACAGAAAAATCTGTCCACAAAATGCTAAAACCCTTCCTCTGACTCAGAATCTTGCTTTTCTCAGTCTTTGAGTCATCACGTGGAAGATGGCTTTATTTGTTTAACTCCAGATTTATGGTGCCTTTATCCTGAAAAGGATGCGTGCAAGGAGGAAGCATTTATTGGGTGAGAAAGACCAGGTTTTAATTTGGAAAGCCATAAAAAGCTTAAATGGTTTTCTCAACTTAGGATGAAAAAGAGAAAAAGAGAGAGAGCAATGAGTGATAATAGGTATTCTGGTATTCTGTCTTAAAAGATTTTGTGAGTTTTTACAAAGCCAAAAAATAGCCATAAGTAATGCTTAATATTGAAATAGGAAGAGTAAGCAGAGGGGAAGGAGCAGGTGTGCATGGTCCACTTTAGCTAGATGGGGAATGGATGTGCCTCGTCTTGTACCCCTCCAGAAGCTCTGAACTGGTAAGAACCCATCCTTCGAGGAGGGAGGGAAGGAGCTGCTTTTAGGAATGCTGTGCAATGAGGGAAGGAGTTAAGCATCCCTGATATATTTAGGTCAAGCAACTCCATATATCTTTTTTTTTTTAAAGATTTTATTTATTTATTTGCATGAACAATCAATCTTGTAACACTGAAAAATTAAAATAAATTTGGGAAAAAAATGATTTTATTTATTTATTTGACAGAGAGATCACAAGTAGGCAGAGAGGCAAGACAGAAAGTAGGAGAAAGCTGCTGAGCAGAAAGCCCAGTGCGGGGCTCCATCCCAGGTCCCTGAGATCATGACCTGAGCCGAAGGCAGAGGCTTTAACCCACTGAGCCACCCAGGCACCCCAACCCCATGTATCTTTATCGACCTTTCTGAATGTTACCCCATGTAAACAGAGTTAAAAACAGTATGCTTCCTATAAATGAAGTTCTAAGATAAATGTCATCCCAATAAACATATAATCTGTGCAAATAGGTTCTTGATGAGGGAGCATCAAGTGGAGTTACCTAGCCCTGTCTCCAATAAGCTTGCAACTCCTAGGTTCATGGTGAATAGAAATTCTGGGACTATGACTTGCCTGAATGACACTGGAAAGTACATTCTACAAAGATATTGGGAGGAATAAAGCAAAGAATTCCCTCAAGGAGTGGTTGGCAGTGGTGTAGGAGCTAGGTCTCTAGGGATTGCAGGAAATAAAATTTATGTGCACCAGAGCTGCCATATTAGAATTGGCTATTACACTTTTAATACAGTGTCTAACACAATCAAATAGAATGATTATTGCCACTTTTTTGTACCCTACTTCATTATCCTCTTTCCAGATTATGGAGCCATGCTTCTCACCCGTTCTGACTCCTGTCTGAGGTACTCATAGGCTAGCCATTAAGTATATAAGCAAGCCATTCTACCGAATCATGCCTTCTAATAGAAAATTTTAGAAAATTCTTCAGGTACAATCCCGTTTTTTTTCTGGACCTTTGGAATGCCCCTTCCATGAGGAAAGTAGTCCCAAAGAACAACTGAAAGCATGTCATGCCATCGTATGATTGCATACATCTTAAGATGATAATGGCTTATTTCTTTATTGCCAATAATGTCAATTTGTTCTCTGGTGCATAGTTTTGAATGTCTGAGTGTTTACTAGAATGTTATTAATATTGCTTCTTCCAGAAAAATGAAAGTATTAATTCAAAAATATTCATTTTTAATTTGCCTTATATGGAGCCCCCCCAAACCTTTTATTATTTTGAAAAGGTGTTATTGAAACTTTATAATTCAATTGAATTTTAATTCACCAGGTATTTTCCGAGCTCATGGTTTCAGCTAGACACTGTGCAATGTCCTAGGGAAAGAGAGATTAATGAAAAATCGGTCTTCTCAAGGCATGATAGATATAAAAACAAATTTAATATATTTATAGTCATAAGGACCCTAATGAAATTAAATACAAGGC
The DNA here is from genome assembly GCA_028533885.1 of Nasua narica. Taxonomy (NCBI): domain Eukaryota; kingdom Metazoa; phylum Chordata; class Mammalia; order Carnivora; family Procyonidae; genus Nasua; species Nasua narica. Next base: position 16,258,964 of record CM052815.1, read on the forward strand.
CAGGGGTAGTAAAGAGGAAGACATAAAAATTGTACCTGGTAAAGGAAGATGGGCTAGGGAAGCTTTACAGAAAAGCTTGTTTTCTCTTCCACCTCCAACATCCAGAGCAGTGCCTGATATACAATGAGTGCTACGGAGTTATGAGTCAGTTTTGAAGTCAAGGTAAAAGTTAGCTTTATGGTAGTACTAGTTTCCTGTGGCTGCTCTATCAAATTACCACACATTTAGGGGCCTAAAATAGCAGAAATTTATTCTCCTGCAGTTCTGGAAGCCTGAATTCTAAAATCAGTTTGCGCTAAAAACAATGTGTTGATAGGGCTGCACTGTGTGCACAGGCTTTAGGGGACAACCTGTTCCTTGCCTCTCCCCTCTTCCGGTGGCTGCTGGCATTTCTCAATTTGTGATCAGATCATTCTAAACTCTACTTCCATAATCACATTCCTTCCTCCTCTTCTATGTGGTATCAAGTCTTCCTCTATCCTTGTTTCATAAGGACACCTGTGGTGCCCTTTAGGGCCCATGTGATTAATCCAGGATGATCTCATCTCAAGAGTCTTAATCACATCTACAAAGACTCTTTTTTTTTCCAAAAGAAGTAACATCTGTAAATTCCAGGGATTAAATGGATCTGATTATCAAGGATCTGATATCTTTGGGGCCGCCATTCAGCCCAGTACAGTGGAAAAAGAAGGAGATCTTGAATACAGGCTTAAGGGATTATCATGGTGCTAGGCATGGTATTAGTAAGATAAGAGAAATACTATGCCACAAGATACCACTTCTAGTAAAGTAATATGGTCGTGATGGTGAGTAGTTAAACATAATGCTCTTCCTAGCCTGGGACAATCCCGTATTACTTGCTTCCTAGAAATTCATTCTCTATTTATGCCAAACCCTATATAGATTCAACATTGTACTTAATATTGGACATTAATCATAGTTTCCCCTTCAGTTAAGTGGGTAAATCTCCCTGCTCTCCGCTTGAAGCTTTTAATCTTTCATTCATAAATTTATTCTGTACATATTTATCGAGTCAACAGTGTGAGCCATGTACTATGTTCTAGGGATGCAAAGGTGGAAAAAAAAAAATACCCAAGGAGTATCCAGCTCAGTTGAGTGATGCTTGCAGGAATGTGCAATGTGCTCTTGTAGCTCCTAGTTCTGTGTAATTTAATAGTGCTGTTAGGGAGATGACAGTTTCATCAGATTCTTCAAGGGAACTGGAGTTTACAAGATAGCCTGGAGTGGGGAGAGAATCCCAGGCAGTTGGAGCAGAATGAGAAAGGGGCACAGTTACTAAGAATTATGGATTTGCGGAGCTACAAGTAGCTTGATTCACCTCCAGTATAAAATGGAATTGGTGGTGAAAGATTAAGGTGAGAGGCAGGCACGAGAAGACATGGAAAACCTTATTCTTCATAGAGAGGAATGAATCTTGAATATGAAAATGTAAGACATCCCTAAACTTATTACCTTAGTTTCCTGGTTGACTAATGGTGTTGGTTTATTGCCATCATAATTGCCCCCCCCCCCCCATTTCTGGAAAGGAGACCAACAACCTCCAGATAAAGTAAGCTTTCAAAGACTGCCCATAGAGTTATCCTTTGATTTTGGTCACTTCTCTCTAATTTAGTACAATATTATCTATTTATAAGCCCTGACGGCTCTCTGGGCATCCATTAGTTTGGTATTAGAATGTGAAATCATGGAAATTTCTTGAAATAGTCTCCCTCATATTTGAAAATATTTAGTGGCACAAATGAGTGCATTTTAGAGGTGAATTACCATGTGTACATTTGTAGATGACTTTTATGGCATTTTTTCTATGCTAACTAGACCTGGGTTCATAAAATTATACTTTCTCCTGTGGTGGCTGAAGATATTACTAATGCCTCCCACTGATCCAGGAGTTGAATTTCTTTCATTGCTCTGTGGGCCATCAGGCATCAAGGACTTCAAAGAAAACAGGGATTGAAATTTGGAGTTTTTACGCTGGAAAAGAGTAAGCACAATACAGCAGATTGGTGTGGGCTGTGGTTTGATCTAAGCCTGGGTTTAAATCTGCGTTCTAACATTTTGCTACCTTTGTGACTTTGGAAAAGTCATCTTATCTCTCCGAGTATCTGTTCCTTATCTGTAAATGAGGCAGTAAACAGGGAATCCACGAGGGCTAGTGACCTCAGTCATCTTTTTTACCATCTGTGGACCTGGAGAGAGTGAGTTATGTAATTGTAATCGGAACCTGAAGTTGCCAAGAAATATGTGAAAATAACTACATAACTGTCCTGGGACTCAGCCCTCTGTGACCCCTGCATTAAGGGAGCCAGGAATATACATACCCAGACCTTTTTCTTCTTCCTCCTCCTGATGCTAGTTTTCCCCATGGGTTGAACTCAACTGAAAGCCACAGGACAAGGGGACTCATAGTCCATACAAATTCACAGATAAGGATAGAGAAGGATGAATAGTGGATATGTCTGGGCAAAGAGAAGCTGTCCCCCACATGGTACTAACTACTTTCTGGGACTCTATGAGAACTAATGAGATAACATATACAAAGTATTTTGCACTGGCCTTTATACGTTAGTCATTATTAAAAAAATAAAAATAAAAACACAGTTTCTTTTCTTGCTAAATTTTTCATTAAAAAGACTTGGCTGTTAGTAAAATGCCATCTTTTTAAATATTTGTATTTATTTCCATAATTACCTGTTGGAGATACTGCTCAGGGCCCCCAGGTATGACCTTCTTGTGGCAACTGTGTGCAATGGTTGTTTATGGAACATGGGGTGTAGAACCAGAGGGACCTGGATATGAATTTGCAGTTTGATCACTTCATGCTGATGAGACCTTTCCAAATTGATTAACTTCCTTTAGCTACAGTGTTCAGTTGTCAGGGAAGGAAGCAGATCAGCCCTCCCTTATGAGTTTGCCGTGAGATGCCGTGAGTGCCTGCTTGAGCTGCTCCATGCAGACCCTGGCCCCAGGTGCTCCCTAAATTATTGTTTCCTTCCTCATGCGACTGCCTTGTCCTGCCTACTTCGTCGTGATGCAGAGTGTTAGGCAAGAAGATATTTCTCTCATGCCTTCAATGCTGTGCCTAAAAAGTGAAACGCCCGCTGGGCTTTATGTACCTTTTATATAATCAACAGTAACAAAAATTCTGTCGTCAGAATGTAGCTGATGATTTTGCTGTGAAGAGCTAAGCTGAGGAGACACAAGTTCAGCAACTCTTTCTTAACAGGAGGGTCTCCTGTGGAGTTAATGGATTGCAGAAACTTGTTAAATCAGTAGACAGATCTCAGAGACCCAAACTACAAAGAGATATTTTATTAGATGGTGTGTATATGAAGCTTACTGATGGCAGTGAAACTAATTAAATTGTACCTGCTTTGTGTGTCTGTGTTGGGGGAAGAGGGAGGGGTTCTGGAAAGATCTCCACTAAAATATGAAGGGTACTTGTATCTCAGTGATTACAGAAAGGGATACTGCTTTTTCTTTTTCTTTTCTTTATGCGGATATATTCTTTCTCTCACCTTGCTTTATTAGCAAGAGGAAAAGTAAAAAATTATTTTACTCTTAATTATGCTTTTACAAGAAAAAAATAAATCAGAGGAAATACTTAAGAAACAATAGGAGAGATTTAGATTACAGTTGGAGAAAATTGTCTCTAATTTTTGAAAAATAATTATTGTGTCCCATGTTCAAAATATGAGATAGCAACATTTTCTGATGAAGTTTTTTTTTTTTTTTTAGAACTTACTGTAAGCTGGCTACTAGAGCTAAATTTAAGGAGGCGTCTAGACTTGTCGACAAATATTTACATTATACGGGTAGTTTTTCCAACTAAGTAGCATGACATGAAAAAAGAATATCTTAATTAATTTTCCCTGTGTCAATGGAAAATGTCATTTTTGGGGAGTCTTGAAGTTCAAGTCTGATTCCGGTGGCAAGATTAGGAAAAGAGCACAGTAGCCAAAGGAAAGGCAGCAAGTAATGGGTTGATTGGATCTGAGTGAATGATGCACTTAAGATATGTATAGTCCGTAATGAAGTTTATAACTCCTGACTTGTAAAACCTGTATAGACAAATGCATTTTTTCAAGGATGATTTAAATGCAGCCTTTTATGAAAGGAAGACAGGAAATTAACATCTGCTCTGTTGTAAAGAGGACACAGAGACACAGAAAATTATATGATTTTGATAACATTCAGTTGACCTCATCTTAGCTAAATTAAGAACCTCTAGGTAGTCAGGGTGCTTTTCTAGCCATGCTTAGCTTCTCTTTCCTGATTTTCCCCTTCATTTCCGATACTCCTTTATCCACTAAGCCTCCAAAGTTACATAGTGCTAATCCCTCCAAGAAATTTCCACACCAGTATAAGGCCAATCTGGCAAAGCTCTACCCTTCCCTCTTCTCTGCCCATCCCACATGTCCCCAGGAAGACACTTTCACCCCACAGATTCCCTGAATTGGAATCAATTTTACCTTGCCCACGGCTGCATTTAAACATCAAACATCAGATAATGAAAGTTTTGTTCATCACTTCATCACTTGTCCATGTATTCTTTGGGGATAGGCCCAGAATGTGAGTTAGCAATGTCAAGGAGGGATGGAGATCTAGCTTATGCGGACGGTGTACCGGCATGGGTAATAATTATCCCTAATTATCACAATGTGCTTGCATAATTATCATGATCTGCTAGGTACTGGGTGAGACATTTTGTATAGAAGGCCTCATTTAATCTTATAAGAACCCTATGAGATTAATGTCATAATTCACATTTTTTAGAAGAGCAAAGCCTCAGCCCAGGTGACATACTAGTGAGTGATGGGACTAGAACTCAAACAGCAACTCGATGAGCTCTTTCACAGTGTGCTACACCTGTTTTTGGCCAGAAAGCTTGTCCGGCACTAGGTTCTCTTGTTACTTCTTGGCTAGTTTACTGATTGTGTATAGTTCAGAAGAAAATAAAGACCATCAAGGTCATTTCTGTCTTTAATTTTGCATACAATTTTCCAAAACAAGGTGTCCTAGACAGTATTGGTTATTTTGGTTATTAAGAGCTAAGTCCATACCTTATGTTCCACAGTTCCAAATCAAGCTGGGTGTTTGATTCAATTTGCATTTCTTTAATAATGAATGATCTTAAGCATCTTTCATGGGCTTATTTGCCATCTGTATATCTTCCTTGGTGAAGTGTCGAATTCTTGGAACATCAACATGTTTGTTATGTCTAGAGTTGTAATAGTCCAAAACCAATATGTTTGTAGGGTTTAACACTGAAAGATGTATGATAAACATCTTTAACATGTCTCTGGCATCTCAAGGTTTGATTTTTCTAATTCTTCCAGACCAGAGGCCTGCAGCAGCCAAACATGGAATAGACTGATATATCAAGCATAATATTGTTCTATCAATTTTAGCAGCCAAACACTGACCCTGCCCCATGCAGCTAAATGGCCTTTGCTTTTTATTTAGCCAAATGCATTCATGACACTTCTGAAGGTATTTTTCTTAGTGAGACTGCTGTGAAGGATCTGAATGCTAAGGAATTCATCATTACCATCTAACAAATGATGATATCATTTAGGGAATTACCAAAAAAAAAGGTATATTTTGGATAAAAATAAATAAAAAAGACATAATCAGAAGACTAGAAACAACAGAAAGATAATGTCACACTAATTTGTATAAATGCAAATTTATTCTCATGAGGACAAGTACCAGGTAGTTGTTTAGAAGTTGAAACTGCTCACAATCTGTAAAACAAAATGAAGTAAAGATTTGGATGGGGGCACACAATCTTCAATTTGAGGAATCCATTTTCAGTCATAAACTCATACAGATTTTGGAGTCAGTGAATTTGTCTCACAGAAGTTCCCTTCCACAGGTGAGGAGACTGTCCCCAGAGATCAATTTGCTATGTGGCCTTGGGGTAGTCATATAGTTGATTGCCATATAATGCCTAGATATCTTTTTGGTTTGATTTTTTTCCCCCTGAAGGGAGCACTCTTTCAAATGCATCACTGGGGGGTAGAAGTAAAGAAAAAAAAAAAGTCTTTTTAAAAGACCGGTTTGTCCACTCTGGAAGGATGAAGTTTTGAAGTTGGTAGGTGTATTCCAGGATTTAGCACATAGCTTGTTCCAGATCAGGTCCTGATTAAATATTTAAGTGAATGAGCTGAGGAAATACGATGATCAGGTTTCTTAATCATATCCTTCCTTTGCTTCTGTAAACAATGCAAAGATCAGACTGGTGGAATTACTGGGTTCATTGCTTTTCTCTTTAGCAGCAGACACCTTGTTAAAAAGGAATTCTAGATTCAGTCAAGGAAATGTTCACCGGTGTTTAGAGCAAAATGTTGCCTGCAGTGAGAAGGGAATGAGTCTGTGTCATCCGCAAGCAGTCTGGTCAATTAAGCACCTGACTCCAGGGTGGACTGATGGAACTCTTAACCTTGAGTGTTGATAAGGAAATATTATGATTAGTGGTTAAGTTAATACAGAGGAAAGTTAAATGACCCAGGCTAAGACTAACAATGAGCATATTCTTCATTCATTCATTTAATGAATAGTTAATACAAGGTCACTATTTGCTGGATGCTAGGGCTATATAAAAAATACAAAGTAAAGTATCTAATATAAAAAAATCATATGCTATTAATCAGGATAGAATCACTGTCAATTATAATCTATAATTTCATAATGATTTTTCCAGACTCATGATATACAGGGGAGGAAACTGCTTGCTTGTGAAGGATACAGGTTTGAAGAATACTCTCAAAAGATATGTTATTTGACTGTGGCCTTTGAGGGATGAGCAAATTTTTTGCCAGCAAAAGGAAGAGAAGACTTCGCTCAGAATTAAACCTTCTGAAGGTTTTCACTTAAATTTTCTAAATTTTATGATTTTGAGTGAAACAAGTGACAAACATATAGCGGATGCCAGTTTGGCCAAGGACTGTGCTAGGTAAAGTGCTTGCAATAATCCAAGTACTATCCCTGTGTTTATAGTCAAATGTATAGTCCAGGAAGGGAGGCAGTGATGGACAGGAAAAATTACCATAGAATAGGGTCAACAATTTTTTTTGTGTGTATAAAGAGTTCAGTAGTAAGTATTTTAGGCTTTGTGAGCCATACAGTTTTTGGAGGGACCATTTGACTCTGTCACTGTAGCATAAAAGATGTGGTAGACAATATGTAATGAATGGATGTGACTGTTTTCCAATAGAATGCCATTTATAAAAATGAACAGCAGGGGAGATTTGGACCATAGACTGCAGTTTGCCATTCCTTGAAATAGAGTGTAATTATTTCATAATAGAGGCAAGAAGGAAGGAAATTCGATTACTAATTATGAGCATTTAAAAAAAATACCCAATAGATAAGAAGAACTGATCAGCTTTGTCAACCTAAATAAAGAGGTAACCTGAAGCAAGTGAAAATGATTAGAAATTCAGTTTATTAGGGAATAGCAGAGTAATTACAGTTTGGGAAGTGCATGCTATATAGCAAGCTTCAGGCAAGTCCTTTGGGGATTTGGATGGACTCTATTTATGGGCAAGGAGTGCAAAAGAAGTCTAGCCAGAGTCCAAGTCCAAGTTCATTGTCTTGAAGATGGGGAGAGATTCTTGGTAGTTGTTCATTGGTCGAGAGATTAGCCTCTGTCTTCTGTAATTCAGACATTTAATGGAAATCAGTGTTTCACTTCTTAGGTTCCATTTTTCCAAGGCACATGCAGGAGATTCTCCATTGCATTACCTGTGGTTCCATTTTAGATTGCAGTCCTTTCATGGCTTCACTAATAAAGAAATCCAAGTGAAAACAACCTTGTGGGATTAGTTTTCACTCTTCAGATGAGCCAAAGGTTTAAAAGTGTGCTGATGCCAGAAATTGGCAAAGGTGTCTAAATTTGTTCAATTCTTCTTAAGAACCATCCAGCAAAAGGTAAATAAGACTTTAACATGCATAGAACTCTTGCTTTGATCGTACACTTTGCTCAATACATTACTTTTTCCCCCCTTTAGGCCTCATAATCAGTATGTGGGCCATGTTATTACGACTGTTGAACGAAAGAGGAAATTGAAATTCCAACTTGCTAAGTTGCTCACTTAGCAAGCATCAGAAACAGGATTTGAGCCTTGGCAATCTGCCTCTGGTTTTAGCCTTTGACACATTGTAACATACCAGCCCCCTGCTAGCAAAATTAAATGCATGCATTCTTTAGATTGCAGTGACTCTATAGCCAGAAATTTATCCAGAGAAAATATGACAAGTGCATGTGATTTACATGTAAAGGATGCGAAACTCTTAAAACATCCAGCAAGGAGGAATTGCATAATGAAAGAATAATTCATCCATACAATTAAATATAACATAGCTTTGAAAAGGGTGAAATAGAGCTATTGTTACAGACATGAAAAGATGACTATGTTACAGGTTGAATAATAAAGCAGGCTCTGCATTAATTTGTGTTGCATGACCTCCTACATATATAATTAATATATAGTATATTAATGTATGGATACACTGGAAAGGCTTGAGAGATATGCAACAAATTCATGCCACTGCTTATTCAGTGGGTGTGGAGTACACATGTGACTCTATACGTGTCTAGATACATGTAAGCAAATAACGTGTTTTCGTTTGTTTTGTTTTGTTTTGTTTTTTATCACTTTAAGATAGTTCTGTTTAAGGGGAAAAATTAGGAATAAGCTCTTTGTTTCCCATTGTGTGTTATTTCCTTGGACTCTGAACTGGTGTCTGGAGTTTTGTCCTCTGTTGAATCACATTTCAATGCCCATTTGCTGCTTTGGGGCTACCTTGGAAAGCAATCACTGTGTACCCTTGCTTACAGCCATTCTATTCCCAGCGGAAAGCTAAAGCCAGGCAGTCTGATCATTATACTCCATCTTGAGCAGCTCTGGTTTATGGTTTCATTCACTTCTGCTCAACACCATTTCCATCTTCCCTTATGCCTCCATGGGATATAGGTGAGGTGATAGAGCTGAAATATCCCTTGGTGTCCTCTGGTTTGAAAATAGTGATGATTGCAAGTGACATTGAGTAAGTGGCATCCTTTAGCTTTTCTGGTTCTTGTAAACTCTAGAAAGTATGCTTATTGAACTCAAAAAAAAAGGTGCAAACAAGTTAATAATTCATTTGGCAATGCTGGAAGTGGTGACTGGAAGCCAACTTTGACCAGGATATGAGAGAATAACCTGAAAAGGACATATTGCATAGGAGGTTCAAAGACCAGTCTTGCCTCTCATCTAATGTTTCTTAACCTTAGCAGCACATTTGTAACAACTAGAAAGCTTGTAACGAATTTCAATGGTTTCATACCCAGAGAGTTTGAGTTCATTAGTCTGGAGAAGGATCCAGACTCATGATGTTATGGCTTGAACATTTCCCAGGTAATCGTGGTGTATAGTTGGGATTGAGAAACATCATTCAAACTCTTTTATTTTGGGGTTTATCCTTTGGATGAGATATTTTAGAGAACAAATCTCCCAACTTCCTGATGGGTTTATCTCTCCTCTTCATCAGAAACATCGCTGGAGGTGCCTCTGTTATCAGTGTTTTGAACCTATTCACTTTTGGTTGTATTCAATAAAACATTGAAAAAGCTTTGAGTATGAGTTGATGTTAGCAGCCCTTATTTTTAATTTTTTAAAATTTATTTACATATTTATCAGACCATGCTTTATTCCCAAAAGAATTGAAGATCACATAAATACTTGTATTAGTACAAAGTAGGTGGCATTCCTGATCCTTTCATTAAAGTTCTTATTAGTTCTGAAGAATTCATCATTTAGAAAGGATGACTTTCTATTGCTCAGAAACAACATGCATTCTCTTATTTTTTTGAATTTTGCTGCTATTTTATCACATTTGTCAAAGTTCAGAATCAGAGTCATTTAAACCTGTCATATTTCACACTGGCTTCAGAGAGATTATGATGGTATTTTCAATGAAACAACAAGCTTCATTCTTTATGTCAGACTTTTCCCTCTATCTCCCCTCTCCTGCAACCAAAATAAAAATGCTAAGGTGGGAATAAGAAAGGAATAGGTCTTAAATTTTTTGAAACTCAAAGATTTAAATTATCCTTGTGAAAAAGATCTATTTTATTATTCTACCAATAATCAGAACATATTTCTTGGCTTCTGACATAAATGACACAAACTGCTTTTCCGCACTATAAATGGGGGAAATGCTTGTTTTTGTTAAACTATATTTGTATAAGTCATTACCATAGTAGCTTAGCACTTTGACAAGCACATGATTTTAACACAAAACAACTCCAACCCTGCAAGTTCAATTTTAATGTCTTTTATATCAAAACAGAGCCCTTTGATTGATTTTCATTTGCAAGCCATTTTTTTGTTATCAGAGGTAATCTAGAGTTTATCAGGGATGCCCACTCAGTCTCTCTCCAATTAGTCTTTATGATTATGCACAAAGCTCAACAGCTCATTGGAATCTCATTCCAAAAAATAGAAATTCTCTGTCTCATTCTAATAAAGAAGCAGTCAGCCAGTTCCTAAGACCATCGCATCTCTACTAACCGCTAGAATATTGGTTCCTAAAGAATGGCTCCCAGACCAGCAGTATCAGCATCACCTGGAAACTCATTAGAAAAGCAAATTCTTGAGCCCCGTACTGCACCTTAGGTTTTAACAAGCTCTCCAAGTGATTCTACTATACCATAAAGTTTGAGCACTGCTCTTCTCTAGACTACAAGCTCCCTGAAGGCAGGAGTCATGCTTGACCCATCTCTCCTGTATCTTCGATGGCTGGTATAAAGAAGGAATTTATGAGTTAATGGAAGAACCTACGTGCCATAGCAGGAGTTATAAAGCTATTAACTAACAGCAGGCACATGCTTGATGATATCTGTAAGATTTGTAATGGCAAGAAATCAGGATGAACTTATTTGGGGATTTCATGAATGTTAGTTCTCCAGGTAAACCAAAGAATGATGTCAGGTCTACAATTTGTTATCAAATGATTTTATCTTTTGTAAATCTTGTCTTGATAGTTATCACTTAGATATTGATAAGTAGACTAATCCTTAACAACTAGTATTTGACTTGATATTTCATTAAAATCACGGCCAGTGCATTAATTTTCTAATAAATATCTGATTAGATATAGATTAAAATTATTGTCATTTAGCTGATTGATTGAAGCCTTTGGGTAATACTTTTCAAATATTCTTTTTTTTTTTTAAGTAGTTGGATATTTTTCTTTACGTGAAATTTTACTCAGAAGCTTTATATACCAAATAGTTGAAATAGTGGCTCTGTTCAGAGCATGGTGAGGATATTGCTAGCAGTCTCCCTTGTTGGCTGTATTGGAGACTTTATGTGGTTGTGGCTTGGAGTCTGGGGTCATTGAAGATGAAAAAAGCACACTTTAAAATGCCTTGTACTAGGAAAACACTTTCTGACCTGTGCAGTTTCAATCGACATTTATACAATGCTTTATACTTTGCAAAGCACTTTTGCTTTGAAATCACTTTTGACTGTTGTTGATGACCAATGATTGATGTCATTTGTGATCCTACCAGGCCTACTTTTAGAAATCTGGATATCATAGATAGTATTCCTGAGCACTTTCTGACCCTTCATGTCCAAATGGTAAAAATATGCTGTTGTTGTTGTTTTTTCTCCCTGGATTTTTCTATCCCCCAACAACTGGACGAGTGTCTTGCCTAGACATTTTGCTGCCTATTTAATTGCTTACCAATTTCTTTTGTGTCAAATGAAACGCAAACGCTGACTTAGGTAAGGAGAGACTTTAGGGAGAGGAGGGCCATAACAAGAGGGAGAATGCTCAGACCAAGAGCTCTGCGAGCATCTCAAAGTTAAGCAGGAAGATGATTTCCTTTTATAGGAAGGAGTGAAAAAGGCTGTAAAGAAGCAGATGTGGGAAATGTGATGAATGAGATGGATAGTTGGAGGTAGCCTGATGAGATAAGAAATCAAGGGAATATGTTATCCTGAAGTGAGCCTATTCTTGGGAGTGGTTGTTAAAGAAAACTTGTGTGCTGGCTCAGCCTGAAGGTGGAGCAATGTTTAGGGATCTCAGGGAAGGAGGAAATCTTAACTAAAGTTTGGTTAATAAACATTTTGTTCCATTTGACCAGTGTTAACAAAACAGTTCAGCTAATCATTTATAAGGAAAAAAAAATTGGAGAGTCTGTGTCTGACTTTGTCATAGGTAAATATGGGCACATCTTTGGATCTTACTTAAGTCTTGTGGGGAAGGATGCTTCCATGTAGTAAGGTGTTTCCCGAACACAAAAAGGGTAGAAGGTGAGATTTCTTAGCCATCACTGGCTTGGATCCTAGGGCTTGGATAAAATTTAACATTGTTATCTATTACATATCTTAATTACTCCTCATTAAATGAAAAAAATTTTTTTTTGCCATTTTATAGATAAAGAAGCTTAAGCACTGTGCTTGACATCACAATGCAAACTTCAGATCTAGAATCTCAATGTTCTCCCTGAAATTGGGGCTAGTTTCACCCCACTGTAATGTTATTGAAAACACGGAGATCAGGGGAGATGGCTAAGGGGTCATCGTATAAACCTGCAACTTAGAACTGCATTAAGTAAGAAAGCACTTGCCTCAAACAAGGTCATTGGAATTATGCTTCCCTCTGTCCCAATGTCCCATCCTATCCCCAGCACACACAGGCTTCAGTACAGCCAAAGGGGAGCCTGCTGGCCGTAACCCCACCCACTCCAGGCAAAGCTGCTTTGCTTTAACTGTTTGGCATATGGAGTTTCTGACTAAAATTTCATTTAAAAAAGGAATCCAACTGTTCAAAAACTTTTTGCAAAGTATTAACTTAAGGCTTCACTCTGACCCAGAACATTTCCTGGATTAACTTGAGGATTCTGCTGGAGCGAGTCCTAGATTCTAGAAGTTTAATGGACTTTTTGGTGTTGGATAACCCATTGATCAAAACTCCATTTTCTAGGTCTACTTTCTTTTACTCCTAAACTTACGCTTTCTTACTTGGCTATATTTCTCCAGCCTCCTCATTATCATTGTCATATGTGGATTTCCATCCTTCCATGGTGCTCATGGCCAATTATGCTGTATAGACATCTACCTGGGTCATAAGGTTCTAGAATATTATGTCCCATAGAACAAATGTCACCTTGTGATTACAAATACAAGCAAGTGTATTATGTAAAGAAAGGCACAGCTTCATGAAAATTTCATGCAAAATTTACTTTGTATGAAAGTATCTTGCTGTAAATTAGTTCTACCTTTGTAACCATTGTTCTCTCTCGTTGTTATTCTTAAAGATAGAGTTGATTCCAGCTATAAAATCTTGTTTATTTGTAATTATATTCTGTTTATTTTTAGAAATAGGTTTTCAGTGCTCAACCACATAAGAGAGTAGCATATTGTATATGGCTTTTAACCATGTCTGCTTTTTCAGAAGATAAATGCAGCTGCTACATACTCCTTTCTTAAAACAAAATAAACAAACCAGTCCCAAATAGCTTCTGAACATAATCAGACATAGAAGGATCCCTTTACATCTAACATGGCTTTTAGAAGGAAGCAAAGTGTTCTCAAGATTTAGAAGCTCTCTCTAAAAATGTTCTTTGTTTTGTTTTAAAAGGAAGTTTAATTACAAAGAAAAGCTCTAGTCCTCCCTTGGGGAATAGTATTTTTATAATGATAATAGTCTTTTCTTGTAGTAATTCTTTTATAGATAAAGCACACTTGTATTTGAAGCCCATTGGAACTTATTGAAATGCATATGTCCCCAGTGGGTTTTCAGAATATCTATTTAGGGAGGAAGATTGATACAATCATGAGAGCTGACATCTGGTACAATTGGATATTTACAGTTTAGGCTCCACAGAGGTCTTTTTAAAATGACTTTTAGAGATTGCCTCCTATATATTTGTTTATAGGAATATCATAAATCTCAGATATCATTTTCATGTCCTATGTAACCAAATCTCTTTTTCAGTATTCAAATCAGATGATGCAGGGGTTCCCATTCTTTTATAATATAAGTCCATGCTATCAAAGTGTCCTTACCCAAGGAGTGTTAATGGGGTTACTGAATCTGCCCTCACTGGTCACCTGCTGACACCTTAGGCAGGAGGCCAGGAGGCTACACTGATTCTCACCTCTAATGACTAAACTGCCTGCCACTCACAATCTGTTTCTCCTCATAGTGTCCCACCACCATCAGTGCCTGTGCCAATTACAGCTCATGGATCCAACCCCCTTGAGACTTGGAAACTTACCTGACCATCTGAAGGCATACCTCTGTTCAAAATAACTGCTGTGAAGGCCTAGGGAGGCCAGGGTAGGCTGGTGTCCAGCATATGGATCTGACTGTTCCAACTACAAACTTGTAGTCATTCCCTTGGGTTCTTGGAAGCTATGCCATGTCTCTCTAACACTAGAAACCATTTGTGGAGTTCAACTCAGAAAATGGGAAACAAGTAAGTAAATGAATGAAGGAAGTAGTAGAAGCCCTTCCTAGGGCTCTAGTATAAGAATTGTATTTAATTAACAATTCCACTTCATACAACCATCTTCCAGGTGGTATACCTAAGGCAGTGGAGAGAAAAGGAGAACTAGTACCTGCACTAGCCTTTCTAGCTCCCCTCTGGGTTCAAAAACCAAAGACGGCCCCTTGTACTGCTAATAACAATTTTGCCATAATTTTGCTCTAGATTGATGGACAGACTTTCTTTAAAGTTCCTTCTTGAAACATTAAAAAAAATTTACCAAAATATATTTCACACTTCGAGAGAAATGTTTGAAGGCTGACAAAAATGACAAAATCGTTGGTAGATACCTTGTTTGTTTTATTTATCTTGTTTCTTCCACATGTTTCCATGAGTCAACTTTCATCTGAACAGCTCTAATTATATATTTTGGTTGTAGTTAATTTAAATCTCAAAAGGCCCTCCCACTAGCACCTTCCCTTTCATATTATTAACAATGGGGAATATAGGGGCGCCTGGGTGGCTCAGTGGGTTAAAGCCTCTGCCTTTGGCTCGGGTCATGATCTCAGGGTCCTGGGATCAAGCCCCGCATCAGGCTCTCTGCTCAGCAGGGAGCCTGCTTGCCCCTCTCTCTATGCCTGCCTCTCTGCCTACTTTGTGATCTCTCTCTCTCTGTCAAATAAATAAAATTAAAAAAAAATGGGGAATATACCCTTTTTAGCTATTCTAGGACTCAAGTAAAGTCATTGTCTACTTAGGGCTTTGTTTTTTTGTTTTGTTTTGTTTTTTAAATGAAAAGAAAATGCTTTAAAAGCATATGAGTGATCAGGGAGAAAACAGTTTTTGTGCCATGGCTATTGTTAAAAATGATGGCCATACAACATTAAATATGACCATGTCCCCAAAAGGCATTATATTATGTGTGATATGAGTCTTAAGTATGTGGTCATTCCACCCTGGGTCTCTAAGTTTTTGCAAGAAGGAATTCAATTTGTGATGAGCCCTTTAAAGGCTCTTTAAGACTGTTAGTTAAAACCTGGTATTTTATTCCCATTTTGACACAAAATGAATCTAGTGAATGGATGTTCAAAGGTAGAGCATTGGCTTGTGGGGGGAGGGAGCTGGTGTTGAAGCAACAACAGTTCTTGGTAGGCATTGTGTAAATGCAAGTTCTTAGATCCAGGAACTAAGCTGAGTCAATAGTTGGGTTGTGGGGAAGAAGAAAATATACAAAATCAGAAAGGCAACATGTGTCCAAAAAAGAAATGGGCCAATGTGGGAAGAATTCAATCCAAAACCAGAAGCCAGGATAGAAAAAGACTTTGAGTCCGAGCAATGTCAATTATTTGTACCTTTTCATTTCAGACTTCGGATTTGCATAATTGTTGTCAGAAAGACAACATTAAAACACAGGGCTGAAAAAAATACCCTACTTAACATTTTTCAAATGTGCCCCCTTTCCTTAGGATATAGTCCAGATTCTTAACATACCACTTAACAACTTATACTTTGCAACTTGTATACGCTCTACCCTTCCAACTGCATTTCTGACATTCCCATCCCTTTTACTAGACTGAGTTGCTGTCCTGAAATGTAACATGATTTTTACCTCTGATCCTTTGCACATATTGTTTTGTTTTTGTTTTTGTTTTGTTTTGTTTTTGTTATTGTTATTGTTTTTGTTTTGTTTTCTTTTTCTTTTCTTTTTCCTTTTCCTCTTCCTTTTTTTTTTTTTGTGCCTGGAGCACTCTAGAACCCCCCTACATATTCCTATAGCCCACACCTAGAAGTGTATTTCTAGTGCTTGGTATAGAGGCCAAGATATCACAAATTGTCTTATTTCTTTATCTGTTAACTGTAGTGGGTTTCACTCAGAATGTAACTTGGTAAAAGCAGAGGAAGAGTCTGTGTTATTCTTCACTATGTATCTACTTCCTCTAGTACTACCTGGTATGTAAGCAGGCAATTTCTGAGTATTTGTTGAATAAGTGAATGAATGGGCGAATGGATAGATTAATGGATGGGTGAATGAATGGATGTTATATCCAACTAATGATTATTTTTCAGATGTTAAATGAAAGCTTAAAATTATATCGAGCGCAAAGGGCATGAACTCATGGAATCGGATCTAAGGCTCCTGGTTATCTGGTTGATATTATAGCCAGAATGTTTCTTGACTTTTGTATACAAAAGTGATTCTCTCTCTGGAGGTTGAAGAGGCAGTAGATATTTCTGAGTAATTAGAACTCATTGCACAGAAAGATAACCATTCAGAGAGTGGTAGAAGGAAGACATGCTGGCTGATATTTTTATTGAGCATCTATTATATGTCAGGCACTGCTTCCAGGTTTTAATAAATATTCTTACTTTGTCATCACAAAGCATATATTATTAGTAGCATTATTTCAAATTTTATATATAACACTTACGTATGTGTGAATTATATGGGTCAGTAGTATAGTATCACTGTGGGATGTGGGGTGGAAGTCGTAACCCAGAAAGTCCAAATGGTGTAAAAATATTTCAAGTCTTTGACTTGTATATTTCAGACTCATTAAAGAAATAGTTAATTGACAACTATACTTGTTAATAATACTTCCTTTTTTTTTAACCACATACCTTGGATACACCTAAATGCCTCACTTTCCCTTCTCTCTAATCTTGCTACTAAATTTCATTTTCTTTCTCTAGCTCTTTTGTTTCTTGCTGTTTTGCCCTTCCTCCACTTTTTTTTTTTTAATCACGAAGACCCCAAAGAAACTGCCAGTCTAAGCAGAAAAGGGACAGAGGCAAGAGTTTGCAAAATTAGTTTTTCAGCAAGTAGAAAGAAAGAAAAAGTTATTTTTTCTGTCACAGAGATAAAGCAACTACAATTCTTACAGTCACTTGTCCATGTTAATGAGCCATGGAGTATGATTAGAATCAGGAGTGTGTGTGTGTGCGTGCGTGCATGTGCACATGAGATGGCAAAACTGTTTTCCATATATCTCAGTGAGTCGTTGATATATATTGGTTTTCATGATGGGATAATTTTATCTCCATCTCACTAGCTTTCAAATAACAAGACATGCATTACTGAAAGGAATGGATTTGGGTATTCATGGCACTTTGTTGATTTTGTTGTTATTGTTTGGATAGAGGATCTTTCTTTTTACCCACTGTTAGGTGTTGAATTTTAGTCTCCCAGAAAGATAGGTTCAAGTACTAACCCCACTTCCTCAGAACATGACCTTATTTTGGAACGGATTATTGCAGATGTAATTAGTTAAGATGAGTTCATACTGGAGTAGGAGGGTGTCTAATCCAATGACTGGTGATCTTGTAAGAGTTGGCAAGGAAGTTTCCTTTCCTCAGGGAACCAGAGCATAGCCCTTATAACACCTTGACTTTGAACTTCTAGCCTCCAGAACTATGAGATAAAAGGTTTAGGGTGTTTTAAACCAGTATGTTGGTGGTACTTTATTACAGCAGCCCTAAAAATACAGTAGTTTTTAAGACAAATCACTTTGGGACATTATTGACAGTCCAAGGAGGAGATCTGAAGATGACTACTAAGCTGGAGACATTGAAGAGGACTCTTAAGTATTTCTTAAAAAAATCAAAGAAATTTTAGCTACGTTGAAGTTGGTCCTTCAACTGCGTCCTGTCTCCCTAGATGTTCTTCAAGCTGTTTGGAAAGCACTGCCTCTGCAGTGGTTAGCTGTCAACCTTGGAAGGGTAGTGTTGTAGTGGATGAGGGAGCCCAGAGGGGAAGATACATTAGTCAGGGGTCATTGAGATGGCCTTAATCTCTTCACATTCTTTGTCCCAGGTCACATTTAAGAGATGAAAAGCCAAGTCTTTTGCTTTTATGTGTGTTTAGTTTTCTTTCTTATCTCCCAGAGACTCTGTGAGATTAAATAGCAGATACATAAAAAATTATTTTAGGCCCTCTCACCTGCCTAAAGGGAAAAGATAGTATTGTTATCTTCTGAGGAGGTACATTAAAATTTGTGATCTTAATCATGTATGTAGCTTTTCTCTTGTTGATCTAATCTTTGGATTAGAAGTTGAAAGTCAGGCACCTTTTACTTTGAAAATAAATCATTGGCATTCTCATTTGTATTTCAGGAGCTAACAATAGTGCTGCGATTTGCACTCTGCTTCTACCCACACTCTCCTTTTTGTATTTGCTGATAGCTATTAATAGAATAATTGCTTAATAAAAAGGGATAAATTCAAGTTATGAAAATTGAGCAACTTTCTTTAAAAATACCAAGACACATGTGATCATAAAATTAAAACATTCTCTTCGTATAAAATTTGAATAAAATAAACAATGAAGAAAACAAACCACCCACAGTTTCTCTACATATTTGTCTTTTAATTTCCACTATTTTTCCACTAAAGTTTAAATAGTTAGGCTTAACCTGGGGCACCTGGGTGGCTCAGTTGGTTGGGCAACTGCCTTTGGCTTGGGTCGTGATCCTGGAGTCCCGGGATCTAGTCCCACATCTCCCCCTGCTGGGCGGGTAGCCCGCTTCTCCCTCTGACCTCTCCCATTTCATGTTCTCTCTCTCTCTCTCTCTCTCTCAAATAAATAAATAAAATATGTAAAAAAAATAGTTAGGCTTAACCTGTATTCTTAATTTTCTGTCTTGCTTTTTTTCACTTGTCATTATAATACATTTCTCCCTTATTATACAAAATACTCCTTGCAAATAGCATCTTAAATGACTGCAAAATATTCCTTCTTTAAGATATATCTGTTTATGTAAATTTTGGTATTTTAGCAAATTCCTTTCAAAGAAAACTTAAAAATTAAATGAAAAAACTTAGAAATCACCCATTTCAAATATACTCAACTGCAGGTTAAGAGATCTGATGAACAAACTCCTAGGTTCAAACTATGTCCACTTGTTGGGTATATTTTCTATAAGCCCTTCCATTATCCCTTCTTTCTCTAAGCCCCAGAAGCCAGTGAGCTGGCCTGGAGATATGATGATGTCATACTCATTTTGCCTTCTTCATGCCAAATGTTTTGGAGCATACCACGGTAATTCAGTAACAACAACTGCATTCTAAACACTTAAATAATAAAATATGCAAGATCATAACTATAATTCTAAGAAAAAAAGATTATCCTACAAAATTCACATAGACAAATGTTACTGTAGTTTGAACAGGGGAACTATTTCAGGTAGGGGCATCCAGGAAATGAACATGAACAACGTGGAATTTGAGTTGGAACTTGAGATTAATATGCTTAAAATATTTGAAAATTTTGAGTAGGCTGGGTGGGAGAGAGGACTGTGAGAAGCAAAGGTCAGGACTATTATTTTTAGTGGAGAATAGCAATTACAGCGTATCTCCTTCAACCAGCTTCCAGTTGCTGAATTACCAATGTCTTCCTTCATTTCTGTAAGGTATTATTCCGATGCTCCTAGCATACTGAACTCTCGGACTACTAAGCAAGTCTGCAACACATTTGTGCATTTCTGCTTCTATAAATTGTGTTCTTAACAGGAGTCACTTGCTTTTGTTCCTAAAA
Organism: Nasua narica; assembly: GCA_028533885.1. NCBI lineage: Eukaryota > Metazoa > Chordata > Mammalia > Carnivora > Procyonidae > Nasua > Nasua narica. The sequence continues at coordinate 16,279,003 of CM052815.1, forward strand.
CTACTCCTGCCAATGGTTCTTGTTATTATAAATATCTATAGTAATTTAAAAGTATGTCAGCCAAAGAAATAAAAGCACAAAAAAGAAAGGTGGTTATTTTTTCTGTGAATGCTAATAAGTCAATGCACTGAAAAGACACAACACAGATGAAACACTTGAAAATGACAACAGAATTTGTGGTTGGAAAAGTCAAATATAAGAGTTTGGAGGAACATTTTAAGATGTGGAAGGAATGTGCATTCAAACTTCTTCATAAGTATCTCTAAGAACTTACTCCATTCTAAGGAAACTAAAACTGGAAAATGTATGTGATTTATGCAGTTGACGAATCCATACTAAGTTCAGATGGGGCAAGGGGAGGGAGTGAGAGAAGAAGGGAGGAAAAAGAAAGAGGGAAAGAAAGAAAAAAGGCATAGAGAAAGAAGAAAAGAAAGAGGAAGGAAGAAGGGGTAAAAGCCTAGGTTTTGCATGAAATGATCAATAAATGAATGTATATTTATGCATTTTTTTCTTGGATCAAAATGTTTAAAAATTATGTATTTTAATTAACCTACTTCTTAATTAATTGCCCAAAGATGAAAAATAAATTCATATCGAGTAAAAGAAATGATTGGATCATGTAAAGATATGAATTCCAGACTAAGAAGCTTGAACTTTATTTTGGAGATATTTGGAAGATATTGACTGATTTGGGGCAAAGTAGTGGCATGACAAAGGAGTGTCATCCTACACAAAGAACCATCTGGCCATCTTGTTCTAGATGAATTTGAACTGTCTGAGATTAGAGGTGGAGAGAATAGTAAATAGTTTGATAAAATTGGGCAAGTAAATCATAACTATGACCTGAATTAGTGGTAGTGAGAATAAAGACAAGAATTGATAATTTCAGGTAGAACATAGGACTTGGCAATTACTTAAATGTAGCATCAATGAGATGATCCCAAGATATTAGGTTTGAAAACTGGATAGGTGAAAGTGACACTAAAAACTGTAGGAAACAAAGAAGGAAGGGCCAGTATTGATGTATTAAAAGTTGAGTTTCATTTAGATCTGTTAGTGGTGAGCTTGAGTTATGTGCCCTATTCCCTCCCTCCAATCAAGGACATCTTATCTCCTATGGCTAGCAGGCAAGTAGAGACAGAATCCAGAGCTTGGTAAATGGGACTCATTGAAGATATCAGATGAGGATACAGTCAGAAACAGTTTGAGCCTAGTGATCCCATCCTCACAGAATTAAAGGCAGTTGAGAGGTTAAGTAGGAACAATTAGTTAAATATTATATAGAAAGGGAAAGTTTTATGATCTAAGACAGCTAAGATATCAGTGACCTTAAAGCATTGGTTTCGTGTAATGGTAGGGTCTTCAAGTAGCTAAGGAAAACATCTGTGGGAGGGTTGTAAAATGGAGTCATGAATGGGGCCTTAAGAAATTTGTCTTGAAAATTAAGAATAGGGGCACCTGGGTGGCTCAGTTGGTTAAATGGCTGCCTTCAGCTGGGGTCATGATCCCAGGGTCCTGGGATTGCGCCCTGCATAGAGCTCCTCGCTCAGCAGAGAGCCTGTTTCTCCCTTACCTGCCATTTCCCCTGTTTGTGCACACTCTCTGTCTCTCTCTCTCTCACTCACTCTGTCAAATAAATAAATAAAATCTTAAAAAAAGAAAATTAAGAATAAAATTAGTAATTTGAAAATGAGAATTTTTTTAAGAGGAGGAGAGGTCTTAGGAAAATAGTACAGTGAGAAAAATAAACCTGCAGTTGGAAGAACTTATCTGAGTTTTGACTTGAGAAAAGTATATCATTAGTTAGTTACACTAAAACACATTTATTCATGAACTCTAACATTGAGATAGATTTATTTAATGTCATGGGAATAGAGGTAGTCCATTGGAACAGCATCTTTGCTAAAATAACATAGAGAGTTTGAGCGAGGCTTATCTATAAATACCCAAATATGAATATTTAGGACAGAATTATAATGTAAAAAGAAAAATAGGAGAAAGAACCTGTACTTCACCAGATTTGGGGAAGCAATGAGTTAGAACAATGCGAATTTTCTCTGTGTCGTTCCAATCTTAGTTTATGTGCTGCTGAAGCAAACACTAGAGCAATGTTTTTCAAATTGCTGAACATGCACTATATGGTTGGTACTCAAAACAAATACATTTAATTTTAAATAGTACTTAAATAATAGTGGGGTACATAATTACAAAGAAATCCAATTTTTAATTCTTCATCATTTCATCTAAATATATCAAGGAGAAATTCCCAATTTGATGTTAATAGGTCTTCCACTTGCTGATCTCTTATTATATTAAAAGAACATGGGGCCACTATCTCAGAGCATTTGTGAGTCAATGATATGTAGCAAAAATTTAATAATTTGCTTTAATTAATTTCATAATTATCTTTTATGTATAGCAAATTATGTTAATTGTCCAATTATTGTAAGATATAAAGTCTTACTAAAATAAGCTCAAATATAACAAGTGAGGTAATTAAATCTATACTCAGTAGATGAGGGTACACATAATCGGGTTATAGCCTCACAGTAGTGAAAATGCTACCAAAAGACAGGTACCTGGGAAAAAAGTTTTATTCTGGGAATTAGAAAACATTTGACCTGCCAATGGTTAATTTGTAAACTTTTGAGAAAGTTATAATCATTCAGAGCTTTAGTGTCTTTGGTAACTAGAAACCCTCATTAAGGATGTGAGGAGGTCACATGAGCCAATCCCTGCTGAACTAATTACACAATTCTCGGTATTAGATCTTTAAAATACATTAAATACTTGCTATCATTCCCACTTGTCATGAAAGTTGTAATTTGTCCAACAAAAATGCATTCTAGAGGAGAATCTCATCCACTGACTTAACTATTTAATGAGCTTTTGCTATATGATAGGCACTGTCATATCATTTGAGAAACACACAGATCTGTTCTCATATAGCTTACAATCTTGTATGAACAAAACCAAATAGCCAGTTCTGTTCAGGCATTAACACCTATAGTTGGAGGTTTTATGCAGACTCATCATATTAATAAGCTCAAATATTTCATTTTGGCTGCTAGATAAATTTGGACTGCCAAATAGAAAATTTTTCTACTGCATATATAACACACTTTTAAGGTTCTCTACTTCCAAGATGATATAATTATTCAACTCATTTATGATAACCACATCTTGTCCTAAGGAAATTCAAATTTAAGACCAGAATGATAATGGTAACAGTCTTCTAACTAATCATGATGGTCTTTTCAAAATTTTAGCAAAAGCAAATATGGCTCTCCCTTTTAGCCATTGTAACAAGCAGTGATATAAATAATGCAATTTGCCAATTAGAGGACCCAACTTGAACATTTTCCTGATAGAAGAATTGGAGGTAAGGGTAACAATTTGGGATAGGCCAACAGTGGAATCTTGGCTTGCTAAGTAATGTTAGTGCATACGAGACAGGATAGGTTAGGTAATGCCATGGAGCTAAATGACTTCAGATAATTTTACTCCCATAATCGGTGCCTCAGCTGGGATGCCTAGAATGGCTCTCTTTCTCTAGGTGTTCTTTCATCTCAGCTTCTTCACCTGATAGTAGAAGCATTCCAAGATGGTGATCTCGGTATGCTGGCACTTCTCAAAGCTCTGCTTGTTTCATGTTTGGATGTCTCTTGGACCAAACTGAGTTATAAGCTTGAGGCAAGAATCAGTGTGGGAAGGGATGCACAAAGGCTTGGATACCAGGAAGTATGATACTTTGAGACCATTACTATAATAATCTGGTATAGACCACCTTCTGTCCACATTGATTTTTCTTTCCTCCAAATGGAAAATACATTGAACATCATTCAGACTTCCCAGGTCCCATCAATCGTGGCATCAGGCTCGATGTCCACAATCTTATAAATTGTTTGAGGTTCAGATGTGGATAATGCGTCTCTGGTGCAACCCCTTTTGATCCAGAGACCTGTGAAAAGGGTTTCCTAGGTACTACCTTAACCCTTACATAGGTCTTACAAAAAGTCTTACTGTCTCGTTCTTCAATTTATCCTGAAGCCTTTTCTTAATTTGAAATTCTTTTAAGGATGGTAGTAGAGAGACTTAAAAAATATGAAATAGGGATTTTTTTTATTACTAACCAAATTAGTCTTGGTTATTTCATATTTTCTCTACCTTCAGATTTTAAATGAAAGGATTTTCTGTTTAGTGCACTTGTTTCTCAGCCTTACCCTACATCGATCACAAAAGGCAAATGGCATTTTCAATATTCTGCTTCAAAATTTCCTTAAGCAAATATACAAATTCATTTGGCATGTTTTCCATTATTCAAGTTACTCTAAGTGACAGGTTTGTCAAGGGTTTTGTTATTACTTTTTTATTTTCAATTTCCAATAGTAAAATCTTATTTCACTTCTTACCATTTCAGCTAGAGTCTCCTTGCTGCCTATAATGGGTTGAATTTTCCCCTGCTATATTCTATATTGGTCTGCTATATTCTGCAGGTCAAAGCAACTCATAAGGCCATGGCAGATTAAAGTTCGAATAAACAGACTTCATCTTGATAAGAGGAGTTACAAAATAGCATGCCTGAATTTTTCAGTCTACCCCAATTTTATCATGTGGTTGTTACAGTAATGAAATGAGTATGTTTGAAAAGCACTTGCTTGACATTGAAAAGCATAAAATTTTTGTTTGTTCATTATATATCTCAATAATAAAAATAACACTTCATGTTATTTAAGATAAAAATAGTTATTGCCAAAAGCTAAACTTGGAAACTCTCATTACTGCCGAGTTTACTGATTATTTCTTGGTTTTAATAAATGAAGAGTATCTTTGGACAACAGGGATTTTTTGAGGTCCTCCTCGTGTGGTTACATCTTAAATATTTTTATTCCATGATTAAGCATGGGTTTTTACCAATAATTTTATAGATGTTATCATCAAAAAATGATCTGGTTTCTTGGGTTGTCACTCTAGACATAGGCCATGGTCTGGAGACAGATGGCCTTAGATAGCCCCCCTCCCCCATGCATATCTTTGTTAGTTTTGATAGCTCTGGAACAATCCTGGGCTATGGTTGTATAATAGTGGTCTATTTTCCCTATGTTTTTGAGACAGTGGACAACTACCTTGACACTCTCTATATTCTAGCTGGAAAATTTACATATAATAACCTCTTAGGCCTCAAGCTAATAATGCCTTGTGTGATTCAGCCTTGGATTGTGAATCCCAAGTTTCTGTGGTGCTACTTTACTTATTATATTAAGGACATCATATAGCTGTTTCCAGTTCTTCTTCATTAATATCTCAGCTTTAAGGAAAAAGTCCACCCTGGCTCCTGAGGAATCGACTTGATACAAATGTATAGATATTTTCCAGCTTTCATTTTCCAAATTCTTCAAAACTGTCAGGCTGAGTGAAAGGGATAATGAGTGGAGGGAGCTTTTTTTTCTTAGATTTTTAACACAGAAATGATATTTTTATTCATAAATAATCACTGCTAAAATAGAGCAACTAGCGTTCTTGTTAATGACTAAATGTCTGTGTTCATAGATAGGAAATTAGATTTTTAAGCATTTCAAAAGAAACAGTTGAATTTGAGAATAGAAGAGTTTGCTGTTTAGCAATCTCCACTTCTGGGCATTCACGCCTATCTTTGGTTCAGTTCATGGTGAATTAGTAGATGCTGCAGAGTGGGGAAGACGGTTCCCTGGCCACTGGCATGGTTGAATGGAGCATGTTTAATATTCTTGGGTTTATAGGACTTGGCTTTTATGTTCTACTTAAAAGTATTTGGAATAGGAAGAAAATTTGGATTAGGGGTGAGAGTGTTCTAGACCTGTGTTTTACTTACTAGATTATAATTATCATAGGATAGTATCTCTAATGCTTCAGTTGTTTCCTCTTCAGATTGTTACTAATATCTACTATTTCTAGGTTATGGGGATAAACTGAAATACCATATGTTAAAGCACTCTTTAAACTCTAAGAGGCCATTCAATTGTGATTTACCATTTTTGATATTGTGCTCATTGCCATTGTTATTATCTTAAACTCTTCTGAGGATAAAATTATATTAACTCACCAAAGGAAGCCAGTAGGATGTTCCTATGTAAAACTGTGCAGAACCCAGTGATGGGCATTTAGATTTCACAAGTCAATTGCATAAGTGTAGGAGAGAGAGGACATGCTGTGGCAATCATTCACATAAAAATGTTTGTGGCGTTGAGTTGATCTCAAGCACAGTATGAATCCTCAGTGTGATATGATGGCAAATTTCCGGCCTTACCAGGAAGAAAAGAGTTTGAATGACATGGGAAATTGTACTCTCATACTTCTCTGCATTGGTCCAACCCTTTCCCCCACCACCATAGGGTGATTCTTAGCACAGCATTTTAAAGGATTTGAGGGTAGTGTGTTCCCAGGTTAATAGGTTTATGAAGAGGCCTAGAAAATATATCATATAGGAAAAAATTACGTGAACCCAGGGAAGCTGAGAAAGAATGAGTAAATTTGTTCTGTCTTCCACTGAAAACAAGGCTAGAATCAGTGGTAGAATTTAGAAAGCATCAGATAATATCTCAGTATAAGAAAACATTTGTAAAATCTAGAGTTGGTTGAGAGCAAGGAAAGATGCTTCATTGGGTAGAGAATTTACTGTCCTCAGAAGCACTTCAAGAGAAGCTGTATGACCTTCACTAACACTTATATTGTGTGAGAATTTTCAGTTGTTTTTGAGTTTATTATTGGAGGACCTAGAGGTCTTCTGACAATTCAGTACACATACAGTTATTGTACTCCAGAACACTGTAAAAGATTTAGAATATCCAAAGCATCACTTTCTGAAACTCACAGAATCCTGATTTCAAGAGATATGATTCCACTAAAAATATAGTCTACTTATAACAATATGATTAGGAAGCTCCATTTATTGTGGAGAATGGACAGCTTAGAGAATGTCAGTACACATTGGCAGATTGTAAACTCCTAACAATAAAAGTATCTATTATATATATTGGGCCAAAGTTTTCTGTTTGTCTGTCTGTCTTTCTTTCTTTCTTTCTTTCTCTCTCTCTCTCGTTCTTTCTTTCTTATTTATTTATTTGACAGAGAGAGACACACGGAGAGAGAGAACACAAGCACACAAGCAGGGGGAGAGGGAGAAGCAGGCTTCCTGCTGAGCAGTGAGCCTGATACATGGCTCCATCCCTGGGATGGACTCTGGGGTCATGACCTGAGCCAAAGGCAGACGCTTAATGACTGAGCCACCCAGGTGCCCAGGCCAAAGTTTTTCTTAACTTACTTTGTCATACAATTTTATATAGTTATTATTTATTTCTTTATTTGCTTATTATCTCTATTTCCAACTTGTGGAACTAATTATTGGCATAAGAAACCATATGGATATATGAAAATTCTTAATTATTTTCTAAAGAAATGATCCAGATCCTTTCTTAAAAATAAGTCTTTATTTTTTATATTGAAATATAGGTGATATACAATGTTATATTAGTTTTAAGTATACAACATAGTAATTTGACAGTTCTGTACATTAGTGAATGCTCACCATGATGCGTGTAGTTATCATCTGTTAACATACAATGTTATTATAATATTATTGACTATATTTCTATACCGTAATCTTTATCCCTATGACTATATAATGGAATATATATATTTTGTAACTGGGAGTTACAAAATATATATTTTATAACTGGGAGTTTGTACTTGTTAATCTCCTTTATCTGTTTTGCCTGTCTCCTAATCCTCCTTCTCTCTGGCAACCATCAGTTTATTTTCCTTATTTATGAATCTATTTGCTTTTGTTTTCTTGTTTTTAGATTCCACATATAAATGAAATCATATGGTATTGGTCTTTCTTTGTATGACTTATTTCACTTAGCATAATACCCTCTAGGTCCATCCATGTTGCCATGAATGGCAAGATTTCATTCTTTTTAATAGCTGAGTAATATTCCATTATATACATACTATGTATTATGTATAATATTCCATCATATATATTATACAATATATGTAATATTCCATTATATATATGATCTTTTCTATCCATTTATTTATTGATGGACACTTGAGTTGATTCCATATATTGGCTTATAAATAACGCAGTAACATAAAGGTGTATATATCTTTACAAATTAGTTTTTATTTTCTTTGTAGATTCTTCTTTTTAAACTTACACATGGCTCAGTGGGTTAAAACCTCCGCCTTTGGCTCAGGTCATAATCTCAGGGTCCTGGGATTGAGCCCCCCACTTGGCTCTCTGCTCAGCAGGGAGCCTACTTCCCCCTCTCTCTCTCTGCTTGCATTTCTGTCTACTTGTGATCTCTCTCTCTCTGTCAAATAAATAAATAAAATCTTTAAACATATATTAATTGAAATTCAGAGTTATTTTTTGTCCTCACACGATAAGCAGGTTGCAATATTTAGCTCAATTTATCTAACTTCTTGGGGTGTGAGAAGAGATGAGATAAAACAGGATACTTAGAGTATTAACCCTTTCCAGTGTCATTGGAGCTATTAACAGCGACTTCTATGAAACTTGAGAGTGAACTTTTCTTTTTTTTTTAAAGATTTTATTTATTTATTTGACAGAGAGAGATCATAAGTAGGCAGAGAGGCAGACAGAGAGAGAGGAGGAAGCAGGATCCCCGCCAGAGAGCCCCATATGGGGCTCAATCTCAGGAGCCTGAGATCACGACCTGAGCTGAAGGCAGAGGCTTTAACCCACTGAGCCACCCAGGCGCCCCAAGAGTGAACTTTTCAACAGAACTGAGAGCATATTGGTATTTTCCACCCTACTATATATTGAAGGGTTGAACTGTTACCTGACCAAAAGCTAAAGTCCCCGGATGTGTCCATGAGTGTTCTGATATTTTCCTGATAGTTCACCTCACGATTTCCCTTCACCACACATCCCTTGTGTACTAGAGCTTTTGTTTTTTGTTTTGTTTTTTTTTTTTCATTCCTCCAGTTGCCTAGTGTACTGGTTCCTAGGAGGAAGGGGATTGCCAAACTGTGTATCACCTGTCTGGCATTGTTCTCCTTTTCTTCCTCATTTAAACTAGCTTTGGATTGTGTTGTTCCCCTACATTTTGTAGGATTTTCTAGGTAAGACCATTTCCTACGGATGCTAACACCATTTCTGCTATTCAGTTTTCAGGTAGACTCTTCTTAAATTGTTGGCTGCTTAGAACCAGAAATTACTGACCTACTTGGACTTGATTTCTGCCTCCCTTATCTGAGTTGACAGGATTTGCTCTACAATTCTGCTAGTATCTCCTTCCTCAATGTCTTCTTTTTTATTGTTCCCTCTAGTATGTGGCTAACCCCCCAGGGCAATGTGTTCTAACCCCATTCTGTGATCTCATTCTGACAGGGCCAGATAAAATGGTGAGGTTAATAAAGATACTCATTACAAACACACATCCACTTACTCCATTGTGTTGGCTTACATTCATTTCTCTATGTGATTTTATTCTAGGTTGAATTTGCTAACAGTTAGTGGTACAGCAAGCATTTAATTGTGTAGTATAGGCTACTGGGTAATGAGAAGGGGAAGAGCCAAAGACAAATTTAAAATAAGTATTTTAAGAAAAAAGTACACACGTGTTTATTGGAAATTTGTCACAGTGCCTGAATACAGAAGTTGCCATTTTCAAATTTCAAAATTGGAACATGGATGTAGAATATGTACTACTTGTCAAGCCTGCTCCTATTCAATGTGAGAGAGTTTCACAGTGCACAAAAGTCATAGCTTTGTGAAACTGTAAGTACAATAAGATTAAGGACTAAATTACTTCATGACTAATGTATCCTATAAAGTCATGATTCCTGCAATAAACAGATGGCACTCTAAAAAAGGGCAATTACAGAAAGTTTTAAAAAGGGGATCTCTATGAAGAATCCTGGAGTAAGACAAACCAACAGGAGATGGTAAATCACCCATAGTCTCACACACCAAAAGGGCAAAGGCAATAAGTGGTTTTCACAATCTTGAAAGCTGTAGTTTCAGGTGACACTAGGTAGCCTGATAGGACCTGTGGCCTTCATAAAGTAAAATAGGCATGACAAACAGTGGCCTAGCAGGGAGAAGCATGAAGAGTGAATATTTGGCTCTCTTTCCTCTCAACCTTCAATGTAGCCAGTGCCTCCAGTATCTAACCAGAACCAGAATCTAGGAGGGAGTGGAGCCCAGATAAGGCCATAAATAATGATCTGCCATCTGAGGCACATGGTAGAGTGAGAACAGTGGGGAAAAAGGCAAACAAAAAATAGCCAACCCAATTCCCAATACTTCATGCCCTGTCTGGAACTCAGTAGATATTTGTTGAATATGTGACTGGCTGGCTTGGATGGTTGGAAGAATGGATTGCTGAATGAATGAAAAGAAAACAACTTATTTATATTTTCATTTTTATGAACATTTCTCATTTTTGGCAGTTATCCATGGACCCACTTGTATGAGGAATTTATGATTACGTGAGTTTTGGTATGTGGCAGGGCTCTTCCTTCCATTATGGAAGCTTAAAAGGCCAGACCTCTGCTACATATTGTCTATTATTAGGCAGCCCAGAGCCCTCTGATGCTCTGGACTGAGACTTTAAATCAGGAAGAGAAATTTCAGCATTGCTTCTAGCATTGGCAGTAGCATCCACGGTGGATATCATGGTAGCAACACCTGCATCAGCTCTCAGTGTCCAAAGGCAGCAGTAGCCATCTGTTGTACCAGACACCAATCTTCCCTTGACTTCTGCTAATTTTAGGGCTTTCTTTCAGTTTCCTCTTGATTCTGTCTCTTCCTTCACCGCCTTCTAATAAATGTTTTTTCCTGTTTAAGTTCACTGGAGTTTGGTTCCATTGTTTGCATGGAAAAATAAAAAGAAGATCTTTTATATTTGTCTGGGACCCAAATATACCAGAGCAAAATTTAACTTTCTCCTTTAAAATTCTGTAAAAGGGTCCTGCTTTTTGAAGGTAAAAGTTTCTATATATCCCTATGGTAGTTGATCTTCAACAGCTAACATGGAAAATTCAGCATTGCAAAAGAAAACTAATATCCTCAGCCCACTTACACAAAAGTTGTTTATTTCAGTAGTCGGGACCTGTAAAGCATAATTGTATTTAATCTGAGTGAAACTAGATCAACTTTTTCAAGGGAGATCCAACATGAAAGGCCTTACAAGAAACATAGGATCCTAAAAGTCATGGAGACTGCCTTGTAGAACCTATTTCTCTAGTTCGTATATTCAAAAAGCCTAAATCATGTACATTCTAGATTCTGACCTAATCTCTTGAGATTTTAGGGGCCATAAATGGCTTGAAATTTGGGAAATCCTCCCACAGGTCATCAAACAGAACAGCAACATTGTGCAGTCATCTAAGGTGTTAAGACCAATTTACTTACCTAAAGTAAGTAAAAAGTGGGATTACCTTCATTTTAGATAAATCATCCCCACATCTTTCTCAAGTGTAGCAGACCCTCCTTGGTGACTTCTTCCAGAAATAATTTAAATTCGAATAACTCCTCCACTCACTGGCTGTGTGACTTTATGGTAGTTACTCAATCTTGTTGCATCTCACTTTTTTTCTATCTGCAAAATTGGGATAATTATAGTAGCTCTCTCATATATTGGAAAAGAGGATTGAAATGACTTAATTCATGCAATATACTTAAAACACTGCCAGACATAATGAGTGCTCCATAAATGTTAGCTAAATGATACATGGATATGATCAGCAAGGAACAACAAAAAATACAGTGAAACATTAGATAAAAACAAGAGTGTAGGCAAAGAAGAACCATGGACAATAATACACTGTTTAGAGTATGATAAACTACAGATTCCTTGAATTAACCACATTATTATATTGTTCACATGATTTACCGTGTCCCTTATTAATAAGCAAGAAAGAAAAAAGAAAGAAACATGGAACAAATACTTACGAGAAACACAGCTATTCTTTGTATAAAGATGAGACAGGGATTTCTTTCAGAAGTCTTCATAAATAGGACACTGTATGATGTAATGAACAATGTCCTTGGCAATGCCCTTACAATGAGTGATGAGTTCCACAGGGCTGTTTATTTTTTAACAATCCTCAAACTAGGTCAATGGCATCACAGTAAAGTTGGTTTTACTAAATAAGACAGATCCTGCTGTACACCAAGAGGAAGAGGTTCTGGATATGGAAGAGAGGGAAGAAGTGGATTTTGTCTTCTCAGAGGAGGGGGAAGCTACTGGACAGTTGGTGGATGGGTCCGAAGACTGGGAAAGGTGAACTTGAATTTATCCGTTGGGATATGAATAAACAGGTCATCATAACAATGTAAGGGCTATAGGGACACATTAAATGTGGCTGATAGAGAAAGGAATGGACACTGACCAAAATCTAAATAAAGAACAGATTCAGTTCTGAGCTCTTGGCTTCTGTCAGAAAGGAGCAAGCCATACATTCTGCCTTGCTTTCTTTGACTTTGGTTCCCACCTCCCTGCCTTCAACTTCAGACTACAGGGCTTTTGAATGCTCAAAGTTCATTCTGCAGCATGTTGGATGTCTGACAACTTTTTGGGGGCTGAGGAAGCTGTCAAAATAAATTGCCATCATAATGCAAGAAGGAAGCCAAGCTCCACATCTCTCTTGATGCAGCAAATATGCACACTCAGCTAGAAAAAACAGCATTGTGCTTCAGTAGCCCACTGGATTAAGGAGATATATTGGTCAAGGGTGAATTTCCAAGGACATGCCTTTGGAATTTCTATGCAGTTCTTTGGTTTTTGTGTGTAAGTCAGCTTCATTTTCTTGGGGCAATGCTTTTATGATGTGCACATCTACATTTAGTGAAGGAATGAGCCATTCTAGTAGGAGTAATTTTTAGAATTATTGCCGAAATTGTTTCTTCCTTATCTTAGGTCAGTCACCTTTAACATTTAAATGCTGACGTTTAGCATACGACAGTTTAGCTGTTATCAATATCTTTCACTATTAAAATGGGTTTTATGATCCATGGAGTATTTAATCCCCATTTTTATTTTAAATTCTAACAGTCTGATAATGAAAGTAAAATTAGCTAATGCGAATTTTCCTTTAATTCCTAATAAAGAGATTTCCTTCCACTTTTGAAATAACTTCTATTGGTCCATTTTGTTCATTTTTTTTCAATAATAATGATCATAGGGAAAGGGAGGCAAAAGGCGTGGTTTGTACTTTTCACTGATTTAATAATGTCACAGTAAGATATCCTACAACTTGAGAATGTCTTCGACTTTATGTCATACAAATATTTTCATTAGAAAATGTCATATCATTATGCGAAAGAACACAAGAATAATGACATCACGATGCTTAATCCTACCAATCCTAAACCATTTTATAAAGTGAAATCTTTTTTACATGCCACTTTTTACTTGCATGCATAAATTTGCATAATTCCAATCACAGTATACAGACTAATATTTACATTCTGCTATTTTCACTCAATATTCTATCATAAAGTACTCATGATTTTACTGAGACATCATCATTGCGCATTAAAGCTTGCCTACTGTTTTGTTATGTGATGCCTAGTATTTTGTTGTATTGCTAAACATTTGTATTAGGAAACCATTCCAAAACTAAGTGGCTTAAAATAAGACAATTTTTTTTAAGTTCTCAGTACTGTGGGTCAGCAATTTGAGCTGAGCTTAGCTGGATAGTTCTTCTGGTCTCGGCTGGGCTCTCTCATGTGTCCGTAGTCAACAGCAGATCAGCTAGATAACTGCTTTGGGGAGTTGGCTTGTTTTCAGCTAGAGCAATGAGGATGTCTGCACTATGAGTTTCATCCTCCAGCAGCCTACCCATGGGCTTGTTCACATGATGGCTGTGAGAGTTCCAAAAGGGAAAAGGAACAACTTGAGTTAGAACTGGACAAACTCATTTTCTTGGTTTTCTGTTGGCCAAAGCAAAGCCTGAGGCCAACCCAGCTTCCAGTGGTGAGCGAGTAAGTACAATTCAGTTTCTTGATGCTGGGGCTGCAAAGTCACATTGCAAAGGGCATGACTACACAGAGGGATAGAAACATAGGGACATTCGGATGCCAATAACATCAGTAAAAAGTTTAAGGTAAATTCCTGGGAGTGGAATAGTAAATGAGAGGTAAGAATGTCAGTATGGTACATTCAAATTAATAGAGGGGTTTGAGTCATTTTCCTCAGTTTCACCAACTGTTGATATTCTCACTTTTTGCAGTGTCTCAGCCCCTTTACCCACTGACAGTTCTGCATTTTCTCCAAAAGAAGTAGAGTGTAAATACCTATAGCTATCCATTTACTGTGTAATTACTGTGTGACTGGACTTTGTTAAACTCTATATGCATTAACTTAATTCTTCTGGGACCTGGTGATGGAGATGTTTTATTATCCCAATTTTATAGCTGAAAAACCTGAATCTTTTTTTTTTTTAAAGATTTTACTTATTTATTTGACAGAGAGGAGAGAGATCACAAGTAGGCAGAGAGGCAGGCAGAGAGAGAGAGAGGGAGAAGCAGGCTCCCTGCTGAGCAGAGAGCCCGATGCGGGGCTCGATCCCAGGACCCTGAGATCATGACCTGAGCTGAAGGCAGAGGCTTTAACCCACTGAGCCACCCAGGCGCCCTGAAAAACCTGAATCTTAAGGAGGCTAAGTAGCTTGCCCAAAGTCACACAAGATACAGGTGGTGGAGCTGGGACTTGTATCATTTCTTTCTTTTTTTTTTTTTAATAATTTTTATTTGAATCCAAAGCCTACAGTATTAGATACTGTGTGTTTATCTTTCCTCTTAATGATATGCATTCATATACATATTCCTTTAAATCTAATATGACTGAGTACATACTCAGTGCTAAATAAATAGGGACAGGACCATCCTAAAGCTTTTGGCTCAGAAACAGAAGTCTTGCCTGGGATGGAGACAAACTGCATCAGTAACAAGTTTATAAAAAGGAAGCAAGGCTCCCGTTAAAAAAATTGCGTTTCAGGAACACAGCTCACGTCAACCAGAAGGAAACTAACAAGGATAAGAGTAGGCCATGGGCTAGAAAGCCTCGGTTACCAGGCAGATAATTCAAACAAGAACTTAGAAATGGGGGCCATGGTGAGTATTGGCTATTGGGTCTAGGACATATATGTTATCTCAGTCATGAGACAAGGGTCAGAAGCCATATGGGATGGATGGTTAAAGGAAGACTAGTCTCAGTAAACCTTGGTGGTGATTTCAGTGGGCTGCAAAGCCTGGGGAGAGGCTCAGGCTGCATGGTAGAAGGGAAGATTACAGTTGAGGTATCCCAAATAGTTACCTAGTATACAGGATAACATATATATGTGTATATTTACCCACATATATATACATGTACATGTTGATGCATACGTATATGTATGTACATATGCAATATAAATATCTATATATCCGTGTCTATCTATGTATATCTTTCACTTCCTCAGCCTCTTGTGACTAATTATTTTATGCTAAAACCTCCAGCAAATTTTAAAAGACGCAGAAAATCTTCTCCTTTGTGAATTGCTGAGTGGCTTTCAGAAATGGTCTCTGCCTGTGGTATAGTTTAGACAAAACCATTATCCCTCCAATCCATGCAGTAACGATGGAACACATGCCGCTTAATGGAAACTCACAGCCCAGCACTGAGCAGACACAATTAGGCTGTCATCTTCCCCATAAGCAGCAGCAGGAGAAAAATAAAGAAGTCAAATCATCTTATTCATATTTATTAGGAGGCTTTGCAATGGACCGGATGCCCCGATACCATTGACATTTTTCTTGTGTTCTTGGCTTCTGAGCTGAGGACCAATGTAAATTAATCCATTCATAACCTACAAGAAATGCTGACTTTTATAAGCTGATAACACCCCAGTGTCCCCTTCTTTCCTATGCTTCTGCCAAATACACATATTCATTAATTCTAAAATTGGTATCATGATTAGATACCGTGTATAAAATTTAAAAATATAATAATATGACTGAACCTATGGACAAAGAGAACCTTCAGCAAATTCACTTGTCTGTCTTTTGATTCTGTGTCTGGGTACTGTAACCCCACATATGCTAATTCCTACAACCATAGTAATGACCACATAGTAAAAACATGCACATGTGGCCATGCATGTGTGTGCACTCGTGAGCATGCACACACACACACACATGTGCACACACACACACACTCATATCTGTGTCTTTCTGGCCATTTTCTGGCCACTCCAGTGAGAACTCTTCACAACCTCGAGTAAATGGAATGTGCTCTGTCTCCCTTTTTATTTGCATTTTGGAAAAATGTTTACCTATACATTAATTCTTGGGTATGACCATTGAAGAAAAAGATAGTCAGTTCCCAGTATATAAAGTGATAATATGCAAAAGTCAGAAAGGAGAGAGAACAGGAGTAAAACTGTAAAATGACAGTAGTTTCCCTGTCATTGCAGAGAGAAACAGATGCAGATTTGTGTATAAAATTTTATAGACACAAAGAGAAGGCTTGCTTAATGCCCAGTGCCTTGATTCAAAGCCCTTACTCTGGCTCCCCTGACTGAATTAGAAGTACAACCCCAGACTGACCAGGAAGGAGATTAAAGATCTGTCACCTCCTGCCAACAACCCCAGGCTGCCCTGCCCACCTGTGAGACAGCACCTAAGGCAAGGGAAAAACACATTCTCCCAGTTCACCCAGATCTCGGCCCTCCTGGCAGGGGCTATCACAGAGCTGCTGATTTCCTCCAGAGCGCCTGCTCTCCAGAAGATGCAGAGATTAGAAACTGGCCAGAAAGGCTCAACTTGTGTCCGTCATTGAGCGATCAGTGTCAGGATGTGGCGAACTTACCTCATCTGATGCAGAGGTGACATCCTGATACATTGGCTTGCCAAAGAGTCGGCGGGACCGTGACAGCTCCTGGCTCTTGTCCTCCTGGATTCATTTACTTCCCAAATAGTTAATGTAGCACATTAACCTTGTCT
Source organism: Nasua narica (assembly GCA_028533885.1). NCBI lineage: Eukaryota > Metazoa > Chordata > Mammalia > Carnivora > Procyonidae > Nasua > Nasua narica. The sequence goes on from CM052815.1 coordinate 16,296,002, forward strand.
GTTGAATGTCTGCTTATGTTTGTGAGGGTCGTTGGGTGTACCACTCTCAAAGAGATAATAAGCCAAGTATTTCTAATTCTTTTATCATCCACTTTCAACTTGCTTGTTACCAGATCTCCTCTCCTAGAGAAATTGTGTGTCTGATGTCTGACGGAATAACACTGAATTTGAGTAGATTTCAAGGATCTATAATGGACAGAGCATTTTTTTTCTGTAAAGTTGATCATGACGGATAGCCTGCATCAAGGGTATTGAGGAGCTTTGCACTTTATCAGCATCAGGTATGTAGAATCCAGACAAGGAAAGACTGCTTTTCCTTGTGCTTCTTAAATTAAGGTTATGTGTTTGGCACGAGAGAGGTGCTCCCTGGCTACTATGAAAGCCTGAGTTCCAAGCATAATGGCACAAAATTTCCTTAATGTTAGTATTTTAAGGAGAAGAAGAGGGGAGCCCCAGCTCTCATGGCTCTGCATGTGTTTGTATTACCTTCTTTTTTCTTTTCTTCTTTTTGGTCAAATATGGAAAAGCCCTTCAGATTTTGATAGGATAAAATAAAACCTTGAGGAGATTTTAACAATTGGTCTCTTATCCAAAGTCATCGGAAGTGCCAAGAGAATGGTGGTTATGAATTCCAATTCCGATGTGTTGACAGAAAGCAGCATTAATGAGCCCTCCCTGGGCCAGGCACACTGCTGCGTGCATCCACCTTTTATATTTCACTGGGCTCTCACCACGGCCTTATGAGTCAGTTAATGATGAGTTTCATTACTTACAGCTGCAAGGAGGCAGAATGGAGGCATGATCCAGCATATGTAAGGGCTTTGGAAACAGCTTGACTGCTCAGATCCTGACACCACCTCTTAATGGCTTTGCGACTTTGGACAGGTCACTTAAATTCTCAATCCCTCAATTTCTTCATTTATAGGATATGGGTAAGAATAACACCTTACTCCTATATTGGTGACGAGGATTTGCGTTGAAACATAGATCTATTTAGGGACGCCTGGGTGGCTCAGCCAGTTAACCAACAGACTATTGGTTTCAGCTCAGGTCATGATCTCAGGGTCCTGGGATTGAGCCCCGCACTACTGCTAGAGTAGAGTCTGCTTGAGATTCTTTGCCTCACCCTCTGCTCCTCCCCCTACTTGCTTTCTCTCTCTCTCACTCTCTCTTTTTCTCTCTTAAATAAATTAATAAAATCTCTAAAAAATCAACAACATTATATATCTATTAATATAATGCCTAGCACAGTGGTTCTCAAAGTAGTCCCTTGACCATCAACATCTGCAGCTCTGCGAATTTTTTAGAAAGGCACATTCTTCTCAACACAGACCCACTGAATCAGAAACCCTGGGTGTGAATCTCATTAATAATGTGTTTTCATAAGTTCTCCAGGTTACATCTATTGCTTGCTAACATTTAAAAACCACTGGAATAGAACAAAGCAAGTACTTAAAAGATACTAAGGAAAAAAAATGCCCCCTTTTAAAAAAAGAAATTGGTTCTAACCATGCCTATTTAGTGAACATTTCAAACCTTTGGATTAATAGAAAGTGATTGAAGAGTCAAGAGGAGATGAAATATTGACATTCGGTACTATGGAATGATATTTTAAATAATAGATTGATGAAACTTGTGAAAAAAGTAATAATGAAAAGTTTTGAGCACAGCATTATATACATAGAAGGCTGTGGACACTTACCCCTTGTGGACAAATTTAATGCCCTCAAGTATATCAGAGATGGTAACAAAAACTACAATTTAGCTTAATGCTTGAGAGTTCAACTTAGGAGTCAAATCTCAGCTCCACTATTTATCATCTCACCCATATTGGGTAAATTATTTGCCTTCTCTTTGTCTTAGTTTACTCATTTGCAAGATAGGAAAAAAAATCTTATGTAAGTTTGTGGTCAGAATTAAATGTAAGGTGTAAAAAAAAAGCATAACAGCTCTCAACAAATTTGTTCTAAAAAATTAGCTATTAATAGTAAGCTGTCTTTTGTGCTTTATAGTAAATCACTTCATCCTTTCAATAATCACACATAGCACTGTTATTACTGTTCTCTTCTGACTGGTAGGGAATCTGGGGATCAGGGATGTTGAAATAAAAGCTATACCCAACTCAGCTGTTATGTGTCAGAGTGAGGATTCAAACTGGAGAGTCACATTCCAGAGCTAAATGAAGATGGGCAGACATTTATTGATATTTCTGACTTCCCCGGGAGCAATATGGACAGTTAAGTGGGTTGCAAAGAACTCTCAGATAAGTCAACTATGAGGCATTGCACTAGATTTTCCCCAAGGAGAAGATGGCATTACTTTTTGTCTTCGGTCTATCCTATTATGATAGAGGAAGGCTTAGAGGCCATATCTCAAGAACTGACCTTGTGGAAATAAGCAATGTTAGAAGAGAAAAGAAAGAACACCCCAAAGTTGGGGCAAGTACTCCCTTCCTTAAGCTCATTCTTGAAGAGATGAATGAAGGGGGTTCCTTTGGATTGGGTTTAAGACAAGAACCTCAGTGAGGACAGACAGAGCTGTGGGAGGGATTTGACAAGCTGTTTGATGGCTCTGGCAAATCTCCTTCCCTGGCCTCAGTTTTCTTATCTATGAAATGTGATTGGTTAAACTAAATGAATAATAAGGTCTTCCATAGTTGTTGTATAAAATACTCTAAAATATTTTTCTAGGTATCAGGATAAAGGTGCAGTATAAAAGGGGAGATATTCTGGGAAAGCAGAGGAAGAGACTTGCCAATATTTGGGGTTTGCCATTTGATCAAATTATATCTCAATGCCCTTGACTCCTCAGAGTTGTGACCCTGGGACCAAAGCAATGTGCATTTGCTTCTAGCTTCATTTGTAGCTTTGTTTCTCTTTCTGAATAATGCTTCTGTTATTTTTCTGCAGCCATCTCTAGCATGACAGTTTTTATCACTTCATGATTATATAAATTACTTGATTTGGATTATATGGAATTGCTTTAAAAAGAGCATAGTGAGGGCATAAAGCAATTTTTTTAATCAGTTGAAATCTGTCAGTAAACATTTTTCACTCTGAATCCCAATCTCACCAATTTTCTTTTTTCTTTCTTTCTCTCTCTCTCTTTCTTTTTAAGATTCACTTATTTATTTTAGCAAGAGAGTTGGGGGAAAGGGCAGAGGGGGAGGGAGAGAATCCTCAAGCAGACCCCCTACCGAGTGTGGAGCCTGACATAGAGCTTGATCCCAGAACCCTGAGATCATGACCCAAGCTGAAACCAAAAGTTAGACATTCAGCCAACTGTGCCACCCACGTGCCCCCCATATCACCATTTTCTAACACAAGTTTCTCCAATCATGTACTTCAAGAAAAGTACAAGGTAACTACATGACTCCAAACAGTATCCTATGGTGAGGGTGGGGAGGAAATGAAGGAGGTGGGAGAAGGCATAAGAAAGATCCCATTTAGATACATTGAGATTTAAAAAATCCTACTTCTAAAAAGTACTACATTATCCAAATAAAAGGAAGAACTTCCTGTCAAAAAATTACAGGCAAGGGCTTTGAGGACCAGTTCCTATATGTAATGCTCACCTGAATTTGAGTTTTCTGAATTTGAGTTTGGCAATAAATGTGGATATGCTAATTTTTCCTAGCAACTCCTCATGTATTAAGTGTACCAGTAAATACATTTTCTATTATTCTTGATAGATTGTTAATTTTTATGGAAGTCAGTCATGATAACGATCTGGGTCATTGTAGAATACAAGGAAGGTTTACGTCACATTTAAAATGTGTATTTCCAGTGGAAATAATCAGAACCTTTTAAAACAAGGACATATTCTGCCAAGAATCAATAGTTCAGACAAAAGGTAAAGCTTTCTGAATTAGCAAGATATTAATGATTTTATGAAAATGTCATTTTATACCTTCAACAGCACATATCCAAATTAATGGACAATAATACATTTGACGAGTAGATATTCTAATGCACTTGCTATCTGAATGGGCCTTCTTGGAGCCCAAGTATAAATCTGACTGAATTGCCGTCAAAATCTAGACTCTTTGGAGAAAAAATGAACAAAGATATTTTTTGGTCTTCACATGAGATTATAACACCACAGACAGAATTCAAATCATAATCAACTAAAGAAGCGTAGTTTGTAGATTAAAAATTAGTGCCTGGGGCACCTGGGTGACTTAGTCAGTTGAATGACCAACTCTTGATTTTGGCTCAGGTCATGATCCTCAGGGTCAAGAGATTGAGCTCCTCCTGGGGCTGTGCACTCAGCAGGGGTTCTGTTTGAGATTCTCTTCTTCCCTTCTCCTTCTGCCCCTCTCCCTGCTGACACACTTTTTCTCTCTCTTTCTCTCAAATAAATAAATCTTAAAAAACAAAAACAAAAACAAAAAACAGTGCCTATTTCCAGCACCAAGTTTTGGTAAGGCTGTAAATCGGAGGATGGATAAGTAGGTTAAAAGTGGGCTAGGCTATGTCAGAAAAGGTCAGACCAGGACTCCAAATACTGTAAGACTAAGGGGAAAATGAGGGTGTAGACATCTGTCTTCATGTTCTAATGGCTGCATGGCTTACAGGCTGAAGGTGAGAGTGGGGGACAAAGGCTTAAAGGACTATATAATGACACAACATTTGCTTTACTTGATAGGAATCATTTATAACTAGCACATTAGTGCTTATCAGACCACATTTTATTCTCAAGTGTTATGTTGAACATTTACTCTGAGATTATGTTTGTATTTTTAATTGTCTTAGAGGACACTTTTTTGCTTTTTAGCTCATCCCATAAAGGTAAACTTAGGTTTCTGGTGACATAGCAAACCTCATTTAAGTGGCCTTCATTTTATATTTTCTTTTTTTTTTCCATCTGTTTCAGAAGTACAACATAAATACTTCTTAAAAAGCCACAAATGACATATATTTTCTTTAGTGTGAAAATTTATATTTTAAGATACTTCGTTGTAGCTAAATGTTTTATCCACCTCTATATCTAAAACACTATTTTCAGTTTTATAATAAAAAGTCTAATGTGAGACAGTTCAAGAATTTGTATCAAATGCTACCGATGAAGTAACTGCATCAGAAGGTGTTTATTAATGTTCTTTGACGTATCTGTGACTTTCACTATAGAAATGTAAGAATAGAAACCAAATGATGATAGAAAACATAAGCAGGAGAACCTGAATAGTGGATAGAGATGGTTTAGTATAACATGATATATAACAGTATAGGCTTCTGATCATGAAGTTCTAGATACTCTCTCTTGCTAGTTAGTTGATATTCAACAATATCCTTGACTCACACGAAGCTCAGTTTTTTTCAGATAAATTTTTAGGAGGCCGTGATGATCAAAGGAAATAATCTGTTTAAAATACTTAACACAGTGCCTTGTGCCAAATAAACATTCAATAACACACTTTAGCCATTAGCATTATGTTTAATAATAATAAACATAATTATTTATTTAATAATAATTAAACATCACAACTGTACTTGGCAAGTTGCTGCCACTGCCATCCCCTACCCCTCACCTCCACTTTTCTACAATACACATAGATACTTATACTACCAAGAATGGAAAGAATATAAGTAAGAGTATAATAAAAGTAAACAAAATCCTGGACCAGGACCCAGGAACCAAGGTTAAGTCTTTGGTTTTGGTTCTGTCACTGACTTGTTGAGTCAGATTGGATAAGAAATTTTCTCTCTCTAGTTCTTCCCTTGCAGTTAAGATGAAATTTGACAACTAGATATATTTCTTGATTAAATAGATCATAAAAAGTTAAAATGGCACACACTACTTTCAAATAGGCATGAGAGAGGCCAAGAAGCCCTGCAGTCATCCTTTTATTTGGTGCTTTATAAAAGGAAATATAAATATTTTTTCTTTTTAGTATTGCTATTTCATGTTTTAAAATTCTTCTTTTTTTCCTAATAGGTTTATTTTGAACATTGTCTCATATTCTTATTCCTCTTCCTTGGCATTGTACTCTGCATTATTTTTTAATGTTGGACTAACCATTTCTTCAAAAGTTTCTTTGCAACAGGAAGCTGCTTCTCTGTAAATTTCCAACACAATCCCTCCTATGGAGAGAAGCTATAGTTGCTTCTCAATGTGAATTGCTGGTTCAATTACCTGGATAACACTTGTTTAGTCATCCTTATTTGGTCATCCTAAACAAAGCTGTTGAGGCTCTGTGCCTTCACTCTGTCTAGTTTTTACTACTTTCTTGAATTTATCCCACCTTACCACATAAATTTTAATTCAACACATATTTATTGAAAAGCTAGTATATGTGCTAAGCACTGGGGACAGGCACGAAGATTCCTTTTTTCCTAGAGAGCTTATAGTTTTAAAGATAAACATAAATTAGCACAATAGGTTGAGTATGTGGATATTTATATTTATTTATTTATAAGCTATAATAGGAACTTCTAGGAGGGACATGACTTCAGGGTGGAGTAAAATTTTTCTAGATACAATGCTCAGACTGAGTTTAGAAGTGTGAACAGAAGCTATTCAGGGGAAGACTTATTGAAAGTATTTTCCAAGCAGTGTGATCATCAAGAATGATGTTGCCAAAGACCATAATGTGTGCAGAGCTACAAGCAATATATGGGGGAAATAAGTTGGGAAATAAGTTGGAACAAAGAGGATGTGATAACAGAGAGTCTTTGATTCTATTTAATAGCTTAATTGAAATATAATTTACATACCATAGAATTCACTTATTTTAGAGATATGGTTCAGTGGTTTTTGGTAAATGTACATAGTTAAGTAACCATTGCCAAAATTTAATTTTTGTTAATATTTCCATCACAGTAACAACAAAAAACCCTTGTATCCATTTGTAGTCACTGCCCATTTCCATCTCCAACCCTAGACAACCACTAGTCTGTTTCCTACCTTTACAGATTTGTCTTTTCTGGATATTTCATATAAATGAAATCTGTGAGCTTTGTTTCTAGGTTCTTTCACTTAATGTTATTTTTTGAATTCCATTCATGTTGTAGCATGAGTTACCAGTTTGTTCTTACCAAATAGTATTCCATTGTATGGATATATTACATTTTGTTTATGTATTCATTATTTGATAGATATTTTGAATTATTTCTACTTTTTGGGTATTGTGAATACTACTGCCATGAACAATTATGTATAATTCTTTTTGTGAGCATGTTTCACTTCTCTTGAGTAAATACTTAGGAGCAGAAATACTGGGTCATAAGCTAACTCTACATTTAACAGTTTAAGAAACTGACAAACTATTTTCCAAGGTGTCTATGCCATTTTATATTCTCACTTGCGATATATGAAGATTTCAGTTTCTCCACAACTTTGACAACATTTTTTATCAGTCTTTATGATTATAGCCGTCTTAGGGAGCATGAAGTTGTATCTCATTGTAGTTTTAAGTTATATTCTCTAATAATTTATTGATGTTGAGACTATTTTCATGTACTTACTAGTCATTTGTATATCTTCTGTGAAATATTTATTGAAATCTGTCCCTTTTTTAATTGGATCATTTGACCTCTTAGTTTTAAGATTTCTTTACATATTCTAGATACAAGTCTCTTATTGGTTATTTGATCTGCCTATATTTTCTCCCAGTTTGTAGCCTGTCTTTCCACTGTCATTTGGTAACTTTTTAAGTACGAAAGTTACTAATTTTGATGATGTTTGACTTACCAAATTTTTCTAATTTTTTTTGGTTCTTAATGTCAGATCTAAGAAATCTTTGCCTAACCCAAAGACACAAAGATTAACTCCTGTCAAAGAGTCTTAGGGTTTTAGGACTTATATTTGGCTCTAGGATTTACCTAATGTTTTTTGTATAGTTCGAATAAGGGTCTAAATTTATCGTTTGAATGTGGATATCCAATTTGTACCAGAAAAATTTGTGGCCAAAACTATTATTCCTCTATTAAATTGCCTTAGGACCTTTCTCAAAAATCAACTGGCCATAATGTAAAGGTTTATTTCAGAACATTTAATTCTTTGCCATTGATCTATGTCTGTCCTTATGCAAGTACTACACTGTCTTGATTACCATAGCTTTGTAGTAAGTTTTAAAACTGGAAAATGTTAAGTCCTCCAACTATGTTCTTTTTAAAGATTGTTTTGGCTATTTTTTATGCTGTTTTAAGAAACATTGGTTTATCCCTTAGGCAATGCTTATCACCTCTACCAGACTGTAAGCTTTTTTAGTGAGGGAAGTTTGTCTTACTCATTTCTGTATCCATAGCAGCTGGCACATTGTAAGATTCAAAATATGTTTGTTGAAGCTATAATAGTCACATTATGCAAGATGACATTATGACTACCCAATGCAATTATTTAATATATGCTGATGAGATTTGATATGCTGCATTAGAAAGAGCACTGGATTGGGAGATGGGCAACCCTGACTCTAGTCCCTGATTTATGACAGACTAGTATTTGGCCTTGACAAAGTGAAGAGCTACTCGGAGTCAGTTTCTGCATCTGTAGTGGTGAAGTTAATGCTAATTGGTTTTTTTTTTTAAGATTTTATTTATTTATTTGACAGAGAGAAAGAGATCACAAGTAGGCAGAGAGGCAGGCAGAGAGAGGGGGAAGCAGGCTCCCTGCTGATCAGAGAGCCCCATGCAGGGCTCAATCCCAGGACCCTGAGATCATGACCTGAGCCGAAGGTAGGGGCTTTAACCCACTGAGCCACCCAGGTGCCCCAGTGCTAATTGTTTTCTAGGATATCTTCTTATGCCAAGATTCTTTGTTCGTATAAGATATCTTTACCAGTACAATAGTCTCCCCTTACCTGAGGTTTTGCTTTCCACAATTTCAGTTACCTGCAGTCAACCATAGTCTGGAAGCAAATGACTCATTCTGACGTATTGTCAGAAAACCAGTAACAGCCTAATGCTACATTACAATGCCTATGTCGTTCAGGTCACTTCATCTTATGATGTGGGCATTTTATCTCCTCACATCATCACAAGAAGTGTGAGCCCAGTACAATAAGATATTTTGAGAGAGAGAAAGAGAGACCATTTTCACATAACTTCTGTTACAATATATTGTAATTCTGCTGTTTTGTTGTTGTTAGTCTTCTACTCTAATTTGTAAGTTAAACCTTATCATAGGTATGTATGTATCAGACCATCAAAACATCCTATATATAGGGTTTGGTGGCATCTGCAGCTCCAAGCATCTAACTAGGGGTCTTGGAACATACCCCCAGGATAAAGGGAGACTATTGTAGTAGGAAAAAGAAGATTTTTCTAATTAATTGCTATGAGATAAGTAGTATAATAAAAGGATAAAAGAAATGAAAAGGATGGGCATGTTCTCAAGGAATTTGTAATCCAGACAAGGCTGTGTGTTGTTCATTTTTAAAATGATGCTTTATCTTTGACTTTCATAAACATCATTGCTCTAGAATATTATACATTTTTTAATGTCTTACCTTTGATATGGATGGCTTGCTTTTACAGTAGCATTCAGGTATTGAGTAGAATTCTGAAGAATTCTGGTTATATTTGGCAAGTCATCAGTACCTTTGTTTTAACACAGTTTGAGTTTTCTTATTACTCAAGTTTCATGCATCAAGCATAGGATTGATGCATCCTATGGGATGCAGATACATTAGCATTCTTTCTTCCTATGCCTTAACTTATGTGGCAAAACAATTATCTCACCTTTGTATTAGAGACTTTGGAAATGAGCATGGAGTTATTTAAATCCAGTGCATTTCCTCTGCCCTTTGGTCAGAGTGTTGCATGGAATCTAAAAATGTTAGAGGAAGAGAGAAATGAGATGAATAATCCAAATATAGTAGCTTATTTCAGAGATCATTTACTATTACAGCAACCAAAGCAACCATTTCTCAAAAATTGCAAGTAGGCAGCTCTACTTTCATGCTCTGCATTATGATTTTTCAATGACTACAAAAGCAATATTTTAGCCCAAGTTCATGTGGTTTGTTACAGTGTATTTCTATGAGTTTGTGCCTGCCATAAGATATGTTATTTTTTAATTAAAAAAAAAAAACTCCATGTGAGCTGTTTAATTTTTCTTCTTTTAAAAAAGTTACCCTTCTGCAGACATTCAGCCACAAGACAAGAACACTTGAATGGACTGGAAAAACACAGGTTATAGGGTGAATCAATTTATGCATTACTCACAAAAGGTACAGTGCAATAAATATAAGAAACACTTTATATTTCAAGTGATTTAGATTCAACCTTAATGACAGTAATGAATGTCTCTTCTTTCCATAAGGGAGAGAGTATAGAGTAATACCCAAATTACCTGTTCAATGAAGAAGAATTTGGTCTGTTTAACTAATTGATAGGTATCGCCGTAAGTGCTTTACGCCAATACCAGTTCTTTTATTAAATTTACTTCCTTAGGTCACTAGGGGACAAGCAAAAATTCAGTCCGTTTTATTTGTGAGTGTTATGGGGAAGGGGAGGCGGAATAGGGGAAGAGTGTGAGAGTCTGTAGCATCCAGACCAGGGAAGCCTTGGCAAGCCAAAAGCAAGGGGTTTGACTCTATCCAAAGAACAAAGGGAAGCCATTGAATGATTTTATCCAGAGGAATGATGTATTCCAGGTGAAGATCACCTGGGCAACCTCAAGAGCAATGTGTTTGATGGAGCATGACACAATTTCCAAGATAGTCTTATTCTAACTCCCCATGTAATCTTCAAAGTATGAAAATGGGATGGATATGAAACGATAAATGGCTTAGAACTAAGGCAAGTCCTAAATTCCTACCCATCAAGGCATATTGCTTTTCCTCTAATGGACAGGGGTGGTTTTCATGTGGCCAAACCCGGGGGCAGAACTTCTCACAGAACTACAGAAGGCACAGAAAGCATAGAGGGGTCATGACACTCATGCATGTATCCCACGAGTAGGATTGTGGCTGCTTTCCCCTTACTAGATGTGATATAGCAATAAATGTCTAAAAAGCCTAAAAATCACTGGGAAAAGAGTAACATGGTACGCTTGAAGGAAAACACTTCATTAGAGAATTTTTGGAGAACTTTGAGTCCTAATAGATGATTCCTCCTATGGAGCCTGTCATTTAGATGTCTGGTGATGTCAGCCTGATGGGCTTAGTACTCAAATTACAAAATCCCATCATGGCCAGGATCACATGCGCATTCCTGCATGTTGGAGACTTGGGGTTGGAGGGAAGGTAAGAAAGCAGAGAAGCAGCCCCATGTGGGTTTAGATGTGTACCCTGAAGCAAGGCTCACCTTATTCGGCTTCCTTTTCACTTCTAGAGTCTACTGTGCTTTCAGAAGCGTTGGGAAAACTGAGACCATTCTAGTAGTTCATCCCAGGGAGAGGTATTGAAGAAGTGGAGGATGCATTGTCAAGGACACAAGGAAGAAATGAGGGAGTGGGGTAGAGCAAAGATGCACAAAACATTTTTAAGGATATAAAATTAGAAGGACTGGACAGATAATAAGGACTCTCTTATTTCCCTTCCTCAATCTTTTTTTTTCTTTTCTGTCTTCCTTTCCTTCCTCTCTGTCTCCTTTTTCTGTTTCTCTTAAAAAGTATTCATTATAAGAGCAATAGAATACTTACTCAATTGCTGCTGATGACACAAATGATCTTGGAAAAAAAAGCATATAGTCTTGAAGATTACCCCCAGAATGATCCTCATTTTTCATCCCATCCATTGCTGCTGATTAAAGTCTGACTGATGACTCGTCTCCTGGCTTCTCTGATGGGATTGATAGCTCTGAAGTGATCTTCGTATCTGCTTCTGGATTAGTTCATGCTTATTTGTTACGTGTGTACTTTTTTTTACTTTGAAAGGAAAGGATAATATCAAGATTTAATGGTGTTGAATCACATTATCATCCTTGACTTAAGAGGCCTGGGGTAATAAGGTGAAGGACCACAAGATGGGAAAGAATATTAATCATCTAATTTTTGAAAAAAATAATCCTGTGCTTTGCATATTTATTCAAAGTAGCATGCCCTTAGATGTATCATATGGTCAATTAGAATTAGAGCTGATTTGAGAGGCTAGTAGAATATTAGTTCCTTGAGGTCAATACTGTATCTTTTATCCCAAATATTTCATAGAAGGTGCTATACTTAGTAGGCTTTCATTAAAAAGTCAGTGAGTGAGTGACTGTCTTCATAGTGAGAAACAATTTAGCACAGAGGGAGTTAAGATCACTGTGTTTGAGTTTTAGAAATAAAAATTAATCATTGTCCTCTCCTTATTCTGAGGTCTGAAACAGCTGAGAATTCAGACACAAGAGTCAGGTAGAAATTTAAATATCAGCTTTCTCACTAATATAACTGATTTGGAGACTCTGTCTTGACCTGCCACCAAAATCTGATTTCCTAACGCAAACCCCTATATCCTTAAATTAAAAAGACTTAATTAGCCTGTCAGAGATGTGATCACATTTTTCTCTTGAACCTTCTAACCCAACTCCTGCTTCTACTCCAGGTCTGGACATAGACTCTACTTCTGTAGAAGAGAAAATCTCAGATGAACTTTTGAGGAAAAGGGGAGGTCCATGTGAGTGAAACCTGAGTTCACTGAACTACAGTGGCCATGTTCCTATTCCCCAATCTCTTCATTTCTGTTTTCATAGAGAAGAGTTGTGGTGAAGGAGACCTGTGATTCGTTCCTTCCCATTTATAAAATACTTTCTTCTTTATGCAAACATATGAAATAGAAATTAAGTAACCCTCATTTTCCTGCTCAAACATGTAATGAAAAGGAAATCTGAAATTTTTTAATGGACTTGGAAGATACCAGAGAAAGGTCAAAGTTATGTTTTAAGCCTATGAAACGTAACCTTTAGGCTCTGAATGAATTAGAAGTGGGAGCCACTTGTAACAAGATCTGATTGTTTCTGACCTATTTTAAGAAAGTTATTTATTCAATACATAGAAATTTACTGAGTTTATGTACTAGTTTCCATTCTAGGCCAGAGAGATAGACCTTTGAACAGAGGGATAACTGCTTTGATCTCTTATAGACTGTATTTTAATGTGGAAAACAGAAAATAAAGAGAAAAAAAGTACATAAGTGAAGCAGTGATTAGTACAGTAAGTGCTATGTAGAAACAAGGGTATTGGTGACATGGGAGCAGGAACCAGAGTGAAATGAAGGTGTCAATAAGGCAAATTTCTAGGACAGGTATTCCAAATAGGGCTAACAGAAAGTTCAAAGTAACTTGTGAGTGGAAAGTGGTTTATTTGGAACAAATAAGAATAGGTAATTATTATTATTATGTTTCATATATTAGTCAACATACAGTACCCCTTTAGTTTTTGATGTAGTGTTCCATGATTCATTGTGTGAAATAGAAGGAAGAGAGAGTAAGGTCTGATATTCTGGATTTTCAAATAAAACAAAAAATTCTTTTTCCTAAAGGTAGTAGAAAATCACTAAATGGTTGGAACATAAGAGGAACATGATCAAATGTAGTTTTAAAAATATCTCACCAGATGCTTGCAGTAAAATTGCCATAACAGTGTCAGAATGGAAGCAGCAAGACTCCATCAAGAGAATTCTCTAGGGGAAAATGTGGTGTATGCAATCAAGAAGCATTTGTGGACAATGTCGTTCTGAGATGTGCCATTCAAAGGACTTGGTGTTTTCAGGCAATGATACAGAGAAATAGCCTAAAAGCAGCAATAAAGAGCAAGTAGTACACACATTCTACCTCCAGGTATTTAAAATAGAGAAGAGAGAAGAGAGAGAAGAGAAGAGAAGAGAGAAGAGAGGGAAAGAAAGAGAGAGAGAAAGAAAGAAAGAAAAAACAGCCTCAAAGATTATAAGACTATAAGACAATGAATCATCAAATAGTTGCTGTGCTCCCACCATACATGTGATGGCGTTGTGTTTAGCTCACAAGTTGCTGCTGTAAGTTGGACTCATTTTCCAAATACAATCATAAAGTATTGGCTTTCAGAGTGACAATCAGGCATGTTGCTGGTGAGGAAAAATCAGTGCAGATATTAGATCTACCCCTGGCTACCTATATGAGTTTTGGACAAATCTCTTAATTATCTTCTCCTTCCTGTGAAAGATGAATGGACAAATGATTGAAGCACAGAGATTTTCAGGGTTTGATTTAGATGAAGTAGTTTTGCAGAACTCGTATTACATACTCCAGAGGTGCTTGGATGAATACATGATAATCACTGTTATCAAAAAATTACACTTACGGTTGTGTATGTACATCACAGGAACATAATATCACTACTAATTACTGTTTATTCAGGCACATAGCAGATTCTAGAAAGTGATGAAATACTTTCTATATGTTAGTAACTGGTATATGTATGAAAAATTTCACAAAGAACTCCAGGAACGCTGCTACTTATCTTTCTCTATTCTAGAATTAAAAGAACACCTTTGAAGTTATTTTCATGTTGATAAAAAATGCATTTCATCATTACAGGCACATGCCATGAGGCATCTCAATAAGCATCATTCTGATATGCTCTGATCCACTGCTGTCCTAATTATAGATCTGGCTGTCAGCATGTTCAATAATTTTATAGTTAGACTAAACAGCAGGGTATTGTACAGTCTGAGCTATGCATAAAAACCCCGGACAGTGCACTTGGCTACAAACTTGGGGAATAATTCAGCATTGTCAAAGTGAGTGGATTACAGGCAACTGCATTGTTCTCTTCTGTCTTTCAACCATTAGCCCCCAATGAATCCCAGAGCTCATTGGCTCAAGAGAATGCCCAAGATTACGCTCTCTGGATTCAAAGAGGCCACACTATCAATTAGCCCAGATGAGATGCAGATCATTCACTCTATACATATTGTCGAATGTTGACTACAATGAGTAGTGCCATTTTCAGCCCTTTCAATGTGTGGTAGTGATTGAGTATTCCTGGCACAAAACACTGACCAGGCATTGTGGGGAATTAATAGAGAATAAATAATAGTAACTGGGGGTGGAAGGCTTACTCTCTCATGGGCTGCTTTATTCTTGAAAACCTCATGCCACTAGAATAACAGATCAATCTTTGAGTGAGCTCTGAAATATACATATAATTCATATAATTTATTGTGTACACATGACAAATGTGTCCATAAGTAGATATATGTGTGTATCTGTGTTAAATGTGTGTGATAATATATATTTACACACATATGTGTATACACATCCATACATATCATATAAATATGTGCTTTTAAATAAAAGATCTTCATCAAAGTTGGGTTAAACCAAAGTTGGGTTAAACAAAAATGGCAATATCAACACATTCCGATACTGCAAATATTTTTAAGATTTAACTGAACAGTAAGTACATTTTCTTTGTAGAAAAAGAGGAAATAATTGAAAGAATTGAACATGGCAATAATATTTAAAATCCCACCATGTAGAGGCTTTTATTATAATTATACTTGCATAGTTTATCCTTGTCTTTATTCTATGCATTTAATGCAGTTGTGATAATACTTTATAGGCAACATTGGTATCCCACTTGTTTATTACTCCTTGGATCAAACTCTGGCTATTTTAACTCTGAGAACTTGTGTGCATTGCTAAGTTCATCTGTAGAAGAAGGCTAATGAATGAATCTAACTCACAGGACATTTACGGGATTTAAAAGAGGTAATATATGGAAAGTGCATAGGACATGCCTGGAAATAGTTTAGTGTTCAAAAAGAGAGTTAATTACTAGTAATAAAAACTAGCCATTTTAATGGCTACATGAGATCTCATTCTATGAATGGTCCTGTTTATTACATCCTTATTGTAGAGTATTTAGACTTTTTCCTAAGTTTTGCTCAAAGAGTAGCCAACTTACACTTTGTCATTTATTAGGAATGGTGTAAGACCTGTTCTGTTTTGTCTGTAAGAGGTTTAGCTTGAGGGTTGTCTCTAAGGCATTCCACTTTTCATTCAAAAAGAGCGGGGAGAATAAGAGTTTTAGTGTTAGAAATTCTTGGATTCAAATTCTATCTGCCCTTCTCTTGCTTGGTGTCATTAGGAAAATCATTTAACCCTGGCTCAGTTTGGTGATGGTAGTTAGCCAATGACATGAGTGATTCTCCTTATTAATGTCAGAGGGGCATTCGTAGGTGGCCCTGTCTTCCATATAGAGGTAATAGAACATCCATAGGACTAACCCACACCTACTGCCCATATACTAATACTATTAGTTCTCTTGACCTGGAAGATTAACCAGCGTGTCATCTCAGTTTTCGCCAACACTGAAGGATACTCACCAACAGCTGGTCACCCATGATTTCTTCTTTCTTGTGCTACAACAGTAGTGATTAACATGTTTACTACTAAATGGCAGGTATGCAGGGCAGAATGACTGTGGTAGAGAAGTTTACTTGGTTAAGCTTTTTTGGAGCTGTCAGAGATGTGATATTCCTCATTTATTGTTTGACAAGTGCTAAGGATGTAGAATTTTTGAGGCAAAAAATATGTTTGTGTGTCTGTTTAAGAAAGCAGGGCATGTTCATTATTAAAAAATTAGAAAGAGGTAAGCAATACAATAGAAATATCCCCAGACATTGTCCCCAGACATGAACATTACAAGATGTATACACCTTGATGTATAATTTTTCCAGATGCAATTCCTCTCTCCCTCTCTCTTTCTCCCCTCCTATTTCCCCACTTTTCCCTATCTTTCCCTCATTCCCACTCTCCCTCTTTCATATCATGCATACTCTTTGTGTTTATATGTCTCCCTATGTAACTCATATTATGCATATTCTTCTTACACTGGATTCTGACATAACAATAAATTGCAGATATCTTCCCAAACCAGTTAGCCTACATTTGAAGTATCATTTTTTAAAAAGATTTTATTTATTTATTTGACAGAGAGAGCACAAGTAGGCAGAGTGGTGGAAAGAGGGAGAAACATGCTCTCTGCTGAGCAGAGAGGCTGATGCGGGGCTTGATCCCAGGATCCTGGGATCATGACTTGAACCAAAGGCAAACACTTAACCAGTTGAGCCACCCAATGCCCCACAGTATCATTTTTTAATAACTAAATACTATTACCTTAAAGGTAGCAGAAAATCTATTGTTGGACATTAGGCTGTCCATGAAAACTTTTTTGTTGGGAATAGAATAATCCATTGTTATTATTAAATTTTGTGTGCAATCATCATATTAATTGTAAATATTTGTATCTACTAACATAGTATTTATATTTCTAGGAATCACTTACAGATGTATAATTTATTGCATAATTCATATTTCTAAAAATTAGAAATATAATTTCTTTCGATATCCTCGGTGACTTTGACAGAACATGTATTGTTGTTTTAACATAATTTACAGTCAGTTCAGATAGTGGATGGATAAGGCATTGTAGTTTATAAGAAATAGCTAAAAAAATCTATGACTCAAACTTTGTAAGTTATGTGTCATGTGTACCCTTAAGGATATTAGATTACGAAAAAGAACATTGAATCTACTGACTCCAAGCCAGGCTTCTTTGTAAAAATGCACCAATATTTTTAAATCATTTTAGATTTCACAATCTGCACTGATGTTTGAATAGAAGATTGCTTGAGCAATGATCCCCTGAAAACTGGCCTTTGCATTACCTAGGATTAATGGTCAGCTCCTCACTTAATGTCCTGAGTTTTCTGGACCAAGGCAAAAGTCATCTGTACTCCTACTCACCAGTCATTAACTGGAGTAATGATGGATTTTGTAGAAGCATCATTGTCGCCATGACAATAATTGGCACTTTTAAGAGCTATCTTGCTTGCTTTATTTTTCTTGATTGTTTATTTTTGGCTACTGATCAAGTGGCCATTTGGAGTAATTACTTGTTTTTAGCTCCATAATTATGAAATGTCATTTATTAGAATATAAACCTACAAACCCATATATTTAAATTCTTGTGTATAGCAGGTGAACAAGAAACATGTAACATCTATACTGACTGGATTTAGGCTGTAGTTTTATTCCTTATCTCTGTGGATTCCAAGGCTATATATTTTTTTGTAGTTAATAAGCATTTATTTAACCAATATATTTTCATACATTTGTTAGGAATTTATGGGTTGAATTTATAAATTGTCCTCTATATTCTTTGCCCATTTATCTTTGGAATAAATCTTAAAGATTTGGAAAATGATATTTTTAAAGTAAAGGTATCAGTGCTTTGTCATATTTTCTCAGGTGTTTACTTTTTAATTTTCATTTTTTTATTATTTTCAGTTAGTTGACATACAGTACATCATTAGTTTTTGATATAGTGTTCAATGATTTGTTAATTGCATATAACACCCAGTGCTCATCACAACACATGCCCTCTTTAATACCCATTACCTTGTTACCGCCTCCCTTCTGAGATCCTCCATTCATTTCCTGGGGTACCAAGGCTATTTTCTGAGATGGCATTAAATCCTAACAGAAATGTGGGATTTCACATTCAGCATATGGATTCTTGAGCAAGAGGGGCTTGTAAAACTACTTTCAAAGAAGTATATGTGTGTGAGATTGTTTTTGGTAGGTGGCCAGATTGTAACAATTAGCTTGGGAATAACATGAATCTTTAAAAGAGTTTCCTATATTTTCATTCTTTAAAAACCAAAAGAGATAAAAAGAAGTTAGTTTCTTATCTAGAAATGTAATGTGTTAACGAAACCCTCAAACAAATGCTCAGTAGTGTTGAGATGGTCTCCATTTGGCAGACAGTCTCGTTCAGGACTGAACAGTAGTTACAGTTGTTTTTCTTATTTCTCATTTTCCTCTGACCTATTTAAATTATTACCTTTTTTTTAGACTTTGGGGAAATGAATAAATTGCCCGTGCCCTCTTCAAAGTTAGAGTTTAATTTTTTTTAAAGATTTTATTTATTTATTTGACAGAGAGAAGAGAGATCACAAGTAGGCAGAGAGGCAGGCAGGGTCCGGGGGAAGCAGGCTCCCTGCTGAGCAGAGAGCCTGATGCGGGGCTCCATGCCAGGACCCTGAGATCATGACCTGAGCTGAAGGCAGAGGCTTTAACCCACTGAGCCATCCAGGCGCCCCTAATTTTTTTTTCTTTTCTTCCTCAAATTATCAGCTTGGGAGCATGGTTCTTGAGCCAAGTTTTCTTTTCTTTCCTTCTTTCCTTCCTTCCTTCCCTTTCCCTTTCCCTCCCTTCCTCCCTCTTTCTTTCTTTCTTTCTTTCTTTCTTTCTTTCTTTCTTTCTTTCTTTCTCTTTCTTTCTTTTTCTTTTTTTCTTTCTTTCTTTCTTTCTCTCACTCTCTTTCTTTCTCTCTTTCTCTTTCTCTCTTTCCTTCCTTCCCTCCCTCCTTCCTTCTATTCTTTCTTTCTCCCTTTCCCTTTCCCTGTATAGTTAACACACAGTGTTATATTACTTTCAGGTATACAATATTGTGATTTAACAATTCCATACATTACTCAATTGAGCCAAATTTTTATCTGAAGATAATCTTAATGCCTCAACCTTTTATAAACTCTTCACCCTCCTGAAGAGGACACCTGGTGATTATTTATGAAGAAATTGGTTTTGGTAATAGGTGTTTTCAGTGCCTATGGAGCAGACCAATGATAATTACCATTCTTTACTGATGGCATAGCATATGTCAAAGCATCATATTAGGCACTTTACATATGCTCTTCTTTAATTTTTACCAAAAAACCCCACAAGAAATAGGCATTATTTCTCTATTTTTAGATGAAGAAAAATCAAAATTATTTAACAATTTGCTTTAGACTCAGACCTGAGTCAACTCATTGCTTTGATATTTACTTGCTGGGTGAGCTTAGCCAAATTACTTCTCTGGTCCTCTTTTATTTTTATTGACAAAAAAATAGAATACATATATCACACAAGGTTTCTCTAGAGATGAAAATAAATAATATTTCTAAGGCACACAAAATAATTAATAAGTAGTTGTTATTCCTATCCCAGATCATGCAACTAGTTAGTTTATGGGAGTGGACTGCAAATGAAAGCTCATTTTTTTCAGAGAACTCATTAAATCATCATGGAAGCTGTGTAAAGGAAAAATTAAAGATGGTGTGCTATGAGTATCTAGGAACATAATAAGATGCATAAAGGCATAGCAATTTAAATTCATAGAGATGTTCAATAATTGATGAAGTAAATGTAATTATAATCAGATTATGGGAGTGAAGAATGTAAATTCAGTATATAAATATTTCTTTCTGTGGTCTTCTTATGTGATCAACTTTTTCTTTTTGGATAATGAGATGATGTTTCTCAATTTCTTTGTTTTGCTAGGTGTGCCTAACACAGTACTAGGACATTAAATGGTCATTAAATAATTATGATCAAGGGCTTTAAAAGGTTTCTTTAAAAAAAAAACAAACAAAATAGAAGGGTCTCTCTAGACTACAGAACTCCTGTGTGCAGAGAAGAGTTAACAGAATTGAGAACTACTATCCTCAGAAAGTCTTACTTGTGAAGTTAACCCTTCCCTGTCAAGTAAACTTAGATTTCAGGAGAATTGTGAAGTGTGTCACCGTGCCTAAACTGTACAAATAATGTGGTTTATGCCGAACACCTGCTTTCTTTCTGAGAGTCTGGAATTTTAGTAGAGGGTGCCTAAGTGATCAGCCCCCAGTAAAAACCCTGGGCCCTGAGGCTGTAATGAGCTTCCCTGTAATGAGACAGCAATTCACAAGCATTGTCAAAATTTATTGCTCGAGGATTGAAGCACATATACTGTGTGAATCCTCTAGAAGAGGACGCTTGGAAATTGTCCCCCATTTCCCTTGGACTTGGTCTCGTGCATCTTTTCCCTTTGCTGATTTTGCTCTGTACCGTTTCCCTGTGATAAATTATAGCCATGAGTATGACTATATGCTGATTAGCATAAGTCCCCTAAGTCCTCCCAGGAAATCATCAGACCTAGGGATCCCCAACACACCTTGGTTCAGGGATCACCACACTCTCCAAGCATGCCACTCCCCCACCCAGAAGCTCTAGACAGTATATTTGTCATGCAATGGCAAACCTCCAGGGCATTAACGAGGAGGGTAGGATAGAGGGGCGTGGGCTGAAGTGGAGTGGGGTGTGTGATAGAAAAGCAAGATAGGATAGAGATACAAGAAAGGAAAAGGTTATTAGTGCCTTTGAATCATTAAATAATTGTCTCTTCTCCCTCTAACCTGTTTCAGAGCCAATTGAGAAATAAGGCAAAAGCAGAATGTAGAAGCCAGATTACTTTCTTTATTACTTATAAAGTCTGTGTTTTATGTTATGAAGGCATAATTATTGAAGTCCCAATGGGTTTGCTATTAGAATTAGACAAATTTACCTATTGCATAAGATTACTTATGGCTTGTTCCATCACCTCCTTCAGTTATTCTTATTGAGCTCCTTGCTAACACAAGGGAATACCAGTAATAGAGAAGCATTATCACTTAAGTTAGAGACTATAGCAAATGGAAGGACCAATAATTACTTCAATGCTATCCAATTACTAAGCGAGATAAAAGAGAGGTGGAGTTCAGTAGTGTGAAAAGTCAATCCTAGGAATTCACAACTGGTATGTGAGGGAACAGGCACAGTCTCAAAATAAGTTGTTTCACAAGCTCCCAGACACTTTCAATCAGAAGTCAGAAACAGTCAGTTTAGAGACAAATCTGTTAGCAAACCAGAATGTTAAAGAAAGAGGCAAAGATTTTGGTATAGGTGGACCATATGGACGTCTGAAATATCCTGAGTATTTTGAAGTATTTCTACTATAGCACTACTGGTATTCTATCAACCTTATTAGTGAGGGTAAATGTTGAGCTGTTGCACTAGAAATCCCAAATAACAGTAACTTAAAATAGAAGTCCGTGTTTGATCTCATGTAGTGGTTTAGCCAGGCAGGGTTGCGTTGGTGATGTTAGAAATCCAGGTTCTGCCTATCTCGTTCTATCTTTTCCTAGAATACTGCCATCCACATATGATTGGAGATGGCTTATCACTTCACACACGTTCTTGCCAGCAGGAAAGGAGTATAAATCCCTTCAATTTAAGAATATTGCCTAAAAGCTACACATTCATTTTTCTCACATCATACTTAGATCTTAGAGTCATGACCATATGCATCAACTTCGTGATCTTAGCTAAAAAGACAGGCTGAGGTGTTTTATGTTTGTTTGTTTTTGTTTTCTTCCAAGAAGCCATGTATTCCACTTAAAAAAAAAAATGAAGGTCTCATTACTATAGAAAGAAAGAATTATTATTGGAGACCACCCAGCATTTAGTTACACACCCTAGCCCTTTGGCTATCTATCTGGATTCACCAATTGATCTTTTTACCATTCAAATGCACTTACCCACTCCTCTAATAAGAAATCTCCAACTCTCCTCTGGGATATTTGATTTTATACCGCTCTCTTCATATTCCTGGATGTAATTTAGATTTTGGCCGTGAGGTTTGTTAAGCAGGAGAGAGACCTCAGTCCCATCGTGTGATCAGTGGCTCTGTAGGCATAGAGGATTCAGGTTGTGGATGCAGGCTGAAAGGGGTCCATATTAGCAGCTGCAGTTTGCTGAATTTCGGCAGCTTCCCCAGCTGTGGCTGTTGGGGGATTGTGGGATCTTCTCAACATCAGTGGCATCCAAGGATAGCAGTGATGGTGCAGTTTGGGAGTGAGCAGCTGTCCTAGGAACTTCCCAATTTCAAAAGCAGCATCTCGATGATTAGGGATTCAGAAACTTCCTTGGAGTCTAGATGCTGTGTTCCAGCTTTAGGAATAATGTATTAAAGCATGAGTGTGTCTCTTTTTTGCACCTTTCCAATGATCCCGTAAGCCATTTATCACTCTGTAATAACTTATTTCTGCTTAAACTGGCTAGTATGAATTCTGTTCTTGGCAACTGAACCCTTCTGACAACTTGGTAGAACTATCTTATCAATAAGTCATTTCACTTATCTGTTCATTAATATGAGCAGAAGATCAAATGCCCCCAAGCAACGTATAGTCTCATATTAGATAGCTAATATTTATTGACAGTTTTCCATGTGTCAGTCATCTAAGATTTTTTCCAAAACTATGATATTTAATGTCAGTAATCACTTATGTATTAGGAATTACTCTCCTTGTTCTGTAATGAGAAAACTGAGTTTTAAAGGAGTTAAACAGATCTTTGGATAAAAAAAACAAACTTGCATACAATTCAGACAGCATTTGAAATCAGATGATCTGATGTAACAGTTAAAGCACTAGGAAGGTATTTATTAAAATGATCATTAAGTATGAACTAAATTAATTGACATTCTGATAAAGATGAAGTAGATGCACAAGTTATTAGGCTAAGGTAGAAACATTGAGCAGGTTGCTGGGAACCATTGAACATTCTAGGCTCGGGGGAAGAGAGGTAATAGCTGAACTACATTTGCTTTAAAAAAATCATTCTGACTGCTGAGTGGAAAGTGGTTTGAAGTATGAGAGTTCAGAGACCACCTAGATGTTCAGAGACCAGCTAGGTGGCTATTACATAAATAAAACGGGAATGGCCATAGCATCGGCTATGGCAGTGGTCGTAGGAATGGAAAGAAATGTAAAAATGTAGCTCACATTTGAGAGGAAGATTCAAGAAACAGTGATGATTAATTTAATATTGGAAGTGAGTGGAGGGAATTAGTGGAGAGTAATGTCCAGTTTTCTGATGGAGTTAGTAGTTTGATATTTATGGCATTTATGCCCTATTCATGGACTACAGTTCAGAGACATATCCTCTGGATCCAGGAATGACTCTTTGATAAAGGAGAATTGTACTAAAAATTTTGTCACCGATATCCCTGCCGTAGAAACTGAATGCTGCATTTTTTTTTTTTTTTCTGATCAAACAGTGTTGGTGAGTTCCATAATATTGATTAAAAAAAAAACTGATCTCTCTTTCCCTGGGGACTCACTAATCTTGTTTGGCCTTTTCCATACATCACCAGTGATAAGCATTTAGGAATGATTCCCTCACCCCCACTCTGCTTTTTTTTTTTTTTTTTTTTTTACTTTTAATAACACCTTGTGAAGTAACTCTTTCCTGGAGGGAATGGAATTTCGGAATTAGCAATAATAGCTTTGAACTGCATTCTTTTTGTCTTAACAATAGATTCTGAACCACAGATAAAATCAACAGGCTATTAAGAAAGCACAAAGGAAAGAAAATTGAACTCTTTTCAGAATATATAACTATTCTTATCATTCGTTAAGCTAAATATTTTAGATCACTAATAAGCCAATTAAAATAAAACTGATTTTTTTATAATTAAAGTTGAGGTAGCATACTATATGAAATGTGGCCTGAATTTTTTAAAAATTAAAGTTCTGAAAACTCATATAGCAATGCTTAACCACATTTTCTCTCTAATAAGCCCCATGGCTTACAAGTGTTTGTCTTTTAGAAGAACTGCTTTTATTAGGTAGAAACAGCTTATTTTCACTGTTCTTTTATCAAAAAACACATTAGTGTCCAACAGAATATTAATGAACGTAATGATATTTTATTAGCGCACTAGTAATATAATTTAAGCCAAATGAAATAACTTTGAAATTTTACTTAAAGAATGTGGACTTATTTTATTATGGATATCTTGTTCTTTAAAATACTGCAAACAGGGGTACTTAGGTGGCTCACTTGGTTAAGTGTCTGACTCTTGTTGATCTCAACTCAAGTCTTGATCTCAGGGTCCTGAGTTCAAGCCTCACATTGGGCGCAGAGAGTACTTAAAAAAAAAATGTACTGAAAATCAGGCATAAGGCCTTAGTGTGTGTGTATTGTTCATTTTATATATTGAACAGTAAGCTAAAAATACTGTTTTATATCTTTAATGGGGAATTGGGGATTTGGTATACAAAGATTCAGAAACTGTAGATTTGGAGGAGAGTGGGTCTTTTAGTTTAAAAAGCAGAGAAACTTTTTAACTTTCGAAAGTAGAGGAAAAAATGAGTGGTGTGTTTACATTTTGTTTGGTGTGTCTTAAAATCTCTTTTCTGAATGAAAGGACCTTCTTCTGAGGTTAGTTGACAATAATGAAGCAGGAACTAGCTTTGTACTGATGTTGCCAGTTGTCTAAATATTCTTCTCCAAGGGCTTGTCTTCACATCTCCATGTCTGTTATCAGTCTAGTAAAAAGGTCAAGGGGTAGGGCCTAGAATTACTACCTCTTAAGGGTAGTAACTTAAGGGCCCAAGTTTTGCTAATATTGATTTCCATAGGGAGGTGATGCTTGCTCTCCTGGAAACATTTCCCACCATTTGGAGCCTCAGCCAACTCCCTTTCCTGAAGCATAACAGGAATGGCCATTAGTAATAATGACTCCTCTGTGTTAGGAAAACTGGTGAGCACGTTGCAAGGCACTGTTTGTTTTGATTCTCCTAACAACTCTGTGTGTAAGTCATATTGTTCCCCACATTTCACAGATAGCTTAGAGAGGGTCAGTAACTTTCCCAGAAACATGCAGCTAGTAGAAGGTAGAGCCAGAATTTCGATCTAAATCTCTGAATTTAAGGCTCTTAAATACTATGCAACCCTTCTGCTTTACAGATTCCTTTTTCTTAACTGGAATAGTCACACCTCTGGTAATTGACAGCTACTACTCACATTTCCGAGTTTTTTAATGGCAACTCAAATTTCTGATATTTTAGGATTTTGAAATTTCACTTGGGTCTCCTCCAAAAAAATTTATTTCAGGTCCTCTTGCTTCTCTGAACTTCAGAGTCATTACTGGTGTGTGCGTGTGCGTGTGCGTGTGCGTGTGTGTGTGATTTTTTTTTTTAAGATTTGGACTTTGAGATGATTTGCTCTTGAATTAAAAATAAAGTGTGTGTGTTTCTATGTGTCCATATATATAAATATGTGTTTAGCACCCTCTAGTTCTCAGTGCTTCCATAAAGGAATTATTCCTTTCAAAAGCCATTGAGAAAATGGTGATTCAGCATTGCTCCTTAACTGGTTCCTGTAAAACATGTCCCCAAAGCTGAGTTTCCTTCAGATAATTCATTCACAATGGCTATTAAAAAATACAAATTATTTACAACTTTGCATTCATTTATGGTTAAGAGGAATATGATAAATTTGTTTCCAATTCCGTATTTAAATACATATTTTAGAAAGACAAGATTAGCTTTGAAATACCTTTTTCTGTAGTCAGGTACCAATATTTCAGTGGTCTTGTGAATCTATTGAAAGTTGTTGTTGTTGATGGTTCTTTTTGTTTGTTTTAACATGAAGTCACTCAGGCCACATTTTCTTTAATAATTTAGGTTAAGACAATACTGGCTGTGATGACTTTTGGGTTTTCTGGAAGGTGACTTCACTTCACTCCATCCCTAGACTCATAAATTCTACTTCAAGCAAATTTTAAGAACAAAAGAGTGTGGAATCATAGATTTAAGAAATGACATTTAAATATCCTCTAAACCAAACACAAAAATGGGAGTGCCTGTTTTAGGGCAACACTACTTACTATTGGCCACCATGCATGTAGAATCCTACTCCTTGAAGTCTGGTGAAATTCCTACTAAATAAATGGTTCTCAATATTTTGTGAACTCTGGGTGCTCAGAGTTATGGTGAAAGTTTTGGACTCATATACCACCAAATATTATGTATGGACAGACTAAATAATATCCTGCACAGAAATACATTGCTGCCTCTTAAATGCTTAGGGAACATGTTATTGATTTAAAATTTCAAAATGTTACTAAGTTAATAATATATTTTAAATAAATAATGTAATACTATATTTTAAATAAATAAAGTAAGACACCATCAATTTAACTGGCACTACTACATTTTGTACCTCTGGAAAAAGAAAATGCCAATTATACTTTTATGATACCATTGATGGGAAGATGGTTACTAATTTTAGAGATGTGTGAAAAATAACATCCATCTCAAAGGAAAGAAAAAATATAACAGGATTGTTTTGTCTATGAATACAATACGTGTTAGGATGTCCCATAGTCTATCTTCTAGACTTGGAAGCCTTGGACCTATTGGGTCACTTCCTACTGTGTTGATTGGTAAGACTTACCTTTCTCCTTTCTGGTAGTAATAAGCTGACCTCATGCACTGTGGTGAAGAGCAAGTGCATATAAAGGTCTTAGAAGAATGTATGACATAGAGCGAGCACTCCATTAACATTAGTTCTTAATGTTGAAACCGCCGCCCTGTTACTACTTCTCCCACTACTACTTCAAGGGTGATACGCTTGTGTAAAAAAAGGCAAAGACTAGTTATGGAATCTATATTTTTTTCAAAAGTCCCAAAGTGATAGGCTTGAGCAGCCATGCATGAGGGCCCAGGATGAAGATGATGTGACATTTACTTTTTTCCGGGTCTAAATATTTATCAGTGCTCAAGAGGAGTTGAAAATTAAGAATGTATTTGTCATTCTCATTCTTTTTTTTTTTTTTTAAAGATTTTATTTATTTATTTATTAGGAAAGAGAGAGAGAGTGAGAGAGAGCAGGTCAGAGTGAGAAGCGGACTCCCCATGGAGCCGGGAGCCCGACGTGGGACTCGATCCCAGAACTCTGGGATCATGACCTGAGCCGAAGGCAGTCGCTCAACCAACAGCGCCACCCAGGGGCCCTGTCATTCTCATTCTTGAACGTTGGATAGATACCTTGATTTACCTTTGTGCATGCGGAAATACCCAAATCTTGAGCTTCACTAGCTTGAAAATTAAAAGAAAAGGGTCACTACTAGACTTGCAAGCGAAAGTCTGGGTGTCATACATGCAAATAAGATGCCCGAGTTGATCTTTGCTAATTATCAGGACTTTGTCTTCTAACTACTATTCACAGTATGCTAGGCATTTTGATGTGGAATTCTAAATAAACTTTCTGAAACTTAGGTTTCAATTACTTAAATGAAGATTATAACAAAGGATAAGTTTGTTTTGACTTTTAAGCTAGAAGTAAATTAGAAAAAGACTTGATTTTGGATTGTGTAACATTTAGGTAGAAGGAGGCTGGAAGTACCACCTGCAGAAATAAAACAATGATATTAAGCATTTGTATTTTCCAGGCAAGATGTTTAACACTAATATAATAGAGGATTTATAATCCTCTCAACAATTTTAAAAGGCAAGAACTATTTGTGTTTTTAAGATACAGCCAAGGACACAGGCTCAGAGAGATTAAGTAATTTGCCTGAGATCACACAGCTAGTAATAAGAAGAGTCAGTGTTTGGAACCAGACCACTTTGACTCCAAAGTTCTTTTTTCTAATCACTACACCAGATGGTGTATTTTTAGTTCACATTTAGAAGGGGTTAATTCTCTCTGCTGTTACTGGTTCCACTGTTTCTTTTCTTGATAAGATCCCTTGATAATGTTCTTTCTTTGGCAACCCACGGAGTCCCTACAGGCATGAGTTTGTATCAAGCCCTATGTTTTCCTTTGGAAAATGTTATTCAACACCTATCAATTAATATGTGAGTTATTGCATTGCATACTTGAGAGGTTTGCACAAAGAAAACGTGGGCACTTAATTCAGGAGTTTACAATTTTTCAAACCTCAAAAGCACATGAGAAAATGGAGTCTTGCAAATTTAGATATTCTCTACAGATTGACTGGATGAAAGTACATATTTTATTCTCTCACATTTTTCCCCTGGCATATATCATACCGTTCCAAAGCTGGATCATCTATAATCTCTCTTGCCATCTTGTCACAATAGGCAAGTAGGAAAAATATGGCTATTATCTTTGCTTTAATATGCCTGTCCAAATTCCGGTACCCTACAAGTCTCTACAATGTTCATATTGTCCAATGCTTTGGAACCTGACAGTGTAATCATTCCTGGTTAAGAAGTTATATATTGACTACCCCCCCCACCCCCGACAAAAGTCCCACTTTGCCATCATGGTCGTCCTCGAATAAATTAGAAATATGAGAAAGAGTGCTTCTTCTTTCACAGCTGCATCATTTTAGTGACTGAGGATGCAGCAGAATTCTCTAGATGTGTGTGAATGTGAAGCACAGCTCTGGGCAGGTTGAGCAATGTGGGTAAGTTAAGAAAGTCAGTGAAAGTTTTGTGATTTGTGCTGCATTCTTAATCACCTTTCATCTCCAAGCTTAGTTTTTTATAAGAAACGTGCTGATCACAATTCCCTTGATAAGTAATTTCCCACTTACCTGCTACTGGATGTGTAAGTTGCATTTGACAACTTTCTATAAAATATTTCTCTTTCTAATCTGCTTGTGATTATAGGTTGAACAATAAAGTGACTAATAGAATCAGGTAAATAGCACTTTATAGATTAGCTAGAATTTCTTTGTCAGATTTTGTCAAATCTTTAAGATTTTCTTCGTGGACTGCTAAATAGTTATTGCATTTCAAATTTTCTTAGGGATATCTTTCTTATACCTTGCACAACTGGTGAAAAAAGTACCCCAACATCAGCGGGCCAATGTGACTTTTCTCTCATGCATTGTTTGATTCTGATGCTCTGAGACACGAGGTGTGGGCATTTTGTATTCGAAAAGGAAAACATATAATTTAACAGCCAAACCACTCATTGGTGAAAAGGGATTTTATCTTTTGTTCAAACATATTATCACTATAATAAGCACCTAACCTAGCTATTTTTTAAGACCTCAGGTTCAAGGAGAATATCTAATGGGAAAAGGGGGTGGAGAAAATCAGTAATAGGTCAAAGGGAAAGGAAAAAAAAATGACAAGAAACCATATCAGAATATGAAAGCCAAAGAAGAAAGAACAAAATAGTAACCCAATGGATAAGCAGGGAAGGAATATATAAAGCAACAGGTAAGAGCACAAACTTTGGGGCAGACTCACCTGCATTAATTGCTTGCTGTGCCAATAGCTACTTATGTGACCTTGGACAAATTATTTCATCTTATTTTCCTCGTTGCAACAATGATGGTGATGATCTCTATTTGTTTTTCATGTCATGGTGAGAATTCAGTGGTGTTGTATGTAAAATACAGCTCAGTGCTTGGCACAAAATCACTGCTCAATCAATAGGAACTTTCTGTAAGATTTAATTCTCACTAGAAAATGAAGGGCATGGGAGTTATAGCCATATTGGGAATGGTAGATGGGCAGGCATTGCTGTCTCTAATATCATTCAGGGTCAACTATACCAAGTGCTGCTAAGCCCTGAACCAGTCTCTAACTCTGTGATAATGTTGTTCCAACTGCATATTTAGAAACCAGCTGGGAGGATGGTCTGACCCACTGGTCAACATCTGTGCGTACCATGCCTCTGAGATGAGTCTCCGTCAGAGCTGACTCCACTGTATGTGTTTATCTGAGCTCATGCAGCTTTGTGGCATTTCATTCTTCATGGACTTCCTGGGAGCTGATTTAAGGTGCACACATCAATCAGAGCCTAATCAAGCTCAAAGCCAGCAGCTTCTCAGGGGATGAGACAAGCGACCATTGAGAGCAGTTCAATCAAGGTGGCCCTTGGGTTCAGAGGCCCCCACCTGAAATAAATCTGGAGTGTGCCTTTTAAATTCAATGAACACTGATGAAACAGCTGCCCATAGGGAGACCCTGACTGTACAGAATAAATACATCTATCCCAGAGCAGCCATAAATAATACCCTTTGGTTTTTATGCATAATTACCACCGAGTAGTAGTTAGTAGCTTGGCTGAATTACAATGACATGTTCTATGGTTACTTTTGTGTGCCTCAGCTTCAGAATAAATAGTGTAAAATTCTGAATACACCCACTATAGTGTGTGTGTGTGTGTGTGAAAACACACTTTGTCTATTGCTTTATTTTCTTCTTCATAGGCCTATTAAGTGCAACTTTATTTCTGTGAAAAACATTGAGAATTGCAATGGTTTAAAACCCTTTGGCATGTATTATTTTAAGCCAAGGCCTCCCTATAGTAGTTAGATAATAAGATGAGTTGAAACCAAGATCGTTCTTCTTACCCTGTGGGTGCTGAAGAGAGGTCCAGAAGCTCAGTGGGCAGAAATGGCTCCTCAAATACACATGCCTTTTGAAGCCAGCAAAGAATCTTCATGCTCGGATGTGGTGGTGTGAGGTGAAGAGGGCTGGGGGAGGAGTCTCTGCTACATTCTTGTGGGACCTTTTCAGTCAGTGCCTTCTTGTCTGTGTAAAATAAAAACAGTTATCTTTTATATTTCCATAGAGAGGTCCATTGACTCCATTAAAATAATGCAGTTTTAAGTGCAGTCCATTTCATATGGGATTCCTTACATGCATTCTGGGTCAGAGGTCACTTTCTTGCTTTTCTGTGACACATTTGAATTAATGATGCACTTTATGGCTAATTGCAACTTCCCACTTAAAAAACTTGATTGATGGCCACAGTTATTCAGAGGTAATCATGTGTCTTTTCTTATGACTCTCCAAATAAGCTCAGGGTCTGATGATTTGACCTCTAGTTTCATTTTAGGAGATGATTACTACCTTAAGGAATCCTCAGAAAATGCAATGGTGTTCAAGGCACTCAGAAGAGTATTCATTTATGGCTGCCTCATAGATATTGTAAATAATGTGCTATTCAGATGAAACAATGCAGAACTTCGGAAGTATCACATTTTGCCTAGGCAGGCAACTAAATATAATTTTAGAAGTGTTTGGCCATGAAAAAAAAGGGGGGGGATGAGGAGGAATGCCTATCAGGGCAAGTGTACCTCTAAATGCAAAGGCATTTGTCTAATCCAAAGCTCAAATAAGAATAGAGAATCAAGCACTTCCTGTTTTAGCCTTAACTGGTGATGATGATCATTTCCTAGAAATTTTGAGGTCAAGGTATTGATAGAATGATGATGTTTGTGTTGGCATCCCGTGTCTGCAGCTGCATCGCCTTGGACTAATCACTTACTCTCCCCCACTCCCCAGTTTCTCTGCCTAGATAAAAGGAGTAGAGATAGCGATAATATGTTCCTTAGAAAATTCTTTGGAAATGCTCTTTATAAATGCTTCAGAGTAGCATTTACAGACATAAACTCACTTTTTTTGTTTTTATATATTTATGATTTTAAAATCATATCACAGTTTAAAATTTTAGAATAATTTGACAGGGAAATACTTGAAAGTGAAAAAAAATTTTACATGAAGGTAATATAATCACTTAAAAGGTAATCATCAGCAATCAAACTTTTTTTGCTAACATTTAGCAAAAATTGTTGTCTTTATCATGAACTCACTTTAAACCTCTAGAATCTTTTTGGATGTAGTATTAACAAAACAGAAAGTTACAGTTACAAACTCTGGATACCAGAAGTCACCGTGAAGTCACCGTGACTTCCATTATGAGTATCATTATGTGATGATGAGGATGATGGTAATGATACTAGGTCAATACCTTGAAGAGAAATGGATACAAAGCCAATCTCATTTGTGGAAAGTGGGAACTGAGTGACCTTCTCAATATCTCTGGAGTACCAGGGGAGAGGTGGAAATTGCATTTTTCTAGTTACTTAGGTCTGAGCTCTCTGCTGTGTTTGTTCACTGATAGAGAATAGCTCACTGATAGAGATGTAGCATCTCTTTTCTGAACTTACAGACCCAGATATTGTGATATATCTTTTTGCCCTTATATTCCATATAAACCATATGTGTGTGTGTATATATATATATATAGGTATTTTGTTTTGTATGCCAGATGTTTGTGAAGATTTTTTTAAATCTATAGGCAAATATTTAAAATTAAGATTAAACATATCTATTCCTTCACACACTTACACCTTGTATCTTCCTAAACTCTGAACTTTTGTGTTCATGACTAGCCACCCTCACCTTTGTGTCTCTGGGAGATGCTGCTGTTTTTTAGGAAATATATAATGGAGTCTCCTTGCAACTTCAAAACAACTTCCCCAACTGTATTAGACAAAGCAATCTGATCCTCTCCAGAAGCTGTGTTCAGTTTCAGTTAGAGAACTCTGTCTACATAACCAAGATGTGGTAGGAGGAAATGAATTGCGGGAGATAACTTATGGCCAAACATATGGGCCTTTTAGACCATGTAAAGATGTCGGGTTTTATTTCTGGCAAGTTGAGGAGCTAGTAGTGGGTTTTGAATAGGGAGAAAGAAATGATCCCTAACATGCATTTTAGAAATATCACTTTGGATGACAAGTAGAGAATTAACTGTATGGGGGAAAAATAGCGGGAGCAATGATGCGAAGTAAGAGGTGACTGCATTCACACAGACAAGATATAACGGTGGTTTGTATGCATGTGTCTATTAACAGTAGAGGTGGTGAGAAATGGTCAGATTTTGGAGACAGAGCCTGGATGTAGGATGCAGCTTGCAAATATTGTTTATAGACTGTAGATAGTATGTGAAAGGAACAAAAAAAAAGAGCTCTTTCAATGTTTTTTGTTTTGTTTTGTTTTTACTTCACCTGCTGGAAGGATAAAGTTGCCAATACCTCAAATGGGCAATGTTGTAGAAGGGCAAGTTGGAACAATGGGTGAATTAAAAGTTTAGTTTCGGACATACTGAGTTTCAGATGTGTGTTAGGTATTCAGTAGACATGTTGAGTAAGAACTGAAAGATCAGAACTGGAAGTTTAGGCATTAGACTCAGACTGAAGGTTGAATGTGGCAGTCATAATAATATAGGTGCTATTTCCAGCCACAAGTTTGGAGAGAGGGGAGAAGATCCTCAAAACTAAGCCTTAGAGCACTTCAATGTTGAGAGAGCAGGACAAGAGGGTAGGAGGCTGGGATGGAGCAGCAAGTGGACTGGGGAACCAGGGGAGACTGGTGTTTCCAAAGCCAAGTCAGGAAAGTGATTCTGGAGGATAAGAATTATTTACTGATTCAGAAGTTGCTAAAAGAGTTTGGTAAAACGATGACCAAGATTGAACCATTGAGTTGGTAAGCTAGGAGCCTTGATAAGAGCAACATTTATAGAATTTTAAGCTGAAAACCTGATTAGAATGAATGTAAGAGAGAATGTAAGGGAACCAAAGGCAGATGATGCATATAGATGACTCTTTGGAGGATTTTGCTATATAGAGCAGAAAAAGGAATAGATGGTAATAGGAACAGAATGTTGAATTGTGAGGGATTTGACATTTTTGACAATTTGGGGGTATTGATATGTTTGATGGAAATTATAGAATATTTTAAAAAATTTTATTTATTTTTTTATTGAGAGAACACACGAGTGGGGGTGTGCAGAGGGGGAAGGAGATGGAGAATCCCAAAAAGATTTGACGCTGAGCATGGACCCCATCATGGGTCTCAATCTCACAACTCTTGAGATCATGACCTGAGCCAAAATCAGTAGTTTGATACTTAACCTACTGAGCCATCCAGGCACCTCTGAAGCATATAGCATATTGATGATGGTTTGGGAGAGACTGAAAATTTGATTTTGTAATTAAAAGGGACAGTTGCAGGGAAGAAGCCCTTGGGTGAGTAGGTAATGGTGGTACTTTGTAGTAATGCCATTTGTGTTACATGTAGGCAACATCAAAAAGAAAAAAAGGGAGAGAGAGAATGAATGGCCCATCGCAGAGGTTTAATAAAGCCTGGCTGTTGCCATTATCATCTGAAAAGTTGCACATATTTTTTTATTCATATTCTGGTAAATTTATTACAACAGCATTTTCTTATTGGAAATTGAAGTTGTTTAAAATACGTTGAAAAAACTTCTGAGAGCCTTTGACCATTGTCACTCTCACCTTCACTGCTGGTATTGATTCTCTTATGGAGGAAATGAAAAGAAAACAGCCTGCAGCAAAGTGACTCTTGAGCCTGAACACCTCCTGCAAACTGGCTTCCCCATGGCTTCATTGAAAATTGATGGAAGTGGTAGACAGAACTGGAACACTCGGCACCATTCTCTCCTCCAAGGCCAGACTTGGATTTCCATGGCTATTGAAGCCCATTTCGGGAATTGGCTTTCATTATAACTCTTCTGTTTGTTGGTCTAATTTGTAGACAACCATGCCTGAAATAAGCTTAACCTGCAAGGTAGCGAGCTTGAAATCATGCTACTCCATAATGAAGGTCATTGCTGATGGACAAGCAGAGAGTTGGTTGTTAAATTGCAGAGTTCAAGGACTTTCTATGAACTCCAGCTGTAATTCCAGACTGGTATTTCAGTAAATCAGAAAGGATTTAAATGGCCTATTTCCCCTGTTCTTTTTGGCAATTTGCTCTAAGCACTGATTATTTTGTCAAGCCTTTTGAGCTCAACGCTCTGCCTATAATATCTGCATCCTCTGATGGACTGTGGTTAGAGCAGTAAGTGTTGGAAATGAAATGTCTTGTTTATTTAAGAAAAGAGTTGAAAGTGAAACAGGGTTTGCTCTGCTTTGGGGAAGACTGAGTAAATGCTAAGGAGAAGTAATTGGGAGTCTTTATTTTAATATGAACAATCAAGTACAGATAATCCCTACATGCCCAGAATGGCAAGGCAAATGATTTCTTTATAGAATTAGGAGCACCCTTAAAATGAAGCAATCTCTGTTTATATTTTATTCAGGAGTTTTAAGAAGAGTCACATATTAAGTATAAATCTATCATCCTTCATGCCTCTGCAGTTAAGATATGTATTGACTCTTATGGAAGAGAGATTTTACTTATTAGCAGTCTAGTATTCTTGATCTTGTGAAATTCCTTTTTAAAGTATAATTGATACATTTTTAAGTCATTGGAGTGAGGTCAAAGAGAATCCTGGCAATTTGTTATTAATGACAGCTGATCTGAAATATTCTAGTAATATTTTAAACATTAATTTATTTCACAGTTATGTCTGAAGTAGTATTTTCTTTTTAAGGGGAGCCTAGTGCAGGGCTTGAATTCACAACACTGAGATCAAGACCTGAGCTGAGATTAAGAGTCACATGCTTAACAGACGGAGCCACCCAGTCATCCCAGTATTTTCTTAATATTAAATATCAAATCCCAGAGGAGAAACTGTTCATATATCCTGCAAAACTTTACCAAAACAAAGAAAGATACCAAGCGTCTCCTTTATTTTTAGTATATATGTTGGATGCAGGACTATTTAATTCCATTTAATAAATATTCTCATGCCCCTTATTGTATGCTCAGTACTATACCAGGTTGGCACTGAGAATGAACAAGGGAGGGAGGGAATGAGATGGTGAGAATTACAAAATAAATATGATACAATCCATTTTTTACTTGAAGATCTAGAAGCTCACAGTCTATTTTTGGGTAGCTAAAATATATTCCCCATAGAACCAAAGGCCAACAATTCTATAATCAAAGCACTTAATAAAAATAATAACAATCTTAAAAAATTACTGAAACAGTTACAATATGTTTGATTTCTATTTGATAAATGGGACAGGAAATCTAGGATGTTATGCTTGACATTGAGCACGTAGGAAGGTTGAAAGGTTGAGGGTTGTTTGATAGAATGGGATAAAAGGAAAAGCGAGGCTGTGCAGTTATGGAGACTAAGGAAAAATGAATAAAGACCAGGGAGAGTTATATAGTAAGCACTTCCAAGCCAGAACATGTGGTCAACTAAGCCAAGAGGGAGGAGGAGGGATAAACACATATGAGCACTACTACATTCCTCCATGGCTACATTCAGCTACACCAGTATACTCTGCCAAATACGAGCATGCCAGGAAGAATCACAAATGGACCAATATTACTTTTCCTTATATTGTTACCATTTCCCATTTATCAAACACAAACAGGCTACTTTACATTTCAAAGACACACATTGAACCAAAACAGATGGAATATAGGAATTTAGTGAAGGCTTAATAGAGAACAGGGATTTTTGTCCTAAGCCTAAAGAATCGAGTGTGAATAAATAGAATATCCCCATGTATCAAGAACTAATGATATTATTTAGTACTAAACTACAGCATTGTCAGCATGCATAATGAGTGTTATGTTACAGCATGTTGGGTGCTTCTCTGGGTGAATTAGTAAAGAAACAGAACAGTTTTAGGTGGTTCAAGCAACGAGAATTATGAAACAACTTTTTTCCCCCAGAGCTTCCCTTAGGCATGCGTAGAAAGTATTAGCATTTAAAAGTTAGAACCAACTGGGTATGCGTCAGACTTGTCTCTTTAACTGTATGGTGTATAGGCTGCCAGTTTCCCGCAACACTCTCCCCACCCCCGTCCCCCGGGTGCCAATGTCCATAGTCATGACTCTAACCCAAGGCAGCAGCCTCTCTCCTCCATCACATGGTTCATCATTCCTAGATCATTCTCAACATGGCAGCCAGAGGAATCTTTTGCAATGTAATTCTGATTCCATTCTCCTACTCATGGTCATTAATAGCATTAATAAGAAACCAAGCTCCTTATCTTGGCTTCCAAAGCTGTTTCCTGACTGATTTTCTTACCTCATTGAAAGCTCCTGTCTTTTCATTTCCTCCACTGGGCCACCCTGGCCATCTTCCTGTTTCTAAAATGTACCAAGATTATCCTCTCTTTGGGGACTTTCCCTTCCCTTTCTTGTCTAATTGGAGCATTCCTCCCTAGATCTTGAAAGTGACAGCTCTTCTCATGCTTTAAGGGGCTTATTTCAGGGGACCATTCCTGGCCATTCTGTGTGTTGTGCCTGCTCTCTGAGCTATAGTGTGCTCTCCATTACTCCATACTGTAGTCATTGATTTGTGCCTTAGCACTTATCACTAAAAGAAAGAATCTTTATTTGCTGTTTACTTGATGATTGCATGTCTCTTCCACCCTCAACTAGATCCTTAGGTCAATTAAGGCAAGGATTGTATTTAGTTTGTTTAATCTTATGTCTCCATCCCTGAGAACAATGCCTACCAGTATTATTTGCTGAGTAAATAATAAAGG
This sequence comes from Nasua narica, assembly GCA_028533885.1. Taxonomy (NCBI): domain Eukaryota; kingdom Metazoa; phylum Chordata; class Mammalia; order Carnivora; family Procyonidae; genus Nasua; species Nasua narica. The sequence continues at coordinate 16,333,736 of CM052815.1, forward strand.
TATACTATCTCTCATACCACATTGGGAAATGTTTACTTCACAGGATTGTTGAAATTATGTGCCTGGCATACCCCTTGCCACAACACAGATGCTGCTCATTAAGGATTAATTCCCTTTTTCTGACCTCTTATGTATGGAAATATATTTTGCTTTGAACTATTGCTATGGGTTGTCTTATTAGTTTTCTTGGGGCATCGTAACAAATTACCACAAATTTGGATGGCTTAAAATGACAGATTTATTACCTCATACTTTTAGAAGCTTGAAGTCTAAAGTCAAATGTCAGCAGGTCTTTGATCCCTCTCTGAAGGCTCTGGGGGAGGATCCTTTCTTACCTTTTCCCAACTTCTGGGAGTTGCCAACAATCCTTGGGGTTCCACGGTTTAGAGTAGTAGAATTCTAATCTCTGCCTCTGTATTCACATGGCCATCTGCTGTGTGTGTGTGTGTGTGTGTGTGTGTGTGTATACCTCTGTATTCTCTTGTAAGAGAAACCAGCCATTGGATTATGACCCATCCAAAGCCAGCATGAATTCATCTTAATTCGTTACATGCACAAAGACTGTCAAATTCAAACCAAGTCATATTCTGAGCTTCTGGTCACATATGATTTTGTAAGGAAATTATTCAACCCAATATTGGGTGTTGCCCATAATATTATAAATTCCTTGAGGGATGAACCCTGGATTTCTGTTCATCCTTATACTGGCACAGTAACTAGCAGAGTGATTTCCTGGATTTAATGCAATAAATTTTTACTTATTCTTTTAGGAAAAGTTGGGGCGGTCAAGCAGTAATTAGAAAGAATGCATTTGCACTGAAATATGTTACAAACTTTCATCATATGAAAGAAAAGACAGTAAGCCAATCAGAGCAACTGGTCACATGACAGATTAGTTTCTCCCCATAGGAAACTGTGTAATTCAAGACTTAATTTCTGTGTAATACTCTCAAAACAGCAAAGGAATATATTAATAACAAGACGGTATCCTGAATCAAATCTGGGGTATTTCCAGTCACTTTGGAAAACTGAAGCATGTTTTTCCTTCTGTGTTATTACCTGAGATCTATCTACCTTATTATCAATGTTGATTTTATTTTCATGGAATTATAGAATCTTTAGGCCTGAAGGGAACTTTATCTTTTTTTTTTTTTAAGATTTTATTTGTTTATTTGACAGAGAGAGAGATCACAAGTAGGCAGAGAGGCAGAGAGAAAGAGGGAAGCAGGCTCCCTGTTGAGCAGAGAGCTCGATATGGGGCTTGATCCCAGGACCCTGAGATCATGACCTGAGCTGAAGGCAGAGGCTTTAACCCACTGAGCCACCCAGACGCCCCCTGAAGGGAACTTTATAACACCTGACAAAACTTTTTCACTTACCTAATACTTGAATCTCCCTATGTCACCCAGGTCCTTATCCAACCTATAAGTAGCAATGGTTTCTTCCTAGAATATAGATACCTTGGTAACAGGGATTATATCTCTCTTTTCATCCATTTTATCCCCATCACCTAGCATAGTAAGAGACATAGAATAGGTATACAACAATTATCTTTAATAATTTTAAAGATAAGATTTTAATATTTATATTAAATATTTATTTAAAGATAAAGATTTTAATAATAATAAAGGTATACAATATTATTCAATGAATAACTGTATATCAAATCGTAGATTTTTCAGAGGGTGGTTAGGGGTGGTTGGGTGCTGGATCAGATAATATACAATGGAGATTGGCTCCAGGATTTATTGTTAATACTTTTAATTGTGTACTGTTTTGGCCACACACACACACACACACACACACACACACACATGTAATGTAAAACTGCAAGTTGCAATAGTCCCTGACGTGACCCCAATTTTAAAGCATCCATCCAAGTAGGTGAAACTAAACTTTTATCATGCTTTATATTTGCAGTTTTCCCATATGCAGTAGCTCCTCACTCAGGTGACCTATAGTTCAGTTTAATGGTCCCGTGCCTACAAGAACTGGCTGAGATGGAGAGTAACAACAATCAAGGAGGGGTAAGAGACCAGTTTGATTCCCAAAAAAAGGCCTGGACTAAAATACTATATTACTATTGTATATACTATATCTGCTGATGGCACATGGAAAGTCTAGTGGTGAACACAGGAAGCCTTCTCTTTGGGATGGTACCTACCTTGACAGCATTTTTAGTAAATGAACAAAATTCACAGTTTCCATGTGGGGTTTCCCTTACATGCGGGAGCATGTGACGTGTCCTTCCAACATGCTTCCATATCTTGTGCTTCTGTTTTTACAAAACTTCACACTTGTGATTATTTTAATATCTGCCTTCCTTCTGAAGAGTACACTCCATGGGACAGGAATCCTGCACGTCTGTCCATGGCCACATCCCTAGTGTCCAGTGTAGGGCCCAGCATGTAAAAGATAACCATATGTTTTGTGGAGTTAAATTTAACTGAGTCACATTGTTGATCGCAAAAGGCAGGCTTCCCTTCCAGATGAATCAATCAATCCAAAAGACAAGTTGCTTTCCAAATTACAGTAGAAAAACACCAACTCAACATTCCCTTAAAGTGGTTCTTTAATTGGGCTTCGCTGCAGCTTTTCGGTCTTCTGCAAAGTATGTTTTATGTTACTATTCTTTATGCATCTTGATAGATAAAGAAAGTCACCCCAAATCATGTCTCTTCTGAGAAGCAGGTTAGTTTGGCTCATGGAATTATAGATTAGAAAGTAGCCTTGATTAAAACAATGAATAGTAAACAAAAACGAAACAATAGAGATTCAAATTATCTATTAGAATCTACAGAAGAAGAGGCTTTCAATTGAATAATTGATTTGATGGGAGATGATTGCTTAGAAGTTAAAACCACAGGTTATTTAAGGGCTTAGGGCTGAAAATAGAACATGTCTTTATAACATATTATATTATATTTTTTTATTTTTTTAAAGATTTTATTTATTTATTTGACAGAGAGAGATCACAAGTAGGCAGAGAGGCAGGCAGAGAGAGAGGGGGAAGCAAGCTCCCTGCTGAGCAGAATGCCCAATGCGGGGCTTGATCCCAGGACCCTGAGATCATGACCTGAGCTGAAGGCAGAGGCTTAAACCACTGAGCCACCCAGGCACCCCTTCATGACATATTTTAATCAGCAACTTTGGCCTTGTAAGCTAGTGTGGATATGTGAGAAATAGTTACATTTAAGCATCTTCCAACACCACCACTGGATATTTAGCTTTCTCAGAACGCTCTGACTTATTTGTTAAGGAATCAGGAAAAAAAAAAAATTGTGTTCCTTAAAAACTCCCTTCTCTGGATGTCTTCCTTTGGGTAGGGAGCCAGTTTTATACTCTCTGTTCAGTTTTCTATCTTCCCTGCCATATAGTCATAAGTTGCCTGGTAAATGTTTATCAAATTGAATTGAATCTCTTTCTCTGCAGAGAATTGCAATATTATTCATCTAGAAAATGTAAGAAATGATAGCTTTCCTTTCTATTCCAGTCAAAAGTCAATATTAGGGAATGGGTAACTGGGGTTGAATAATCAGTCATGTTCATAGGGGTTCCAAAACAAATGAAGATCAGAAAATGCATAGGAAGAGATTTGATTCAGAACTCTGATTCAAAACTGGATTAGCAACTCACATTTGTGATCACGCATTTTTGTCTGATGACTATTCTGATCTTAACTAATGAGTAGTTCTAGTCACGCTAATATGTGACTCAGTGAACAGTGAAAATGACTTAATGTGACAGTTAAGTTCTAGAACTCCCTAATGCTGGGGTTGCTGAAGTATTTCCCACAACACAGGAGATGAGTGGCCATTATTGTGCTTAAAATTCTTTCAGTTAAAATGCACTAAATATTCTTTTGAGTTAAAAAGCATTACGACTGACTGTGAAGACTCAAACATTTTAAGTAGGAAGAAGAGGAAAAGAAACATGTTAACTCCTTTTAAAATCACCTCAACACAACTTTTATTGAGTTGAGTAACCCAGTACTTTCCAGTCTAGAACTTTCTCAGAGCTCTCCAAATCAGTGTAGTTCATTCAGTTTCTACTGGCATTAGTTATCTCTTCCTATATGACAAGATTGCCACAGACTGAATGGTTTAGAAAACTTAGATTTACTATGTCACCAGTTTTCTGGGTCAGGACTCCAGGCTTGGTTTGGCTCTATCTTCTGCTTCAGAGTTTCACAAGGGTACAAGAAAGGCATCAGCTAGGTCTGGAGTTTCACATGGCTTTGACTGAGGAAGGATCCTCCTCAAAGCCTACACCATTAGTGGCAGAATTCAGTTCTTGACATCTTCTAGAGCTGAGTGTCTCAGTTTTGTGCTGTCAGCCAGAGGCTGCCCTCAGTTCCTTCCTTGCCAAGTGGACCTATTTCCACCTCAGAGTCAACAAGGGAGAGTGTCCCTAGCAAGAGGAGCATTTAATCCTGTATAATGAAATCAGGGGAGTGACATCCTTTCACTTTTGCCATAATATATTGATTAGGAGCAAACTTTTAGTCTTGCCCACACTCAAGGGGAGGGGTGACACAGTGGTGTGTGTACCTGGAGGCCGGGGCAACTGGGGGCCATCCTACAGTCTTCTGCCACACGTGTCCATGAAGTGACACTCAGTGGCTCTTGCCTGCTTTGTGACTCTCAGCCAATAGAGCCAAGAAACTTGTTGCTTGATTTTCAGAGGGGCAAATTTTCAATCTAATGTGTGTATTCCTAGTGGTCCCTAGAATTAGGCTTCATGGATTGGTAAAATTTGGTTGAGAAGAGAGAGAGAAAAAAAAAGAAAGGAAAAATGAGGAAATGATATAGGATCGCCAACTTTTATTTCACTAAAAATATATAAAGGTAAAACAAAAAGCTAATATAATTTTTTAAACGGAATGATCAAATACCAACTAAACAGTACAGACAAAATCTCAGAATAATGAATATTCCTTTTTAACAAATATAATTTTATTTAACAATTACAGATTTTTGTTTTCCTATTTTCACTACTGAGTGGTGAAAAGTTCATCTCTGCTCTTCACCATTTTTCAGATGGGCATTTGAGAACTATTGTAGTGTAGAAATGAGATTTTTTCTTTAATAATTTAAGACGTTTAACATGCTTAACTCCTAAAGAAATTAACTAGATTTATAACTTAAATATGGAGCAAAATGAAACTTTTAGATATGAAAGTGAACAGAGACCATTAAAGGAAGCAGATGGAATAGACGATAGCAGATGCCAAAAAGAAATGAGCAGAAAGTAGGGCACTGAATTTGGCTCTAAGGTCTTTGGCCATCAAGTTTCCTTATGTAGATGACAAGTTTGGATAAGAGAATGTGTGACTCTAACTGAGAAGAGATTTTTTTTCTTCCACTTGAAGTCGATCAGAATTTAGCCCCTAAGTTTTTCTGTGAAGGAATCATCTTCCTTGTACTTTTACAGAATTTTAAGCAATGCCTTTTAAACAGAGAAAGTAATATTTCTTCAGACTTCTCCCTTCCCCTTTTCACCCTTTTAATTATATTACAGTAAGTAGAGTGGGTACACAAGAGAAAGGTTGAGTAAGTACTCAGAGACAATGTCTCATCCCAGGTGTGCATGGTTTCTGATGGTCCTCCCCTACATAAAGCAGAACCCAGAGGATTTACATAAAGGTGTTGGGGATAGAAAGTGGCTTAAGTGATTATGATTTCTTCTATCTTTATGAAATATGATAATTTAGAAAATTACCTTTGTAATTGTACCTTTGTACAATTTGTACCTTTGTAAAAGTAATTTACCTTACTGAGGTACAATTAATATATGATAATCTTTTAAAGGCTAATTTACCTTCCTTCGCTTTTATATATTATATTGGATAGGAGAGCACGTTATACTATTGGCCTAAAGCAAAGAAAGAGGAGAAAGATTCAGTGACGAAGAGGCCAGTGGCTTAGAGTGAATGAGAAAAAACAAGGGGAAAATGAACAAAGAGGGCCAGGCAGACAAGAGAAATATAACCAGAAAAACTCTCCTAGGAGAAAAGAAGAGGGAGAATCACAGAATCAAAGTATCTAAAAGTCAGTCATCATAAAAGAAAGAACAGAAGAGAGGAATTCAGACAATGTTTGAAGAGCATGGTTCAGGAAGGTATTATAGGGGTCAGTTAAAATTTTTGTTTAAAAAACAACCAGGTTATTAGACTCTTATTGATTTTTTTTTTCTGGCCTTGAGACTTTTGGAGGGGCTGACTTCCAGATGTGCTCTTTGATAAGCTGAACTTTTTGTGATAGAAATAGTTGGGTGAATCATGTGATTGCTGTAGCAATTCAGAAGTTAGACTAAAAGCGGAATTGACTTTGTTCCATTTCTATATGAGTGGGAATTGGATTTGGTAAGGCTAATAATGATATATAAAAGACTTCCTATTGTATTCATTGTTCATTTGTCTGCAATCCAAACATGCAAGGAAATACAACTAACTAGTGGGAGATGATCTCTATCAGTAAAATCACCAACATTTACATGTTAACTATTTCAAGAGACCTTTATACGATAGAACAATAGAGAACTTTTGGAATTGAGGACATAGATTTTTATCAAGAGCTCATGAAACCATAGTCTCAAGCTTCAGGATGCCTAACATTTTGTGGAAGGTTGGAACTCTTTCTGATGTAAAGAAGAGTCTCAGACATTCTAACTCATTAGGCTAGGAGAAGCTCTAGAATATAAAACTTACAGACTCTCAGGGTGAGTCTATTGAGCTGTAGTCAAAGGCTAACACTCTGAGAGACATTTTCTTAGAGGAAATATCACCTAAAATTAGTCTGGAGGTAAATCTGTGGTTGCCAATTTCTAGGTAGGCAAGAACTCTAGAACTCCCTTTAAGAACCGTCATTTATTGAGTGCCCCTATTCTTGATATTTTTCATATATTTGTGTGCAATTGAATCTCACTATATATGTTCAAGAACTGTCATAGTACATTCAATTTTTGGATAGCTACACAGCTGAAAGAGGTTTGGTAAGTTTTTCATGGCCACAGAGATAGTAAGTGATGAAATTATTATTCAAAATTATTTCTAACTGATTCTAAACACTCTAACCCCTCCCCCCTGCCCTGTACTATCATGCTGCCCAGACTGCCTCCCGGATACTAACTGCTTATATAAGTGTATTTGGATTTATCAAAGATGGTAGAAATAAACCTGTAAATTGCTGCTTACCCCTAGATAATAGAGTATACCATTTGATGAGTTAATCCCATATCCCATCATGAGTTAATCATGCTGTTATATGTCCTTGGTAAATTCTGTTTTATCCATTAAAGGCTTATTGAGTGTCAACTGTATACCAAAACATTGTTGTGGATACTGGAAAGTCCAGCAAGACGAAGTCCATGCCTTCTGGAATCTTCCACAATGCATTTATAGCCTTTCTGCCATTAAAAGCCACTATCAAGATCTCTAGATTCCCAGTCTTAATGTCTGCAACACTCTTCAGAGCCACAGTAACATTATGTTAATGACCAGCAAAGAACATTTTTCCATCTTAGTAATTGACACAGAAATTCTATTACTTCTAAGTACAAAATTCAGCTTGTAATTGTACATTTCTGTACTTCCACTTGGTCCAAGACACCATTATCTCTCACCTGAATTAATACAATAACATCCTACCAACCATTCTGATTCCACTTTTGCTTTTATCCAGAGCATTTCCTCTATAACAGCATACTGAGTTAACAGAATTAATTTTCCAAAGGCTAGACTGACTCTGCATATGGCACTACTTCAGTCCCTTCAATGGACTCTCATTGCTCTTAGCGTAAAATTTATACTCCCTACAAAGGCCTGCCAAACCCTGTATAATCCAGCACCCAACTCTTCAAACTCATTACAAAATGTGTCCCTGTTGCTTGCAGTTCTTCAGCCATTCCAACTTCTTTATTTCTGATCCAGCAAGCCAAGCACTTTTCTGTTTTCAGGGCTTTGGACTTTCTTCCTCTGCCTGGGGTATTCTTCCCCCAGTAGGGTCCAATTCCCCAAGAAGAGTTCACTGTAATGGCTATGGCACCTAAGACAATGTCTAACACATAGATGATACTTGATTAATATGTACAGTGTGAAGGAACAAAAGTTCAAGATTTTAAATCCTTACTATAAATCCGTACTCATCACAAAATAATAACCATAGAGCTTTCTGAGATGAATAAAAAGGCAAAATGTCTCCAGGTAACTTATTAATCATCATATAAGGAATGCTAGAAATTTTCAAAAAGAACTATTTCAAGGTGAAAAAAATAAATGAAAGAGAAATTAGAGCTAAACTGAAAGTGTTAGGCAGAACATTTCCCTTTTCCCCATTCCCAGCACACTTCATGAACTTATTCAATTGTGATTTATTCACCTGCTTACTCACTTACCTTTTCATGAGTACATTTGTTTTTAGTATCTACATCAAAAGAGAGAGAGAGAAAGAGAGAGAGAGAAGCTTAAGAAAAGTATTTGTTTCCCTTTGCTGCCAAGGATTTTTTTTTTCTTTCAAAGATTTTAGCATGAAGAAGAAAAGTTATGGCAGGGACAAAAGAAGTCTTTAGTACAAAGTTGAGAAAAGGGAATGTACCATGTGAAAGATCTATTGATAAAATGCTTTGGGAGATCAGAAAGGGGAGAAGAACCCTACAAAGGAGATGGGGGTAGTTTTATAATTTGACTTCAAAAGACAAAGGACTCAAAGATCAAAGATAGATACATCCCAAGTAGAGGGACACCCAAGAAAGGTAAACAAGAAAGGTAGTCTGGGCAAGTTTGTTTTTTTCTGGAACATAAGAGGTCAAGGAGAGTAGTGAAAAATAAAAACAAATAAGGATTGCATTTGATTATATACCATCCTGATAAAAATTATAGGGAACTGAATTTGAATTCTGTGATTACTAAGCATTATTTTGAGCAAGGAGTGGGATTACCAATGCTCTGCTTGCAGGAGATAAACCTGGGTAATCTCTCTTAATTAAATAAAAGTTATTATTTTTCATTGATATATAATTCACAAAATATGAAATGAAATGCATTATTTTAATATGTATAGTTTGGTGGTTTTTATTATATTCACAACCATTACCATGTCTAATTTGAGAACATTTTTATCACCCCCAAAAAACCCTAAACCCATGAAGCAGCCACTCCTTATTACTCCCATCTTCCCAGCTCCTGATAAACACTAATCTAATTTCTCTCTCTATGGAGTTGCCTATTCTCGACATTTCATATAAATGGAATCATATAACATATGACCTTTTAGGACTGGTTTCTTCCACTTAGTGTAATATTTTAAAGTTTATTCATGACATGTTGTGTACCAGAACTTCATTCCTTTTTATGTTTAATTCTCCATTGTGTGAATATCCTACATTTTAATTGTGTATTCTTTAGTTGATGGACATTTTTTTTTTAACTTTTTGGCCATTATGAGTAATACAACTGTGAATATTCATTCAGGTACAAGTTTTGTATGGATATGGCCTTTCAGTTGTCTTGGGCATATACTAGGAGTATGCTGTGGTCAACATGTAGAAATGGGATGGACACCACCCACTTAGTATTTGGTTTCCATGTTAAGACTGATGATAACACAATATACACACTGAGATGGTATAAGAAGTTTCCTTATAATGAGGCTTTCTAGGAAGAGCAGGGCAGATCTCTCAAGCTGGTCCAAGCATTGCTTAAGAGAGAGAAAAGGCTTAGGGGTTTGATTGTGCTTAGGACGTGGAGCCAAGATGATGGTTTCCACAGGAGGGAAGAAGGATGAGTGCTTTGACCCTCCTAGCAGTGCCAAAAAAGAGAATAGTCATACCTTCTTATCCATTTACCCAGATGTGGGGTACAGGTGGAAGAGGAAGGAGTTAAGACTTAAAAGCTGTCTGCAAACATCAAAAAAATGGAGTCAGACTCTATAGTAGAGTTGCTTAGTTCATATGGTAATTTTTTGTTAAGCTTTTTAGGGAATTGTGAAACTGTTTTCTACAGTGGCTGCATCGTTTCCATTAGCACTGGCAGTGGAGGACAGTTACAATTTCCCCACAGCCTTGACAACAGTCATTACTATCATTATCATCATCATCATCGTCGTCATCATCTTCGTCATCCTAGTGGCATTAAGTGGTATCTTATTGTGGTTTTGATTTGAATTTTTCTGATGCTTAGTGATGTTGAACATCTTTTTATGTGTTATTGGCCTTTCGTATATCTCCTTTTGAGAAATGTTCATTCAAAGCCTTTGACAATTTTTAAATTACGTTGTATGTCTTTCCGTTGTTGTGTGGTAAGTGTTTTTTATATATTATGTATACAAGACCCTTATCACATCTACGACTCACAAATACTTTCTCCTCTTCTGTGAGTTGTCTTTTCACTTTCTTTGTAATATCCTTTGATGCAAAAAAATTTCAAATTTTGCTGAAGTCCAATTTATTTATTTTTTTTCCTGTCATTGCTTTTCTGGTCATATCCGAAAAGTCATTGCCTAATCTAACATCACTAAGATTTAAACCTATGTTTTATTCTAAGTATTTTATTCATAATATTCAGTCACACTATAATATACACTCTTACATGGTCTTTTATCCATTTGAATTATGTTTTGTATGCAATTTCAGTTAGGGGGTCCAATTTTATTATTTTGCATATAGATATCCAAAACCTATGTAATCTTGATATTTATGAGCATTATATCATCAATTTGCAAACATCATAATTTCTGTGCTAGTCCCTATAAACTATAACTGATGCCTTAGGATCTACTAAATGGAAGTCAGCTATAGAGAGTTTTGTTTTGTTTGCTTTCATGGCCAAGAACTGTCACATTCGTAGGCTACTTCATTTTCTCTGTAGTCCAGGAATGAGGATGGGTAAGTGGCTTTGTTTTCTAAGCTGCTTTTCAACGGGAAACTAAGTTTATCATTTCATAAGAGTTGCTGGTCACAGCAGTGACCAGCAGCGAATGACAAACTATTCTGAGTGTGTCACTAGTCTCGCTCCCAGCTCACTGGATCATCGATGCACAGTGGTCAACCTCAAGATGTGTGCGATTTAAATTCTTGTTGAAACAAAATTAGAAATAACCATAAGCCAGGAATCTATAGAGTTTCTTTGGAATACTCTAAACCATGACTCTTCTATCCCCATTTGCCATCACATTTTAACAAATGATTTCTTTATCTCCTCTATCCTCTGCCCCAGAGTCAGACACTGTTTGATATCAGTAGAGCTGGTCACATAACACATACATAGCCTCTAAGCAGTGTTGTTTTCATCCTCCCTCTGGGGCCCAAGAATTAGAGTCAGAAAGGCATAATAAATGGTCCTTGCACTTATTAGTTGTATGACCTAGGTTACTTAGTCTCACTAAGTCTGTATCCTTGTGTGTAAAAAAAAAAAAAAAAAAAAGAAGAAGAAGACAATGATACTTTCCTTACCTAGTTTTTATAAAGAGGAAAAGAGATGAGTTATGGTACAAAGCACCTAACCCAAAACCTAACCACTAAAAACACATTGGTTAGCGTTAAATTCATGTTACTATAAGGATGACACATAATTTTTATTTTATTAGCATTTCTAAGAACAAATTAACCATGAAAACTTTTTGAAATGAAGAAGATGCTAACCATGAATATAGCCAGTTCAAGTATTAACTAATAAAGCAGAACTAGTTTCTCTGCTCTTTTTTTTT
>CM052815.1:16345937-16427642 GCA_028533885.1 Nasua narica
TGGGTACAATGGATCATTTTATCACCCTTTGACCTTGGGTAATTTGCCTTGTTTCTCTAACCTCAGCTTTCCCATCTGCAAAATGGACATAAGAATGACTAAATATTCTGGAGGTATAACTGGAATAATGTATATAAGTCACTTAGGCTGACACAGAGTAGGGACTGAAATACTAGATAAAGATGTCTATGTAATAGATGTATCTATAGGTAAAGATATCAACAATAGACTTGGAAAGTAAGTGGGGAGAATAAGCCTTGATACAAATTTCCTTATACAGAAGAATACAAGTTACATATAATGTTTTCAATTAATAAAATGCTTTACTCACATCCAGCATCTTATTGGGACAGAGAAGAATGCCTGTAATTCAATAGCATGGCTTCTGGCCTGTTGATGGTTTGGTCTAAGGCCATAAATTGCAAGAGCCAAGAGGGTTTGAGGATCTCTTCCTAGAACTTGCCTATTTGGGAATCCAAGTCAACCTCAGAGAATCATGTCCTCCCATGTCCATTCTAGGCACTGCTGAAACATGAGACGGGACAGGTCAACCCTATCCAGTCGAACACTCCAGATGAAATCCCTTCCCTCATATCCCTTGTTATCATTCCAAAAGGTTCCATTCTGTGTTATCTTTTTGGGTTTCTCTGAGGCTCCAATAAAACAAAGAAACAAAAAACAGGTGGCAATAGTTCATTGGAATGCAAAGGTACGGACCATGGGATCCTTTTATCTAGTAGTTGTTTCATGGCTCACAATTACTATCCATGCCGATTAGAGCAAGATAAATGTCTTTCCATGTGGTAAGAATAGAGAGACAGCTGCTCCTTTACTACTAGTCGTTTGTGTCCGTGATTTGTCTGAGGTTTTTCATCTATTATTTCACCCAGGATAGAAACATTTAACAGAAAAAGAAGGTATGCCTGTGACTGACACAAATTAACACGTGAAATATGGGTCAGCATGCAACTCCGACTATTATTCTATTGCCCATTAGCAAACTGGAGATTTCATTACCCGGCACAGCTCCCTGAAGATCTAAGAGAAAAATGATGTGGGTGAACCACAAAGAAATATTAGAGAAAAGATGATGAAGAAGGGAGCTTCAGGGAGGTGGAGAGAGCAGAGTTGCAGCAAGGAAATGTGCATTAGACAGTGAATTATGCTTCAATTTTAATCTTTCCACCTACACTCCGTATGGTCTCTCCATGTGGCTCATTTTTGCTCTGACTTTTTTTAAAGTAACTTAAAATTATAAATTGGAGAGTTTTGCTTTCTGAAGGGACATAAAGTTAGCTGCCTATGAAGGGACTGAGAGGTCAGATTTGGGTGATCGTTCAGACAGACCTTTAAGCAAATCCTTGTTCTCCCGGGTGCCACACCTGCGCGCTCCCACCATTGTCGGTTTTTGCTTCTGTTTATGAGCATTGTAACTGTACTCAGGACCCAGGTATATCAGAAACCTAACAGATATCCTATCCTTTGACAAAGACTTATCACCATGGAGCAAGGAGCCTGCTCTTTATCAAAGAAGGGACATCCAAGACACGGAAAGGTTAAAAAATAAACTCTCAGAATTACGAATCATTTAGTTGGAAATGGATTGCAGCTTTTTTTCTTCCTCTTCTATAATTTAGGGATTTATGCTGGAGCATTTAGGTGGGTAAATTCTTGTCAGCCTATTTTGATTCAGGGAATGAATCTTAGTACAGTTGTAGGAAGCCAACAAATGAGACCCCTATGAATTTCAAAAGCATACACATGTGTGAGTATATTGCATGGGTGAGTGTATCTGTGAGTATATACCTGCATATAATTGTGAGCATGTGTGAATGTTGAATGCAAGTGTGTAAGTGTGTGTGAATGGTGTGTGTCTATACATTCCAGTGTGTGTGAGTTGTGCAGGTTTGTGTGTGGGTATATGCGTGTGTGTGTGTATCTCATCATGGATTATAATTCAGTCACTGACTGTGACTTGTCTTAGCTTGTAATGATCATGTAGCAGGCATAATTATATGATAATGTTTTGTGAGCTCTACAGTCCTATACATTTCATTATGATAGAAACCTGCTTAAAACCACAATTTTAAAGTTTTAAGGATGGAACAGCACAAGTCTATCACCCTACCATCTCAATGTCTATATGTGGCTAAGTCCCATCTAGAATATTTACATATGTATACATATGAAACGGAACATTTTTGTACTGTCTGTCCTTCCTGGCTCATGAGTTTTGCTTTCTCAAATAATCTGAAGAGGCATCTTTAGTAACATTAAAAATTAACTCCTTTCCCCATTTATCCCCCACTCCAACTTGGCATCAATAACTGAGGCCATTCTTGCTAAGATTTCCCTGAAAAATTAGTATTTTTCAGTTTTGGAAGAAGATACTCCTCTCCTGGCAGAAAACTGGATATATGAAGGTGTCTCTAACGGAATGGTTCTCATTTCTCAAAACTTATTTGCTATAACATTCCAGGAAAGCACATCCTCTTGTTGGTGACCTCTTAAATTCTCTTAAAAGATACAACTGAGCTATATTAAAATTTTTAAGAATTTTTAAGCAAAAATCAATTTGAGTGTTGTAGCATTCAATCTAGCAGACAGGAAGGAGCTCTGAGGAGCTATAGAAAATGAAAGAGTTTTATAGGCAGAAAGGAGCAGGAACAAGGAAGTTATACTGTCAAAAAACGGGTTGGCTATTACAAGGTTACTTTCCTACAGGGGATGGCAGAAGTTTGTCAGGCAGATTACCTAACTAGTACTGATCTACCTAACTAGTACTGATCAGCCTACTCCTGATGGACTGGTTTAAGATTCCACTTCTGGGAGAACAAGGAATGTAATTGGTGATGTTTGGCTACGCATAGATGACTCCATATGGGCTTATTGTCTTGTTTTAACAATTCTAAAATTCATTTCAGTAGCAATCCTTTTAGTTTGGATAAAAGCTTCCCCTAGTTTTAATGGATTTTCTAAAAGATTTTATTTATTGGTCAGAGATAGAGCACAAGCAGGGGGAGTGGCAGGTGGAGGGACTAGCAGGCTCCCTGCTGAACAAGGAGCCTGATTCAGGACTTGATCCCAGGACCCTGGGATCATGACCTAAGCTGAACGTAGACGCTTAACCAATTGAGCCAAAGATTTTTTTTTTTTTTCAATCCAAGTGGTGTGAACATATCTGCACAGAACATAGATAGAACTGGTCGGGGGTATATGCTGCTTCCTCTAAAATATCAGGATGAACCAACAATCCAAAAAAAGTTTTTAAACAAAGGAGAGGCTCCAGCTTCTTAGGAAATTTCTTAGAAAATTTCATCTAGCTTCAAGGGTCATTAAATACCAAAGAAAGTTCTTGTATATTTAATCAGAAGGAATACTTTGGATTGAGTTGAGTCAATATTAAACCCTTTGATTTTCTCAAATGTCACACTTTGTATAAATTGGAGGTGTTTAGAAAGAGGATGGCAAGCAGTGTTTGGAATTTTAGTTTTAGGTTGGGAAGTTTTTCATCACAAGCCTGAAGGCTTTTTCTTTACTTGGATTCCTTTTTCTTGGCCGATATGTGGAGGCTAAGAATCTATCAGAGACCAAAAAAATTGCTGTGGTGAAAAGTGTGTTTCAGTTGAGAATTGATATTGCAAGAGAACCAAGCAGTTTTGAGCACAATGCCAAGTTAAGTCAGGGGGCCTTGAACCCTTAATTATTTGGTATGTGTGCAGACTTTGTTAAAGCCAGTATGTGCACACCTGTGTGCAAATGTGTATATGCCTATATACATAATTTAAGAAACTTAGATTTTGAAGGACCTGGGAAATCTTAGGACTCTGCATAGAGGGGATATTCCCTGAATTCTTGCTTATGGAGTGTCTGACTGATCCCATGGTTCCTTTTTTTTTTTTTTTTTAGATAGGTATTCTTCAAAAAATGTGATAAAACTATTCCTGAGGAAAAGCCATATATAAACTCATACACAATTTTATATAAAATGGCCAGGGAATTAAGGATCCACTAAAGCCTGTCTGTGATACACCCTACACTCTCTCCCAAATTGATTCCTTTTTTCACAGAAGCAGAAACTGAGACCTAGAGGTCAAATGAGTAAAGGAGGCCTGGGGTAAATAATAGGGAATAGGGAGGTCTGTGGCAAGTGGAAGAGCACATAGCCATCTCAAAGGGGGTGTTCATTCTAGCCAGTTGTTAGCAGGTCGGAAAGCTGACCCAGTGCCACCAGATTTCCTGATAAGTCAGGAGAGGTCTATGAGAAACATTTGCTTGAATATAAAATTTCTTAACTTTAAATAAATAGCAGCAACTAATTCCAGTTATTAAAAAAATATGTTGAACTAGCCAAACAAAAACCAAAACTATCCTAACTTTCTATTTCTAGATATAGACCAACAGTTCTTTATCTCTCTTTCAAATACTGTACTTCATCTATGTTCAGATTGTCCCATTCATATTATATTCATTAAACTTTATTATATTCAAAAATCCTGGGCCAAGCTCTGTAAAAAGAATAAAGATGAATACAAGAATATTTGCTATCCCTGGAGTTAACGCAGGGATCTTAATATATAATAGACAAAAAAGGTCACGCAGATGTTTATGTGGAGAAAACTTTTAGTAATATAGGGAAAAAAAAACCATGCGCTGGTCCTGTGATGGTTTGCTGAATTTCTATCATGTTAACCCACTTGACCTGGCATGAAGCAGGGTTATACCTCCTGGAAAGTCCTCAATTGTTCTCTTTGTCTAGTCTGAAGCCTACTTTAGACGGTTTTGATTTGATGGTGGAACTGGGCAGGGTTACATGCGCCTGTGAATATATGAAACTCTATGGAAAGAGACTTGACAGGAAAAAAAAAGGAAATAATCTTCAATTCTCATTTTTGTTTCTTTTACCTGCCCCATAGAGCGATGGTCCCACAGCAGTTGCAAATGGAGAGATTCCCCTCCAGCCAGAATCTTTACAATAGTAGTGCATGTATGGATCATTCTGCAAATAAAATATCCAATTCATTCATATTTTAAAACAGAGTATGTTTCAATTCAACTCTGCAATGTCTGCCCTACGTATTATTATTAAGACAAATATTTGTGAGTGGACTTTCTTTATGTGGAACTGAATGTGTATTTGTGTGTATGTGTACGTTTCCTCCATGTTTCCAGTTTAGAGAAGTGAATACATATTTCTTTTCTTGTTTTCTTGCATTTATGAACTTGAACTTATACAAGGCTCTGAGAGACTCTTGCCAAATGTCCATGTGGCCAAAAGTTGACTTAGGTCCTCTCTATCATCTTTTCTTTTCAATTCCCCATCATTAGAGGAAACCACCTCTCACCTTGTAGAGTACATGGTAGTGCCAGATTTAGGAGTAGGCAGCAGGAGAAATTCTAGCTGAATTTAGAAGGATTGGGGGAGGCAAATACAAGAGAAGCAAGACTTAGGAAATATCTCATCCTGGGATTTTAGAACCTGGTGGGAAATTAGCATTGGAGATGTAAATGAGGTTAGGGAAATTAAAAGGATTAACTAGCTTATAGGAATTTATATAAAAATAAAGAGGAGATCACTGAAAACCTTTGGGATCTGTGCCCCCCTCAAAAGAATTAAAGCTGGTTTTGTCCTAGGTAGGGATGTGTGTGTGTGTGTGAGTGTGTGTGTTTCTCTTGTTTTGCCATGATTCCTGATTGGAAAGCCTTGGACCAGTAATTACAAATTGTTCTCAGAGCCTGTATCGGTTCTTTCTTCCTCACTTGCACCTATGGCGGAAGGCTGCCCCCTGGGGGAGCCTGTTAGCCTCATTGCTGTGTCATGACTTGTATTGTTATTAGTGGTCACTGGCTGTACTCAGGAAAAGGTGTATTTACAGCCTTCCCACCCTTTTTTAGATTTTCTAAAAATCTGAGATCCAGACACTGTAGAAAGAATTATTTTTATGTACATTTCATCTGCGGTGGCCAGACAGGTCTAGCAGAGCTGGCTGTTCTCCAGTCAATGTCTAAGGGTAAAGTTGAAGCATCAGTTGAGCTTTGGATTGTATTGTCTAAGAAACTTTAAACCACCAAAAAAGTAGGAACATTCCTGTGAGCGACAACCTAGACAACCTTTAACATTTTCAGGGCTAACCCAAGGAAGTCTCAGGTAAACCGGGATGAGATGGTTCGTCACTCCGTAGGTGAGCCCCGAGAGTCGTGGGGTGGAAGCACAGGGACCGTGGAGTTCTGTCCCAGCTCAGTCTCTGTTGGCTGTCTGCTCTCACGCCTGCTTCTTGCTCTGCGCCTACTTCCTCTGTTTGGGGCTTAAACTGACCAGAGACTAGTTAATGCAGCTTCCCGTTTCATCTTCAGGCTGGAGGCTGGTTTCCTCCTCCTGTGTTCTGGATTTTCAGGCCAATATCACTATAAACTCACCCCTGATATGACCCCAGAATTCTTCTGCCCCAGTCTTCCCCATGAGCAACCTAAGCAAGTGTAACAACTCAGCTAGGTCTTGTGTGAGTCTGTAGATGAGTCCTACCTCGGTTGACTGGACAGCCAGAAGAATGCGGCTTTGACTGAGGATACATATATCAAAAGTAGATGCTTCTGTTTTAAAAAGTGTACTGGTAACATTTCATTGTATCCAGTATGCATTTTTTTTTTCTAGTCCAGAGGATGGGGCAAGGGCTTTATAAAATATCACTGTTTATGGGAAATGATGCTTACCTGTATGTTGAGTATAGTATAAAAATGGTGATAATTTAATGTTCTACTTTGATGGAATTATCTTCATAAATACTTAATTAAAATGAGTAAAGCAAATGCATTAACCATAACTAATTTAAATTATAACCCAGATGTGAAAACTTATTGCAATATATTATTACATTATTTTTCTTTTCTTTTTTTTTTTTTTCTCTCAGTTACTAAATGGTGACTGACATCTAAAGGGTCTGTTGAATGAAAAGAAGTAGGTTTTCTTCTTGGGCTAGATATTTTCAACACTCTAATATTTGTGCTATAGAGTGGCATTGGATCTGTCAGACCTATTGATAAACTGTTTTGGGAGGAAATGATGAACTGCTTCAAGGATTCTAGTAATAGCAGACGATATTGCAAATTTTGTGACAAAATTTTTATCATAATGGAAATGTTAGAGCAACTGACAAGAAAACTGACTTCAGTGGAAGGTTTCAATCAAATCTTTCTCTTTTGGGATTTATAAGGAATTTTCAGTTTGGATTAAGATTTTCAAGTCTGTTTTAGGGATCACATAGGTAGGTGGGTGTTAACTGCATAACAGAGAAAGAAAAGTCTAACAGATTTCACTTTTTCCCAGAATTTTGATATATATACTTCAACCTGAAGATCCAGCTCTGTAAGAATCAAGTCTGACTCTTTCATCCCTTGGTAACCCAGTAGAAGTTCTGGAATTAATTCTCTGCCAAAGGCCTGAGGTTTTTAAGTCTGAAGTGAACTTCTAATACTTACAAGACCACCAAGCTGCGGCTTTTCCCAAAACTCCCACTGTACATCTCATACATCTAGGTTTTCTTTTCCTTGTGTTTTGTCCCTGGTTTCCTGTTGGAATTAAAGACCTTCCCTGAATCCCAGCTCAGCTGGGGATCTGACAACCTACCTGACTCTTGAAGCATTTTCCCCCCAAGGAGATTTTCTGAAATCAAGGGTTTTCCTTTCACTCTGATGTACTTTACTAACCAAAGCAATAACAGTATAACCTGCTGGTATCACGTTTGCTCAGAGATGGTGATGTTTTCATAATAGAACATGTTTCCACAACAGGGTATTCTCCTTAGATATGGGTAACAACCCAAAGTATGCTGTTGCTTTCTGGAACTTGGCTTCTTGGATGGCTACTCTTCCAAATTGACGTGTATCACTAGAGTATCTGAATCCCAGTGTTGCCTGATCTTAGTTTTCTTTTCTCGTCCTACTGGACTTCATGACCACCCAGCATGTCCAAGCAGTGAGCTAACCTACAGTTATCAAGATGTACCTTCAATGGCTTATTTTCTGGATAGCTGCTTTGCTGGACATAGTACTGCATCCAGAGAGGACCTCAGGTATAATGTTAGATCTATGGGCTATATAACCTTATCAAGTTATTTAAACTCTGAGCCATTTTTCCTCATGTTTGAATAATAATAATAATAATAATAATAATACTCCCTAGAACTCTTGTTTTACAATTAAAAAAGTGACATACATAAATAGTCCTTTGTAATCTGCATTAGATATTTCTTTTTTATTTAGGAAAGATAATGGTATAGGTACTACTTCAGTACTTGCAGTGATGGAGGGAAGTGACGTGATCACAACCCAGAGATTTTATGGTCTAGAAGGGAAGCAGAATGGTGGCAGTGTTGGTATCAGCATATAGCAGTGGCTTCTGTGGTAATTGAGCCATTGCTTGACCTTTGGCCTCTTAGGCACATGGTACAAATACCTAGTAATCATTTTCAGTGATCAACTTCAGGTGGAGAGCTGTTAGCTCTAAGAAGCCTTATGAAAAGTAAGAACATGACTTTTCTTAAAAGCTACTTGGAGTAAGCAGTATCTTAGACAAAGTTCTGCATTGGAAATTTACACCAATGCATCTTACATTTCCTTTAGTGGGCCTAATTAAAATGGCATGAGGAAAAAGCAAAAGAAGGGCATAGAATTTTTAAAGAAGAATTTCAGGAATGCAAATGTATTTTTAAATGTTTTAAACCTAATAGCTGGCCTTGTATATAATGAGCGTTTTAGAAAGTATATATATTCTCTCTCTTTACCTCTCCCTACACACGTACACACATACCCATGCACTTTTCCTTTCTCTTATATTCTGATGTTAGCCTTGTTCCAAGAGCCCTTATGCAAAACAGAATGTAAGCAAGAAATTTATCTTGAAATCATACATGATGTTAGAAAACAAGGTCTTGTGTTTGAAAGGTTTCCCCAGGGGCACATGGTTTAGTTCACAGTCCGTGTTCTTTTGGTGTTCCGTGGCAAGAAAGACATTATGCCTGTCACTGTAGCATGTTCTTTGACTTTTGGTTGGGAGATTTACACAGTATCTTTGGTGCCATGCGAAGCATCCTCCTGCAGTTTTGTCCAGGCTTTGGATACAGTGAAAGAAGATCAGTCCCTAAGGGTATCACTGAGGTTATGACACAGGTCTCAACATGATCGAATACAATATTGCCAGAGCCTTGAGAATTCCTTTTGAGGCTTCTGGCACTGAATGACTCTCCCATTTTCTCCCTCAGGTTCAATATTTTAACTCTGTTCTCTTGAGGAATAAATAATAGCATGCCTAGTATGGCATGCAAAAATAGTGAATTAAAAGCTTATAGAAAGTGAGTCCTATTGTTTTCTATGCCTTTTCACTGCTATGCTTTCTCTATTTTAAAATACCAGTATTGGGGCACCTGAGTGGCTCAGTGGGTTAAAGCCTCTGCCTTTGGGTCAAGTCATGATCTCAGGGTCCTGGGATCAAGCCCCGCATCAGGCTCTCTGCTCAACAGGGCCCCCTCTCTCTCTGCCTGCCTCTCTGCCTACTTGTGATCTCTCTCTTCTCTGTCAAATAAATAAATAAAATCTTTAAAAAATAAAATAAAATACCAGTATTAATAGCTATTTATTGCAAAATTTAATTATGCATATTTTTACAGCCTTTATAATATATGGCAATTTCAAAAGGTTTAAAAGCATTGAGTTGCAAAAAATACCAACCAAGTTATATTTTTTGATGTTGTTTCCTCTTCCCCCTTCCAGTACCCCAGCTTTTCTTAGCTTGACAAAAATCTTACTTGTCCTCAAGAATCCTCTCTCCTAGGAATCTATTTTATCCCTTTCATGCTACCAACTATGAGTTGTATGGCCCTCCTCCATGTCTCCAGAGCACCCTATCCACACCTCCATTATTTATTCTTTTGTTGATTCACTCACACATCCTTTCCTTAAACATATATTGAATGTTTACAGTGACTTAGAATTTTCTATATTGATATTCCCTGTTTACAATAGTCTCCCCTGCTGTTTTGTAATCATTTAAAATTCAGAGATCAAGTCTGATTTATCTTCTAATCCCCAGGTACCAAAAAGGATTCTAGAGACAGTAGATGCTTGTAATAAATGTTTGTTGTACTGAGTCACTAATAGAGGCTGAGGGTAGTTTTACCAAAGGTAATCTAATTACAAGGGTAAATGAGCCAGTGTACTGTGCATTACTATTAAATCATTTGATCATTATGATTTGTAAATATATTCGAAATTGCTCTCTATGCTTTCTCTGAATAGGAAGCATACTTA
Organism: Nasua narica; assembly: GCA_028533885.1. Lineage (NCBI taxonomy): Eukaryota > Metazoa > Chordata > Mammalia > Carnivora > Procyonidae > Nasua > Nasua narica. Next base: position 16,356,240 of record CM052815.1, read on the forward strand.
CCACAGAAAGCTAAAGCAAATAATGGTAGCAGCCTAAATGAAAGTGCAAAAAAGGTGGAAGTCTCAAAACTGCAGTTCTTGAGGAATCTACGCCTCAGGATATATTTTGTTTGACTGTTTGATAGGCCCACATAGTGTTTTAAAGGACATAAAAGTAGGCAGGTGTTATGCTTACATAAGCACACACAAAGTTCACCATCCACTGCCTTCCTGACTGCATATGCTAAATCTACATTCCCTACAGGTGTTCGAGTTGGGGTCCTCTGCTCTGTGGCTTACAGAAGTGCTGTCACGAGTAAAACCTGCTGCTTTGTCAGCACACCTGTCCCATCGTGATGTCACGGACTGGTTGGGGCAACATCGTACTACCCAAAACAGGCTTTCGTGTCAATATTACACATCCTTTCTCAGTTAATCTCTCTTTAGGATGAAAGATACAGTTCATTGGTAAAATACTTCTTAGCAGTGTTTTTCATAAGCACGTACATACACCCAAATGCCTATGTATTGGTTTCCCTGTCTCTGTTTTTTTGCTTTCCGTGGTTTCAGTTACCTATGGTCTCAGTTACCTGCAGTCAGCTTCAGTCTGGAAGCAGGTGAGTCTCCTCTGCTTCTGTATGATCAGAAGGTCAATAGTAGCCTCATGTTAAGTCACAGTGCTTGTGGTCCTTCCCCTAACTTCATCTCATCACGTAGGTATTTTATCATTTCACATCATCACAAGAAGGGTAAGTATAGCACAATCAGATATTTTGAGAGAGAGAGCATATTCATAGAACTTTTATTATAGTATATTATTATAATTGGTTGATTTTATTATTTGTTATTGTCAATCTCTTACTGAGCCTAATTTATAAATTACATTTTGTCATAGGTACATATGTGGAGGACAGAGCACGGTATAGAGCAGGTTCAGTACTGTCTTCAGTTGATGGCATCCACCGGGGGTCTTGGAATGTCTCCCCTGTGGGTAGGAGGGGCTATTGTACATGAATAGACATACATATATACGCATGATGCCAGTTCTCAAAACATGATAAATTACAAATTTATCATATAATCTTGTGTCAACTCTAAATCTCTGTTTCAATAGAGGATCTTGTGAATCTCATCAATCAGTTTCTGTGAAAATGATCATTTATTTCAGTCTAAAAGATCAAGTAATATATAGGGACAAATAGAAAAGGAAAGAGGCAGGGTGTCTGGGTGGCTCAGTCAGTTAAGCAGCTGACTCTTGAGTTTGGCTCATGTCATGATCACAGGGTCTGGGGATCTAACCCCGCATAGGTCTTCCCTGCTCAGCGAAGGCTTTTGCTTGTTCCTGTGCCCCTCCCCCAAGCCCCTCCCCCAACTCCAACTCATGTTTGCTCGCGCTCTCTCTCAAATAAATAAAACCTTTTAAAAAAGAAAAAGAAAAGGAAAGAGGCATTCCAGAAGAGCCTGCATGAACAGATTCAGAAGGGTAAAATGATTTGGCCTGTGAGCAACTAGGATTTTGGAGGCTGGACTTGTTGAGATCCTATTTAAAAGACTCTGAATGGCATAGTAAAAAAATGGGGCTTGGTCTGTTGTACAGGCATCTGAATGTGTGTTTTAAATACTAAAAATAATTTCCATTTTAGAAAGGGAGATGAAAGCACTGTGGAGGATAAAATAAAGGTGAGACTGAATGAGACAAGTGAAAAGGAATTGCAATAATACTGGTGGGGAGGGTATCGGCAGTAGATAAAAGCAGAGACTGAATTTGAGAGACGGCTCCTTTGTAGAGAAAATGGGAAGGATGTAAATATAAATTAGTTTTTTTCTAAAGTCGATTAAAAAAAATTTCAAGAGCTTGGCCCCATCTCCTCCCAAATATTTGTAGATTTTTTTTATTCTTTTTCTAATTTTTTTTTTTAATTTTTAGATTATTTATTTATTTGTCAGAGAGAGAGAAAGCACAAGCAGGGGAGAGGCAGGCAGAGCAAGCAGAGAGAGAAGCAGGCTTCCTGCCGAACAAGGAACCCGATGTGGGACTCGATCCCAGGACCCCAAGATCATGACTCAAGCCGAAGGCAGCCATCCAGGCGTCCTGATTTTTTTTTTTTTTAAGATAATTACACTGGTACTGAAGTTAGTTACCGAGATGGTTACCAAACATTTAAATATTTATGTTTCAATTATATAATTAGTCTTAAAAAACCAGATGATTCCCCCACTTTAAAAAATGGCATTCCTAAGAGGGTTTGGTTAAAATGATGTGAATTGGTTTTATCAACAAATAGCATCATCTTCTTTGTGCTAGGTACAGTTCTAGGCCTTTGCTACAAAAGTGATCAGGAATTCCCACTACTAACTTTTAATATGCTTTATTGGATTTTAAATTAATACCTTAATTTTTATACACTTTAAATAAAAATTATCACTCCAGTGATATTTGAATGTGAGCCGCACCAAACAAAACTAAATAATTTGAAACAATTTCAACTCACTCTCAAAAGTGATTGTGAATGAACAATAAAAAGCCCAAAGTCCGAATTATTAAAAGAGCAAATGCCAAAAGCCCATGGCCCTCAACATTATGCAGATTGAGTTATCAATATTTTATTTAATCAGACTCAGTTTGCTTTAAATCTTTTCCTATTTTTAGGAAAATTTTTAGAATCTTCTTACGATTATCTATTTAAATAAAATAGTTGTTTTCCAAAGAGTGAGTTATAATAAATAGCCTAATTCATTTTAAGTATTTGGAGAATAATGGTGTGCATGGTCATTGTGAACACATTAAAAAAAACTTAACATTAAAATTGTGATAATTTAATGCTTCTTTCTAACTGTTCTTTGTTTGGTGACCTTATTAGTTATCTGTGTGGTAAGACATGTGAGCGCATTATTTCATAACCTTCTGAGTGCTAAGTTTCGGATTGTTTTTTAATTAGCATTTTAATTGCTCATCAAAGTAATTGAAGACAGAGTTGGAAAATGGAGCATTTGCTGATCCCCTTGGTACCAGTCAAGGCTGTTTTCTCAAGGTCAAGTGCCTTTCGGTAGTACTAATGGAAGCTTGCATCACTTTGAGCTCCCTGACACATGATATGACAATTCTGGAGCTGGCATTTTTGAGAGTAAGGGGTTTTTCTTCCTTTTTCCCTTCTGAGATTTTGGCTTATTAAGAAAAAAGGGGGAAGTTGGTTACTGTACAATGAAAAGACAGGAGACAAAGGGAATATTCCCTGTGGTCAAGATTAGGTCAGATTACAATAGACATATGCTACCTTAGTTCAGATGTGACCTTGTTGGATCAATGCTGGGCTGTTTGTGAGAAAGAGATTTGACATGATTTATTCAGTTCTTTTTTTTTTTTTTTTAAAGAAAATACTCAGTGCCTTCTATGTTGCCAACAGTAGGCTGGCAACAAGTAAGAAGTAAATTCTAATTACCAAAGGTAAAGAACAATAATTTTTGTTATTTTATAGGCTACACAGGGAACTGCACCCACCCTCACTAAGCGGAGTATAAACAAATGGAACACACATCTACAAATGAATCCTAGAAAGTTGAGCAGTGGAGGGCAGTGGCTAAGTGCTTAGACCCTCCCATGAGGCTGCTGAGTGGTGAATAACAGAATTGCCCTCTATTTGCTATGTGATCTCTCCGTGCCTCGGTTTCCTCATTGATGACATAGGGATATAGGGATGTGCCTCGGAAAACAGTCGTGAGGCATTAGGGAATTAATATTTGTGAAAGTTTAGAATCATCCCTGGAACATTTCAGTAACATTTTATTTTATTATTTTGACAATGAACACAAGATGGGTCCTGTGTGATGCCGCTGGCACGAAGACCAAGATTTCATGGCAAAATGTGTTGCCGTTAAAAAATAAACATCTCAGTCTCAAACACTGATCCAGGTCATTCTTGCTGATATAAGCTGCTTAGTTACTCCTACACTAGGATGTCAAATTTTTCTTTCTCAATCATGTACCTGTGTCTACCTTCTGGCTAGTGTTCTGGCTCGTGTATCTTTCCACAGAGCTTTAAGGAAAACAATATGCTGGCATCCAGACTTGGAGAGTAAATAAATTAGGGAATAATTTGGCTTTCTGGAAGGACTATCTACTTAACCAAAGATTGATGATTGGGAATATTGTCACAAATAAAACACTGAAGTATTAAATAGTTGGTCTAGTCCAAATGGAAAAAAAAATAGTAATTGTTTATCTAATTTTGATTATGTCAGTTCAAGCCAGTCATTTTACAAAATTACAGGGGACAACTCTTGAATGGCCAGTTTGAACAGCAGATCTGGTTTGGGGACAACAGAATAAGCCTTTCCTCCATGTATATATATTTTTAGTTCTAGTTCGTCTTTCTGCTAGTCTGACCACTGATCTCTTCTCTCTACATCCAATCCTAAAAAATAAGTACAATATGTATTTTTTAATATGGACCAGTAATAGTCCCTTAATTCTGTGTTAAGTGTGACTTAAAGGGTTTTTAGAAAACTTGACTATTTTTTTTAATTTGTAATATGCAGTCTTTATTAAGTCTGCTTGCTATACAAACACAGACTTAAAATACTCCCCTAGCTCTCTTCTCCAGCCTCATCACTGTTCCTAATCTTCCTATCTCTAGAAATTTTAGAGTTGTCCTGATTACACTTTTATTCTGTTGAGTTGATAAAATACCTTTAGGGATGTTTTTGAGCATATACCTTTTCCTAGTTAGTTTTTCATCTTTTTAATTCAAAGATAACACTCTTTATCCCACTAAGTGCTTTTACCTTGGATGTGATTTTATGTGATATTATTGCTTTTTTTTCCTTATTTGTGTGTTTTTTTTTTTTTTTTTTTTTGGTCTTCTGTATTCTTAATCTTAATATATTTATTTGGGTATCATATAAACTGCATATAGTTCAATATTGATTTGACCAATATGATAATCTTTGTCTTATGATAGCAGAGTTTACCCCTATTTAAGTTTGTTGATATAATTAATATATTTGGTTTTATATCTTTCAATTTTCAAATTTCCATCAGCAGGCTCCATCATCTTATAAAAAGCAGGACAGGGACTTAGCATTTGATAAGAGTAGTTTTCGCTCTCTTTTTCTTCCATGTATTTTATCTTTTAATAAATCAAAATGTATTTTAAATTCTATATAGTTAGACTATAGAGTAAGGATATATGACTTTGTGAAAACTCCAGACAGAGAAATTGGTGAATCATTCAGACATAGGAGAAGAGCGCATTCCTGAGAGAAAGTGCACTGGTGCTAACCCTTGATCCAAAGAGAATTTATATTCACTTGTGCCTTCCGTAGTTTATCATTTTTCCACCCTGGCAAAAGAATACAATTTTAATTTTGAGGCATTTATAGCTTCTAAAATGTGTTTTCCTTGGTTGTCAAGTTGATGATGGGAAAAGAGGTGCATTTCTGTTTTTAAAGTCACAGTATAAAGTCCCTCCAGTTGTTTTGTTAAAATAATATCATCTCCTCCCAACCTTTGAAGTATCTATTATTTTAGACCAAAGCCAGGCCAGTGTGAGCATTGACAGATCATGCACACATACAAAACACTTCTTGTCCTCTGATGAAAAGAGGATGTGTACTATTATGCCTGGGATATTTTTTTCTTGGTACTAGCAAGTGGCCTAATGACCTGATGTAGGCTTAATTCACATAATGATCTACCATCCGTGACCTGACAAGTGTTTTAAAAAAGAGCCCATAGAGCACCATGGACCTCTTTATTGCTCTTAGAACACTCAATCTAGTTTTCCCAAAAATCTGTGCAAAGGGCAATTACCTTTGCTTACCTGTGACCCAGGTACTTCCAGAGCACTTGTAATTTTCCTCAAATTGAAGGTTTAACAACAACCCTAAATTCTTAGCACCTCATGCCAAAAAATATTCATCTCAATAGTTTGCTTCTACTTGTTGTAACTGTATATACTTTTAAGTACTGTATATATATTCAGAAAGGTGAATTGCTTTTGGTTTGGTTATGCATATACTACTAAAATCCCAAGCTCATAAAATAGGAGTTAGCACAAGTGCTCAGGAAGGCATTCCTGTGGAAAGCTAAAATAACATAGGGTGAATATTGACTCAGTCAACATGAATTGTCTAAGCATATACTGTGTACTCAGCCCTGTACTAGCACCATGGAGATATAAAAAAGAAAAAAAAATTGATTTTCTTTCAAATTTTCAATGGAAAATATTGATGCAAGCAAGTCTTTATGAATGAACATACAAAACTTTTGTTGAAAAGATTCTGTTCATGGTGCGGTTATGATTTTGTCACAGGGCTCATTACATAAGAGTGCACAGGGCACCTTCACCTGTGTAGAAGGCTGTGTGGAGGGGATCTTTTCTAAAGAATACTCATTCCTCAGGTCACTAAACTAGAAACAAATTACATTTCTCAGCCAGAAAGCAAGAACTTTAAGGAATAGCCCTTATTATGTAAAGTGTGGGAATCTTAGTTTCTTTATCTGAGCTGTGGTGTTATCATCATGCCTAAAATAGGGTTCCTACAGGGTGTTTCTTCTGATAGAGTTAAAATATCTAGAGTGGTGGTTATAGGATAAATTTGAGTTATAGGATAGATAACTTAGCATTTTGTGTATCAACCTCTTATCAACCAACTATCAACCAAAAAGTACTAAAGTTTTTAAAATTTCATATTTTCTTAGGATTTGGGAGAGTATTTGAAATATTCCAATGTGCCTCAGCAATGTTAAGGGAATCTAGGGTAGGATTTTTTGTTTGTTTGTTTTTCTTTTTGCTTATATTAGAACTACAGGGGGGGAAAAGGCACTCTAGAACTGGGATAGAGTTGGCCATGATAATGGAAGTAAGAACCTCAAGGGACAGGCTTTCCTCATTTTGTGGAGATTTTCTTTCCAGCAATAAAAGCTTGAGATTTAGGAAATAAATTTTCTTAATCAGATACACACACACACACACACACACACACACACACACACACACCAATAAACACATAATAGGGAATAAAACAAAATGGGTCTGGCCCTCCCAGCTTACAATTTATTGTGAGGAATAACCAGTAAATAAATAAGTCAACAGATATTTAATTATAAATTGAAGTGAACACTGCAAAGGAAAAGGTCACAGAGCAATGCAAATCAGCCTAATTTATTTTAAGGGATCAAGGAATTCTCAGAGAAAGTGACATTTCAGCTGAGCCTTGACAGATGAGTAGGATTTTAACCAAGCAGAGAATAGAGGAAGGAATCTTCCTAGAAGAGGAAACAACCAGGATGAAGGCTTTGAGGTGGAAAAGATGCAGTGCATTTGAGTAGCTGAAGAAAATGTAAGCAGTCAGGGAGTAGCCTAGGAAGATCAACTCAGAGAAAGAGCAGCCTGAGAGGGGGTTAGGCAGATAGGAAGCTGTGTTAGTCTTCTGTGGTATCCATGACAAAGTACGACAAACTGGGTGGCTTAAAACAATAAAAAATTTTTCTTTCCTATGTCTAGAAGCTAGAAGCCTGAAATCAAGTGTTGGCAGGGCCATGCTCTCTCTCCTAGCTCCTGGTGGTGGCCGGCAATCATTGGCATTCCTTGACTTGTAGCTGTATGATGCCAGTCTCGGCCTCCATTTTGCCTCTGTGAGCCTGTGTCTTCACATGGCACTTCTATTGTGTGTGTGTGTGTGTGTGTGTGTGTGTGTGTGTGTGTGTGTGTCTTTTCTCTTCTTAAAAGGACATTGGTCATGTTGAAGTAAGGGCCTATCCTGTTCCAATATGACCTCATCTGAATTTACTTCTTAATTACATTTGCAGAGATCCTGTTTCCAAATAAGATCACATTCACAGGTACCAGGGGTTGGTGCTTCCATATATCATTTAGGGAACATAATTTAACCCACAGTAACTATGGTGAGGAATTGTTGTAGTCAGTGAGAAGCCATTAAAATGGTTCAAGCGAAGGACTAGCATGACCGAATTCATTTTATACTGTTTAATGCTATTTATATGACATTTAGGAAAGGGCAAAACTGTAGGGGCAAAAAATCAGTCCAGTAGTTGCCAGAGGTTAGGGGTCAGGTTAAGGAATCAACTACGAAAGGACACCAGATAATTTGGGCATGGATGGGAATATTCTATATCTTGGTAAGAGTTTGTCAACATTTATAGATGTGTGCACCTGAAAAGGGAAAATTGTACTGTTTATAAATAATACCTCAGTATCAGTGAGAATAGACTCAGAAGGGCCCCTGCTTTGGCAGTCTAGTTGAGATGAGGTTATTGCTTAGATGAGGGCAGCGGGAGGCTCTTGGTACTCCACTGACGTGCAGAGCCTACCTGTGGAATCAAGTATTAATTTGTCAGCTGCTTCCCATCATGGCAACGTTGCAGAAAAGAGCTTTTGGTTACAAGAAAGGTGAAGAGAGAGGGTCAGAACTGGGGGCGCCTGCCAGAGGAGGGCCTGTGTGGAGGGCAGGGGGCCTTGGTGTCAACAGAAGAGAAGACAGGAATTGCACCGCTTTCCCAAGCGTTGTTTCTAATCAGAATAATTAAAAGGAAAGAAAATGAAGGTACCAAAGAAGGAACGTAGAGAGCTAAATGAAGTGTCTCTCTGTCCCGTGTGAGTTGAAGGTCAATCAGCTGAGGTGCCTTGAGGAGACACTGGAGAACGTGGGGAGTAGGGATGCCCTCCCCCCCAATCTGAGGTTGCCAAGCAGTAGCTGCAGAAACTTGCACTCCCACAGCTGTGCTTTGCAAGTTAATTCTCCCAGAAAGACTTGAGTGCTGATCTAGAAGTGTTTAAATGGCAATAAGAAGAAATTTGCAAACATAAGAAGTGAATATAAGTAATTTTTTTTCCTTATCATAGTCACTTCTGTTATTGACATATTTTATTTGGGGTGATGAAACATTTTCTAACTTGTTTTTGTTAAGTAACAATATGCACTTTCTGCACTTTCTCTCTTTTTTTTTTCCATTTGCAGTCTTGTTAATAGGAGAAATAATCAACATGTTTTCTAGCCATTTTACTGCCATTGATTTATGGAATAGGCCAAACTCTAATAAATCTTCGTGGAGAAAATGTGCCCATGAAATGGAGTATCATTTTGAAGGCTATTTCTATTAAGAGAAAACATACTAGAAGTACATTAAAAGTCACACTAATCCCAGACATTGACATAATAAAAATCCAGAGTTTAATTCTAGCCCTCTGAATTAACAGTTACATAATTTTGTGCAAGTTAGTATAGCTTGCTTAAATCAGATATTCTCCTCTGTAATTTATCATATGTAATATAAACATATATTTTCTACTTCCTAAATTTGGGCATTGAAATTATTCTATGTAGAGCACTTAGTAATGTCTGACACTTATTTTTCACTTCATTGATCCTAACTCCCCTTTGCTTTTCTCCATAGCACTTATTATATAGCATATATTAAAGCTTACTTGTCTTTCCTCTCTCTCCACAATAAAATGTAGGAAGCATGAAGAGAATAGTTCATTTTATTTACTGCTGTAAGCCCAGTGCCTAGATCAGTGCCTGGTAGGTGACAATAAATAATTGTTCAATTCATGAACAATGGATTATTAGTAATAATGCTATCCTCTTCCTTTGTTCAGCATTATGTAAGTTAACAAAGTGAAGTTTCTTAGCAGCGTGATTTCCTAGCTGTTTCTTGGAAACAGTCAAAGGCTTTGCCTTAGGTACAAGGGAAAATAAACGCTCACAACTATAAATTGGATGAAAACCCTTGTTCTTGCCCAATCAGGTGAAAATAACAGAAATTCAAGATATCAGTAGTTGGGAAGAGGGAGCAAACCCTGGGAGAGCATCCTGACCCAAATGTTTGTTCAGCTACTTTACTCTGGACATAGCCTAACCTTCCAAAATATAGAGATATTCATGAATAATGGAATGGGAACGTGAGGAAGGACTTTTCTTTATTTTTACCCTTGTTCACCCTAAGAAGCAAGTGTTCTCAGTATAAGGCAGGGTGAAAAGCTCTCTTGATTTTAAATTCTGGCTCAGATATCTACTGATCCTGTCCCTAGAGCAAAAAATAGACAGCTTTATTCATTCATTCCTTTGATTGATCTAATCTAAAAATTCTCCAAGTTGTGTGAGTTTGGCATTGCTGGAAATCCTTCCTGTTCCTTCTAACAGGGCTGTGTTTTACTGGCATGTTTAATTACACAACACCTAATGATGCTGCTGGAGAATTTTAGGGGCAAAGGTCTCCTCTGGAAGAAAGTCAATCCACAGGACAACACATGCACTTCTGATAATTTTCTCTTCATGGAAATTGCTAAATGAGTTGTTAAAGGGAAGCTCTGGGTTCAACACTCTGACTCTCCAGTCTGAAAATCTTTCTCTGTGCTCATTCATAAATAGAGCAAATAGAGATAGTGTGGCCTCCACATTGTTGAGGCTGAGCTGGGCTTACGTCCTCTAGGATTCACCACTGGGACAACACTCTAATAATTCCTCCTGAACATTGTGTTATGGAAAGGACAGTGTAAAAGGACTCAATATTTGGTTTAGCAAGATCACAAATGGGAAGACATCTGTTCACAGGAATATTTTTTTATTTCCTGTTGGGAAAATGATTGAGTCCAGTTCTGCTCTTCCTTGTTCTTTTTCTTTTCTAGTAGTTACACAGGATATAAAACCGTGCTTATGTGGAAATACATGCTTTACCCGTTCCCCCAAGCACTTCTGCTCCTGGGTTTTGATCCTCAGTAAAGTCACCCTTGAAAGTCTATACTGTCTTCCAGAAAACATCATCTCAACTCTTGCCCAAAGTGATTGGAGATACAGAAGTATGTGAAGCCATTGACTTTTTTTTCCTTATTCTTTGGGGAATGGTCCTGAGGTGAATGGTCTGAGCTAATAGTTTCTTTTTTCCTGTCCTAATATGTATATATATGTTATTATTTTAGATCTCCTTTCTGTTTATGTAAATTATATTCTATCTACTGCTACCCCTCCACTAGAAAATATACATTGTGTTTATATCCTATCTACAGATTCTTGAATATTTTTAAGGAGAAGGAGGTTCACATCATTAGTTCCATTTGGTTTTAACCACTCTAAGGGATTCCAGGAGAAGGAAGAGAGCACGTTTTTTCCCCCTGTGACCTTCAGTTCCCTGCCTTGCCCTAGTGTAGAAGGACAGATATTGCTATTCTGAGTTATTAGCACCTTCTTCACTATTTTGGTGGTCAGTCTCCCTAAGGTTCACTCATTCTACTATTGACTTTAAATTTGCAATAGGATCCCTCCCTGAATTTCATACCCCACTTTGACACCTTTGGCATTCTTTTCCCTAAAATTTTAATAACACCAATAATATCTCAAGTCACTCTCCTAAAATTTATTTGCATGCCTTCACTGGCATAAGTACCTAAAGACTGTATAAAAATACCTTTCGGTAGCAAGTTATTATCAAAACATTATTTTTATTCAAATGCAGGTAAAATCATTTATGTGTTATGATGTAATAGTGAAGACAAATGACTTAACTCATAGAACTGTTGGGCTCCTGACATGTTCATTAGAGAAATAGAGAATGGTCAAGTCTGAGCAGGAGTTAACTGTTTGAATATTAATATTTGCTCAGGCTGAGAAAGCTAGATGACTCTGTTAGTCTACTATATCCCATGATGACAGCCATTGAGCTCCATGTAATTTGAGATTTCTCTACTTTACTAAAATAAGGTGTTCCTGGTCATGTGGCAGATTGTGTACTAGACCTAAAGTCAGAAAATGGCAGTTGAAGCTTCAGCTCTGTGTGGCTCCAGCTTGATCTCTTCATCTACAAAACGGAAATGATCCTTTTTCCAGGGTAGACAACTCATTCCAGTTTCCCTCAGAACTTTCACTGGTTTTAGCCCCAAAGATCCCAGCAAGAGGCTTGATTCTTTTCATTCATTCAAGAGGCTGTTCATCTTACTCTTTGCCCTGTTTCACAGACCTATGGTGGAGACAAGTATATAAGAAAGCATTTTGGGGACGGGGGACAAGAATAGTCTCTATGTGTGGAAGCAATTCAAGTCAAAATTACAAAAGTAAAGTATTTTGATGGGATTTATGGGCCTTCAAGTTCATTTTGTCACATGGGTAAGTATGCCTTCTACGATGTCTTGTTATCCAAGCAAAATGGCCAGGAGCTCTGGTTCCAGACAAAAGCCTGGGGGGGTAAGGCAAATAGTTTTGGTTCTGTTCAGCAGCCTGTGTGTGCAGCCCTCCATTGCTTCCCAACCTGTGCAGATTCCCCTTGCCATGGAGGTGGAGATCTCTTGGAAACAGCTCTAGCTGGGTTGCAATTGCTGGCCCCCCAGTTCCAACTCCTAAAACTTTAAGAAATTTATATAAATTATATACATTCTAGTGCCATATTTGTAAAATTCAGGGCTCTTAAAATTCTACCTAAGACAGTGTCTATTAAGTAGGACCCTGGGATCATGACCTGAGCTGAAAGCAGGTGCTTAACCGACTGAGCCACCCAGGTGTCCTAGCTGTTAAGTTTTTGTTCAGCTCTGAATAAAGCCTACCGCGGGAATTTCAGATAAACTTTTAAAATTTAACCTTCTAGTAAATAAAGGTGTTAACTGCCATCAAATAGCTTTCCATGAAATAGTAGTGACGCTGATGGTGATCATGTTGGTGATGATGACAAGTATGTTCAAACACCTTTTTACAGAGTTTATGAATCAATTTAACATATTTTCTTTGGGTGAACACAAATGAAATAGAACAGATGGTTGTTCTATTTGTGGCTTAGCAAGGTAAATTTCCTGTTCCCCAGAGAGGTCAAATCACTCGTTCAAGCAATAACAAAACCAGAGAAACAAAATACTGGACTTTTATGTGTCCGTTCCATGCTATTTCCCCTGCTACTGTTCCTTCTTTCTGGCTCAAACAGTGTTGATCTTTTCAGCTGATGAAATAGTTACATTCACTCACTTGGCAACTCTCTCTTTTATTCTCAAGAGTCAGATGGTTACTGTGTTTAGAATATGCTTGTTGCTTCTCTACAAGGTGGTGATGGCATCCACAGCCATAGCCCTGTGCTGATGGCAATGGGGAGGGGGCTACACATTCTTGGTGGAGGAGTCAACTCTTAATGGAGTGATCACCTTTTGTCTCCTTTCTGATCTCTCTCAATAATAGGATTTACATCCTTTCTTTAGCACCCTTGTCTTAATATTAATTTGGCCATCATAGTACCTGAAAATTTGTTGAGAAGTCTCCTTTGAGGAATTTCTAAGCAAAGCATTGGTTCCCAGCAAGTGCCTTTCTAGCTGCATCTTTAGTTGCCAAACCAATTCCACTTTCTTGCTTCATTTATACAAACTCATCCAAGGACTTTGCCTGTGTGAAAGCATTCTGAGTTTGGTATTTGAATGCCTGGTGCATTGTCACTACTTATTTCAAGATGATGTTTTCTAAAGTGACTTTTCAAATCTAAATTGTGGGAAAACAGAAGTTATGAAAGCAAAAAGAAGGTACAAAATTCATCTAGCTTAAAGGACAAGGTACTCGAAAGACTGCAGGGACTAGAAAGGCCATGCGGGTGCTGAAGGAGCGTCAAATGGGTACTGGGATTATGTTGGCTTCCTAGGGCTACTGTAACAGACCATCAAACCTTGAGGTGGCTTACAACAGATATATATTGTTCTACGGGTCTAGAGGCAAGAAGTCCCAAATCAAAGCATCAATAGGGCCATGCCACCTCTGACAGCTCTTGGGGGAAATCCTTCGCTGACAATCCTTGGCATTCCTTGGCTTATAGCTGCATCACTCCTGTTACATGTCTTCCTTCTCTGTGTGTGTGTGTGTGTGCATTGTCCTCCCTCTTTGTGTGTCTGTCTCTATGCCGAAGTTCCCCCTACTTGTTTTGGATCAGGGCCCACTCTGATGACATTATTTTAGTTGAAATACCTTTGTTAAGTGAGGCCCTTTTCCCACATAATGTTAACATATGAAGGTAGTGGGAATTAGGACTTCAACATATCTTTGGGGAGGGATACAATTCAAACTGCAACAGAAATAAACCTGACTGTATACAGTCTCTAAGCGCTGGCAGTCACTCACTGCCAGCCTATTGCTATAATCCCAAACTTTATTTTTAAAGGGAATCTGAAAGTATGAATACTTTATGGAAAATATAGGCACATGATTCATCTCGTTTTGTGATAACCGAACTAAGCACATCTTAAGGTCTGATTGAGTCCTCCCTCTGCAAGTCCACAAACTCTGTATGTGGAAACAGTGGCCCCCTGGCTGGGTGTCCGACTCCCCTGTGTCTGCATAGCTCTTACAGGAGAGTGCAACTCAAAATCTCCTCCTAATTGTGTTTTTTAGACAAAATGGCAGCGTTTCTAATTAATTCCTACTTTTTTAGGCAATCAAACAGGCTTCCTTTTTGCATTCAGTTACATCGAGTCCTCTCTATTTAGAGAAATCTTTTTTCAATATCCTTAATTTTGACAGATAATGATATAAAAGTTTTTAAAGCATCTATTCAAAAAAGTGTGCACATATTTTATTGCATATATATCTATATATAAAATCGTTATATCTATAATTAAAATAAAGAAGCTGTTTAGTTTTCCAAATATCTACCTGAATCAGATAGATAAAAATATTTTTGTTTTTCTTTTTGCTGTTTAGTTTATCATTTCTCTTTTGCTATCCTTTTAAGCTTGAGATCACAAGGCATAAAATGTTTTAAATTTTACTTTTTGTTGACATTTTCTCCTTTATAAAAATAATTTAACTGAAGAAGAATCAAGTGCCTAAGGTAAAATATAAAAAACGCCAACAATAACCCAGAATGTACTGTGGTTATAATGAAAAAGATTTGGGAGTGATAGAAGTTGTGAAAGAGTTTTTGAATCTCTCCTAAGTCCTCTATTAAAAAAAAAAAGAATTGGGGCAGAAAAATCTCATAATTAGAGAGCATACAATTCACCTAGGTGACAAGGGAGACTCCAAATGCCAAATTCAGGTGGATAAGGGAAAACTGTGATGGCCGCAGTCCCTTCTGGTCTCCCATCTGAGAAGAACAGTTAGAGCTGAGAGGGGTTTTCTGCAAGGTCCATGTGTGAGTGAGTGCAGGGACCAGGATGGAAAGTACTTTTAGGAGTATCAGAAAAGTACTTTTGATACTTTTGTATCAAAGTAAATTTTTTGTACTTTTATACAAAGTGTCAAAGTATCAAAGTTTTGATACTTTTGTACACAAAGTACAAAAGTACTTTTGTTACTCAGATACTTTTCTGAGTATCACTCTGCTATCAGATTTCTGTGTTTGCAGTAAATTGTCTCTGCATCAGGAAGGAAGGAGTTGAGACCAGAGAGATAGGCAGGGGCCAGAGGATGTAGGGCTTTGTAGGCTAAAGAATTAGGCTTTCATTCCAAATATGATAGGAAAATATTAAAGGATTTTAGACCAGGAGTGACTTATGTGTCAAAACATCGCTCTACCTACTGTGTGCATCATGGACTGTAGTGAAAACAAAGTGGGGAAAAAAGCCTATGAGACAAATGTTTCTGGAAGAGGCCGATGGCTTGGATTGGAGTATTATCAGAAAGAGACTGAAGGGGACTATTTTGAGGTATGTTTTGGAGGTTTAGGCAGTAGAACTTGCTTACTGATTGGAAATGGGAGAAAAATAATTTGGAGATTTGGGCCTCAGTGTCCTCACTTGATGGATAGCACTGCTAATTAATGGGAAAGTCACAGGAGTAGGTTTTGGGAAGGAAGAAAATCAAGTGTTCTATAATGACTGTATTAAGTTGGATATAGATCAAGACTGTATGTCTACATTTCAGAGCCATTAACATTTATTTACATAGGATGGCTAAGTTGTTTTTACACAAATTGGGGTCCTGGTTAAACAGTATTCTACATTTTGTTGTTTGTTTGTTTTAAATAATCTATTTGGAAAGATTTCCATAGCAATATCCTTATTACACATCATCTGCTTAATGACGGTAGGTTTCCATTGTATTCTACGGATAAGCACTTAACAACCTGTGGTGGCCGTCTTTGTACATACATCTCTGTACACATGTGGGTGGTTATCTGTTAGAGAAATTCCTAGAAGTGGGATTGCTGCATTCAAGCATATGGGCATTTAACATTTTGATAGGTATTGCCAAGTACTCCCTACAATATATAAGAATATCTGTTTCCTCACACCCTTGCCAAATTTCATCATCTTTGCCAATCTGATAGGTTAAAAAAAGTATTTTTTTTGTTATTTAATTTGCATTTTACAGAATAATTAGTGAGGTTGAGCATCTCTCCATATGGTTTTAAGCTACTTGAATCTCTTTTTTCTCTGAGCTGAACTGCCTGTTTGCCTGTTTCACTCTTTGCCTATTTTTTCATGGAGCTGTCGTTGTTTTCTTCTAGATTTTTTTCCTTTCTCCATCGTACACAATATAAATATTTTCCCGATTTTCACTTGTCTTTGAACTTTGGCATGTTTTTGGCAGTGGGGTTTTTGAAACATTTTTGTTTTCTAATACAAGTTTATGACTTACATGATCATAGTCATATATTCCGAATGACCACACTGGAGATGAAGGGATGAAAGTAGTAGGAGTTAATATATTACAGTTCTCATTCTGCTGCAGAGTTGCTGGGTGCCAGTGGGACACTCATTTAATCATGTGCCTTAGTTTCCTCCTTGTAAAGTGGGAATCATAGTCTCTCCCTTACCTTCAAGAACTTATTTAAGAAGGACTCTATGAATAAATATAATAACTCTCTTTTGGGTTTTAAATACTCTCAACATATGAATTTATGCTTGCAAGGTGGATTCAATGACATACTGAATGTGCAGCATTACAAAATACTAAGGATTTCCAGAGTGTCATGTAATCTTTAAAGCTACTTTTTAACCTAGTCCTTCTCCTTGTTTTCCTTCTTGTCGTCGTTGTCGTCATCGTTGTCGTCGTCGTCTTCTTCTTCTTCCTTTAAAATCCTCCTCAGTTTCTTCTTTCTTTGTTACATGTGACCATATGTTTGGTTGCCATTATGCTGGTGGAGAACTGCAGTACACATCAGTCTGGGTAAATTTGAAAAATTATAAAGGAGAGAAACGCTTTGTGATCCCTAGAGGCTCTGTCCTCTGTGTCTTTTTAGTGGTATCCGCTTGGTAGTTAAACATGCCGCTGAATTTGACCAGTTAATTTGGGAGTCATCAATATAGATCAATAGAAGGAGGATGAGCTCATAAACCTCTGTGAAGTGGGGAGACTGTGTAGCAGAAAGAGCACTCTGATAGCCAGTTCAGATTCTCTTACTAACTGGCTTTACAGGGGTGGTTTATGACTGTCGTCTCATAAAATAAAGAGTTACAGAATTTACTTTTTTCAGAACTCAGAAGAAGGTGGCTGTTTCAATGAGGAAAAAAATACATTTGGAATTAGGGTTGGGAATGGTAGGATCAGTCACGTTCTCATCATACACAGAAACAAAATAACACCCCAACACGGAAGTTTTGCAGAATCCTTAAAGCACCTTTGTGAAACATACTTTGAAGATCCTAATCTGAATTATTGTTTTTTAATTTCTGAATAAAATATTAAATTTTGTGACTCATTTGCTAAAAATAGTTGTTAAAAAGAAAGAGAGGGATGTAGGGAGGGAGGGAAAGAAAGAAGGGAAAGAACAGAAGTTTTCATAGTCCAGTTCCTACCTCATACCCTAAGGGGTCCAGGAAATATTACTGGAAGTGTTTTCTCTCTTACCTCACATGAGATAATATAGCCATAAGATGTTCACATTCAGCAATTAAACCCAAACATCATAGCAGGGGAAGATAGGTGTCAGACAGATTCCTGGCACTCCTTTTGAATGCTTTCTTATTTGACTATGATTCCACAATCCCAAATTCTGCAGAAAATAAGTTTTATAAAAATTCTTCAGATTCAACAGATTTCCCTAACATTTTTCCTACCTTGTTATTTATATTTTAGTATCCATGGTCACCAGGATTGCATGATGAAAATGACATACAGTTTTAATGAGAAGAGAGCCATTGGTAGTATGCAGTGTCAGGGCTTAATTTTGTCAAGAAATATACTAGGAATGGATGTGATTGAACACTGATGTTCTGCATTCATTCACTGACTTATTGTTTACCTACAATATGTTAATTCCTGTGCTCCGTAGATCATGGTGATATGAGAATGAATAAGGCATGGTCCCTTCTCCAAATGAATGTGCCCCCTGAGAGAAGAGACAAATATGTAGTTTTTCCACACTTGAGGCGATCCATCTAACATGTTGGTTGTTTGTGGCTTTTTCATCGTTCTAACCTGTATCCAGAATCAACAGATATTACTAGGAGTCTTAACCCTTTCACATATTTCTCTGGCATGTGAGTGGGCAGAGGGTAAAAGGAACATTTTCCTGATAATGCTCATACTTCCTACTAAATAACAAAGGACAGATGGTCTTGTTACAGCAAAACTTCAGGAAAGACAGAGGAGGTCACAGCATAAGAACCGGAGGTGGATATAGGTGCCATTAAACTTGGCACTAGTAACATTTTTGGCTACTAGTTGGGAAGCCTCTGAGGTTAAGGGTAAGTGTTGAGGGCACCCAAAAGAGGACATGATTAGATGTGAAGCATCCCTGGCCTTATCTATCTTTTAGCTAGCCTGGTGTGTCAATTTCCTCAGACCGACTGACTAAAGCAGTGAGGCATAAGCATCCTACGGCTCTTGATAACCATATTCTCTCCTAGACAATGTTGTATTTGACATTCACTGTCTATTTATCTTTGTCCTTGACTCCATTGCCCGCACATAAGTACACTGTTGTCTCTATTCACTAGGCTTTGAAATATGGTCTCTTGGGGGGGGGTGCGGATTCCCTCTGCCAAGGACTGGGCTCAGAGTCATCCATTGGCTCCTCCCACTTAGGAACCTCTCCCACTTAGTAAACTATCTGGTATAAGATGTCCCTCAGAGCCAGGCAGTCCTCAACAAAAGAAAAAAGTATATTTTGATTGCCAAGGGCACTTCAAGTTGTGCTTAAGGTACAATATTTTAAAGTATTTATGAAGGCATACCACATGACCGTATGGTGTCTCTTCCCTCCCTTGAAACTCTTCACAAAACTGAAAATGTACAAACAATTTCCCTTTGTGTTTTGTCTGCTTTATGTGTTTAGTGAAGCATATCAGAAGAACTGGATATGGAAAAAAAATCTTGCCTTTGTATCTTGTCAATCCCTGAGCTCTGTTGGTTGACATAATCTCAAATGGATCTCAAATAACCTTCTTGTAGCCTCCGTGCTTTATTCCCCAAGGTGTCTGTGAATGTAGCATTTCCAAATGAGTCAAAGTCAAACTATAAGATTCTGGATGTCCTTTACCTTGCTTTCTTTATATGAATCATATCCCATCAGCATTTAGCATGTTAACTTGAAATACAGTCATACCTGCTGACATGCCTGTTCTGTATTTTGTCTTTTTTCCTTCAATCAAGAGCGAGCCTGGAGACAGACCTGCTTTTTGACTTTTATTAAATTGAGTAGTGATCATTTCCTTAGAAAAAAATGCTAAGATTATTTGGATTTTAAGAAAATACTTTAAGAAACTATAACTTGTCTTTAAACTGGTTGTATATATTGAGATAACACTTCTCATGTTAAGAATGAGAGAACTTCATTGACAAAAGTTCCTCTTTTGTATATTATTTTCTTTTGTATTTGTTACTTTTCAATTCTTTCATTATAGAAGTCACATATCTACATAATAAGAGTTTGCAAAAAGGATATAAATAAATCACTCTTAGCTCCATAGCATTAATGTAACATCTCAAATTAACATTTTTTTCAAATTAATATTTTAAAGAATCCTCTTGCATCTGTTTTCCTATGCATATTTTAAAAGTTGTAACCATAAAAGGCGTATTTTCTGCTTTTTTTTTTCCTACTCAATACATATCCTGAGTATTTCCCTGTGCCATTATGTGGTCATCAAAAACACTGAATATTGAGTGTTCTTGTCCCTTCTATAATTGTAAATGGCCATAAGGCTTACTTTAACCATAAGTCACTATGACTTCTTCCCCATGCATTGAAATATTAAGGCATGCTATTATTTAAAACTACTAGACTAAATTTCTCAGCATGAATAAAATAAATACCATTGTTCACAATTCTGGCCTCAATTTGGTGATTTATAGCTCTTTCTCTCTACCTACCATGTAATGAGGAGCTTGTTGATGAAGCTGGCAGCAGAAACAGAGACACAAGTCTGTGACTCATGATGCTGTCTGATGACTACCCAGACTTACAGCTTGGTGTTTGGAACTTGGCTTCCCTTGAGATTTGTTCCAATTTTAATAGAAGCTGCTCATCTCAGGCTTAAGAAAAGCAGACAGATCCAGTGGCAAGATGAATAATGGGTGATCTGAGAGCAGCACTTGGAGAGACCTGTGGCAACCTTATATTAACACAGTGACCTTGAATTTATTAAGATAAAGAACCACCAGCAAGGTAGGGTCGACCAAATCAGTCACATGTATGTGTGGGTCTGTGTATAACTTAAGTGCATATTTCTCTTTATCCCTAGGACTCTGTCTATTCAGAGTTGGCTTCTTAAGTTGAAGTAGTTATTAGAAAATAATTGTTAACTTATTTGTTTGTAATATTGAACTTCAAAGTACAGAGAAGAATTCGAGGAAGAGTCAAGGTAAAGGTCTATTGCCCTTCATAGACTTTGCCAGACTGCTGCTCCATTATGGAAAACTGGGAAGAAGAGGAAGAATAGTGGAGGTAAATCTAAGCATTTGCTAATTCCTGCATTTAATGCAAGCACATGTTAAATAGAAGACAATTTTACCTTGGGATCACAAATATCTATGATCTTCCTAGGAATTTGGGTTGTTCAAAAAAATTCCATATATCATCAGAAGAGGTTTGAGGGTATTGACCAACAAAAAGATGTGTAAAGCTGGAAAAGAACAGACTAAGATTCAAATATGGCATTGCCCAATACATGTCAGAGGTGGAAAGAAGCCAAGCTAAGCGCTGCTAAATCATCTCTTCAATAATCAAGGTCTTTTCCAGAAATCTCCTTCCATTTGATTAATACCTTGGGTCAAGTAAGAGTTGCATTAAAATTCAGAAGATATTTGCATTGTGGGTGCATTTTTTAATTATGTAGAGTCCTCTTAGCTTGTCAGACAAAACATTAGACTAGATTAAAGGGAAGCCAGGAAGGGGATACCATGTTGGGCAACTTTCAAATGTGGTCTTAGGAGGCTCCCAGTAGTCTGAGACTCTCTTTTGTTTCTCTATGAACCGGCACTTATCATCAACACACTTATTTGCATGTCTTAAAAAGTTAAGAGATTTGTCTAAGTAGAGTAAAAAAATGAAAACAAGATAATACAGACAAGGATTTGGTTAGAAATTGAATTGACATATGACAATAGATTTTCTTCCTCTTCTATGTCAATAAATGAGCCATGTGGCCGACAGAAGATTCACTTCTGTGAGAAGGAAAAGCCAATATTGGACAGTGGAAACTCCTAGGTTCTGAAGGCCAGCAGATTAAGCTTAATTATAGCTCAAAAATTTACTACCTATGTGACCTTGGTCAGAGCCTCTGAATGTCAGTTTTGTTAATTGCAACTTACCTTTTATTTAATCAATCAAGAATACTTTTTGGGCACCTCCTTCATGCCAGGCATTTTTCCAACTACTGTAAATTTAGCAGTAAAAGATCTCTGCCCGTCACAGAGTTTATCTTCTAATACTTTTAGGATTATTAAGCTGATTAAGTGAAAGCATGTATTTAAATATTCTAGCAGAGTACTTGGTACAGAGTACTCAAAGAATGTTTGGTTTTCTCCTATTTCTCCTAATCCATGAGTAAAAGTCTCAATCCAGCTTAGTGGGACTTTGGCACATGTTGACTTAGCCTTTCTCTGTCAAATGTAGTCTTATTAAACAACATACAAGATTAGTCCTGTCCATTTCAAATATAATATCCTGTGTAACAATTGATCACAAACTCCAATGCATATAGTGGCCAGGTAGAGAACTGAATGAGTGAATTGAGTTGCAGTAAAGAGAACAGGCAGTGGTGGGGATCATGTAGCCAGGAAGACACATAACTAGACCGTAGGGATTTCCAGTCAAACATTGTCACGTTGATAAATGGGCCCAGTATTGCCATTTCTCCTAATTTTGCAAGGGAATTAGGAAATTCAGTTTATTATATAAATCTCCAGATTGCAAACCATAGGCACCTCATGACTAGACACACACACAGACCATAGCAGTTCTGTGCACACTAGTAAAACAAATTGTTCAGCCATGAGTTTGCAACATCTATTTGAAATATGTCAATGTATTTGTCACTTTTCAATTCTTCCACTTTAGAAGTAACATATCTACATAATAAGAGTTTGCAAAAAGGATATAAATAAATCACTTTTAGCTCCATAGCATTAATGTAACATTTCAAATTAATATTTTAAAGCATCCTCTTGCATCTGTTTTCCTCTGCATATTTTAATATGTATATGTATTTTGCTCATACATCTACTTACAGGATTGATGACTATTAAGTCTAGATTAGATTGAACCATCTCCCTTCCTCTGTGTCCTTCAGAGTCTCTGTTTTCGCCATTGGATGATGTTCAGGTCCGGTGAGCACCACAGTCACTGCTAGCACTTCTTAAAAATGTTAAGTTTCTAGAACTTGTCCTCTCCTTATTAATTAGAATCTCTTGAAATATAGCAAAACAATCTGTACTTTTAAAATGCTTTCCCAGATGATTCTGATGATAAGCCAGGCATGGAAAGAACGGACGTACAGGATGAAGGATGATTCTTTGAGCAGACAAGGTCCTTCACAAACTTACCTTTTTTATTTCACCACTTTGTACTTTCTCATCCTCATACTCCAGCCACACCATGCTGCCTGCATTTCTGGGAAGGTAACATCACTTTCACGCCAGGTGCATCTGCATATAGAGAGCCTACTTTATCGCCCTTCTGCCTCCTCTCACAGAAAACCCTTATTTAACTTTCAAGCACCAGGAACAATGTTACATCTTCTCCAGGGCTGCCTATGTTCTTCTGGGAAAACTTGGGTGTTCCTTCTTTGACACATTCCACACACTTTGGACTTCCCTGAATTGATGATACCTGCCATGATGTATTTTCATCGTTTGTTCCCATGTGGGTCTTCCCACTAACATGTGGTTGTAGTCAGCTTGAGTTGCTATACCAAATACCATAGACCAGGTAGTTTAAACAGCAAGCAATTACTTCTCACAGATCTGGAGACTGGGAAGCCCAAGACGGAGGGGCCAGCAGATTCGTTGTCTGTTGAGACCCAGCTTCCTGGCTTGCACATGGCCGTCTTCTCACTGTGTCTTCATATGGCCTTAAGAAAAATTATCTTTCACATGCCTCTTCTTAAAAGAGCACCAAATCCTTTCATGAGGGCTTCATCCTTATGACCTGCTTACTTCCCAAAGGCTCCATCTCTAAATACCATCACACTAGGAGTTATAGCATCAACATACAAACTGGGGGATACGGGGAGGCACAAACATTCAGTCCATACCATACTGTGTTCAGTGTGTGGCAGTTTACTACCAAATAGTTGATTAAAAGAAGATAAAACAAAGAAAATGTTGATCTAAATTTGGAATGGGAAGTGTAGTAAATTTGGTTTATTTTTCACTAAGTTCTCATTTCATCAACTTAAGGGAGGAATTCCATTAAGGAAAAGAGTGAATCAGAACTGATCCATTAGGTACTTAATTTGCAGAGCTTAAATTTTTAAAACTGTGTGATTTTGTACATTAATATCACAGCTAGGACAAAAGCAAAAATGTGTTTTATGAATATTTTTTTTTAAGAATTCTGCCATCATTTTAGAAGTACATGATTTTTGGAAATGCTACAAATGACAGAGTACCCATGGTAATGCTATAATTTTTTTTTAAATATCTATCCCTTTGTCAGTGTTTCTGTCCCAATTTAAGTGAACCCTTCATAAGAACTAGAAAGCTTCGTGGAGGCAAGAGCTAGACAAGGTGGCAGGGAGGTGTGCAGAGAATCCCATTCAGCAAGACTAATACCAGCAGACATTTACAGTCTGTAAAGGTAGCCAGGGACTCAGACAGCTTTATTGATGTGTCATCAGGCTGAGAAGAGAAGGCACCGCAGCAGGGTGACAAGGACATGTTCTGTGTGTTCATCGATCTGCAGTCTCCCATGGAAAACTCCACATATTTCTGAATGTCTTGAGTGGTTTTATTGATGCAGCTCCTGCCAGCCGAGCAGGGAATTGGAGTCACCACATTTATTTTTCATGTCGTGTTAGCACTGTCATTTAAGAATTTAATATATACATAGATGATGCAGGAAGGGGGGGTATTGAGTATCTCATCCCATCATTGCGGCGGGGTGGAGGTGGATTGCTGTGGAAAATTGCAAAACTCCAGTAAGTGAAAGGAGTGCAAAATCCGCATGAGATGTATTGTATGTAGCTGCTAGTCTGGAATTTGTGCAATCCTTTCTTACTGAAATCCTGCACTGTTGCAGGTGATGAATCTTGACCCATGAACCAGCCAAGGGAGCAAAACTGTCATCCAAGAAGATGATTGGGGTAGCTGATAGAACTTTAATACATGTCTAGTTTGGGAGTGGGTATATTCATGAGACAGAGTGAATTAGGGCATATCAGTGGATCATAAAGTCATAGGCCTAAAAAGGACTTTGAAAGGTTATGTAATCCATTTTCTTGTCTCTAAGCTAAAAAGCCCTTATATTGTATGGAGAGAAGAATAAAACAAAATTTAAAAAAATCACACAGACCTCTGAAGTGCAGTCAGTTTGAGGTATTAATTTCAATTTTGAAAGATATTTATAAATGCTATTTGCTTATAATTCACTTTTATCATTAAATATTAAATTCATATTTAGTTTTTCATAAAAACAATAAATTCTGAATCCTTTATTTGTTCCTTGGATCTACTTTCTGACTTCTCTTTTCTGTAGCATCCTTGATTATTAATTTATCAGTTATCTGAGTCAACATACTATACACACAGGTACGGTGCTAGGACTAATTTTCTAAAAATGTTTATCACAGTTAAATAGGGAAGAAATGCAGTCCTTACTCAGGACATTTGGAGAAGTCAAAGGAACACCTGTCCAAGCCTGGGCTGGGCTTGGGGGACTGTGGGAAACATTAGTGAAGGTTTCTCAGAGGTGACTACAAGTGTATATAGTACTATATGTATAGTTCCACAGATAGCGGGTTTCAATAAATCTTTTAAAACCATTGCTCAGGGGCACCTGGGTGGCTCAGTGGGTTAAAGGCTCTGCCTTTGGCTCAGGTCATGATCTCAGGGTCCTGGGATCGAGCCCCGCATTGGGCTCTCTGCTCATCAGGGAGCCTGCATCCCCTTCTCTCTCTGCCTGCCTCTCTGCCTACTTGTGATCTCTCTCTCTGTCACATAAATGAATAAAAATCTTAAAAAAAAAAAAAAAAACCAAAACATTGTTCACAGTGTTGTAACGGCCCTCCCTAATTTTATTTAGAATGTTTTTTTCTATCTCAGGTGTGGCGCATTAAACCTTACTTTTTGTTAGGAATCTTACTCTTGTAGCTTTAAAATAAATCTTTTCTTTTATTGCCATCTCAAGATAGAACCCAAATCATGATCATCCCTTCATGACTAAGTTTTCTGAAGTAATTATACACATCTTATCACTCCTTAACCTATTGATATCTAGGCTCTATTCCTGTGAAATAGCTCTGGAGAAGATTACTTAGAGACACCGAGAAGCTTTTGAGTCCAGATCTCATTTGACTTCTATGGCCTCCTTGACTACTCTCTACTTAGGAAGCCTTCTAGTGCCTTGACTTTCAAAGCACCTTTGCTCGTTCTTCATCTGTGGTGCCCTTTACTGTCTCTGGTAGTTTTCTTTCTCTTCTCTTGCATCCCAAGTGATGCTGATCACTATGGTTCCATTTTTTATCCTTTCTGCTCTCTCTTTTTTCTTCTCACAATATGTGTTCTTATTTATTGATTTTATAAGCTTGGGTTCTTCTTCAACAACCCTTAACATTCTGGTTGTTCACAAGTCTCTATCTCCCACACAGACGACTTTGAGAGCTGAGCCTGCACACCAGCTGCATGTGCATAACTTCATTTGTATATACTGTGAGCCTCTGCAACCCAAAGGTCCAAGCCTGAGCTCCTTATCCCTCTCCTGGCCACCCCTCTTCTCTGTTTCCTGACCATCCCATGGTCAGGAGTGGCACCACCACTCTTTACTGTTTCCTCTTCTTCAGGAACCCCATCACTTTCCTACTGGTTTTACCTCTTTGATATTTATCAATGGTTGAGAAGCATCAGTGACTCTTTCTAAGGCCTCAACATTTTTTTTTCCATTAGTTTCAAAGAAGGCAGTGTGAAGTCTTGCGGGTAGTTAGAATGACTAAGAACTGCTAGAGTAGGACCATGCCTTTTGCAAGGGCAGAGAGGATTAGGGTCCACTGCTAGCAAGCGTGTGGAGTAGGTGATGGCTGTTATCCACCCTCATAACTTAACCATTCCTTGTTCCGTCCCCCAGAATGCCTCTGATGCCAGTTGGCATAAGAAAAAAAAATGATCACCCACTGATTATTTTATCTTGTTGTAACAACCACCATTGTCTGCATTTTTAAAAGAATGCTGCAGAGTCATAACCACAAAGAAAGTTATTCCTGCTGTGGGAGTCTCAAGAACTATGGAGTTGGGCAGTAAATTAATTTGGAAAATAAAGTCCAGACTTCCAAGATACTAATACGTACATGAAAGCTGGCCTTGCTTTATTAAGGCAGTATGCTTTGGACAGGAAATCCAGTGTGCTGTACAAATCATAGGGAGGAGAGAGGTTACCATAAGATGAATTTGGAGATAAAGACTTGGCCAGGTTGACAGAAAAGCCCTGTAGACCAGAAATGGTTCAGCACTTTTTTTTTTAATGCATTGGGAAGCCTCCTAGGCTTTTCTTTAGCTGGGACATCATATAATTCTATCACCTGTGTGAATTGTGTTTTATATAAGCAAAATAAAACAATAAGGATCAACATATGATAATGTTTCAAGTTAGTTATTAAATGAACATGGAGAGAAACAAAAAAATTTGGAAATACACCTTGAAATTAGCATTACCAAGTCTTTTGGTGGAGTTGGATGTGATTAGAAAGTATCAGGTTTCTTTGCTTGACAAGGTAAATACCTTACCAATTTTCTGAAATGAGAAAGATGAGAAATAGAATTTGGAGAGGTGTCTAGAATTCTGATTTGGCTGGATTAAGCTGGAGATGCCCATTCGATGGCTAAGTGAAGTAAACAATTGTGCATATGAGTGTAGAGTTGTATTAGGTAT
Source organism: Nasua narica (assembly GCA_028533885.1). Taxonomy (NCBI): domain Eukaryota; kingdom Metazoa; phylum Chordata; class Mammalia; order Carnivora; family Procyonidae; genus Nasua; species Nasua narica. The sequence continues at coordinate 16,383,664 of CM052815.1, forward strand.
TATGTTGTATAGGAGGAGTACCCTAGCCTGTTCAGCTCTTCTTATATGACTAGGAACCAGGTGTTTCCTCTGGGCCAACATAGCTCTATAGACATAGAGACCTACAGCCTGACAATGCAGTATAGGTTGTATTTCAGGAGACTTCTTCCTGGGCACAAACTGCACCCTGATTCCTAGTCTATCCATTTGTACACCTTTGACAATCAATGAAGAGAAAAGGAAATAATTATCAGGAGTATACATGAAGTTGTATTTCTAGAATGTTTCTGAAAGATGTTGGAATGGCATCAACAAAGATTCCTAGATCACAGATAACCTATGAGTCCTTTCTGAACTTTATGTCTGGTTATTTTTGGTGCATGTCTTGGTAAAAGAGACATACTTTCTGGCTAAGCCAGGTTTTTGGCCTTTTGGTTATGTTAAACAAATTGGCATGGAGATGCAAGGGGAAGACAGGTTGCTTAAGAGTCAGAGATCATGGGGCGCCTGGGTGGCTCAGTGGGTTAAAGCCTCTGCCTTCGGCTCTGGTCATGATCTCAGGGTCCTGGGATCAAGCCCTGCATGTGGCTCTCTGCTTAGCGGGGGATCCTGCTTCCCCCTTTCTTTCTGTCTGCCTCTGTCTATTTGTGATCTCTCTCTCTCTCTCTCTCTCTCTCTCTGTGTGTGTGTGTGTGTGTCAAATAAATAAATAAATAAATCTAAAAAAAAAAGAGAAAGATCACTGGGGAAGAATGGCTGGTGACCTTGTAAAGAACTATAATGGAAAGAGAAAAGTTAGAGTGAAGGGAAGATAATGGAATTCCAACTTGGGATGAAGGGTTTATTATTTTGGCCTCTAAAGGTTATTTTGTCATGATTTGGAGGAAAATAGTTGCTGGGAAATGTGGTGATTACTTCCTAAGGGATGAGGATTTAGAGAGCTGTAGATGAGGGAGGATTCTCAATTTGGAAGAAGATTTGGCAGTAGGGGAAATTATATAATATACATTGCCAGGGTTTTCAACTATGGGTAGGAGTTACACCCAAGTCTAAATGGTGGGACTTCAAGCCAGAAATCCTGAAAGGCTCTCCCTCATCCTATGTTAATTGCAAATTAACATACCTCTAGCCGAGGGAAGCCCTCACTTTGTCAATGTCCCCCACTGCTACACTGTAGCCAGTGTTGATGGCTCTGGGTAGAATGTTGCCAACTCTCTTCCAGAGCAATGCCCGCATTGCCAATTGGCCAGCGATGTCAGGTTGCACCTCACTGTTAGTTAATAAAAATGCTGAAGGGAGAGTACTTTCTTTGGAGTAGAGTAACACTCTGAGCTGTATTCATGAATTTTACGGAAGAAGAAACTTACCTGGAGGTTGGTAAGATTTCATAATTCTACAGTGCACTAATTATACCAAAGTGTGTCAGTAGTTTTCCAGGAAAATTGAGTAACACTCTACTACACATTGAACTTTTTAAAGAAAATAACCACTTTCCAATGGTTAGAGGAAAAAGGAGCCAAAAGCAATAATAATACGCTTCATCCAGTTTCTGTTATCTGTAGCAGAGGGGTGATAATAGCTTTTATAAATGCCGAGGACCAGTGTTTCCTGCTATTGGGATCACTTTGAGCTTTATAGTTGAACTTGTGCACAGACTTCCTGCCCTATCATCCTCAAATTGTTATGTTCAGCTGATGCTTTTACATTGTTTCACTGCTGCTCTCCTAGTTTCTAGTGTCAGATTCTTGACTTGGGATTCACAGTTAAATGAACCAAAATGTAGAGTCATTACTTTCTGCCTTTTTGTCTCCAGTGACTTGTGTAACACTGTGTTTTTCTGTTTGATGTTTGCAGTAGAAATATTAGATGTCAACAAGGAAAGAAAAAAGATACAAATGATGTTGTAAAGGTCTCTGGAAGGGGAGAAATATTCAAATCTGAAGTTTTTAACTGCAATTCCCTTTATCAAGAGGGGAGAAGAAAAAAAGGAATCAACAGAAAGTCTAAGAAGTTCTAATTCTGCAGCCTTTTCATTAAGAGAGGTTAAAAGATAACCATAAGCAAATGATTTTAGTGGGTGCTTAAAAAAATCAAACAGGCAGTAACTCATCTGGAACTTTCCTTAGTCTCTAAATTATTGTGGTTAGATTAGACATAATGAATGGACAGGGTCAATTACAAGGACTGGTAGGGACATCCAAGAGCATCTAACTCAAGATTTTATTTGATAATTCAGCAAACTTAAAAACAGGAAACAGCAATTATACATTCCCCAAATTTCCCTCTTTTCAATGAAGGCACGGCAGGGGGAACTTCCCTCCAAAACTAGTGTGTCCCCCACTGCATCACATAAATGCGTAGACACAGAATACAGCTTGGATTCACACATACTTAGTCAACTAAAATTATTATTATCTTTTTGCTTGCTATAGTCCCCTAATAAGTGTGTCAGATCTCATTCAACATGAATAGTTGGTGAGCGGTTAGGACAGAACATGGTGGTACACGAACTTTATAACTTTCTTCTCTAGGGTTTCTTCATTGGCAGATTAGGAAAAAATAATTTCCGTTGTATGTCAGCATCTCAGAAAGGCATCTGGTGGTCTCTTAATATCCTTATGGGGAAGAGAGAGAAATTAATGTTAGATGAGAGTATTAATCGGTAGATCCATTGTTTATTTTTAAATTCATATTACAGCTGTCTTACACTTTTTTAGGTCTGTTTTAGAGAAGAGGCATTAGCTTTCCTTTGTGTGATATCAGAGTGTGATCCAGGACAAATCCGTAAAAGTCAAAAATGTAATGTGATTGGTTTTAAAAGGTGATGGGGTTTCTTGAGAGTAGTGAATTTCCTATCCCTCGCAGTATTCAACACAAGAAATAAAAACCTACATCTGACAGGGGTTGGAATAAGCCAGTACAACATTTCTCAGGCTATTTGGTGTCAAGATCTGTTGTGTATCTTTTTATAAAATGACTGGGGATTAAAATTAAAAAAAAGACTTGTCAATATGCATTACATTGTTAGTAAAATAAAATAAGACATTTTATTTTATTTATTTATTTTGAATCAAAATTTTAAAGCAGTTATGAATTCACTCAAAATATAAGCTTATTACATATTAACATAAATAACAGTTTTATGAGAATATCTGTTATTCAACAAATTTTAGTGAGGGAATGACATTGTTTCACATTTTCTGGTTTAATAGAAGAGAGCTGGATTTGCATATCTGTTTCTCATTCAGCTGGTTGAGATACATGGTTTCATTTGAAGTATTGAAAACAGCATGCCGTCTCATGGATTTGTAGTTTGAAAGGGAGTGGTGATGGTATGTTAATGACCTTTTTAGATAACTATGAATAAGTGTATATGTGAAAACTCAACAATAGAGAAGTCTCTCTCTCTCTCTTTTTAAAAGATTTTATTTATTTATTTGACAGACAGATTACAAGTAGGCAGAGAGGCAGGCAGAGAGAGAAGGGGAAGCAGGTTCCCTGCTGAGCTGAGAGCCCAATGTGGACCTTGAGATCATGACCTGAGCCAAAGGCAGAGGCTTAACCCACTGAGCCACCCAAGTGCCCCAAGTAGAGAAGTCTCTTAAAGGTTAACTGCAATGTGGAATCTGAAATCATACCAATGAGCTTTTTGTATTTGCTTTATTAAAAGGCATTGGCCTACCTTGCACTTTGATCTTTTACCAGTGCATGATTTTGTAACATTGTGTATTTGGTCACTTAAAAAATGTAGAGTCAGTGAGTTATACAGATCTTCTAAATATTGATGAATTTTATTATCCAATATCAAAACAACCCACATGTATTCATATCACCCATCTAATCATAAAATTCTTGAGGTATTGGGAGGTTGTCACATTCACTGTGATGGACACCTGTTTCTCAAATTTCAGATTTTTGCCGTAGGTCACACTATGCAGTCTGTTGTTCTCTTTGAAGTGACAGGCTCGCTTTGTTCATTTTGGAGAAAATAGCTACCAAGTAGCCAAGTATACAAAAACATAGTTTGTCTATCAATTGTTTCATCAAGTGAAAAGGGAGTTCTAGGAAAAAGAATATAGTGAATTCAGTTTACAACTCAGTTACACGAGGTTTTTTTCCTTAACACAGACATATCTCCTTATTAAGAAGCACTTTTTTCATGTCTGTTACTTGAAAGTTAAGATAGAGTAAAACTAGAGTTTCTACTGCTTAGTGAAGGAAAATCTTAAATGAAATGGGTATGATTTGGATACAGCAGGGTTTGAAATATAATAACTACTAATTTAGTTTGTGTCACTGTCTCGAGTCCTCTAAGGCACCATCATTTTTACCCACCATTTTTTTTATACCATCAGTGAAAATGTCAACTCTGCAAAAAAGACAAATAATGTTTTTGTATCACTATGGATATACTTTTGAACTTGTGGAGTGCCTTAAATGGTCTAGGGGTCTCTCAATGTTTGGTGAACTGTGCTTTGGGAAACACAGGTCTTGTGATTAATAGCACAAGGGTCTGGATTAGATTCTTTGTTTTTGAATTCTGGCTCCATACTTACAATTTGGGTGACCTTAGTCAAGTTACCGAAATTGCTGAGTCTGTTTCCTCCTTTCTAAAGTGGGATTGATCATGGTAACTGCCACATAGGGTAGTTGTGAATAGTTAAGGAGGAAGTTTTATAAGCCAAGCAGCACATTACTTGACTCTAGTTAATATGTTTTGACATAGGCCATAGCTATGGTGACAATGTCCAAGTTGTTGAGTTAGGCTGTGTGGCTTGGACCAGTTAGGAGTAAGAATAAAGTACCTTTAAACCACATTCAGTAGTGAGGCTCTCTGATTATTTTTGACCTCTAAAAGCTACCATCTCTACCACCACAAAACTTAGGATATGGCTCCAGCGAGAGATGTTTTTAGGGGGAGGAATTTCTCTCTCTCTTACCTCTGAACAAAATCAACCCAAATAAACATACCGGCTGAGTGAAAGTGATACGCATGCTATGTGAAAACAACTTCAAGCCTACCTCTTCCAGTCAGAATGGTGTGTAAACCCCTAATGTATAAAGTGGTGGCGTGTGTTTACCTTGTGTTTTGCTTTTTGCAGCGTAACGCAGAGCTTGATAAGGACCTGAGTATTTGGATTTGATCGCCAGCTTAGCCTTTATCTAGAAATGTGGCTATGGGCATTTTCTTTAAGCACTCTGAACCTCTGTTTCCTCATCTGAAAAGTGAGGATAACATTGGCATCTATTTCATGGAGTGGCTCTAAAGATTCATATTTGTAAAGCGTCTGGTACAGAGTGGGCATGCAAAACATGTTCTCAGTTTCCTTTGTGAGACAATGCTACTCCAGACAAACTTTAGTATGTGGCAATGTATATATATCTGATGTTTTGTGGAATTACCCTAGGCTTGGGATTTCAAAGACAAACGAACTCAGTTTCTGTCCTTTGAATCTCTTAGAGTCAAAAGGTAAAGATGGCATTGCGTGAACTGTCAGTGAGCATAGATTACATACCTACACGGCAGGTATGGGAGAGATATATGTGACCGTGATATGCTCACAATGTTTAATAGCTAGTAAGCCATGAGTGCCATTCCAGAAAAGAGATGCAACAAAACCAAATGAAAGGAACACACAGACACACACACACACACATACACACATACACACACACACACACACACACACACACAAACCAAGTGCCAGTCCAGACCAGGTAGGCTCAGCAGGCATTAACCCATCATGTGCTGGATCACAGGAGATGGACCCAGTAGTAGGACCAGCACGTTTTCTGTTGGCTCATGGTAGCTGGACTCCTGCATGTCAGCTAATTATTTCCAGAAAGATGGTAAGTGTGATTTCACTGGCTGCTGATGAGTTTGTTTTGTTCCCTCGCAATACTAGGGGAGTAATTTTCAGAGTGAAGTTAAGCTATTCATGGGACTGAGCATAGGAGTTTTATTCCTAGCTTCTTATGAACTTGAACAGGTAGACTAACTTTAAGAACCAGTCTATAGTATCTCCAGGGCAAAGAACATACTCCTCTTTGTCAGTAACCTTTATGACTCAGGGCCAGAGGACCTAGTTCATTGTAAAGCTGAGACCCGGGCAGTGAGAAAGAAGGATCATTATTGGAAATGATGACGAGAAACTATCATCACCTCACTCTGCATAATAACTATGGCTGGGGAGCCTTTGAGTCCTTACTGATAACTTCACTTAAAAAAAAAAAAAAAAAAAAAAAAAAAAAACCTGCTTTAGTCCTGTGAGCAGACACTGCAGGAGCCAATAGATCTATGGAGGAACCAGCTGGACTTGATCCTGTTCTCCAACTCATCAAAAGCCTCGTGAGGTCAGTTACCATTTGCAAAATCTCCTAAGCATTGATCCTCACAGAGGCAGGGAGAGTTCAGCTGGGTTTTTTAATCCCACAAGGAGTCAGAGGCATTGGCACTTGGCAAATCCTCTTTTAATTTGCTCACTGAGAAAATTCTATCGAGACATCATTAAAAGAAAAGAGACCAGCATGGCACCATTGGTCTGGTCCATCTTTGAGCTATTGCTGCATTCAAAGGAGGGATGTGATGGGCAGAATTATATTTTCTTGCTTCCGGATAAGCTTCCATAAAGGAGCCCACATTTCTTTCTTAAGCCAGAAACCAGTACAAATTATATGTGTATAAAAAATACCCATTACCCACATGTACTTGCTGAGCCCTTCTCTCAGCAGTAGATAATTAAGCAATATCCCAGTTTTATGCTCAGATATCAATTTGGAAACCCCTGGGGGAAATTAGAATTGTGAATGAAGGAGTCCAGTTGAAAAGCAGGGATTTCCGAAAAGTGATTGGAAAACAGGCTGAGCAAAAATTATGATGAGTGCTGAAGCCAGACATATGAGGGAGTAAATCAAAATTTAGATTTTTGTTATTTTAGGCAAGTTATTAAACTCCCTGAATTTCTGTTCTCTCGTGTATAAAATTGGAATACTACTACTTCCCAGGTGTTTTATAATTAAATATTCAGTTTATATCAAGAGTCTGGCAACTGGAAGATATTTCCTGAGACCGAGTTCCTCTCTCTTTACAGGGACACGGTCAAGTTCAGAGGTTTTTGTCTCCAGGCTTCCTGGGTGGGAATTCTACCTCTGCCATATGCTTGACCCAAGAGAGGGTACTGGATATCTTTAAATCTCTGATCAGATATAGCTTAATATAAAAAAAAAAATGCATGCTAGGGGGCCTGGGTGGTTCAGTCTGTTAAGCATCGACTCTTGATTTGGGGTCAGGTCATAGTCTCAATGTGGCGAGATGGAGCCTCACAGGGGCAGGCAGGGGGAGAGGAGGAAGCAGGCTCCTTGGTGAGCAGAGAGCCCAATGCAGGGCTCCATCCCAGGACCCCGAGATCATGACCTGAGCTGAAGGCAGAGGCTTTAACCCACTAAGCCACCCAGGTGCCCCTAAATTAATAAATCTTAAAAAAATGCATCTTATATTAGAGAGTTTTTGTGAGAATTATGCAAAAATAGAATTATGCAAAAAGGACTTGCAGAGTTCCTAGGAGAGAGCCAACACTTCCTCTCTCTATATTATTATAGCTTATTAATTATGTACTTAAGAAGCTGAAGGCAACCATTGGTGACATTTGAGAAAAATTAGCAACTTTCTCAGTCTTGTATTTTTTAATTTTTTATTTTGTGTTCTTATATTTCATTATTTTCATATTTTATGATTAAGACTATTCAAAGGAAATACTAACTATTGCTCTACAGATTGCACACATTTATTATTTTTTTAAATTACTAGCTACCTCTGTTCTCAAGGCTAATGGGAAAGATAATAACTAAACTTTCACCAAACTTTCACCAACTAAACAACACCTGTTATTCTTGTTTTATTGTGGTGGGGCATTAAAACTGAAGATCTGGTTTTTTTATGTTTATGGATTATATATATTATTCTATATCTACAGTTTTCCCAACCCTGCCTGCATGCCTGATTTTATGTGATTCGAACTTGTCACCTTTTCAAATCATGGGTCAGGCATTTCTTTACCAATTTTTCCCCCACTCCACCAAACATAGTTAGGCTTTTCTCACCGGGTCCACAGGACCCTGAATTATACTTCTTTTGTACTATGCCTCTTGGTTTTCTTTTCAATTTTAAAACATTCTGAAATGTAAAAAAAAAAGTTGCAAGGATAATTTGGAAAACTCCCATACACCCTTTAACTACATTTACCAATTTTACTCATTCTACTGCATTTTAAAAACCTGTGCGTGTATGTGCGTATATATGTATATGTCGATAAATATATATGTTTAATTTTTTTTAATCGTTTGAGATTCGGACACATTCATCGTGCTTTTTTTACCCCTTGATGCTTAATTACAGTACAGTTGTCAAGTCCAGGATGTTTAATACTGACACAATAATGTTATCTAATGTATGATGACATTCCAAAAATGTCATTTATAGCGCCATTTTTAAACTTCCATATTGGATTCTTTCCAGGATCGTGAACACATATTACATTTAGTTGTCATATCTCTTAGATCTCTAGTATTGATTTTTCAATTGTATTGTAATTGGCATGCGATATTATATTAATAGTTTAGGTGTATAAGATACTGATTCATTAATTTTATACATTACAAAATGACCCACATGATAGGTCTAGTTACCATCTGTCACTCTACAAAATTATTATAATATTAATATTCCCTATGCTGTACTTTATAACCCTGTGGCTTATTTATTTTATAATGGAAGTTTGCACCTCTTAATTGCCTTTATCTATTCCACCCATCCCCCCACCCTCTCCCTTTTGGCGACCACCAGTTCTCTGTTCTGTATTTATGAGTGAGTCTGTTTCTGTTTTGTTTAGTACATTTTTTTTTTTTAGAGTCCACACGTAAGTAAAATTATGCAGTATTTCTCTTTCTCTATCTGGCTCAATTCACTCAACCTAATGCCCTCTAGATCCACCCATGTTGTCACAAATGGCAAGATCTCATTCTTTCTTATGGCTGAATAATATTCTGTTGTGTTTATGTATGTATATATGTATATATATATATGTGTTTGTGTGTATTTTTATTTTTCATCTTTGAAATTTTCTTTGGATTTTTAAGTTTTTATTTTAATTCCAATTAGTTAACGTACAGTACTATATTAGTTTCAGGCATATAATATATTGATTCAACAATTTCATGCATTACCCAGGGCTCATAAGGACAAGAGTGCTCCTTAATGCCCAACACCTGTTTAATCCACCACCGTCCCCCACTCCCCTTTGGTACTCATCACTTTGTTCTCTATAGTTCAGAGTCTGTTTCTTGATTTGTCTGTCTCTTTTTTTCTTTTGTTCATTTGTTTTGTTTTCTTAAATTTCACATATGAGTGAAATTGTATGGTATTTGTCTTTGACTTATTTTGCTTAGCATTATACTCTCTAGCTCCATCCATGACATTGCAAACGACAAGATTTCATTCTTTTATATGACTGAATATTCACACACACAAATGCGTGCGCACACACACACACATATCTTCTTTATCCATTCATCTGTCAGTGGACAAGTGGGCTGCTTCCACCTCTTGGCTATTAGAAATAAACGTGGTGCATGTATCCCTTTGAATTAATATTTTTGTATTCTTTGGGTAAATACTTGAAGGCTTCATTGCTGGGTCAGTGGGTAGTCCTATTTTTAGTTTTTCGAGGATCCTCCATACTGTTTTCGACAGTGGCTGCACAGTTTGCATTCCTGCTGATAGGGCAACAAGGGTTCCTTTTTCTCCACATCTTTGCTAACACCTGTTGTTTCTTGTATTGCTGATTTTAGCCATTCTGACAGGTGTGAGGTTATATCTCAGTGTTGTTTTAATTTGAATTTCCCCAATGATAAGTGATTACGAACATCTTTCATGTGTCTGTTGGCAATCCAGATGTCTTCTTTGGAGATATGTCTGTCTGCCCATTTTTTAATTGGATTATTTGCTTTTTTGTGCATTGAGTTGTATAAGCTCTTAATATATTTTGGATATTAACCCTTTATTGGATATGTCATTTGCAAATATCTTCTCTCATTCAGTAGGTTGCCTTTTAGTTTTGTTGATTGTTTTCTTTGCTGTGCAGAAGTTTTTTATTTTGATATAGTCCCACTAGTTTTTTTGCTTTTGTTTCCTTTGCCTCAGGAGACATAGCTAGAAAAAAGTTGCTATGGTTGATGTTGAAAGAAGTTACTGCTTATGTTCTCTGCTAGGATTTTTATGGTTTCAGGTCTCACATTTAGGTCCTTAATCCATCTTGAATTTGTTTTTGCACATATGCACATCTTCTTTAGCCATTAATTTTTTAATGGCATTTGGATTACTTTCATCATGTTGATTTTTAATTGTATACTTTCTGGTCTTGTCTGTATTAGCCTTAATCATTTTGAGGCAGTTATTGTGCATTTCCTATTGTAATTCTTTCACTACCTAGCACGGTACATGATATATGAATATATTTACTATATGTTTACTGTGAATAAATAAATAAATGAATAAACTAATGAACCAGGTAGAATTGGAGCAAGAATTTATTTACTTATTTGAACAGATTTGACAGATGTTCACCAAAACAGCAGCAGCATCAACCACAACTATAAACAAACAAACAATACTACAGCACGCACTTGGGATTCCATGCAGATCACCCAGGGACATTTGTGAATAATCATAGCTTTTATTCCTCTGTTTCTCTCATTAGAATTATATCAGAAGATGGGAAGGTAGAAGGACAAAAACACGTGAACGGATTAAGCTGAGAATGGTAAATGAGTATACTAAGTGGGTTTTTTCTGTCATGGGCCTTGAAAATGGCTTAAGAGAATTGAAACTGAAAGTATTAAGACTCCGGATGTTACAAATGGATTTTATAAATTCTAACTGGAGTCGATAGCACAAAATATATGAGGATGTCCCAAAGTATGCTGTTGGAATTATGTGGAAGGATAGCTGTGACATCCAAGAAGAATGTAGACGTTGATAGTTGAGCTAGAACTAAGGGATTAAGGAAAAGAGGGAAGTAGAGAGGAGAGAGAGAGCATGAGTATAACCATCTAGCTATAATTAGGAAAAGCAGGAACATAAGTGAGGTAGGGGCATAGGTTGAATATGGTTAAGGGTCCTTTAAGGTTTCATATTAGGGTTCTAGGATTCTTCCCCAGGAATAGACGTTAAATTGTTTGGATTTGATTTGATAAGCAATACTGAGTTATTGAAGACTTTTATTTTTTTAAAGATTTTATTTATTTGACACAGAGAGCAATCACAAGTAGGCAGAGAGGCAGGCAGAGAGAGTGGGGGGAAGCAGGCCCCCCACTGAGCAGAAAGCCTGATGCGGGGCTCGATCCCAGGACCTTGAGATCATGACCTGAGCCAAAGGCAGAGGCTTTAACCCACTGAGCCAACCAGGCGCCCCTATTGAAGACTTTTAAATAGAAGTCTGTTTGATAGTTGTGCTTTAACTAAATGAAGATGTATGTATCTTCCATAAAGCATGCAACCTATCTCTATTTCATAAAAGGTAAGGCAACAAAAATGGTTTATTGAACGTTAGTGCAGTTCAAAAACATGGCTGTGATATTCGTCTTCTAGTGGATATTTCATAACTATTAAAACTTAAGGAGAAAATTGTCTGGGTTTTAATGAAAAATTGGTTAAGACCTTTGAGATTTGTCACATCCCAGAGCTGAATATCCGCCAAACTACAAGAAAAAAAAAAAAAAGAAAGAAATGCGTCTTTGTTACCATAGTTACGATGAAGTACTTGTTTCCCCCATTAACTGAAAAACAATACAACAAAAACAAAAAGGGAGATAAATTTATCTTCTCTTATCTGGCAATAATGTAGGGGAAGAAAAAGCAATGGACTCAGAACTGTGTAAATTTTAATGACTAGCTCACTCTTTCTGAAATGTATATAAGGAAAAAAGTGTTTATTTCAAAAGATGGTGGCGTGTATTTCAGAAGACAGTGGTGATGATACTGAATATTATGTTTTCATGCCAAACTAAGCCCATTAGGAAGAAATCCTGAGAACTATTAATAAGCCACATAGACCCCTTGTACTGTTCCCCTCCCTGTCTTGATTTTCTCTCATTCAAAAGCAGGCACAGCTGGAGTTCCATTAATGAGTGTCAGCGAGATCAGATGATTATTTCCAGACCACAGACCATCAGTTGTCATGACAATTTGATGCAGTTCTTTAAGTCAGATGTTGCCTATTACCATCACACCAACTTATTTCTTCCTTGGAGTGGAGAGTGTTGGGTGTCAACCAGTTTTTCTTATGAGGGTTGATAATTCTGTCTGTTCTCTCAGGGAATTTTATCGTCATCCAGTTGGTACAGAGATGGTCTCTTTATCTAGACCTTCTAACCAAAAGTGTAAAATTGCAGTGATATGGCAACCCAGAAAAGAAGTTTTTTCCTGTATTTGGAGGGATTTCCATGACTAATCCAGACCTTGGCAATGTAAAATTCAACTTGCCATCCACTTCTCCCACCCACGTTGCTTTTATTCTTCCAACCATATTTACAGGCTGCAAGATCCCTTGCATTTGAGCTCATATGAAAATTGAAGACCAGCTTATTCAACTGGAACATGTCGATACATCATGTCCCTTCCTTTCCTCTTCTTCCATGCTTCCATGTCATTTTGTTAATAATACCATTATAAAACTAAACATATCATATCCCAATAATCTGTTTAAATATCTTCATCTTTCTTAGTTGGTGAGTTCTTTTTTATATGAATGTACTCCCCAATAATGTAGCTACTAGGCACATGGGGGCTTTTTAAATTTCAATATAATAAGATTAAATAAAATTAAAATGTCTTCAGTCATTCTAGCCACATTTCCCAAGTTCAGGAGTCACATGTGGCAAAGTTGATATAGAATGTTTCCACTGTTACAGAAATACCAGTTGGGTGGGGGGTGCCTGGGTGGGTCAGTAGGTTACGTGTCTGACTCTTAATTTTGACTCAGGCCATAATCTTAGGGTTGTATGATCTAGCCCCTCAAGGGGGGGATTGGGATTCTGCTTGGGATTCTCTCTGTCTCTCTTCCTTTGCTCCTCCCCCCATCAGCACACATATGCGTGTGCTCTCTCTCTCAGAAAGAAAGAAAGAAAATGAAAAGAAAGAGAAAGAAAGAGTAAATACCAGTTGGATACTTGTGATCTCAGTTACTACTCAAAGGGCAGTCCACAGACCAGGAGCATCACCCTAATCTACAAATGCAGAATTGTGAACCCCACCCTAAACCCAATTGGCACTTTAAAATGTTACAGGGTCATTTCTATGCGTGTTAAAAGGTATAAAGCATTGATCTAGTTAATAAATGTTTTTTGGATGAATAAACCAATGGATGAAAATACCCTACTTTATTTTCTTTTAAGATTTTATTTATTTATTTGACAGAGAGGAGAGAGATCACCATTAGGCAGAGAGGTAGGCGGAGAGAGAGGGGGAAGCAGGCTCCCCGCTGAGCAGAGAGCCTGATGTGGGGCTTGATTCCAGGACCCCGGGATCATGACCTGAGCCGAAGGCAGAGGCTTTAACCCACTGAGCCATCCAGGCACCCCAAAAATACCCTACTTTATTTTACATACCAGGGAGAAAAAAGAATCCAGTGATTCCATTTTAGATTAGGATCACCAGTTTGTACTTAGCATCCTTATTTGCCTTTCAATATCACTGCATTTTTTTTTTAGAGAGAATAAAAGGATTAGGCTACGTAAAATTTGTAGTTGATATATGACTGAGTAAAGTACTTTACATTTTTCAGATACTGTTTCAGGGTACTTTATTCATCCAAGTACATTAGCATGTCTCCATATCTCTATCTGCCATTTCTTAGCTGTTGGTTCCAGGGGTGACAGTCAGTGATGTTTCTAGGTGCCTCAAGAGAAACACTGAATGATTTATCCAGAAATATTTATGGGAAGTTAGTCACAGAGAATTTAAGTTTGATTAAATAGAAAACTGCAGGTTATATCATTTTGTCCTTCTTCTGGGACCTTGAGGGGAAGAAAAAAAGACATGTCAAGGAAATATTCCCTTTCTTTGGAAATATTATAGATATTAATCTTTAATGTTTTGTTGTATAAATACTTTGCTAAGCTGAAGGACCTGTCTTGAGATAAAGATTGGTAGGAGGAAAATCCTTGATACTTATCTGTATTGGTATTATCACCTTGGCTAATGGAATATTGTAGCTTATAGATTTTTTAAAAAAATCGATTTTTGTTTTCATACCACTTGATCCATCTCCTTTCACTTGTTTGGGTATCTGTGCCATCACTGGAGTTTCAAGGAGACCACCCATTTCCTGCCTTCCAAGGAAAGATCTCCTTGGTATGAATACTTGCACCTGTGTGTATGTGACTTCTGTCTTGCCCTAGGGAACCACTTCTGTCTGCACATCATCCTTGTCCCAGCCTGAGCTGGAGAATTGGGAGGTACTTTTGAGGGTGTTGAGGCTCTGGAATAGAAAGGCACAAACAACAAAACTGCCTTGGCTGGAAACGAAGAAGGGATATAGATGCTTGCCACAAATGAGCTGGATAAACCATAATATGCCAGATGTTTGAATCACATCTCTGCTTGTCATTAGCTGTGTGACCTCAGCAATGTCACGCAACCTCTTTTGGCCTGTTTCCTCAGATGTAAAGTGAACATAACAATAGTACCTGTTTCATGGGATTATTATGGGATTATTATAAGAATTAAATAATTTAAGATAAATGAGGTGCTTAGTGCCTGACCTATATAAGTGTTGCTGGTTTTTCTTTTGTTTTGTTTTTTAATTTGAACTGTGTTCACCCTGAGCACAAAGCTCACATTGATAGGATTTGCCTACTTTAGGCATTTACATAACCCGGAAGAGATTTGTTAACTCAACCTCTTTTGAACATGTTACAGGAAACTATAAAGTAACACTTTGTTCCAGAAACTAGACTACAAAGTACTTAATTCAACAGTTGGGAATCTATCATAAACTGTCACAGTACACAAAAGATGAGTCTCTCAATCTGTTTCCTTCTCATGTGGGAAACTCACTATTCCAATGAAGGGAAGTCTTTGTTCTTGATCTGTCTCAATCCAATTCTTTTTGCCTCATTTTTGTTTATTTGATGTTTACTTAAGTTTTTGGCTCAATTCTGAGTTTGCTTTGTACACCTGAGAAATGGCTGCAAAGTGTGTAGTACCGTCTGTGCTAGGAACTCTCAGCTTCTGTTCCGCTCCAGAATGCCCACTGAATGTGACCAACTCTGGAGCTGCTCTAACCTGAATTTGTTATAGACCCTTTTTAATCAACTCTACAAGTTGCCTTCTTTCTTTCTGTGGCAAGAGAGAAGTATAGATGTCTCTTTGACAGGAACACACACTTCCGGCTCGGGAGAGTATTTCTCCTTTGCGGTTGGCCATGTTCTCATTTCCTCTGTGGTTCCATTAAATGTTCTCTTGTTGAAAGAAACTGGTGTCATTCCCATTTCAGTATCTTTACGCCCAATATTAATTAGGAGGGTTGCAGGGTGTCCCAATCACAGTGGTATACACCCAAAAATACATCATTGTGTCATTGTCTGCAGCTTGAATGGATTGCCCCATGAGCTGAGTTTATGCCTGGGAAAACTGTAGACAGCCACTTTCCTTTCTCTTCAACCAAATGGGACTTTCCTTTGTGATCAAGAAATTCATATGCCACTTACTCTCTGTCTGGAATTTTAGGAAGCTAGAGGCTTATGGGAACAATAAAATTTTTCTGTCCCTAAGAAATTGTATAAAAGTTTTCATTGATTCCTTTGCAGTGGGAAGGTATTATTTTTATCCAGAGAGAGGCAGTAGATAAATGTAAATATGACTAGAACATCATGTCAAAGAAACCCTGGGTGGCTCAGTCAGTTGAGTGTCTGCCTTCAGCTCAGGTCATGATCCCAGGGTCCTGGGATTGAGCCCCACACTGGGCTCCCTGCCGGGTGGGGAGCCTGCTTCTCTCTCTCCCTCTGCCTGCCGCTCCCCTTGCTTATGCTCTCTGTCTCCCTCTCTCTCTGTGTCAAATAAGTAAATAAATAAAATCTTTAAAAAAAAAAGCACAGTTGTTTTAAAGAGATGATGGTAGGAATGGGTATTTTAAGATCCAGTTGTATGTGGATCTAGGAAAGAGATAGGTTTCTCCAGGTGAAACATAAAATGGCACAACCATTTTTGTGATTCCAAGAGGGAAACTTCTCCTCTTTTATACAGTTCACTGCATTCTTGATTATGGATTGTCAGAGACTTTTACTGTTACTATGAGGTGGTAAGGTTAGATTTAAGTTTTATAAACTTCCATTCATAGTGAGGATGCTTGAAATCATACTTCCTAAAGTATATAGAAGCCACAGAATGTTCATGGATGTCACTAGTTAGCCTGCAGTCTATACTGGAAAAGGATTAGCACTAATGGCAATTAAAGAACAACTGCCTCCAACATAGCCCAAATGTAATTTGAGCCAAGAGGTGGTTTGCCAAAATTTTATAGTCTTAGAATTCTAATTTACTTATTCATTCATGCGTGTATACACTTATTCATTCAGTGAGTACTTTATATAATATATATATATATAGAGAGAGAGAGAGATTAATAGGAGGTTCTGGAGTTCATGTCAATAAGGCTGACATATCCTACCCTCAGGGAATTTATAGTATTGTAGGAAAGGCTGACAATAAAGGTATAATTATGAGGGAAGATACTGGGTGTCTGAGAATATATGGGAAAGGAAACCAATCTAGTGTGATGGTTCAGGAAAGGCTTGCCTGAATAAGCAACTAAGCTGCAAACTAAGAATGAGGGGGAGTTAATCAAGTTAAACATTAGGGATTAGAAGGGAGAATGCGTAAATTATTCCCAGAGGAAGGAATACCATATTGAAAAATTGAAGATGTGATTAAGTATAGTGAATTCATGGAAATGAAAGAAGTAACAAATAGCTGAAATTAGGGGAGTGAAAAGGAAGAGGTACATGAGATAAGGTTATAGCAGAGTTTATCAGCTTTAGCACTATTGACATTTGGGCTAAGTCATTTGTTGTGAGAAAGCTGTCCTCGTAATGTAGAATGTTTAGCAGTATCCCTAGCCTCCATAAACTGGAAACCAATGCATACTCTTGACCATTATGACAAAGCTATCTCCAAACATTTGCAAATGTCCCCTGGGGTGCAAAAATCTATAACCAATTAAGAACTAAACAGTAGGGTCAATGAAGAATCAATGCCAGGTTCTGGTCTTCTTTGTCTTAGCCTTGCTAGGAATTTAAAGGTTTATTTTTGGGGCAATGGAAAACCAAGAAGAGTTTTAAGTTGGAGGGTGATATAAGATTTACGCTGAAAAAAAATTGCTCGGATTATAAATGTAAGCCTGTGGATTGTGGAAAGATAAGAGGATTTGGGATATCAGAAGGGAGACAATACAGTAATAAATGGACAAAATGATGGTAACTTGGACTAGGGAGATGGGGAGAGAGAAATGAAGAGATTTGAGGGCTCTCTCAGGGATAGAAAAGACTGAGCTTAGTGATAGATGCAATGTGGGCATTGGGATAGGAAAGAATTAGGTACCCATTCCCATGTTATATGACAGATTTCATTGTTTGTCTTTGACTTCTGTACCTTTCTCCTGTACAAACTTTATTCTGCCTTTTGCTTTCTCACAGTCTACTGTGAGATTTCTCACAGAAAATGCCCTCTACATCCAATTGGGTTTCTGACTTGGGCAATGGATAGAAATATCAGCATATTATTAGTAATAGGCTCTAACATGGGGAAAAAAAAAGAAGAGATGTGTTTGTTAAGAGAGCAATGGTGGAGTTGCATTTGGGATTTGGTAAGCTATGAGGGGCCTATGAGGTGCCCAAATAGAACTACAGAGCAGCGATGGAATACTGTCTGGCCCGGGAATATATGCACAGAGGCTCTTTCTCATTGGCCCTTGACTAATTGACCAGGGAAGAACTTGTACAGCCCCAAATACATTGCAGTCACTGTGTCCCCTTAGCAACTGACTGCACGCCATGTAGAAAATATTTGGTAGAAAGAGAATGGAAAGAAATCTTTTACTGGACGCTACAGATAGACTGGGAAGGAACAAATTCAGTAGTGGAGACACCAAACTAGTGGTGTATGCAAACCCCAGACTTTGAGTATCTGAATCAGTGCCTTCCTGATTACCAAATGATCTAGAATATATAATCATGAGGGATGATTTCCCTCACAGCTTTCTAGTCCTTCTTTCTGGAATCCTTTTCCACTCTCTATTTTGTCATGCCCTTTAATTTTATAATTGGAGGAAAAAAACCCCAAACCCTCCCGTATATCCCTACCACCCCATTATATTTCACTGGATGTTGAACTCTCTACCAGCTGGATTTTGAAAAACTGTAGTTAGCATCATAAGTTTCATTAGTTCCTTTCTCCACATTCTAAAGCTTTTCTCTACCTTATTTTCACTGTGCACTGCTTTTCATAACCAGTGCCATCATGCTGGTTATAGATAATTTTGTGACTGGTGTGCACACCATGAATGCTTTCCTGACCTGTCACATCACTGAAAATATCCTCAAGCCAGTGTCTTATTTTCTTGGAACCATTGTTTTTTAATATTCAAGGCTCCTACAGCTGTTTTATGAGTAATTAGAGTGGGAAATCTGTCCAGACACAATTCCTCCAATAGCCAAAGTAAAATTAGGAAAGTAGCAGATATAAAATTGATAAGACAGTTCACCTCTTGGAATTAAAAAAAAAAAAGAAAGAAAAGAGAAAAAATCTCTTCCCCAATCTGTTTTAGCTGCAAAACTGTGGGAAAGCAAAGTGAGAGGTGATAGCATCACTTTCATTAAACAAATGCATATGGGATGTCATGTGATAAAAGATCCGTGAAGAAATATGATCCGAACCAAGGAGCATGTAATTGGCTGGATTGCTGTGATCTTTCTGAGTGAATGCATAGTGATTGTTTACTCTGCTGCCATTCAAGTTCATGGAGGGCTTTATAGTCCCCAGAATTTTAGAATCCCTTTGAAAACCAAGAACTTCCCAGATGAGAGACCTCTGTACCTCTTAGTAGCCATTATGGAAACTCCGTGCCATAATACCTTTGGTTCAGATCAGCAAGTATGGAAGCACCAAGCCACTCTCTGTGCTTTTAGGGAGTTTGCAATGTCAAGAGACATAGTACACACAGCCTCTAGAATCGGTCTGCCTGGATCCAAATCCTATCCAGCTCTGTAACCTCTTTATGTATCACTTTCCACATCTATATGATGTGGCAGTAATATTTCTGTTCCATCAAGTTGGAAGATGAAGTAAGTTCATGCATGTGAAGAATACTTGCCACACACAAAATGCTATATTGAGATTTGCTACTGTCATGGAGGCGGAGAATCTAGGCAGTCATCATACAGGGCAATGTCAGAAGAAGATACACAGCAAACAAGTAATGGAGAGGTGGGGCTACGTTACCCCCTCATGCTGAGCAATGCTGAGGCTGTGTTTTAAAGGATAGGAGTCATTTACCATGTTGGCAACTGGTAGAGAGCAGCCATACATGGAACAGCATTTGCAAAGATATAACAGATAAGCAGCATGCCATTTCTGATGAACTATGAAAACTTTGAACAGTATTTCAAAGCTGTGGATGGTGAAGTAATGGGACAAAAGGCAGAGTTTATGGGATAAAGGGACCTGCTTACCATATTGAAGAGCTGGAACTTTATGGTGAAAGGATAAAAATTCTAGTTTGTAATTGTTCTAGCCTGGGGATCATATTGTAATTTATCTTGGCTTTGCTTATTAATCCAACATTCACTTTAACCCAATGCTGTAAGCATTTGGCACCATTTTAACAGTGAAATAAGGAAGCTACCGCGTGTCAGAAATGGTGGTCGCCAAATGTTGAGATTCATCAGCCAGTGAAGCATAATACAATGCTAGAAAGAGAAATGTACTGAACTCTGAACCAGAAGGCCAAGAAGATCTTCATCTGGTCGAGACTAAACTAAAACTCATGAAGTCGAGTGATTATTCAGAAGCAAAACCCCCCTGAAATACTAGAATTCATGTCAAATGTTAATAATTAAGCGAATGATATTGCTTGAACTTAAGTTTCTCCAAAGAAAAGACCCAAATCAGCCTTCAACGTATCAATGCATTCTATAGTCGATGAAACAGAAAAAAAAAATGTGAACGCTATCATGCTCACCAGCACAGAAATAATTTTGAGATCATTTAGGGTAGCTCAGTCGTATTATAAAACTCTTCACCAGATGTTCAAGTTCCAGCCTTCTCGTGGTGGCTGGCTGACCCCCATGGCTTTGAGGAGCCCTGAAATTCTCCAACAGTGACTCGGGGGACTCAGGACTCAAGGAGATGGTGAATAGGGTTCCATGTTCCCTAGTCGATTTCGAACTCAACTTTAGGGACTCTTATCTATTACATATGAGAATGCCACCTAAATAAATAGTTGCTTGAAAAAAGGAGGCAAAGCAGGAAAGTCTTTAAAAACCAACAATTGGATTGAGTTATTTCCAAATGTCTTCCAAATTTAAAACAATTATAGTTCCAGTTTTCATCTCCACTTCAGTAACCCTTCAATTCCGCCAGTACTAGCTGTAATTCTAAACTCTGATTTTTTTCCCAGTAGAAGTACTCACACTTATTTTTAAAGTAATAAAAAGAGCAAGCTTTTGTGATTTCGGATCATTTAACCATATTACATATCCCAAATCCTTCCTTTGGCCAACTCCAGTGGCTTTTCTCCCTCTCTACATCTTTCCTGTTCCAGGTAATTCTTAGACCTTCTGCTGCGGTCCCAGAGGCAGCTCTGGCTGCCCTCCCGAATCATCTTGGGGTTTCTTCAGGGAAAATAGTTCACATCTCAAGACAAGACACTGTTTTGCTTTGTCTTTTAATTTTTTTTTTAAATTTCTTTCTTGCACCTAAACAGTAACTTGTCTTCTTGTCCTCTTACCAAGCAGTTCCACAACTAAAGTGAGCCCTGTATCAGCTTTTCCAGCAGACGACTGGACTGGAAAACCTCAGTGAGCATGTAACAACTAGCACCTATTGGTTTGGGATCAGCTGGAAGGTTCTGTTGATTTTAACCTTCTCATTCACACTTGCAAGTTTGGAGGAATGTCACCTGGTGTAGGCTAGCTTCAGCTGGAGAACCTAGGAACTTGGGTCTCTGCTCTTCCTGTCTCATCCTCCAACACCTTCACCAAGCCATGTTCTCCTGGCAGAGAGCCAGAGAAACTCTTGAGGCATAAGCCTGAAACTGGCAGACGGTCATTTCTGCCTCATTCTAGACACCAAAGCAAGTTTCTTGGCCAAACCTAGTCAGAGTGTGGGCAGGTCACCCCACACACAGTAAGAGGCACTGCAAAATTATACAGCCAAGGAAGAGTCAAAGAAGCAAGTCTCTTATTTCTAAGTTTCTATACAGAACACCAAGAGGTATTATGAGCATCTCTCAGGATTATGTAAAGTGTGTAAATGCATGTGTGTCTGTAGAAGAGTGCCAGGGAAGATGGGGAAAATCTTATTACTTTTGCTCATACAGTTTTGACATTAGCCATAGAGTAGAAATCAAAGGTCTGTCTGCTTTTTTTAACCTTTGCGTTTATAATGATACATTGCTAGATATAGCAACAGCGTATAACCCGTTATGTTAACTCTCCACATGTAATGATTAAGGGAACATTGAACAATCAGAGGCTATCCTGTGCACTAGCACTTTCCAAAGATGAGAATGAGGTTCTGAGTCATGTTAAATTAAGCCACTGAATCTCCTTCCGGTTGTGTCTATGTTTATAAAAATGATGAGGCCATATATTTTTATAGCTCTGTTGATAGACAACCTGTAAGTGGACTCTTCTTTATGACTTTGAGATGGCTAAGATACCTTGCATTTAGAGAATTTTTTTCTGTAGCAGGTAAGACAAGTGTAAATATATTTCTATGTGTGTGTATACGTGTTACATATACATATACACAAGTGGGTACACATGCGCACACTTGTGTATATGTATGCACATTCATATAGACATGTATGGATTTATATGTATGTGTCATAGGATGTATACATTATATGACACATATATAACATTTGTAATATTGTTTCACATCCATCTCCTAAAGAATCTGTTCAGAGAGAGGATTTGCTCAGAGTAGGACCTCCAAAATTGTTGACTGAATGAATGAATCTACTAGGATATTCATTTTCAAGCAACATACATTGATTCCAATATTAAGGTCAGATTCTACAGTCCAAAATATACTAGTTCTGTAAATTGTTTAACCACCAGGACTCTATTCCATCTATAAAATGAGTATATATTTAAGCATTCAATATGTTTATATATGTAAGTTACTTAGCACACTGTCAGGCACCAAGTGAGTTCAAAGAAAGAGATAGATAAAGAAAGGAAGCAGAAAGAATAGAAATGAAAAATGTCACCAACAGACGGATTGCTGGCAACAACACGCAGAGAGAAATTCCACTGGAACATCCTTGTGTGGTGAGAGTGTCAGAGGGGCCGATGCAGAGTCTGCAGGGTGGATGCAAAGGGCATTCAGGGAGGGCTGGATGGGGAACAGGGAGCTTGTAAAGGGAATGCAAGATAAAGGTGCACAACTGAAAAACAGCCACTGCAGTCTGGTTTAAAATATGAGAATAGACAATAGGCCTGAGAGCCATAGATGAAGCAAAAATCCATAGAATAAGTAAAACCGATGGGCACCTACAATGACTAGCAGTGACCAGGAGAGCAAGAGTATCATTAGGGAATGTTTTGGAGGGTAGAAACCTGAACAGAGAGAAAACCCAGAGTCCAGTATCGACAGGATCAAGAATCTGGTAGCACTGAGGACAACAGGAAGGGTTTGGTTTTTTTTAAAGATTTTTAGTGTATTTATTGGACAGAGAGAGAAGGAGCATAAGCAGGGGAAGCAACAGGCAAAGGGAGAGGAAGAAGCAGACTCCCCACAGAGCAAGGAGCCCAACAGGGGACTAGATCCTAGGACCCTAGGATCATGACCTGAGCCAAAGGCAGATGCTTAACCGATTAAGCCACCCTGGCTGCCCCAACAGGAAGGGTTTTTTAAGTTCACATACAAATTACTGAATTAATTTCTGTTATACTTCTTATACACTCTATAAAAGTCTGGGCTAAAAGTTATTTTTCTCTGCTTCATGCATTCCCAGGAATGCTGAAAATAAAATAACCACCACGGCAAAAGAGTACCAAAGCTGCCTGTGCCAAATTCTGTGGTCAGTGCCTTCTTTCCTGTTCTCCCCACAACAGACTTGATGGACCATTTCACAAATGAGGGAAGTGAAGCTCAAAAATTAATTCACCTAGATAAGGTCACACTGCTTAATATGTAGCAAACAAGGGACTCAGATACTTCTCAATTCACAGCCCTCAGCTTGCTTGCTTCCTTGAGCTGCAAAATGAATAGAATTAGGGTACAGATGCCATGCAGAAGAAAAGGTGGCCAGAGATGCTGTCCTGAGAGAAAATACTGGAAGGACAGGGAAGGGCAGAAAGCAGAAGAGAGCTCATGAAAGGCATATGGGGGAGAGTCTGACAAAGTGAGAGTAATTTATCCCAGGTCACAGAGCCAGTACCTAAAGACTCAGTTTCATTATTTCCAGGCCTGTGGAGCTTGGGTGATGTCCTTGGGGTCTTCTTCAGCTCTGTGAGAGAGACAGGGACCCCGTCGAGCTAATGTAACTTGGGTGAATCGGGGAAAGCATTGTCCAGTTGAATAGTAAATTTAACAAATACGTGGTAAACAAAAATATAAGCAACAAGTGTACTTATGTTTCTGGAGAAGAGGCAAGGCTTGGTTAGCTATTTGAGTCTTTTATTCCTTTACATTGGCATTTCCATTTAATTACCGTAGACATTTCCTAGAGGAGAAAGTTTTTAAGAAAAGTGCTTTATTTATTTATTATTTATTTATTTTTAAAAAAGATCTTTATTTATTTGACAGAGAGAGAGATCACAAGTAGGCAGAGAGGGAGGCAGAGAGAGAAGGGGAAGCAGGCTCCCCGCTGAGCACAGAGCCCGATGCGGGGCTTTGATCCCAGGCCCCTGAGATTATGACCTGAGCTGAAGGCAGAGGCTTTAATCCACTGAGCCACCCAGGCGCCCCAGAAAATTGCTTTCTTAAGCACACACCTCTCTAGAAGCTGCAGTCATTTTACTGAGGGCTCTTAAACTGTAACAATTTTGTGTGAGCATGATACCAAGAACCTTTATGTGCAAGTCTTTGCTTAGTCTGTCCCATGACTAGTGAAGGAGATCGGTGTCAGAGTGAGTAACACTGGTCAGAGGGTTAGCAGTTCTCCTGTCTGAACAGTCTATCTGGAGATGGGTGACTTAGAGAAGCTTCTCTACAGTGTATCTGTGTGGCTCCCTAACCCCCATAAAAATAGCTCTAGGTAATTAACTGCTTATTGTACACTAGCTAATACCATATAGTATCTCATTGAATACTCTCAATAACTCATGGAGGAAGTTTCTGTTATTTTTATCTGTATCAGACTGATACTGTCATTGAAGCTTAGTGAAGTAATTTATCTAAGGTCACACTGCTGGTGAGTTTCAGAGACAGGCTTGCAAGCCAACTCGTGACTCCCAGGCCTACAACCTTTATGTAAAAATTACATATTAAAAAGAAAATTTTTTCCAGGGTTGTATTTCTCATTTTCTAAGCTTGTTTTTTTTGTTGTTGTTTGTTTGTTTGCTTGTTTGTTTATTTGTTTAGATCATATTACCAGTTCTTTGTCTTGCTACTTTGTGTCCTCTTTGTTCTTGCTTCCCTCTCTCTGGCTTGGCTTTTCTTTTCTTTTTCTTTCTTTCTTTCTTTCTTCCTTCCTTCCTTCCTTCCTTCCTTCCTTCCTTCCTTCCTTCCTTCCTTCCTTCCTTCCTTCCTTTCTTTCTTTCTTTCTTTCTTTCTTTCTTTCTTTCTTTCTTTCTTTCTTTCTTCCCTTCCTTTTCTTCCTTTCCTTCCTTTTTTCTTAAACATTTCCCAACTACTAAGTCCCAGATGGAGTTAGCCAAACTAAATCCCAGTGACAAAATGAATGATAAATATCTTCATTTCCCTGCCCCAATGTCAGCTCTTCCATGAAGCCCTCCAAGGTTGCCCCAATCATAAGTGACATCTCTACTGAACTGTCACAGACCTCTATTCATCTTCATAGGGCTTTTTTTTTTTTAAAGTAATCTCTATGCTCTATGGGGCTCAAACTCATGACCTTGAGTTTCAGAGTTGCATGCTCTAATGACTGACCCAGCCAGGTGCCCCAACCCTCATAAGGCTCTTAACATAGGCTTGTCATTTCTTTCCTGAAAACTATACTGTGGTCATCTGGAAGGCAGTGACAAGGTATGATTCATATTTGCCATCAATAGGACTGATATCTACAGAGTGAAAGTAAGATCAAAGATAACTGCAGATCCTTAATCAGATAGTATGGAGGAGGGGGAGAAAAAGGTAGAATGATCACAGAAGGGCATGTGGCAGGGAAAAGAAGCTCTGGTTTGGAAGGAGCAATATCATGGAAGAGAAAAAACAATATCCATGGAAGAGGAAAGGAGCAGCAGTTACCTACTGTAAGGGAGAAGGCCGAGTCAGGAGAGCAAGAAGTGGCAGGTGGTCAAGTCTTCTCTAGGGAGTGCACCAGCAGTGACACACAGATGGCCCTAGTGTGCATGCCTTTGCAGGAGAGAGGGTTTAAAGAAGAGAAAGAACAGAAAGGAATTGTGAAGGGCCAAAAGCAAGATTGTTCTATTGAATGCAATTTAGGAGGAGCTTAATGCTGCTTGGAACATAGACCAAGTCTGATGTCCTCTTTCACTGACAAACTTGAAGTGTTTGATCAACTGTAAAGCATCATCTGTAGTTTCCCCGTTTTTCATCCCTTCCCTGGCAATAAGAGAATCCCAGGTGAGTGGAGGGCCAATGTGGACTTCTCCAACTCTCAACTCATTCTCTTTCTTCCTTGACAGTCTGTAAACATAAAGGATTTTCAGATTCTCTATTTCGTAAAAATATATATAAAGCTGCAAACAGAAAAATAGGTAAGGTGTACATAAGGTTCTTTAATAAAATGTTGTCCTGTTTTGCCTTTGGTTAAGGATGGGCCGATGACGTAGGAATTGCCCCACATCTATTCTAGATCATCTCCCCTCACAAATACTTGTATGACACTGTAAATTCACAGACTAGCTCCTCCAAGCCTGAGTCAGTGTTTTGTGTCTGTTTTCTTTTGTTGCTGTTGGTTTGTGTGTTTTTGTTGTGGTTACGATTTGTTTCTACCACTCGCAGCTTCTCAGCACAGTATCTGGGGGGGTGTGGTGTAGAGCAAGCATACCAACAACACTTTAGGCATCTGTGCGATGCATGAGGTTCTGTAGGAAATTTTTTTTTAAGATTTTACTTATTTATTTAACACAGAGAGAACACAAGCAGGCAGAGAGGGAGGCAGAGGCAGAGAGAGGAGCAGGCTCCCTGCCGAGCAAGGAGCCCAATACGGGACTCGATCCCAGGACGCTGGGATCATGACCTGAACCCAAGGCTGCTCAACCAACTGAGCCACCCAGGCATCCCTATAGGAAATGTTTTGCCCATGTGGTGGCTCTTTGTCCTCGTGACCCTTTAAGGAGGTGGATTCTACCAGTGGGTGGATTTTCTAGATGATGAAGGAAATGAGATACATTAAAGAATAGAAGTAAGTATTTATAGTCACTCTTGCAGACAGATGAGAAAACTAAGGCATGAAGAGGTCAAGTAGTGACTCAAAACCACAGAGTTAGTAAATGGAGGAACTGAGATTCAAACCCAGATGTTCTGTCTTTCATTGATTTCTAAGGATTTCCCAAGTATTGGCACTTCTGCATTTTGCGATAAGGCTGAGAAAACATTGCCTGTCAAATTCTTTACACGTAGACATTTGCCATCCCTGCATATGCCTAAGTAAGACTGAATACTTGAAAATATTATTTGTGCATGTGGTTCTGCTCAGAATGTCCCATCTCTCTTGGATATTTGCTTGATGACAAAAGATGTTTTTGAGTTATGTTCTTTTGTGGAACCCTGCGTGCTCTTTGGTCGGACATCTGTGCTCTTTTAAAGGAAGACTCAGTGCTAGGTAATGAATTTCCAATTGTATATTAGCAAAATGCCCACAAACAAATCATTATTTACATTACATTACTTAGAGTTTGCAAAACACTTTCATTTTATACCTTCTTCCATGATGCTTAAGCTATATTTTGAGGTAGTCAGGAGGAGGAATCATCACTGGAGTTCAGAATTCATTGCTATAGGACATTAGGAAATTGTTGAATTTCTGAGTGATCCATAAGAATACACACACTGGTGTCTGAAATAATTTATTCCACTTTGGGTTTTGTATCATTGATGAGACTTATCTGAGTAATTAAGTTCACGTGTGCAATCAGAGACCTATAGGCGTTCAGTCTGCCCCTATACACCGCTCGCAGAATAGTGTAAAATTCCATTTTTAGAATTTAGAATTTTTAGAATTTAGAATGCCAGAAAGACCTGACAGATATTTATTGTGGTGGCATTGCATCATTCTAAAATTAGATTAAGGTCAACCACCAAACCTACGTGAACATGGCAGCCAATTTTGTAATTTTTTTGAACGTCAATTAAAAATGGTGGTAGTAAAAATAATAATTGTGGACTTGGAAAATTATCTTTCTTGGAAGCCTAAAATAGCACCGTGATTATTCCAGACAACTGAGATATTAATCTTTTGCATTTGTAAAAAGTGTCCAGGTACATCTTCCTTATCACACAGCTGAGCGTAACAGCCTCTATATCCTGGCGTAAATCCACAGAGTTTAAATTCAGAATCAAGTCTTTATAGGTTTACTTTGCTATTCAGTTTGCTAATAAGGCATGTTATTTCCTTCTTTCTGGCCTGTTTATCTCAAATAATATTCCTGCAGAGCTGTGAGACTATTCCCAGCTTCCACCTCAGAAACGGTGAGCTAATTAATTAGAGGGAAAATTAACCTGCCCCAGAGTTCATGGTGACTTTTTAGAATTCATCCAAGTGAGTTGTCTCCTGTTGGGATAGATTAGAACATAGGTAGATCTTTCTCTGTTGAGGATACGACTAACACCCTATATATTTGAGGAAGGATTAGAGTTCCTTCACTTATCTAGCCTGGCTGGTGTATCTTAAATGTTTTAACATGAACTTAGTTGGGTAAGTTATTTGCCGGAGACCACACAGAAAGGCAGCTCTATTGACCTTATCAGTATTTGAATTCCTTGCCCTGGCTAAAGGTTTTTGTTTATTATAGGAGATTGTTATTCTGGATACACTAAATCCTAGATCAGGGGTCAGCACATGTTTTCAGTAAAGGGTCATGTTTTAGATTCCTATTGTTGTGGTAACTCACAAACAGTGGCTTAAAGTAATACATTTGTTGCCTTACTGTTCTAGAAGTCAGAAGTTCTGAGAATCTTCGAAGAGACATTATTCAACCTACCATAGACCAGATAGTAAATATTTTAGGAGCTGCTTAATTCAGCTATAGCTAATCTGTGAACAAATGGACATAGCTGTGTTCTAATAAAACTGTATTTACAAAAAAAGCAACTGCCAGGATTTGGCAGGTGGGCTGTAGTTTGATAACCCTTGCCTTAGACACACAACATCTTGTATGGATGTTCCTAAAAGATATTTCTCGTAATGTTTTAATAAGTAAATAGATAATGGTTTAGAAGAAATCCTTACAGATTTTTGGGTTTGGTGTTCTAAGGAAAACTCATAGAATAGGATTTTTTTCTCCCCACTCATTCTTTTCACAGCTCCTACATCCTGATCTCAATATAAAATTAACTTTTATGCTGTAAGTCTTTCTTCTTTCCATAGATCCTGTAGAAGTACTCTCATGCAGATGGACCCTGGAAATCACTATTGACTTCCTTTTTATTCTCTGCAAAATATAGAGCTGTTTGGAGAATAGTAATGCCTATTGATAGACCAGTTATGAATTCTTCAGAAGTCATGAAAGATATAGGTAGGAAGAAATTACAGACTTTATATGAAATACTTTGCTATCCCTTTATTTCCTAAACTCTGAAACCTAAAAGAGTTTGGAACACAGCACAGATACCATGGAAGAACCATTTGCAGCCCACTTTTTTGCCTCCTCGTATCAAAATGGAGATTCAATGTTTCAAGCAAAGTAGAACAACTCATCACTTGTGCTAATCATCTTTTGATCCTTGCCATGTGAATAGATTCATGATCTGACATTTGCTATTCTAGTCACAATAGCTCTTGTCTCAGCAATTCAATTTTGAGTGTCTCATGAATTTAATACCTGCTCTTTTATCAGAAGACTTGTAATAACTTATACAGCTGAACCTTTTCCAAATTTCCTGTTCATCTTAACCTTTCCACCCTTCCATCTGGATATAGAGGATGGCCTTGTGAAAAGGCAGATTTATTCGACATACTTTTCTCAAGCACTACCATGTGCTAAAGTTACAATGTGACCAAGACACCAGATATCAAATGTATCAGAGAACTGACAGCTTCAGTTGGATTTAGGCAGAAAAATAGGAAGCAATAAGCAAAAACCATGCATATCATCTAAGCTCTTTGAGGATCTGCCCCAGAGGAAAGGGTTATTATCTGCCTTTCCTTTGAATCTCTGAAACTGTTTTTCAACACGATAGCACCCTCTAAGACCTAATAGCAAACTCTCCATCTCTTTCCCTTTCAAGACTTGTGCTGCTTTTTGGTAAACAACCAGGCTTCAGAATCTAACTTGGGAGATACTCCCCATCTCAGCAATTTGCAGGCAAGCAAGATCTACTTTCAGCCAAGTAAATATGTGCAAATTCTCTGGCTCAGGTGTCCAACAGCTTTGGCTTTCCTCTTGTGCTAGAACATGTAATATAAGGCAGATATTACAAAGGGAAATATGGAACTTAATTTCCAGGAACAGATAAGGAACGACCAATCATCTCATGCATCTAGAGGCCAAATTATATTCTCAAGCCACAAAATAATCCTTTGACCTTCCCAGAGAATAGTTCCAGGAGGACTAAACAGTAGTTATAGAATTGTAGTCTTATACCTTGTTCAAGTCAATTGAGAATAGTTAAATGTGTGTGTGTGTGTGTATATATATATATATGTTTATACACAAATGTATATATGTATACATAAAAATGTGTATATTTATACACACATATATATGAAACTCTAAAATAAAAAAAGTAGCAATTATAGAATACAAGCCACTTGTTCAGGTCAATGTCATTAACTGAAGAATACTTTAAATATATATGTA
Source organism: Nasua narica (assembly GCA_028533885.1). Taxonomy (NCBI): domain Eukaryota; kingdom Metazoa; phylum Chordata; class Mammalia; order Carnivora; family Procyonidae; genus Nasua; species Nasua narica. The sequence goes on from CM052815.1 coordinate 16,414,093, forward strand.
TATGTGTATATATATGAGACTACAAAAGAAAAATAAAAGTAGTAATTATTGAGTTAATACACTTAGGAATACAAGTTTATAGTTCTATTAGAGAACAAAATTTAAAATTAGCATTGAGACCTCATTATTTTTATTTTATCTTGGCTATATGTCAAAAAGGAAGCCTGAATTCACATAGATCAGAATTTTGGTAATAATCCTTTGAGAAATAGTTTATGTATGTATGTATGTATGTATGTATGTATTTAAGAGAGAGAGAGAGAAAAAAGTGAGAAAGAGTATAAGTGGGGAAAGGGGCAAAGGGAGAGGGAGAGGAAAAAGCAGACTCCCTGCCGAGCAGGGAGCCTGATGTGTGGCTTGATCCCAAGACCCTGAGATCATGACCTGAGCCCAAGGCAGAGGCTTACCCCACTCAGCCAGCCAGGTACCCCTAAATAAGATTTTACAACGTAATTTTAAGATACTTTTTTCGTAAATACTCTAATCCAGAACTACTTTAAATAAACATTATAAAAAGGTCAATCTCTTCCCCTCCTTTTTTATGTCTTATTTTCTTTTTACTTTTGTTTATTTTACATATCCTTGTTGATTGCCTACTATGCATTGGCTCTTGTTAATAATTCAAAGTAGAGGGCGCCTGGGTGGCTCAGTTGGTTGAGCAACTGCCTTCGGCTCAGGTCATGATCCCGGAGGCCCGGGATGGAGTCCCATATCGAACTCCCGGCTCTGCAGGAAGTCTGCTTCTCCCTCTGATCTTCTCCCCTCTCATTCTCAGTCTCTCGCTCTCTAATAAATAAATAAAAATCTTTAAAAAATAGTAATAATAATAATTCAAAGTAGAATTACCATCATCTAACATTTAAGAGTTACCTTTGTTCCTTATTAAAGTTAAAAATCAGGGGAAGAAAGCACCTGAACTTGAGCAAAGCTTGAATGTCTCTAATACGATGCCACTCTATACTGTTGTGTACTGACTATCTTTGCACAACTGTCTCTCTTGCTGTTGAAAGAGCCATCACGGAGCAGATGTGCTTAACTTAAACCTTCTCAGCGTTTGATTGAACATGGCACCCTTTTGCTAGAGTACTGTGCTCACAGATAATTTTATGAGAACAGATTTGCTCAGGAATGAATTTAAAAATAAAGTACAGTGTATCACTCTTGCAAATTGAAAATATTTTTTAAAATATTTAAATATAGGCACAGAAATGACAGTAGTCATTTCGTTATAAAGTCTGGTACATACTCTCAAACACAAGCAAATTTAACAAAAAATTACATTGGAGGTTTCTATTGTGTTAAAATTGGGCCCAGCAGATAATTAATTATGTTTATCAATTTGCAGTGCATTTTAAAACTGAATATTGTAAGCAAGATAGATTTTTTTTAATCATTTTCGTCTGTTTGTTTTACCTAGGATGACCAACTGTCTTGGTTCGCCTGGGACTGTGGGGTTTAGCAGACATTCCAGGGACATGGAAGATTTAGTGATAAACCTGGGAAGTTCTGGGCAAACCGGGACAAGTTGGTCACCCTTGTTATGCAAGTGAACCATGTAGTTACATGAGAAACAGGGTTAGAAACCAGCGTGCTAGGTTCTGTGGCCATAATGAGGCTATAATTATCGGCGACAAGTTCACCTGGTCCATTGGGTTTCAGCTCTGGCTATGCATTATCATTATCTTCTGAGGACTTTAAAGTATTGATGCTCATGCTCACCCAAGTCCAATTACATTAGAGTCAATACATGTTAAAAGCTCCCAGGTGATTCCCGTGTTTAACAGATTCGAGAACCACTGCTCCTGGGTCCCCTGACTGCTACTCTACAGTCAGGCTCAGCCTGCCTCTGTTTGACAGCCAGAACAACCTCGGTATGAAGGACTAATCCCTGTCCCGGGGTGACTGGACCTAATCCTGTTGTGTCCAACATGCTCTTCTCCACGTCGCATTCTTGTATGTCAACATGAGATCCGAATTCTGTAAACTGTTCTAGAAGCTGAGAAGTCAAGATGTGAGATGTCAAGGATTAAAAGAAATGCCTGAATATATTTCTAGAGAACAAAGATGGTGACGGGTTTAGCTCTGTAACTCCCTGTGCCATTAACATGATCTTCAGTTATTTGTCCAGTCACAAAATTTGCCCTTTTTCAGTATCCTTTAACCAAAGAAATGAGGGCATTTATCCAAAGAGTTCATTTATTTATCCAGCATTTACCAAATTATCATGTGCTATTTTGTCCCGCCTTCATGGGATTCACAGACTTACAGGGAATATTAAAAACAATCATACGGAGACCTGGGTGGCTCAGTCAGTTAAGTGTCTGCCTTCAGCTCAGGTCATGATCTCAGGGTCCTGGGATTGAGTTCCATGTTGGGCTCCTTCCTCAGCGGGGCATCTCCTTGTCTCTCTGCCCTTCCCCCCACTCATGTGCTCACTCTCAAATAAGTAAATAAAATCATATATATATAGTCATACAAAGATTTCAATGTGATAAAAGCTCTAATTTGTCAGAGTAGCTCTTATTATCAAATTTTATATTACATAAATTATGTACCTGACTTCCTCCAAGCGTTTAAATTTGTTTACTCCTTTTTACAGACTTTTGACTTAGGTAACCTTGGCTTCATTCTCGTTTTGTAGCTGAGGAAACTGGAAATATGAGGAAGCTAATTACATTGTCAAGGCCACCAAGCTGGTATCTGAGAGGACCAGATTTTGAACAGAGGCAGTATTCCTCCTGCATCCATGCTCTTGATAACTTTCTTATGCCATCTCCTATCTAAATAGAAGCTGGCAGAAATCTGCCCTGGAACCCACCCTATGGCATTCTATAATGAAAAAGGAATGTAAGATTCCAGGTTTAAAACTTATTCCTGGTATGTAGGTGCAGAGATTATAAGCCAAGCCTTGGCACCCAGGCAATATACTTCTAGCACCGTCTTCTGTCATTACATTCAGAAAATCACAATCTGATGATTGTGGAAGGACTTTTACACACTATATAGCCCTGATTCCTCATTTATCAGATAAGAAAACAGAATTCTAAGTGAATCTGGTAGTAGCTCAGAAAATACAATGATGTCTCTGAAAAAACCATGATGTCTCTGAAAAAGAGAATAAGAAAGAGAGAGAATGGAAAAAAAAGAGGCAGAGGGATATAGCCATAAAAGAGAGAGTCTAATGTTTATCCTGATTGGATAAACTCAGAGTTGGTTCTCCCCTCCTCTCCCAAGTGCTCCTGCAAAACACAGAGTACTCCCCAGGGATGCTTCATGCGTGGTACTAGCCCACCTGTTCCCCCAATTCTCTTTCTTTATTGGTAACCAAAAACCAGCTCTTTCTTCCAGTTAAACTCTTTTCCTGTCCTCATCAGAGAACAAAGTCCTCCATGCATAAGAAGAGATTTTAAAAAATCCTTTGGGATCAGGGTAAGAAGGAGGTGGGAGTAGAAAGAGTTTATAATGATGGGTGTGAGAAAGAGAGCACCAGTCCAAAATGGCTTGCTTGAAGAGTGCAGAAGGAGTAATGTAGGGAAGAGCTAAATCAGGAATTTTGCTGATGTCCAGACAGACATATGTGGGTATATGGAACTAAGTGTGATGCAATCCCATGTTTCTCATTTTTTCAAATTATTCCAACTTCTTCGTCCAAACTCATGAGATAGGTATAAAAAAGTAACATTATCCTCTTTATTCGGATGGGGAATTTGGAACCATTTGCTAGTCATCTTATTTAAGGTCCCTTGGTGAACACATAGCAGATCTTGTATTAACCAGTGCCCATTTTTTTTTTCTGGATAGTGAACAGAGATTCTCTATTGCAGAAGTTAATATTCTCTATTGCAGATAGTGTCTACAAGCAAATTGCAGTGCTTATTATCTGAAGCACTAAAATTCAGGCAGAACGTTTGCTGATAATTTATAAGAATTCTTTCATAAAAGACTCTGGACAGAATGTTAGTCAGCAAATAAGTACAAGAACCTACTTTAGTCTCTAGGAATGAAATGAGGAATTTAGATGGCTATTGAGTTTGCTGAATTTTCCCAGTGGATCGGCAGAAAGCTATTTGTTCCAGGCATCCTGGTCGCTCATGCTGCCTTCAGATATGTAATGTCCCATGGCGCTTGGTTAAAGAGCTCTCAGCCTCACTTTCTCATCTCCAGTCTGCCTTTTGTAAGGGAAGCACACAGGGATACAATGAAAGCCGAAAAGATGGTCATTTTCGGCACTGTGTCAACAGAACCTCAAATGCTAATCTGGGGAGGACTGCATCAGAGCATGTGAATGAGAAGTACCCCATGTTCACATGGGGCACAATCTACCTGCATATGTGGAGCGTAGAGGTTTTTCTACAATGAAGCAGAGACGTTAGTCCAGATTTTTTCAAGAGAGGCACAGTAAAATGGAAAGTCTCCTGGGTTTCTGAGCTCTTTTCTACACCGATCAATACATAGAAGATTTGCCAAAGCAAAGGAGAATCTTTGTGAAGTTACAGTCATTATGGCCGTCAGTTTCCAATGTGTGTGAAGTAACTTTTTTTTTTAAAGTAACTTTTGGAAACAGAACATTCCAGAGGTTTATAGACTCTATGGACTCAAAATAGTTTTGACCAGCAAGCCAGACTCCTGATCTGCACTGGTTTTAGGCTATAATCACAGCCAAAGAGATCATAATTCAGAGAAGATATACCTATTTCCTCTTTTACATCTTCTAAAGTACATTTTTCCCACTATGATGAGGGAAACAATACAGTATTACTGTAGAACATTTTGGAGAAAGAAAATGCTAAAAAAGAAAGTGGAAATTGTCTCTTTTTTTTTTCCTCCTAGAAAAAAGCAACATTCAACTTTTTAAAGTTCTTATTTAAATTCCAGTTCGTTAACATACAGCAGAATATTAGTTTCGAGTATACAATATAGTGATTCAGTACTTCCGTACAACATTCTGTGCTCTTCGTAAGTGAGCATTCAATTTTTAAAATATTCTGTTCCAGTTTCTCATTATATCTATGTACAGTCACATACACCGTGCTCTATGTGTACACTTGCTCTGTTTGCTTTTTTAAATTTAATCTTTCATGACCAAGTTTCTGTATCAATGAAAAGTCTTCAAAAACATGACTTCACAGTATTTTTTAATATGGATGTGACATACATTAAAGTGTTAGGGCAACATAACATTGGGTGTGACTTCACCTGGCATTGTTTTCCATTTCCACACAGCCCTAAAGAGGAGTAGGCTAAAAGTCTATCAACCTGAAATTGTCAGGAAGCAGTAATGAGGCAAAGACATTTATTTGGGATCACAGAACTGCAATGCATCAGGCTTTACAGATTTAAGTAGCAACCGGATCGTGTCCCAGTAGGGAACAAATGTCAGGAGTTTTTAAAGACTAAATGGGAATGCTTGTATATATTGTTGATAAAGAATTTTGATTGGTGTTGGAGGCAGAAAATAAATCTTGGATCAAAGAATTGGTTACTAAGGCTGTCACTAAGCAAAAGTTTGTTACTGTAGCAACTTTCAGGTGTTTGTGCAGAATCCTTGGCATGTTGGCTGCTATTAGGCCCTGTTCAAGACTTCATGGTTCCTGGGGCGCCTGGGTGGCTCTGTGGGGTAAAGCCTCTGGCTTCAGTTCAGGTCATGATCTCAGGGTCCTGGGATTGAGCCCCACATCAGGTTCTCTGCTCAGTGGGGAGCCTGCTTCCCCCTCTCTCTCTGCCTGCCTCTGTCTACTTGTGATTTCTCTCTCTGTCAAATAAATAAAAAAATCTTAAAAAAAAAAAAAAGACTTCATGGTTCCTCCTGGTGAGGTCGCACCTAAGGCCCATCTCTCTAATGGCTGCTTAGCTCCGTTTTTTTTTTTTTTTTAAGATTTTATTTATGTATTTGATACAGAGAGAGAGAGAGCACATAAGCAGGGGGAGCAGCAGGCAGAGGGAGAGGGAGAAGCAGGTTCTCCACTGAGCAAGGAGCCAGATGTGGAACTTGATTCTAGGATCCTGAGATCATGACTTCAGCTGAAGGCAGATGCTTAACCCACCCAGCCACCCAGGTGCCCCCTTTTAGCTCCATTTTAAAACACTTTCATATAAATGAGCTCATTTCATCTCTTACAAGTCTTACCTTCTTGGATGGAGGGAGTGTGGAGTCAGGCCATGTGTGTTCCCTGAGTTGTTTTCAAGATTCTCTGAGCCCAGTCTCTGGAGATCAAACTGATGAAATGGTGATGAAGAATTCCTGCTATTGTCCAAGAAACTCCAGGTAGTCCAGACCCCAAAATCATCCTCAGTGATACTTAAGCTGGGGGAAGAAACTGCAAATGGCAGCCTCAGGTCACAGTCAATGTTTGGGTCCAGGAGGGGAATGCCAAGACTGCTAGTTTTCTAGAATCCACTCTATCATTGCCTCAGCCACATAGTAACATGACCCCCTATTTTACATGATTGAATTACTTAGGCTATCTTATTACCCTGAGACGGGGTTTATCATACTTGAAGTAGCTTCATTTTACTCAGAGATTGGGTTTTAAAAAGTGATGCTAGAGTATTAACATCCTGATATTACCAATAATCCAAGGGACTAATGCTACCTAAAAAATAAGGATACTTAAGGGGGGATAAATTTTGGCCCCTATGACTGGAATCATGCAACCATCTCGAAGCCTATTTATAGAGTTTCAAATTGATACTATAGGAAACAAAATAATTGTAACTTTTCAAGTCATTCATTTATGCTAGTTTCTAAAATTATGGTACAAAATTGATTATAACAGGAAGGTCCTTGATTATATCTTACTTGATATAGTTGTTTTATTCCAAGATTTACAGAACAACACCTATGTTGTTTCTTGTGTTTTAAAGATGTGCATTTTATCTAAATTTACATATTGGTATAGTTGGGGCCAATGGGATCCAATGCATAGAAGGAAAGCTTTTAAACAATTGCTGGAAGAAAAGCAGGAATAAAGAAAAGCCCTTTGCAGTGGGTGACCTGATGAATTTTGCTGCCATATTATACTGAGAGTATGTGGAAAGGGAGGAGAAAATTTGCTAGCTTCTCACCTGTGTTATGAGGCCTCCCTATAATTAATGTCTAGCTATCTCTGTGTAGATCTCTGATTTTTTTAAAAAGATTTTATTTATTTATTTGACAGAGAGAGAGATCACAAGTAGGTGGGCGGGGGGGAAGCAGACTCCCTGCTGAGCAGAGAGCCCGATGCGGGGCTCGATCCTAGGACCCTGAGATCATAACTTGAGCCGAAGGCAGAGGCTTTAACCCACTGAACCACCCAGGCACCCCTAGATCTCTGATTTTTGCATAGGATGAATTCCTAAGACTCTTGATCATGCTGGAGTTAAGAATTATTCAAAGTACAAGGTACAGGGATGCCTGGGTGCTCATTCGGCTGAGCATCTGCCTTCAACTCAGGTCATGATCCAGGGTCCTGGGATCGAGTCTCACATCGGACTCCTTGCTCAGGAGGGAGTCTGCTTCTCCCTATGCCTGCCACCCCCCCCCACTTGTGTTCTCTCTCTCTGACAAATAAATAAGTAAAATCTTGTTTAAAAAGGTACAAGGTACAATGGCATGGTGCTTTTACCTATGACATGATGAAATAAGATAGAAAATATAAGAAAGCTTGTTTCAAATTATTAAAAGCATGGGTTATCCCAGGGTTACCTTTGACTGCTACTCTAGAACAGGAAATAATAGTATTAAAAGGACCAAGACTGCTCAAAGGTTGTTGGCTGTACTGTGCCTCTAGAATGTTCCTTGTTGCTCTCTGTTCCTTCTCTTTATGCCATATTCCCCAAGCTGTTCGGGAAGATAAAGTCCTAGCAGATCCAGCCAATGGTCTGTTTTTATCTAAGGGGCATCAGTGAAGTACTCATTGTATCCAGTAGCATGGGCAGGATGGTGAAAGTCTGAAGTCATAGTGATGCCTTTCAAGAGTGTAAGGTCTTTTTTATATTTTTATATAGGTATAAAATATACCTATTTTTATAAAGGTAACATGACAAATAATAATGGACTATACTCAGAGGTTCAGAGAAGTTGTAGATTGCCAGTTACAAGGGTCAAGGAGGCCTTTCTTAAAGAGATAGATACATACATTTGCCACTGCCCGTCTAGTAAAAGTCAGGAAAAGGGAAAACCTTGGAAATAAATTGTAAAACTCGTACAATTGTAAAACTCTTACTGTGCAGTGACTAGCCTCTGAAATGATTTGTTTTTCTATCCTTCCTTTACTTTACTTCCATAAAAGTTCCTATTTTCTAAAGAGGATCCCTCTCTAGAGAGCTTTTCTAATGAACTGTGTTATGAAAGTGGGATACTATCTCACATCTGCAACAAAAATCGTTACAGTTTGAAGAAGAAACATCTTAGAAAAATTTTATTTCATAAAGACTTCCTCATTACTACTTTTGTATGCTTACTAGTACTGTTATATGCAGAGCCCCATATTTACCCTGCTTTGAAGAAGTTGATTTTGCAGCCGTGTAGGCATGAAAGCATCCGAGAGATACAGACTCGGGCGACGCAAGAGCAGGTATGAACATGTGTGTGAATGTGTGCGTGCATGTGTTTGTGGTTGGGGATGGGAAGAAAAGCTGTATTTCAGGGACAGAAGGAGTCATACAGAGATGACTTAAATAAACTGTTGACTTAGATGTACAAGAAGGTATTTAACAATTAATTGTGACCTACTTCTGTGTGAAGAACTTCAGCAGCATTCCCTCCACCAGCATTCTTAGGCTGGTGGGCAAGTGGTGTTCGTCTAGAAGCTTCGTGGACCTCTGCCCATCTGTCCTGTTTCACCCTAATCATATATGCGGCCAGTGGGCTTCATGTTAGGATCGCCTCAATAAATCATTTACCGAACTTACACTTGCTTTGCTGAAGAGGTACCCCTCAGTTACAGTAAGACCTTAATTCAGAAAAAGGGAAGGCAACCAGATGACAAAGGTAAGAGAGCTCAGAAATAGAACAGGTTTAGCTGATAGAGCAATGCTATTAGAACCTCTAAGCCAGCATCTATTTCACAGTAAATACTAATATGGAATGAAAGGGGAGGGTAGGAAAACTAAGTTTTAAAACCAGTATCCAAAGCCAGCCACTGTATATGCTTTCCAAGTTCCCAGAATGAGCTTGGGAATGTTTTCTCCCTGGAGAAAGTCTTACGGCCTAAGGAGATAGGCCTTTGAAGACACAAAAGCTTGGGTCCCTTTCCTCCTCTGTGACTTCCTACCTTTTGTGTGTGTGTGCCTTTGTCGCTTGGATTGCTCATTTTGCCATTCTTAATATCAGAAAAGTAATGTCTAACTTATAATAGCACTGGGAGGATAAGGAGCATAGTGTGCAAAATCTTGGACCGTGTATGCATCTCACATATGAATTAAATAAACAATAACTAACTTTTCTAGGCAATTTGGGATTAAAAAAATTAGCATTACCTGTGTGAACTCATTTAGCCTCAGAGCCAATTTTAAAATACTTTTATACCCATCTCAGAGATTAGAAAACTGAGGCATGGAGAAATTAAGTGTCTTTCCCAGGTTATTCTAGAACCAGGAAGTAACTGAGCCAGCTTCCAAACTGAGGCAGTGTACTCACAGAGACTAAATTCCCAGACTCTCTGCCCTTCTCAGTATATCCTGACTATAAGTAAAGTTATGACTACTACTTCTTTCTTCTCCTACTGGGGTAGTGTCATATCTGATGCTCTATCTTAATTTTATCTTGAAAAAAAAATCCGTAACTTAGCACCTTCTTTTAGGATTATCACTTTGTAAGGATTATCTGTTTATAAGGAATTCACTTATCATAGGACCCGTCGCACACAATTATTGATATTGTCCAAATGCTCGAGAGATTTAAGATCCAAGTTAAAAATATTTAAATGCCAACATATTCATTTTTCTATAACTCTAGGCAACAAAATGGATATATGTGCAATTTATGTATGTAATAAACTCTGTGTAAACACTTGCTGGTGACCTACTTTCCTCCAAGTCGTCTCATTTTTTTAAATCTGTACTCTTTCTGCATCAGGGAAAATCTCTTTTTTTTCTTCTCCCCTGATTTCCTCCTCCTTGTCAATTGGAACTAACAAATGCAGTAGAATGTAATTCATGTCACACAGTGTAGTTCAGTATTGAAGCCAATTGTCTCATCCTAGGCAATGAGTCTATATGTAATATCCATTTTTTTTACCCGGGAAAAATTTTGGAAAATAAGCCTTCTTCTTTCCATAGCCTTTTATTTGAAAGTTTAGCAGAAATAACACAAAACAATTCATGATGAAAGTTTCTAGAAAATCAGTGCACAGTTTAGCTCTCTGTCTCTGCCCTCCATATTTTATTAGGTAATACAATGCCCTTATTTCTATAAAGAGAGTGCTGCCTTATTTCCATTACTTTCTCTATATTCCAACTAATACTTCACTTTAGTAGAAGGATATTGGATGGTAGGAGCTCAACTGAGTTTACCTTGCACTTATTCATACATGTATTCTTCTAAAATATTACACAGCCTTTAAAAAGAATGTGGTGGTTCTGTATGTTCTGACATGCAAAGATGCTCAAGATATGTTAAGTAAAAAAAAAAAAAGTTCCAAGACAATATGTCTACAATTTTCTTCAAAAGAGGTAAAAGTGATTCTATGCATCTATGTATCTATAGAAAATCTCTGGAAGATTGTATTTTAAAATGTTAACATTAATTACCTACCTCTGAGAAATATTTGGGCATAAGGGTAGTGAGGGAAAGGATGAAGCATTTTTTGTTATTCATGCACTTTTGTATTCAGTTTTTTATGGTTGTTTAAAATCACTTTGCACTGCTACCGTAATCGGAAGTAAGCAATTTACATCATACCTGTTATTACAGGATTCTGTACTTACACAAAGACCAATGGGATATTTCTGAACTTGGTGATACTGCAGTCTTAACACATGGGATAAGATAAGCAAAAACAGTAATTATAACACAGAAAAATATAATCAGTTCTGTAAGAGAAGCATGCATGTATTTGAGATTAGGAGAAAAATACATCTTATGCATGTTAAGGAAATTAAAAAAAGATAAATGGCATTCAGTTGACAGTGAAAAGATTTTAGCAGGCAGGATTGTTTAACTTGAAGGAATGTCTGTCTTTTCTCCTTTCTGTTACTAGTGTCTAAAATATAGTAGGTGCTCAATAAACGTGGCTTGTAGGAAAGAGGAAAGGAGGAAGGGGGGAGATATGAAGTATAATGGAGTAATTATCTGCTTATGGAAATTAGAGCTAGGTGACATATAGAGATTATCTCATTTCATTTTTAAATGCTCTCCAGAGGAACAATATAATTCCAGCATAGTGTCCTGTGATGGATGGGACCTCACACAGGTTCCACCCAGAAAGTTTTATTTCATCTAGTTTTATTACTAGAAAGTGAATGATCGAGTTCAACCCTTACTTTAGCAATGAAATGCATTTTCAGATGAGTGAACTCTTTTCCCCCTTATAGTGGGTAGATAGGGGTACATGTACCTGAACCCAGAATTTCTGAATTCTTAGGAGTTCTTAGTAGTGTTTTTTTCAATCAATATGAACCCAGGCAAAATAGCTACCTTGTCCAAAGTTATGGGGCATGAAGTATATTTAAATATAAGATGTATTAAGGAATGGTGAACAGCTCAGACTGAATAGAACACGTGATTTTTACTGGGGATTCATAAGAGAAAATCCAGGTTGTACTTCAGAGCCATTTAAGAAGAGTAATGAGAAGTATGTGCATCAGGATGTTTCAGGAGGTGAGGGAAGGAATGACTTCCGCTTTTCACCAAAATGAAGAAGGACCAGATCTAGCTTCCTGTCTGAAACATTAAAAAAATAAAAAAGTGCTAGATATATGACATAACAATGCACAAGACAGTGAATATTGGGCAACAAAGGATTGTGACTACGGAAAGGCAATGAGAGAGGTGCCTACGTGGCTCAGATGGTTAAGCATCTGCCTTTGGCTCAGCTCATGATCCCGGGGTCCTGGGATCAAGTCCTGCATTGGACTCCTTGCTCAGCGGGGAGCCTGCCTGCTGCTCTGCCTGCTTGTGCTCTCTATGAGAAATAAATAAATAAAATCTTTAAAACAACAACAACAACAAAAAAAAAGGACAATGAGAGACAATTGAGAGCGCCGGATGTGAATTCTGTGAATTCTGCAGTGGTCTCAAGCTACCTGCCTGCTGTGAGTTTTTAGGATCTGGTATGAAAAGGGGGAACTGATGTAGAGAGCAGGGAGGTCAAGGAAGCTAAATCAAAGAGGCAAGGAGGGTATCAGGACCCAGAGAGCTGCGGACAGGGATAGCAAAACCGAGAGGGAAATAGAAAGCAGTGTACTATAGAAGTCTGTGGAGTTTTCCCCTCCACTTTTCAGCTGCTCAGTGAATGTGTGAAGAAATACTGTGGCTGCAGGGCAATATCCCAAAGGTTAGAGGCAAGGCTGCCTGGCACTCACCCTTACTTGAGAATATAGTTCCTGTTCCCTCCAACCAGAGTAAAAGACCTCATAATTCATAAGGCATGTAATTCATGAATCTATGAAAAGGACTTGCCTCAGCAGGATCAAAATTAGCCCTAAACTAGCCCCTGTTGTATTACCAATGAACAGAAATTAAAAACCCAATTCAAAAGGATCAAATTATTTCTAGGAAACTTTACTGCCGCTCAAAACAACAACAACAACAAAACTAGAATTGGTTTTAATTTTCTAAGTAGCTCTCATTTCTCCATTTTTAATCATAAAGATTATATTGTCAATTGGTGTATTTTACAACTGAAATTTAAATATTTTATAAGCACCATTAATTAGAAACTAGAAAAGTTAACATAAATATAGCAATATATGATTATAATGTATTTTCTATGACCTTCATAGAAACTTCATAATTCCCTTAATTAAAAAAATCATGCTATTTGCCTCTTTTTTTTTACATAATCGATAAAGAGCTTGCTCTGATAAAAAATACTCAAGCTGAATTTTTTTTCCAGGCTGAATTTTTGAAATCTGACTCATATATATTGATTGCTGAATCTTTGGGCACCAACCAAAGTTATCTGAACTCTTCTTTGGGGCTTACTTGTGGAGGTGCAAATGATATGGTTTTGCCTGTTCGATAATCTATCCAGAAAAACCGGAGCAATAAACTCCTTCCCCACGGAGGGTGGATTATTTCACATATCCACTGTTCTACCTTGAACATGCTGAAGTTCTAGATGTTACTGCTGATTGCACTGTAGCAGTGAAAACTTGCCTTGACTTATAAAATAATTTATATATATATATATATTTTATTTTTTTAATATATTTTTTTAATTTTTTTATTAACATATAATGTATTATTTACCCCAGGGTACAGGTCTGTGAATCATCAGGCTTACACATTTCACAGCATTTGCCATAGCACATACCCTCCCCTATGTCCATATCCCTATCCACCCCCCCACCTCCCAGCAACCCTTAGTTTGTTTCGTGAGTTTAGGAGTCTCTTATGGTTTGTCTCC
>CM052815.1:16427742-16438641 GCA_028533885.1 Nasua narica
AGCATAATACCCTCTAGTTCCATCCACGTTGTTGCAAATGGCAAGATTTCGTTTCTCTTGATGGCTGCATAGTATTCCATTGATTTTTATCTTCATGCTTATGACTGATACTTGTTCATGAGTTTAAAATTGGGGTCAGAAGAATTCCACCGCATACTGTTTATTAGGGGGTGGAATTGTGTTTAACTGCTTGTTATTTTTCTGGGTCTATATAGTCTGCTTTAATTCTGTGGTAAGTTCTCCAGGATCAGTTGGTATCAAATTATGGCTAATTTGGCAGAGTATGGCCAGCTGAGAAGAGAGATGGCAAGGTGAATGCCACTGAGGAGGGCATAGCTATTAAAATAGATGAAATGAGCATTATTGCACAGTTCAGCTTCCGTGGTATCACTGAAAAAAATATGCAAGCTAAGGTGAATAGGAAAGATGGAAGAGTCTTTATTTTTAAAATTTGCTATTTCTTTCTATTGGCAAGCATTAATCAAAAGCCAAGTGTTGTTTAAAGGGTAAATATGGACAAAGATTACCAAGACCAGAGAAATAGCCTTCACTGATGCTCCAAAACTATTTAAAATGATCTTTCCTAGAGCATGCTTTCAAGAAAAAAAAAAATGGATCAACCTATCAGGTGTTTGCAAAATCATCCAGAAACTGGGAGTCAAGTGCTTTGGAAGTCTCCCCCTGCATGGTTACACTTTCCCGAAGTACGGGAGAAAGGCAGCTACTTCAAGAACCCGTGTCACTCTCCCAGCAGAGAGATTTTGGGAGACAGAGGTCCTAGCTAAACTGTCTAATGCAGGTTTTTGTTAATAGAGTCAGCAAACTTCAAGTTATTTCAGCCTGTGAGTTTCTTAATGCCAGAGGCATCTCTTTGCCTCCTTTCTAATGAAGCTGAAAAAAAAAATTGTATCTGTTTTGCAAGTCTTGCAGATTTATAAGTTTTTGTATTGAAGGTGAACCCCCTTATAAGAGAGTTCAACAAAATTATTCTTGAAAATAGAAATCTCACAGTTGATAGAGGAGGACAAAATATCATCTCCTCAAACTGTATGGTCCAAATCTATTGCTGAAGCATCTGTGAATTCTTACTAGTTTTTATTTTTCTTAATAGAAACATTAATAATGAAAAATTCAATCCTTCTTCACCTAATATAAGATATTCCCTTTATTTACTGATACTGATAGAATTATTTTCTGATTTAAAAGCTTCTGCACAGCAAAGGAAACAGTCAACAAAACAAATAGGCAACCCCCAGAATGGGAAAGATATTCACAAATGACACTACAGACAAAGGTCTGATATCTAAGATCTACAAAGAAGTCCTCAAACTCAACACTCCAAAACAGATAATAACATCAAAAAATGGTCAGAAGACATGAACAGACACTTCTCCAAAGAAGAGATACAAACAGCTAACAGACACATGAAAAAATGTTTGTCATCTTTAGCTATCAGAGAGATTCAAATCAAAACTACACTGAGATACCACCTTACGCCAGTTAGAATGTCCAAAATCAACAAGACAGTAAACAACAAATGTTGGAGAGGATATGGAGAAAGGGGAACCCACTTCCACTGTTGGTGGGAATGCGAGTTGGTGCAGCCACTTTAGAAAACAGTGTGGAGATTCCTCAAGAAATTAAAAACAGAGCTACCCTATGACCCTGCAATTGCACTACTGGGTATTTACCCCAAAGAAGCAGATGTAGTACAAAGAAGGGCCATATGTACCCCAATGTTCATAGCAGCAATGGCCACAATAGCCAAACTGTGGAAAGAACCAAAATGCCCTTCAACAGATGAATGGATAAAGAAGATATGGTACATATATACAATGGAATATTGTGCCTCCATCAGAAAGGATGAATACTCAACTTTTGTATCAACATGGATGGGACTGGAAGAGATTATGCAGAGTGAAATAGGTCAAACAGAGAGAGTCAATTATCTTATGTTCTCACTTATGTGAGGAAAACATGGAGGGCATTGTGAGAAGGAAGGGAAGGGTGAATGGGGGGAAATCAGAGGGGATCGTGAACCATGAGCGACTGTGGACTCTGAGCAATAAACTGAGGGTTTTGGAGGGGAGAAAGTGGGGGTGTTGGGTGAGCCTGGTGGTGGGTATTGAGGAGAGTACGTATTGCATGGAGCACTGGATGTGCTCATGAACAATTAAACTTGTAACACAAAAAATAAAATAAATGTATTTGGGGACAAATACTTAATCCAAAAAGAGAGAATTATTTTCTGATAATCTATTGATTTTCAAAGTCATTCTTTACTGCTGATCCAAGAGGAACTCACATTTGTGGGGTAGCTAATAGGTACTAGACACAATCATGAGTGTTCACAGTTAGTACTTAAGGCAACCTTAAGATAATGCTATTTTGGCTAAGGGAACTAAAGTTTGATGAGGTTAAGCATTTTCCCTAATAAGAATTGTGCCAGAACTTGGATTAAAATCAGGCTATTCTTTTCTCTCAAAGGAAAGATGAAGTAGAGGGAGGGAGCTGCATGGGTGAGGGCCTTGTGCCTGTACTCCTGGGTTTTTCTTGGGTTTTTATCACCTGTAACAAGGCTGCTCTTGGTTGGGAGTGAAGTGTATTCCTCGCTAGAATGAAGAGATTAATGTATGTTAACATTCCAAAGATGTCCGCCTTCATCATGTTCACACCTGCCTTGTTCATACCCCCCTCCTCCCTCCATCACCAATTGAAGCCAGTTTCAAATGGCAGAACACAGATTATATCCGAAAATGTGTGATGTCTGTACTATTCCATTTAAATGAATTGGATAAAACCTCTCTCTGCGTCTAACCAGGAAGTTTTGTTTAAATGGTCCCTAAGTCTATTTGAAAGCCTCCTAATAATAGAAGGAAATCCAACCGTAGCCCACAAGTAAGTTCTTAGAATTGCATTTTCCTTGGCAGGTAAGTGGTTTTGCTTCATGCTGGAATGGAGGGTAATGGAGAATAGTGGTTAAGAATATAGGTTTTGAAGTCAGGAAACTGAGACTTGTAACCCAGTACAGTCATTTGTGTGATGGTGAGCAGTTATTTGAAGCGTTGGTATGCTCCTCAGCACGTGGGGGAGAAAATAGCCTGCCAACAGAGATGCAGTAAGGAAGGAATGTTACAGGTGCTCGCAGCTCTTGCACAGCATCTAACACAGCTCTGAGCATTTTCTCCTCGCAAGGAGTCAGCTGAGACTTTGCATGGATCAGCTCAGAGGGAACAGCGCCAGGAGGGACATGTGATCCTGTTGCCATTTTACGTTTAAGAAAACCGAGGTTTACAGAAGTTTATATAAAGCATGACTCTAGTCCCATCATGACGTGAGGGTATGAATATAGGTTTATTTCTACTGTCGACCCCTGAACTCCTAAGCACTGCCCTATTCATTTTATACCTGCGGGCCTTGTGTCACCTTAAAGTAAGGAGGTGTGTAATTCCTTTTACAGGGAATTAGTAGTAGAGGCTCTGGGTTGTTAAAGGACTTGTTTATGGTCACATGGTTAGTGAAGAGTGGAGTCAGAATTAGAACCTAGGTCTGCTACTTCCTTGTCTTCACTACTAGTGTCTCCCTCTCCTTCACCTCCTAAAACCTCCATCAGAATACACTCCATATGTGGTGGGACTCTTCCAATAATGCAGAACCCCCGTTGTCGCTGTCCAGCATTAACCCATTTAGGGACTCTCTACAGAGTAAAATCAAACACCTTTGTAGAACTTACCTGACTCTACCTGGTTGGAATCCTGCCTCCTTCTCCCTCTCACCTCTTGGTGCATTTCCTGCCACCCGCCTTGGAAGGCATTTACCCATCTACTTTGTGACCTCGTATTCATTTTCAAAACCTTTTCTGAAGTCCTGGTCTATAAGTAACCCTGACCCCTCCCATGGCGGTGGCCATCATGATTGATTGGCAACTCTGCTGCTTTCAGCATTCACTAAGGCTCTGGCTGCCAGACTGTGTAGCCCCTGACCACTCCCAGCCGAGGGCTGCTACTAGCTCAGGTCTATTTCCGTGAAACACAGGACTCCCCTCATGGGAGACTCTAGCTAAGGGATGTCCCATTGACTTAGTGGTATCCTTCCTGAAACTGTGCAGCACTCCCAGACTCTTTCCATCCAAACTTCTGTCCTTTCCCACTGTCAGACTTCTGCCATAGTCTGAAAGCTGCCTTTTATTGCTATCAATCATTCACTCTTTATCCTTCACAGACATTTTCCCCAATAAATTTCTTTTATGTCTATTTCCATTTTGATGTGTGCTTCTTGATGGACCTGAACTGACATAGCCATAGGGGGGCCCTTCTCTATCCTGCACATATACCATCACAAACAAAACAATCACATTTATGAATTCCTTCTTTTTCCTAATTAGATGGTAAGGGCAGTAAAATCAGGAAAAAAAATTATATCATTTATTTTTAGTACTTAACACATTTCCTGGTACTTAGTGGATACTTAATAAGCACTTGGATAAATGAGTGCTAAAAGTATGATCTCATCTAACATGAGTTTATTTAGGTCAAAACAAGCAAAAACAACATGTTTACCTCTCAGCTAACACCGCCAACCAATATGGAAATACCTGAATGTTAGTTTAGGGTTGCTAATGCTAGGCTTGTGTTTCAGAGTATTACCATGTGGCTTCTATATGCCCAAAATATTTTCTTGAGTTCAGATGAGTTTTCATGCTTATGAACTTAATTTAACTAAACTGAAATCTTGAAATCTCACTGAATATCTCTCATCACTAAATGAAGCAGCCTTGATTAATCACTCTGAGCATTTCAAAATAATCTGTCAGTTAACCTATATTTAACATAAGCATCTGTAAAATCTATATGAGAGCATTCATTAGAAGGAAAGCATATTCTTGGAGAGCTATAAAATCAGATAGTGATTCTTAATATTTAAAATGAGGAGTAGGGTATAGATGTTTCTATTTATTACCACCAAATCTATTACAAATCTGCTCTAATCCATACAATGATAAAACTTATTTTTTGTCAGGTTGGTTTACATATTTATATATATAAATAGACTTCATATATGAATTAGTCTATTTATAATTGGATTTTCTCTTCCCATAAAATTAGACTGATCTGTCAACCTAACTCTGAAATACTATGTCATTGCTTGATACCAGCCAATTCTACTATTTATTTCTCTTCATTTTTCACATTTGAGATCTCTGTTAGGTATTTTTGTTTCCACATGTGATCTCTTAAATATGGTTTGTGCTGCTCTGGCACCATGGATGATGATAATAATAAGCATCACTTACTAAGTATTATATGCACCCCAAATTATGTGTTAAATGCTATTGTCCCCAACTTTCAAAGGAGATACTAAGGATGAAAGAAGTAAAATAACTTGGAAAGATACTGCCTTATCAGTGCTTTGAACACAGATCTGCCTGAATTTTGGACTGTCTAATCTTAGTTCAGTTGTTTAGTATTTTGGCTATAAGGTTTGAACATCATCTATTGAATATTTTTTGGTATTAAAAGCATACAGTGATTTTCTAAGAACCTTGAAGTTTATTCTAGAAGCAGCAGAAACCACTTGGGTTTTAATACAAAGGAAAACAATACAATTCAATATGTGCTTAAGTAACATGTGGAAAGTAGATAGTGTGAAAGATGTAAAGGATGTTAGATAAAACGAGAGAAAGAGAGGCCTGGAAGCCAGTTATTGGCAAGACTGAGCAGGAAGTGATTAGGGTCTAATCTGAGAATATAGGCAAGGGTATAGACAGGCAGGGAAGATGGGAGAAATACTTCTAAACTCAGTGGCCCAACAATGTATAAACTGTGGGTCTTTGGTCAAATTGGTTAGCCGCAACAAATCTGTTTACTCCTCTGTAAAACAGAGATAATAAAATCTATTTCAAACTGTTGTCGTGAGCTTTAAATGATAGTATATTAGCATGTACTTGGATGGTACATGCTATGAATCTAGATGGTTTTAAAAGTACTGTAAGTACCAAGAATTTCTTTCTCAAAGCTTCAGGATTGAAATATTTTCATTATCACAGGTTTATAGAACTCAGGAAACTGAGACACAGTGAGGCAAAGGAAAAAGTGATGGAGTTGTGGCAATATAAGATTAAAATAATGGCATCTATTATATATCTGATATACAGTTGGTGCTTTATAAGTGTGTGCAATTAACCACTTGGATTAATGTCCTTGAGAGGTAGAACCAAATATGACTCATTTCTGTAACCAGGTAATCTAGCATTTGGTGTGAACTAAACTGATTGGGTCCTCATGGACACAGTTTAGGTCCTGTTCTTGGTGCTGGGAATAAATATAGTGGTAAAAGAAACATGCTCCCGCCTTCATGACTTTTTTTTTTTTTTTCTGGCTGGAACAGATGTTCTGATGACTAGGTAATTGAGTGAAGGAAGCAGAGTTGGAAAACTATTTCTAAATTATTTTCTGCAACATATTTTTTTTTCTAGAAACATTTGCTCAAAAAGCTGCCATAAGAAGATTGTGCAACCTCTCTCTACTGCATTTTCAGTAAGGACTAGAAGAACAAATTTGCTCCAGATTCTTTCATGAGCTCTTTCCCTTTTCATAGACATAATTTTTTTTATCTGATTTTAACAATTAAAAATTTTTTTATTATGATGTTAGTCACCATATGGTACATCATTAGTTATTGATGTAGTGTTCCATGACTCATTTTTTGTGTATAACACCCAGTGTTCCATGCAATATGTGCCCTTCTTAATACCCATCACTGGGCCAACCCATCTCCCCACCTACCTCACTTCTAAAACCCTCAGTTTGTTTCCCAGAGTCCATAGTCTCTCCTGATTCGTCTCCCACTCTGATTCCCCCCCTTCATTTTTCCCTTCCTTCTCCTAATATCCTCCATGCTATTCCTTATGCTCCACAAATAAGTGAAACCATATGATGATTGACTCTCTCTGCTTGACTTATTTCACTTAGCATAATCTCCAGTCTCATCCATGTTGATGCAAAAGTTGGGTATTAATCCTTTTTGACTGCAGAGTAATATTCCATCAAATATATGGATCACATCTTCTTTATCCATTTGTCTGTTGAAGGGCATCTCAGCTTTTTTCACAGTTTGGCTATTGTGGACATTGCTGCTATGAACATTGGGGTACATGTAGCCCTTCTTTTCACTACATCTGTATCTTAGGGGCAAATACCCAGTAGTGCAATTGCCGGGTCATAGGGTAGCTTTATTTTTAAGCTCTGGGTTGTTACAGGTCCAATGCTAGCTACAAACCAGCTTCTTCATTACTGGTAAATCATCAGCTCTTAAAATAGTGCCTAAAACAACAAGCATTCAGTTAATGTGTGTTGAACAAGTAGATGACTGAATGAATAAAAAAGCCATTTTTTTTTAACTTTGTAGACCATTCATTCCTTACATAGAGTACAATGATTTCTCAGGAAAAATTGAGTATTTAAGAATTAATTACTAACTGGCATGTGTGCTAGGGTTTATGGTTGTGCAGAAAAGATATAACAATTTTAAAGTGGTTCTTCAGAGTCATTTATAACAAGCATTGAGAAGATAATTTTGTCTACATTTATGAGGGCACCAAAACCACAGCATTTCTTTGAATTTCAGAATTGCCATTATGCCATCTTCGCTGTTTTTTTTTAAATTAAATCTCATTTTCAAAATTCATATCATAAACAATTTTGTAAAAACATTAATGCTCAGTATAAATATATCACTGAGTGTTACATCATGCCCAACAAATCATGAGAAAACTTCCCTGTGTCCTTCCACCTCATTCTTCTATGTGGACACGTATATAGCTCATACATAATTGTAGCATATATGCTATTTAGAAATTTCCTTTTTTCACTTGATATTGTATCATAAACTTGTTTATACAGCACTATAATTATATAATTATTATTTTATATCTGGGTTGGTATGCTTTCTATTGACCCCAACCCTATGTGGCTCACTCACTTTTAAGGTTGAGCTGTGCAATTTCATCAGTTCCAAATTGTGTCTAAAAACATGTATTTGTAAGATGCATTCATTACATTGTATCATTTTCTAGTTGGAGAAATGCTTAAAATTCATACAAATAAATAATTCTTTCCATTTAAGGGTGAAGATACACATGGTGTATCTTAAAGTGAAGGGGGCAATAAGAGGCAGAGTAGCCTGTTAGGAAGAATGGTGGAGTGCCAAGTGGAAATGAATTGTATGATCTGGGACCATCATGTAACTTCTTTGTACCTAAGTTTCCTCAGGTGTGTCTCACTTAGATTGCATTTTTAGGGAAGTCGTGTTTACCTGCCCAAGATGCCCTACCTACCTAAAACTAGCCATTGGTATTTCAGAGTCAAAATCAATCATGTAATGCACTTAGCCTAATATTGAACATATTGTATGTGTTCAACATATGCTACCTACTGCTGTGATTACAATTATAATGATGGTGATTATACCAAATCTCTCCTTTTTATGGGACAGGTGTATTCTGAAACTGTCCCTTGGTTTTTTGTCAAGTACAGTGAATTATCTGTAGGATTTCCTCACCCTTCTCTTCAAACTTTATTCCTGTGACAGTTCAGAATCATTGTCATGTTCTCATCCAAATGAAGAAAGGTCAGAGAAGATTAAGGTTTTGTTATTGTTTTTTTTCCACTCTGCCATTATAGCTGTTTATCAGAAGAAAGTGAACTGTCAGGACTGGAGGAGGACCCAGGCCTGCTCATTTATCTTTGCCCCCTTCTTCCAATGCAAAATCACTACTGATAGAACATTCTCAAGTGATTCTTTTTAAGTGACACAAGCAATATCAATTAGACTGGTATTTGTCATAACTATTTTATTGGCTCTTGGTAATCATAGTGAATTACTGCTATTACTCTCCAACATTACAATGAATCAGTTCACAGAAGCAATTACAAAGAAGAGTGAATTACTCTTGAGAATGCTTCTCAAATAACTACCATAAAGTAACCAGGTCCTAAAGAATGTTACTATAGTATCAGTCACTCCATTTTTTTTAACTCATTATTAGGCTTCTGCATACTCACTAAACATCCTCAGGTATAAAAGTGACCAGATTTGGGAAACTTGCTATATTGACCCCAAATGACATATTCTGGGAATGGCAACATGAGGGCTATAGTTAACAATGCACTATTGTTATTAGTGCATTGAAAGTTAGAAAGTTGCTAAGAGTACATTTTAAAAGTCCTTTCCTAAAAAGGAAAAAATATAATAATGTGAAGTGATGGATGTTAACTAAACTTATTGAGGTAATTATGTATATTGTGGCTATATATATACATATACCATTGTATACATTAAACTTATACAATGTTATATGCTAATTACATGTTACTAAAACTGGTTTTGAAAATGATTTTGAATTAAAATTGGGTTTTATAAATAAGCAAAAATAGGAGCAGACCCATAGATACAAAGAAAAAAACTGGTGGTTGCCAGAGGGGAGGGAGGTAGGTGGGTGGACAAAACAGGTGTCTAGTTATGGAATGAAAAAGTCACTGGGATGAAAGTTATAGCATAGGGAGGGGCACCTGGGTGGCTTAGTCTGTTACACATCCAACTCAGGTCATGATTTCAGGGTCATGAGACCGAGCCATGCATCAGGCTCCACGTTCAGTGCAGAGTCTGCTTGAGATTCTCCCTCGTCCTCTGACCCTCCACCCACCTGCTTGCATGCTCTCTAAATAAATAAATAAATAAATAAATAAATAAATAAATAAATAAATAAAATATTTTTGAAAAAAGAAAGTAATAGCGTAGGGAATATAGTCGATGTTGTGTGGTGACAGATGGTAGCTATACTTGTGAGCATAGCACAATGTATAGAATTGTCAAATCACTGTGTTGGTCCCCTGAAACTAATGTAACATTGTATGTCTACTCTACTTCAATTTAAAAATATCGATTTTTTGTGTCACAAAGCTACCTAGATTGACATCTGTTTCACCACTTACTTGCTGTGTCCCTGTACAAATTACTCAATCTCTCTATGCCTGTTTTCCCACTTTCTATGGAGATAATTACAGTAGCAACCTTATGGGGTTATTTGAGAATTAAATGAAATAATATAGGTAATCACTTAGAGTAGTACCTGATATGTAATAAGTGCTCAAAACTGTCAGATATTATTTCTATCATTATTAATTTTATTACTAGAATAGGACATATTTTCTTAGCTATATAAATCAGGCAAATTTAAATCACCTATTTTTTAGATGTTAATAATAGTTATTATGGTAAAAAAAATGGCCTACTTTAAGATTAAAAAACCAAACTTTGGTACTGCACTCACCACAAATTAACTTTGTGAACTAAAGGCATCCAAATTGGCAAAGAAGAAGTCAAACTCTCACTCTTTGCAGATGATATGATACTTTATGTGGAAAACCCAAAAGACTCCACTCCAAGACTGCTAGAACTCCTACAGGAATTCATTCAAGTGTCAGGATATAAAATTAATGCACAGAAATCAGTTGCATTCCTATACACCAACAACTAAACAGAAGACAGAGAAATTAAAGAGTCAACTCCATTTACAATTGCACCCAAAATCATAAGATACCTAGGAATAAACCTAACCAAAGAGGCAAAGAATCTGTACTCAGAAAACTACAAAGTGCTTATGAAAGAAATGGAGGAAGACACAAAGAAATGGAAAAACGTTCCATGGTCATGGATTGGAAGAATAAATATTGTGAAAATGTCTATGCTACCTAAAGCAATCTATACATTTAATGCAATCCCTATCAAAATACCATCAATTTATTTCAAGGAAATGGAACAAATAATCCTAAAATTTATATGGAACCACAAAAGACCACGAATAGCCAGAGGAATGTTGAAAAAGAAAACCAAAGTTGG
>CM052815.1:16439141-16501915 GCA_028533885.1 Nasua narica
AATGCAAGCTGGTACAACCACCCTGGAAAACTGTATGGAGGTTCCTCAAAATGTTGAAAATAGAGCTACCCTACGACCCAGGAATCACACTACTAGGTATTTACCCTCAAGATACAAATGTAGTGATCCGAAGGGTCACATGCACCCGAATGTTTATAGCAGCAATGTCCACAATAGCCAAACTATGGAAAGAACCTAGATGTCCATCAACGGATGAATGGATAAAGAAGATGTGGTATATATATACAATGGAATACTATGCAGCCATCAAGAGAAACTAAATCTTTGCCATTTGCAACGACGTGGATGGAACTAGAGGTTATTATGCTAAGCGAAATAAGTCAGTCAGAGAAAGACAATTATCTCATGATTGCTCTGATATGAAGAATTTGAGAGGCAGGGCAGGTGGTTGTAGGAGGTGGGGAAGAGAAATGAAACAAGATGGGATGGGGAAGGAGATAAATCATGAGACTCCTAAACTCACGAAAGAAACTAAGGGTGGCTGGGAGGTGATGGGGGGGTAGGGTTATGGAGATTGGGGAGGGTATGTGCTATGGCAAATGCTGTGAAATGTGTAAGCCTGATGAATCACAGACATGTACCCTGGATCAAATAATACATTATATGTTAATAAAAAATTAAAAAAAACTTTATGAACTGGGTCAGATATCTGAAAATCACTGAAAAACACAAATGTGCAGATTGTAGGACAATACGTGATTTGATTACGATTGATGTAAGACTCAACTATGTCGTATATTCAAGTTGTCATGTCTTATTTAGTGCCTTTTGATACTCAAATTATATTTTTTACTGATTGTTTGATTTTATTTACTCAGCCCCCTTGGGAAAGTGATTGAGCTGATATTACTATGTTAGTCCTATTGCTAAGGATCTAGGATTCAGAATAATGTTACATGAGCAAAATGTGGTGAAAGAGGAGTGGACCCCAGATTTTCTCACATCAAAATAATAAACTCCCAACACAGTATATTTAAGCCCCTATCATGTGCGAGCCATAATTCAAGGCACTAGAAGTACAGCAGTACAAAAAATCAATGAAAATTCTCGCCATCATGAAGTTGACTATCTTTTAATGGGAAGAGAAGAATTAATTTTTTTTTAAAGATTTTATTTATTTATTTATTTATTTATTAGAGAAAGAGAGAGAGTGAGAGAGAGCATGAGAAGGGAGAAGGTCAGAGTGAGAAGCGGACTCCCTGTGAAGCTAGGAGCCCGATGTGGGACTCGATCCCCGGTCTCCGGGATCATGACCTGAGCTGAGGGCAGCCGCCCAACCAACTGAGCCACCCACGTGCCCAAGAAGAATTAATTTTTAATTTATTCTTTTAAAGACTTTATTTATTTGAGAGAGTGGTGAGGGGAAGAGGGACAAGGAGACGCCATGATGAGCACAGAGACCCATGTGAGGCTTGATCTCATGATCATGGGATTATGACCTGAGCGGAAATCAAGAGTCAGACACTTAACCCAACTGAACCACCCAGGTGCCCCAAGAAGACTAATTCTTAAAAGTCTCTATGTGAACAATGTAGTTTATTAGATGTAATAAGCATGTTAAAGAAAAATTGAGGTATAAACAAGGATAGGCAGTACAAGTTTCAGGGTGTCCCTCTTTTAAATAGGGCAGACAAGGAAGTTTTACTAAAAAAAGTGAATGGATATTAGTAAATACCCAATAGAGGTTTGTAAGAGGTTCATCTGGATCAGCAGAAGAGCATTTCTTGGAGAGGAAACAACAGAAGAAAAGTTCAAAGGATGAAACATACCTGGAATTTTCGAACAAAAGCCAGGAGGCGATTGTGATGTGAGCACAGTGAATGAGAGGAGATGGCTGGGAGTTAACATGGGACCACATCATGTAGGATTTTGCCAGCCTTTTGGTGAATTTGGTTTTTATTAGATCAAGATGGAAGCTACTAGAAGGTTTTGAGAAGAGAAGAGACTTAATCTGGTTCATCTTATAATAGAATTATTTTGGCTGTTATTTTGAGAATAGAAAAAAGGAAGGGATAGGATAAAATAAGAAGACTCTATTGCCAAAAACTTAAAACTACTTATAGTGACTTGGACCAATATTTTATTGGTAGAATGGGGAAAAGTAGTCCTCTTTTAGATACATTTGGAATATCTTTTGAAGTAAGCACAAGTGAGATTTGTTAACATCCTTGATATGGGGTGTGGAGGAAGGAGTGGAGGCAAGGTGACTCTGAGTGTTTTGGAATGAAAAAACAAATGGTAGGGTGAAATTGCCCTTACCCGAGAAGAAATTTTAAGAGGAGGAAATTGGAGCTCAATGTTAGATATGCTCATTTGAAGTTGCCTATCGTTACTCTAAGTAGATCTATCAAATAAAGTTGACTTAAGTATGGCACTCATGCAGAAGTATGGGCTAAAACAGAAATTTGAGTGTAAAGATATTTAGATTTTATTTACTTATTTGACAGATTGAAAGAGAGATGGAGGGAGAGCACAAGCAGGGGGAGTCAGAGAGGGAGAAGCAAGCTCCCCACTGAGCAGGGACCCTGATGCAGGACTTGATCCCAGGACGCTGGGATCATAACCCGAGCTGATGGCAAATGCTTAACAACTGAGCCACCCAGGGATCCCTGGGTGTACAGATATTTAAAATAATAAGCTTGGATTATCTCTTAAGTATTAGAATTAGATGTAGTCTAACAAAATAGGCGATGTTAAAGATGTGAGCCATGGTGCATTGTATTGTACAAGCCTGGAAAAATGAGGAGAAACCTTCAGAGTAGACTAGGAAAGTATAACAGATTAGAAAAGGAAAACTAGAGGGAATGATGATTTGGAAGGCATATAAATACAATATTTCAATTGAAAAGAAATATCTTGTGGGTATACAATAAAGCCCTGACTATAGCATTACTAAATGTCTGATTTACACCAAATTAAAGTAAGAAGCAATTGTCCATTATATTTGAGTGCCCATTATGTGCACAGTGCAGATGGTAATTAAGGGAAAACCAACCAAACAACTTTCACAGATAAAACATCCTTCTTGCTTTAAAGCTCAAAGGCAGGGAGATAGAATTAAAAATAGCGCTTATAAGTCTCATAATAAATGACAAAAAAAAACCACTCTGTGGGAATATGGATAAGATAGAGATTAAATTTGATGGACAGCTTCAGTGGGGAAAGGTCATATTTGAGCTGGGTATTTAAGAATAACTGAGTTTTTTGGGGGTAGGAAATGGGAATGGACAAATAATAATGACATTGCAGGCAGAGAAGATCACATGAGCAATGCCACAGAGTCAGGAAAAGGCAGAACACGTTCAGGGAGGAGTAATAAATTGATTTGAGTAGAATAGAGTGTGCAAAGAAAGAAGGGAGTAAGTGGTAGTAGACATATCTTTTTGCCTTTAAGGAACATCTTGGTCAATGGTCCAATAGGCAAAAAAAATTTTATAAGCTAAATATTATGATTACTATCATTTTTTAAAAAAAGACTTTTACATCCTGCTAAACACCTGTCACCATCCAAAATACAATAGACAGTTATTTTACTAGCAAGATGAGTGTTTTTGAGAATTGCCCTGCAGTTCAGGGTAGGCAACCACAGACAAGTCTGAAGAGACAATGGGACGATCAACTTCAATTAGGCTTTCGAAGGGGATTGGGAGGATTGTTTTGAACAGAAGTTCATTAGAGAGGAACGAGTTTGAGCTCATGGTGTCTTCTCCTTGACTGCAACCAGTGGTGAGCGTGTTGCTGCTGAGGCAGAAAGAGAACTTTCTTCTTTTTCTTAAAAGCAGGAGATGAACTTCTCCTGTGAAAAATGGGCTCCGTTATGGAAATGATTTTCATTTCCCTTCTTCTTGCTAGTTATGCAGGCTTCCAGGAGCAGCACCCACAGGGGAGCTTCCCCTTTAGGGCCTCCTGCCTCCATTGCAAATGAAGGTTCTTTGATTTATTCTCACAAACCTCAAGCACGACATACAGTAAGACGAATATACACTTGTAAAACATAGAGAAATAGAAATTCTTCCCTGTGAGTGCCTCTCTTCGGTAGCTTTTCATTCACATACTTTTTGCTTCGGCTGTTTTCTAACTTCCTTAAGTGTAATGTGGTGCTTTAATTATATCTCTTCCTTAGAAATGGTTCTCGGTCCTGCAAGGCTGCCAGATCACCCAGCAAGAGTGGGACCAAGTCAACTGCACCATCCGACCCACTGAATGTACGTGAGTACCCCGTTAACAGCTTTCAAAACGTGATAAAAGGCATTTCGTATGTGATTTTAAAGTGCCTTGGAGTCAGGTGTGAGTCAATGTGCTTAATTGCTGGCTGTGTGGATGGGCGAGCGAGCTCTCACTGGTGACAGCAGGGTTTGTGTGTGCACCTGCGGCAGAGCTTGACGTCCCCTCAAAGCACACACATCCCGTTTGTGCCTGGGACCGCTTGGTCTCTCATAACTGCTCTGCTTCTGGTAAAGCTTGGGAAGCCTGCTTTCTGACCGTGACTGCACATGTTCCCACCTACTCCCCTCTCTGACTCCTACTGAACCTTCTGTTTACCCTCCTTTTATACCTCTGTCATTCTGGACCACCAGACACCATGCTGAATTTTATTTGCCTCCCTGAACTGGAAGGCAGCCGGTTGTACTGGGGTTCTTTCTCTCTTCCCTTTCTGTTCTTTCTCAACCTTATCCCCTGTTATACTTACTTAGCCAATTGCCGGGGTAATATTGACTGTCCAATATGTCATTATTGGAATATTTTATGGATCCTTCATTAGATCAAATGCCCCAAGCAGGCAAGGACCCTGTGTGTTTGCTGACACATCATAGTTACTCAACATTTCCATGCTGCCTGACCATGCCTGGTCCCTAGTGGGATTTGACCACTTAAAGTATTCCCACACTTACATGGTTATTCAAAATATCTGTGCTTCTCGGACTCCTATCTTTCCCAGACTTCCTCCGTTTCAGATAAAAAAGCCTCCTGCTTTCTAGAAAAGATAAAGCTCGCCGATGTGAACATCGCTAAATATTTCTTCATTGGACCTTAAAATATCTTTCTATCTGTAGTGTATTTCTTGTTTCCCAAAATAACCTCTAACATTAGATTTTAATCCTAACACTTTACATTTTTTTTTCTACCAACTTTATTAAATCAGCTATTCCTCCCCAATTTGCATCTCTCCATTTTCCTGGTTCCTTCCACATTGACAAAAACCAAATATACATATGTTGGTTGAAAATTCAACCAACCAAATGAAAACAAATCTCTTTCATCTTACTGTTATCAGTTTTTTCTCCCAGCTGAGCTCCTTTTCAGCTCAAAGAAGCCATTCAAACTTCTTTATAGAACTGTCATTGTTCTTTGCCAAGTCATGGTAAACTCCACAAGAGAAGGGTTTCTTTTTATTGTGCTGTGCAGTGTATTTCCAGTATCTGGAACAAAATCTAAGATGGTAAGGGCTCAGTGATTAAATGTGTTAATTTTAGCTACCCTTTCACTTCCCACTCTCTACCTGAGTGTTAAAGTTTTGCTTCAAGCACTGCTTAAATTACTCTCACCACAATAGTTCCCTTCTCATCAGTCAATCCACATTGCATTGAATGTCACATTGCAAATACTTCTCTTCTATACCATATAATAATCTGTCTTGATTCTTGTTAACTGTATATGCCTTATCACTTCCTCAGCATCTTAGGAGGTCAGGACAATAATTTGGTTATTCCTTTAGCTCTCCCATCTCTTAACAAAGGGCTTGCCTGTCAATAATTATTAATGACTTGAATTAATACTTTAAGCCTTAAAAGAGCCTTTAACATTATGCTGACCACATTAGTATTGCCTTTGATAAAATATTGATAAAATATTTTGTCCCAAAAATAAAAATAGGAACATGAAATAGGATAACCTTTTAGAAATCATTTCAAATCATTAAAATAAGAATTTTTTAAATGCTATGCTGAATGAATCATGATATATGTGCTTTGTATTTATGATCCCTGTGTTTAAATAATTAGAATTATCTATCCATGTGTAAGTTATGCCCACATAGACACACACATACATGCATTAAAAAATGTGGTTGTGACCACTTGATAAAAGAAAAACCATTGATTACATCATTTCTAAGATCATAAAATCATAAAATCATCTTCTGGACCCTTTAAATGCACCCAATAAGTGCCCACAAGATAGAATATCCTTAAGAAACTGGGTTAGGCGCCTGAACAGAGACTTAGGAATTACTCTACACTCACCTTCTCTCTGTTTTCCTGTTTGCCTTTCCAGAATAGGTTCTCATGTCTTTCCCTGTTTGTTTCTCTTCTTCCTCTAACTCATGTGGATCATCAGCCTGAGTTGAGTATATTTGCCCCGGGCCCAATCTTCTAAGACTCCTTTTTGAAACACTATTTCCGGTATTACCTATGGGCTGCATGCACTGAAATCCACGGATGAAATCTTCTCCACCAGGCACTTTGCTTAGGCCTTAAGAGACCTTAGGAGTCTCTGGAAAGGGATCAGGTAAAACCAAAGTGATTGTTTGGTGGCTTGTGGGCTAAATAATTTATTGTTTAGTTAACTTCTCTGTTTTCTCTTAGCCATAATTTTATGTAAAGAGAAATCATTTATTTAAGAAAAATATGGTGGATTTAATTTATTTTTCCCCCAGCAGAAAGTGGCCCATGTGCAGACTTAAAATTTGAATTCTATTGCTTGTGTCCTGCTCAGTCATAGGATCACTGTGTATGATGGGGGAGGGTCTACAAAATCTAAATAATTCCCAAAGCAAAAACATTTTTAAAATCTAGAATCGTTAACAATTAAGAGGGATCCATAAAGACTTAATGTGGGAGGTCTCTCAGTTTCTAATTCAGTGACTTGGATGACTCTATGGTCTATGCCTCTTTTGTAACTACTTGGCACATGCAGTATGCTAATCCCCATAACCTTATATGTATAGGATCTATCACCGACACTAACCTAGAAGAACCCCAATGTACTCTCTGGGCTCCATTCAGTTGTTCAGTTGGATATCCTTTGTTTACTCCCTTTATGCTGCCCCCTGCTCTGGAGGCTGACCTGTAGATGCTAGATCAAAGGGCTCTAATCCCTTCTTTGGCCAAAGAAGAGCACCAGCAAGAGATGATAAAAAGGAAAAGTAAGATCAGGTTACTCACTCCATAGGATTCCTTTCCTATGTTTATCTAAGATTGGCTAGATCCTTCAGCCACAGATGTGTTTCCATCAAAGCTACCTTCCACGGGTGGAACTTGTGGACGCTGTTTACATGGATAGCTCCCCCGCCTGCTCCCGTCTGACCTAGAGGTAGTAATAACTCCTTTTGTCTTACTACCTGAGAGTCCTGCACCCCAGTTCCTCTACACCCTGGGTACCCTTTTGGAAATAGCCCTCTTTAAACTTAGCTCTCCACAGATTGTCTTCATCTGTACCCGATATTTCTTATCAGGACTGTGTTATAATATCTGTCTTTGAAATTCTTTAATTATTATCATATTGACTAGAAGTCTGAAAAATGGATCACTAAGATCAGTGAGCAACAAATTAAATGTAAATATTGAGATAATAGGCATCAATTACATGTTAGTACACAAAGAAGTCTTGGGAAAATATGAGAAAATATTGCCTAAGCCATGTTTGTCATTTCCTTGTACACATTGAGATTGGCCCCAAAAACACATTCTGGAATTGAATTATTGGAAGGTGGTACCATTTCCTCTGTACTTTTTTTTTTCCCCCAGAGGAGGGATAGCATTGGATTTCTACTGAATCTACCAAGGTTATAAATCAAACTTTTACCTATTTAATTTTTCCTTTTAGGAGGTGTTAGAAGGTAATGGAGTGATATGACCAGTAGTTGAGCTCTTTTAGACCTTGATAAAGCCATCAGTTTGGTGGTGTGGGTGCCCCTATCTACCAAAAAAAAAAAAGGAAATCTTGGCAATCTTGGTATTATTCACATTCAACAAGTCAGAGATTTTTTTTTTTTACTGTTTTGCTTTTTATCTTCCATTTATTTATTTTTAAAGAGATATCCCAAAGCAACAAAATTGGATCTTTTCCAACTAAGAAGAATTCAAATGAGAAATAATGCCTTTTTGTTCAAGTACACAAATTACCCTCTGAACATTTTTTAATGTCTGTATTAAAGGAAAGAGGCAGTTCTTGATATTAAACTTATTCCTATATCTAATCACTGACCAAAATATTTCCACCTTTCAGTGTTTGAAATTTACTTGCTGCTTTGAAATTATAAAAAGAGATTATTAGACTTACTGTGGAGAGTTTGAGAAATTGAGGAAAAAAAAGTTTATAATTCTAACCTAAGAACTACTATAATTTTTGTACCTTGACATCATTTTTAATATAGTTTTAATCTTAGTGTATAAAAAGTATTTGCATCCACAGGACAAAGATTTTCCTGAATTACTATATAGTTTTATAATAATTACTTTTGGATATCTTTAAGAAAACTATTTGTCACAGAAGAAGTGTTCAATAAGAGCTTTTATTTAATATAAGAGATACTTAGTGCAATTTAAAAAAAAATACACACTTCCATAATAATGACATTCACTGATAAGCACCTACTTCCATATCGTGAATTAGCAAATTCCATTAAGTTTTAAGATGCACATATTGTTTTCAAAATTTTCCAGTTTTTAAACTGCAGCACATCTTATAATAGTGTAAAATAGTTTAGTTTTCAGCATATTTTTATTTTATATTCTACATAAAATAGCAAGAGGTTCATGGTATTTTAGTATCTGTTTCTGAGATTACCAGACATAGGGTGTGTGTGTGTGTGTAAGGTCAGATGTGGCAGTGAATTCTGATAGATTATACCTCATCACTCACATACCGCCTATTTTGGAAAGGAAGCCCTTCCTATTTTAAACCATAAAAATTGCTACAAAACCCCATAAAACTTAGGTAATGAAATAAAAAGGAAAAGTCGTTAATTTCACTGCTCGAGTTACAGGACTTACAAAATTTTTTTAGTGCATTTCTCTTTTACATTTCTAAATGTTTGAAGTCGTGTATATTTTAGATCTACTTACAAAGAAAAAAGTATTTACCTTGATTCTTTAGAAAGAAGTATTAAAAATAAATGAAAAAATTTCCCTCTCTCTGAGAGAACATCTTTCTCTTAAAAAAAAAAATGAGTAGCCTAACATACATATGTCTCCTCCTAGTAATTTAGGGAAACTCAAGTTCTGCGTTGAACACCAGAATAAACTATCTATAAATGTCAAAAGGATGTCTCTGAGTACTTTCCACTTGCAGGCAAAATCATCATTTAGTGATAATAGAAATTACATTTTAATCAATATGCCCTTTGCTATTAATCCATTTTTGACTGCCCCAAGATCTTTTAATAACACGTTAGGAAAAATCACTTAGCTAACGAGTAATTCCAAGGAGAAAAAAGCTGGAATCCCTTTCATTTCTAATTCACCATGTACAGAATTGACATATATATTTTGTATTCCTTATACTCTTAGAAGACCCTAACATTTCTTTGTGTACTTGAGATGCCTTTCTTGGCAACTCAAAAAAAAAAAAAAAATCCTCTGTGGTTTTTAATGGTGATGCAGATTGAGTCAGCCATCAACAAATACACATTTGTTGGCTCTGGCAAGGACCTGATGTTTGATGATATTCTTTAGTTGTCAATGCCTGCTGTGGCTTACTTTATTTATTGATTATTTAGTACAATAGCAATGTACATTCATTTAAGAAATATCAGTGTATTTCTTAAAAAAAAAAAAGCTCTTAATGTCCTTAACACTCAGGATATTCCCTTGCTAACCATTACGTCCATCATCACTGATGCCGGTTCACTCGGGTATTTTCTGTAGTCACATTCCTATTAAGAAGAAAACATGTTTACAATGACTTTTTATTCAACAATTTATTGTGAATATATTTTCTTTTTAATAGGTATGTGTGCAAGATTTTTAAAAAGTTTCTATGGTATTTCTTTGTAAATATCTATCTTGATTTATTTCACTGAGACTCTAGTGTTAAAAGCATATTGTATCCAAATTTATATTATTAGAAACAGAGCTCGAATAAACACACTCATAACCTTGGGTGCTATCCTTTACTATTTTAGTAGACTCAGTTACCCCAAATAAAATACTGGAGTAACATGCATAATTTGGGTATTTTATTTTCTTGCTAAATCTAGAAAGTTTTTAAATCAACAAGGTAGGGGAGTGATCCAGGGTTTAAATATTAACTAATTTGATGAGTACTGTCTTAGTCCATTTGGGCTGCTATAACAAAAGGCCATAGATGGGGTGGCTTAAACAACAAACATGTATTTCTCACAGTTCTGGAGGCTTTGAAGTCCAAGATCATGGAGCTACCAGATTTGGCGAACAGCCCCCTCCTGGTCGTTAGACATCTGTCTTCTTGCTGGGTCCTTACATTGCTTGAAGCACCAGGAACCTTACTGGGGGCTCCTTTAAGGACACTGATCCCACTATGAGGGCATCATGCTCATGACTTAAGCACCTCCCACTTCCAAATACCATCACGTTGGAAATTTGGTTTCAACCTAGGAATTTGGGGGCAGGGGACACCAACATTCAGTCTGTAGTAGATGGCAATGCTATTCTGTTCTATAATTTTGATTTTTCTTTATCATTAATAAGCATTAATATTTTTCATACATGTCTTGTCTCTTTTTGTTTGTCCCTTTACCAGTGGTCCATTTATGTTCTTACTGGGTCACGTTTACTGAGGACAAAGGAAGAGGCGAGAACATAATGTAAAATAGAGAGGTCATAGGGAAGAAGAAAAGGAGGCATTCTCCCCAGTAAGCATCACTGCCTGCTGTAAAGTAATCTCTTCCCCTGGAGACTTGTGATGAATTTGGCATTTGTACTGAATGCCAAAGCAAACATGCAATTTAGCAAAATTCTAGTCTGACTGGTTCTTGGCATTTATGTTGATTAAGGGAAAAACGAGTTAGACTTTGACTTTCTTTTTTTAACCACCTGTTAGCAGGTGGTATCAGCACTGTTAAGAGTAAAGGTTAGGATCCTTCTACTTTAAAGTAAGTGTTCAAAGGAAATCAGAAACATTTATTGACTCTCTACAGTGTTTTAGAATGTGGAGTAAGAATTTACTGTTATAGTCTGTTGTCACCAGACTTGTAAATATTCAGCATCCATTTTATCCATCTTTATTCTTCCAGGGCCTAGAATAGTGCCTGGTGTATAGTAGAAGTTCAATAAATGCATAAGTATCTTCAGTTTGCAGGTGTTAAAAAAAGGATGGTCAGAGAGATTGAATAATGTTTAACGTGGTAACACAACTAGGAAGAAATAGTCTCGGGATTCAATATCAGAGTGTTCAGACCTAAACTCTATGCTCTACGTATTTCCTATAACATCTCTTCCTTGCTTTCCTCTTGTTACACATTTTTTTTTTCTGGCAAAATAAGCTAGATTATACTGCGAACCAACCCAGTGACATCAGGAGCTTAAAACAGGGAGGCTTCCTTGTTGTGCGTGGTGGGCAACAATTGAGAGTTGACAGAGGGCCCTCTAGGCAGTTCATACTCCCTAGAACATTTATAGTTACCAAGGCTAAGAAACAAAGAGTTGGCAGGATTTTGTCTTGGCTTATTAAAGTTCCGATCAGAAGTGACATTGGCTCACATTTCTCTCGTCAAAGGAAGCCATTGAATTTCTTGAGTGTCATGAAACTTCATGGAGTGTGGAGGGTGGGAAAATGCATTTGGGTGGGCCCAAGGAAATTACCAGCATACATATAAGTGAAAGAGGATGGCAGGAGATGCAGATCAGAGAAGGAGGTGTGAAGATGGCGCATGGGAAAAAAAAAGCTACAGAGTTGTTGTCGGTATCTCCCTCTCGTTCACAAATACTCAGATGAGTCTGTGATCATTAATTTTATGTGTCAACTGGACAAAGACCATTATACCTAGATATTTGATCAAATATTATTCATGTGTCCTTGAAGGTGACTTGAGTTTCATTCAAGTCATTCAAGGTGACTTGAATGAAACTGACATTTAAATCTGTGTACATTGAATAACGCCTGTTACCCTCCACAATGTGGATAGGCCACATCCAAACTGTCAAAGCCTTTTTCTTCTTAAGATTTTGATTATTTATTTATTTTGAGAGAGAGAGAAGGGGAGTACACGTATGTGAGCTAGCAGCAGGAGGCGCAAAGGGAGAGAGAGAGTGAGAATCCCAAGCTGACTCCATGCTAAGTGGGAAGCCCAATGCAGGCTTGATCTCAGGACTCTGAGATCATGACCTGAGCCAAAATCAAGAGTCTGACTCAACCAGTGGAACTACCCAGGTGCCCCAAACCAGTCAAAGCCTTAATAGAACAAAGACTGATTTCCCCTGAGCAGGAAGGAATTCTGACTACAGTCTATCTTTGTACTGGAACTGAAAATCTTCTTGGTTCTAGTCTGCTCCCTTTCTCTCTCTCTCTCTCTGTCTCTTTCTCTCTCTCTTTCTCTTTCTCTCTGTATGCATGCACAGCAGAGCAATGCCTTCATTTAAAAGATACCATTTTTGAAAAGGTGAAAGATAATATCCACAGGCATTAGTCCAACTTCTAACAGGCAGTGAAATCTTCAGGCAGATAAAGTACTAAGGTTAATACAGAGAGGGATAAAATTTATTTGGTGCAATAGGACCACAACACACACACACACACACACACACACACACACACATCTTGTTGGTTCAATTTCTCAGAAGAACCCTGGCTGATACAGACTCTAACTCCCAGAAGCACATTTACTCCTTCCAAAAGAGAAAACTCAGAGGAGTCAACCAGTTGCTGTTTCCAGCTCAGAGTCTCAGATGCTGAAAGAGACCCTGTAGTTTCTTTCTTTTTTTTTATTTATTTGACAGAGAGAGAGAGAGATCACAAGTAGGCGGAGAGGCAGGCAGAGAGAGGGGGAAGCAGGCTCCCTGCTGAGCTGAGAGCCCGATGCTGGGCTCGATTCCAGGACCCTGAGATCATGACCTGAGCTGAAGGCAGACGCTTTAACCCACTGAGCCACCCAGGCGCCCCAAGACCTTGTAGTTTCTTAATTGGGTCTGGCCGTGGAACTTCTTGACTTGGAGATCTAGGAATCAAAGGGAAAATTATGTGTTCCTCTTAGAGTTGAAAGGTAATGATAAAATGCTGATGGGAATAAGTACTTCCCGAGGCTTCCATAGGTTTTCTGATTGGGTATAATTCTGCTCAGTTGGAGGGGTTGGCTCCTCTTATCTTTTTTTTTTTGGGGGGGGGTCTTCTTTTTTTTTTATTATTCTCCTTGGTCACATCTGCAATGCACCCGAGAGAATATGCTCTCCTGGGAGAGGTGAGTGACTCTTTTAGCTCACCGTCTGCCCACGGGTATTTTTAAAAATGTTAAGTATTTAGAGTCTTTTTCTCAAAAACTTAGTTGGCTCCTTACCTGTTTGACTCTGGTAGATGTGCTAACCCATGTGCTGTTAGCTGCTCTAGTGGTACTTTCTATTTTGTATCTCTTAGCTTTTGCTGTATTTCTTTAGTTTCGGACTCCAATTACTTCTTTCTCTTTCTAGGCTGAGTGATGGGCACCTAGGGAGTTTCTTTTAGGTTTCATCAGGAGAACCACTCTCTGCCTCTTGTTCCATAGCAAATATGTCTAATCGAAATGAATTACAGGACAGCAGGATCCTTACTCTGAGATATCTTAATCCCTTCAGGGCTTTTAACAATGGGTGTGATGGTCATACTTTTGACGACTCCATCTTGAGTTTTAGTGGACTTTGCTGCTGAAGATATTGTTTTATATTTTATGCTGCAAGTCCCTGAATCTATGGACTGTCTTTAGTCTCTTTAATTACTAATTATATGCTGGTTAATTATTTTAATTATTTTCTGAGCTCCCCTCTTTTTTTTTTCTTTTCCTGGTGCTTTGCCAAACACAGACAACACGAAAGATTAACATTCTGTATTCTAATTTTGCCCTAAAGATACACGTTTATTATTTCTCTGGAATGATTTCCAACTTAGAAGAAGTGACATCTTCACTAAATGCTTTGCCAGTACATAAGACAGGCTATCATTTTCTCACTTTAATAATTTGTTCACTCTTTTCATCTGTTAAGCCAAGGTCACACATTTTGCATCTTGATATGGTAACGTTCTAGGTATCAAGTTCTTTATGAATCTGACTAGAAAGTTTGCTAAAAACAACTTTAACCTATCTGTGGCTAGAATAACAAAGGTTTATTATTTTTTTAACTTACACTGTAGGTCCATGGTAGATCTGTGTTGTTATGCATGATGGCAGGCTGAGGGAAGTTTCATTTCTATGCTTTCATGGTTGCTGAGGAAAGATAAACAGGAACTTGAGAATTACATACCAACTCTCAACCGTTCCCCCCAAAAGTGACACACATTCCTTCTCATGTGTTATGGAACAAAACCATGTATGTGGCCACATTTAATTCAAAGGGATAGGAAAGTGCAATGCTGGTGTATGTCTGGAGGGAAAACTAGAAATATTGAGTGACTACTAATGGTTGCCACATTCTGGTACTCACCACTTCTTTATTTTTGAGAATGCCAGACTCAAATCTCCAAGAGGGCAAAGTCCTTTTTCTCTGGAAAATAAATGAACTTGAGAAATTGAATTGATGAAATTGAATTATCTTAAGAATTAATGAACTGCCAAGAATTATCCTATGGCAGTAGTAGTAAAGATTCTCCAGATTCAAGATTTTCCTTTTCAGTTAGCAACATTCTTCTTTCTCTGCTGCAAACATATTCACATGAGTCGTAAACACTGATCACACAACTCTACAAATCTAGTAGCTGTGGTTGAAGAAATAGCTTATTCAGTATTAAGACAGATGAGGAAAATCAATCATTTTCTGGGAGCCAAATACATTCCCGCCATATAATACAATAAGTTTTCATTAAAATGATATTCACTATCTCTATTTCAAAAATCTGAAAACTTTATGATATAATGCTGGGTGTGGGGAGAAAAGGAAGGGAAGGGAAGAAAGGAACAAAAAGAGATGGAGAGAGACAAAAGAGGTTTTTCTTGTTATTAAGTTTTGAATCACATATATCTAGCTTTTCCTCCAAAATTAAGAATAAAATTACTTTGCCATATACAGAACTAGTCCGCAAAGTATCTGATAACCAGAACTATTCCTAAACTTCGAATTTGTTGTACTTAATGAAATGTTATGCTATTTGTCTTTAGCAAGCATGAAAGAGTGAGTTTATTGTAGGTTTGCATAGAATAGCACAAAATAGAGGACTCCAAAAATGCAATTCTGGCTTATAAAGGTTCTATAATTTATTGAACTGTATCCCCCTCAGAGGATTGGTACTAATTTAAGGGGTTCAGACTGTATTAGTTTTTTCATTGCTAATGTAGTAAATTAACACAAACTTGGTAGCTTAAAATAACCAAGTTGATATCTTACAATTCAATTGTAATTGTAATAATATACAATATACAATAATATACAATATCACAATACAATTGTGATTGAAATCGGACACAGGTCTCACTGCTCTAAAGTCAGGGTGTTAGGAAGTGCATGTCTTTCTGGAAGACCATTTTTTGCTAATTAAAATTCAGTTGCTCAAAGTTATAAGGCAGGGATCTCTGTTTGCTGCCTGTCAGCTGAGGGTCACTTCTCACATTCCTTCGTTCATGGCTCTCTCCGTCTTCAAAGCCAACAAAAGCAGAGGTTAATCCTTCTCACAATTCAAATATCTCCAACCTATTCTTCTCTATCCTCTACTTTTAAGGACTCATTTTATTGGTTTGGGCCTATCTGGATAATCCAGGATAATCTCCTCAACTCAAAATCCTTAACTTTAATCATATCTGCAAAACACCTTTTGTCATGTAAAATAATATATTCACAGTTCTGGAAATTAGGATATGGACATTTTGGGGTGGGGACACATTATTCTACAAAGGTCTAAGTATACTATCCATGTGATATCTGAGATAAATGAGTACATGGAATCATCAGAGTTTCCTGTTAGAGGAAAACATGAGACTAGCCACTCAGATTTGGAAAATTATAAATATGGATTACCCTATCAGCCTGGAGAAAATAATAGCATGCCTTCCTCATTACAAAACTATAGAAAATTTATTATGCTTAGTCCAGAAATATTTTCTAGCTGAGGCCCCATAAACTAATGCCTAAAGGAATGTGCAACCAAGATGCTATCTCATTAGGAACACGAAAGTGCTTTGTGGGCCCATAAATAATTATAGAAATAAAATGGGTTCATTTATTATCTTCACTGTGTTATGATTCTGAACGTTTGGCCATATCTGCTGAATATGTCTGACAAATATGAGTACAAATATGGATGTGTGATTAAATTGGCTGAGGTGGAGTTAATTAACCTAGAGAAGAGAAAAATTAAGGAGTATTTGAAAGGTGTCTGTATTTTGATAAGGGGCTAATATAGGAATGATAATTAGAAATGTACTATGCATTCTTGGGGGTTGAAGTGGTTCCAGTGAATTCTTGCTTCCAGGATACGGATTTCTGTTCAACATAAGGAAATATTTCCTAATAATCTCAGCACTTTAAAAATGGATGGCGTTGCATCATGAGATTGTGACCTTCCTGTCATTACAGGTCAGTTAAGCAGTGGCAGAGGAGCCCTTAGCAGGGAGATTATGGATAGATTTCAAGCACTGCAGAGATGGATTATATGCAATTTTTAGTAATATGGCCCTGTTTTCCTAATCAATTATCCGATTCTTAGTCTGATCGTAAATTTTCCCTGTTTTTTATGTTTTGTGAAAATGTGAATATTGAAATCCCAAGTTGTCTGAAATGAATTAATGGCCATCACTGTAAAGGAAACACTTACATTAAACATGTAAATACTTATATAATAAAACTAATTATTAGGATGATAAGCATTTATTAATTTGATTACTACACACTATTCATTGGTTAAGATTTATTTCATGTGAAAGGTTATCCTGGCATTGTGCTTGGTTTTGTGGCTACAGACAGACCCAGACCTCACAGAGTACAAATTTGTTGGAGAGACAGACAATAAACTAATGAACAAAAGAATAAAATCAATAATCACTTATTATGTTATAAAAAAGGTAAGAAAGATGATAGGTTAAAAAGAATAGTGAGGAGACCAATTTAAATAAAGTAATCAGGGAAGAACTTTTGGTGGAGGGGGCTGACATTTAAACTGAACTTGCAGCATAAGGAAGGGACAAGTCCTTTATATAACCTTATGAGTTATTAATCCTGCCAGTAACTCTGTGAGTAAAGAACTGTTGTTGCCTTAATTTCAGAGAGAAAGAAACTGGGGCTTAACAAAGATTTACCTGCTCCAGTTTAAAGACTAGAGACTGGGACCTGAATCTGTAAGATCCCAGAGGCTTATAAAGCTGGAACCCATTTGTTGTTTGGCTTTTTCTGACTCTGCTTATCTGTGACTGAAATTGACTATAGCAACTTGGAAAAAGTGGACACAAAGGGCCAGGCTCTTACCTCTTTGTGGGCTCATGATTTAATGGCTAACTTCAAGAATCCTAAACTTTAATGAAGTTAGAGTACAAGGATTCAGAAACATACCGCAAAGCAGCTGGAGCTAGTTATCATTTTTATTATGGACATGGGTTGTGGGATACACATAGATACAGTAAAAGACAATCAGTTTCCCACTTTTCTTTCATACCACTTTGATATTGCTGAGTACATTGGTCTAATAAAAGTAATTTAGGTAATGAGGAGGGATATTGCTACTGAAGACAAGCAGTTCCTTCTGTTGGGTTTAAAATCACCATTCAGGGAGGAATTATGCAGGGTGGGGTGTCCAGATGAGGGAGAGTGCTGCACAGTGGTCCCAGCTTAGCTCCCTCTGCCACTGTAGGGGCAAGCCGCTTCATTTCTCTGAAGCTCAGTTTCCCAGTCATTCTCAAAGATTTTCTGACAGTGTTAGTGGCCAATCTGTTAAACCCAATCTCTTCTTCACATTTAAAAAGTGAATGGAAGAAGCATAAATGTGAGTTTAGGAGTCAAGATTCACACAGAAATGGATCTGTAGGGAGGAATGCCATCTTCAGGTGAGGCTGCTTAAAGGGAACATAATGTGTCTAGTAGATGCTCAGCAACTAAGGGGATCAGAAAAACTGATATAGACGGTTCTGGACAGTATCACTGGTATACATTTCTCCACAAAGTAGAATAAAGGTCACATTTTTAACTTCACAAATTTGATTTGATTTCTTCTTTTGAATGTTTGCTGAGATTTCTTTAAGTACATCTATGCCTTAATGTTAGCATTATATGCAGACCTTCTTTGGCTTAGGATGAGGCTTGGTCCCAATATACCCTTATTTTCCTAAGTTGAAAATATCATGAATTGAAAATGAATTTAATAAACCTTACCCACTGCACATTGTAGATTAGCCTAGCCTACCTTAAACATGCTTAGAACACTTACATTAGCCTACAGTAGGGCAAAACCATTGAACACATGGCCCATTTGATGAAAAATTATTGCATATCTCATGTAACTTATGGAATTCTATATGGAAAATGAAAAAGAAAATGGCTCTGTGGGGACAGAATGATTGTCAGTGTATCTGTTGTTGACTCTTATGATTATCTCCTGACTGGGAGTTGTGACTACTGTCGCTGTTCAGCATCGTGAGACAGGATCATATTGTGTATCACCATTCTGGAAAAAGATACAAATTCAAAAATCAAAGTATGGTTTTTACTGAATGTGTTATCACTTGTGAGCTCTTGTAAAGTGGAAAAATCGTTAAGTCAAACTAAGTCAGGGATCGTTTGTATTATTTGCCAGACATCCTAGTCTCTCTCTCTCTCTCTTTTTAAGATTTATTTATTTATTTATTTGACAGAGAGGAGAGAGATCACAAGTGGGCAGAGAGTCAGGCAGAGAGAGCGGGGGTGGAAAGCAGGCTCCCTGCTGAACAGAGAGCCAGATGCGGGGCTCCATCCCAGGACCCTGAGATCATGACCTGAGCTGAAGGCAGAGGCTTTAACCCACTGAGCTCCCCAGGCACCCCAATCCTAGTCTCTTTTTATTTATTTTTTTCTAGTCTCTTTTTTAAATGCAGAACACACACACACACACACACACACACACCAGCGTTACTTTAAGTTTTAGTAATGTTATGCGTATACCATTAACACACACATTCTCATAATAAAAATTCACAAAAGCTTATTTTGCTTTATGGAACTAAAGAGCTGTGTCTCAGATTTCACTTGTCCTTATGTATAAGTTCATCAGGAATTCTTACTGAGGGATAAAACTCCTGATCTACCAATCATACAAGATTAATGTGATATTCATGTATTCAACATACTGATACCGAGTTATTTCTATGAGCCAGGCATTGTCCTAGGCATGTGGAATCCAAAGCAGGCATTAACACATTGTTGCTATGCTCAATAAACAAGAGTTTTGATATGCAAAGTATGTCAAACCCACACTGTCTTCATTGTTGCAATGGTATTGAATAATGTAAATACTGAATATCTACTTGGTGTGTAACCCTGTGGTGAGGGCTTTGCACTTGTTACTCAAGCCTACTATATTTCACAATGCCAAGGGGCACTA
Organism: Nasua narica; assembly: GCA_028533885.1. Classification (NCBI taxonomy): domain Eukaryota; kingdom Metazoa; phylum Chordata; class Mammalia; order Carnivora; family Procyonidae; genus Nasua; species Nasua narica. The sequence continues at coordinate 16,458,819 of CM052815.1, forward strand.
CTTTTATATTATATAAATGGTGACTCAATTGTGGAATGTGGTAGCTCTCAATTATCTTCCTTAATTATCATGAAAATCAAATAAAAAAATCAAGTGTTTATTATCCCTTTTTCTGAGATGAGAACAGTGATCCTCAAAAATGCGAGAATTACTTACCTGTTAAATGGCAGAGCTGGGTTGAGATTTGGATCTGACTAATGCTAAAGCCTGAATAATATTATGAAGTCTGTTGTTATAACACTATCATATGACACAAAATTAATAATCTAAAGATTATTAACCCAAGATTCTTTTATAAGTGTAAATCGTACATCACAGGCCATTTATATAATTTATCTTAGGAGAAAAATAATGCCTTGCATCTGCTCTCAGCCCTGAGTAAATGCAGTAGCTGAAGGTCCATCCATGTTTTTTGTTTTGTATTGCTTTTATTTATTTTTTTATTGTGTTATGTTAGTTACAGTACATCATTAGTTTTTGATGTAGTGTTCCAAGATTCATTGTTTGTGAGTAACACCCAGTGCTCCATGCAATCCGTGCCCTCCTTAATACTCATCACTGGGCCAACCCATCTCCTTACCCCCTCCCCTCAAACCCTCAGTTTGTTTCTCAAAGTCCACAGTCTCATGGTTTGTCTCCCCTTCCGATTTCCACCCTCTTTTGCTTTTCCTTTCCTTATCCTAATGTCCTCCATGTTATTCCTTATGTTCCATAAGTAGGTAAAACCATATGATAATTGACTTTCTCTGGGACTGGAGGAAATTATGCTGAGTGAAATAAGTCCAGCTATGTTTGTTTTTAAAACAGAAACATTCACAAACTGAGAGGCAATGTAGAATGTTTTCTTAACCTTCTCCTTAGAGCTACGTGGAGAATCTCTCAGGAGTACTCTATCTTAGTCGCAAATACACATTTATGTCTTTTTCTAGCCACATTATGGAGATAAGAAAAAAAATAACCTGATGGCAGCTTTAGGGCTGTCAACTCAAAATTTTGGAATTTAACAACTGAAAATTGCCCCTCCTATTGAGTTTGATAAGGAGAGCTATATATCAAGGTTGATGTTTGTTTTTGTTTTTTTTTTTTTGTCTGAACTGTTACACTCATCAATTCTTACTGTAGTTGTTTTGTTTCTAGCACAACGAAAGAGTATTTTTAAGTGGCCTCAGTAAAAGTTGACGTAAATATATATTTAATGATAACACACATCAGCAGAGTGGATAGGTGGAGGTTAAAAGGAGCTAAGACACATGAAAAATTTAAAGAAGTGGGTTTCAATGTCATGAATCACAATTTATGTTCTAGAATGGGCGGTGGAGTGCATGGCACTAGTTTCGCCATTCCTACATTTGCAGACTTGCCATGCAGTTTACACCTTTGAATATACCCAAGACAGTTCATTAATCCTAAGTTTCTTTTTAATGTTTAATATTTAATAGAGAGACATTATAATATCTCAAAAAATAAGAAAAGTTGGTGCTCATGATGATTCTGCAAGGAAAAATCACCTTTATTTAAATACAGATTAAACTAATGAATATGTCTACTAGAATGTTAATATAGGTATTTAGCAGAGCAAAAAAACTTCAGCTTAATGAGTCCAAAAGCTTTGTTCCTCCTTTGACATAGTTGTGTGATTTTGTTTTCATGACCATGGTTTTGCCTTTCTGCTGCTTCCTTTCTCCATTTTTATATTCCAGTGAAACTGCAAATATTCTAGTTTGTGTGAACAAACTAGACAAATATTATTGGAAGAAACTCATTACCACTTTTGGAAAACATCTCAAAGTATGTACCATGATGGGTCAGTAGCTCTGTGATTCAATTGGTATACATGTTCATTATGAAGTGAACCACATGATATAGTTAAAAAATATATTAGAAAATATTATAGCTCTCCCCTAAAAGAAGGCTTAATTGAATTTCGTCCACTGCAATTATCTACATTCATCTAAAATTGACTCTGATATACAGATTTCATATTGCTCTTAAAAATTATACTTTATAAATGCATGAATATGAATATCAACCTGTTTCCACCTTCAAATTAGGGTTGATTGAATGTTTCAAATGGTCTTTGTGTTACCAGAGGGGGTCTGTGTGTGTGTGTATGTGTTTGGACACACAATTATAATTTTTTTTTCCCACTGCATTTCAATTAACCTGAAAGGTTTGCTTGGCTTTTTGGACCTCAACCTCAAATGGTAATAAGACTACAATTTCTTTAAATTGCTTCACATGTGTTCGTTGTGTATCTATAGCCAGATTATATACTTCTTAAATAATAACCCTAGGTCTTTTTCTTCTGTTGAAATTCTTCCTGATTCCAAGACTCTCCCCTTTCTCTTGGGTAATGTGTTGAATAAACTAGATGCTCAATATATATTTGCTGGATCAAATCATGTTTTTTTTTAATCTTCTATGGGAACCATGCATTCTAGATCATATAGAAGGCACACAATAAATGCTTATTAATAAATGAGAGAATGTTTCCTAAATCTGCATGTGAGAATCTTATCCTCAGGAGAATTACAACAATATTCCTATCAGATTATATAACCATTTCTTTCTCTCTTTTTTTTAAAGAGTGCACAAGATGGGAGGGAGGCAGAGGAACAGGGAGAGAAAGAATCTTAAGCTGGCTTCATGCCCAGTGCAGAGACTGACATGGATCTCATGACCTTGAGATCATGAACTGCACTGAAATCAAGAGTCAGACACTTAACCAACTGAGCCACCCAGGAGCTCCTATATAACCATTTTTTAAAAGTCTTATTTTGATCTTTGATGTGTGTGAACCAAAAATAATCTGATTCTTGATTTTTAAAGTACAATTATAAAAGGAAGGAAAGAAATATAAAATAAGGAAAATTCCCCCATGGTTATTTAAAATAAAAGATTCACAGTTGTCTATTATATTTTCTGATCATAATCAAGGCATCCAGGTAGAGTGAAAGAGGATTATTTTCTGAGATCCTAAAAACTTGTCATTCAAATAATGACCTTCAATACTTTAGTGAATTCAGGCAAACCATTAACCTTTTTGAGTTTCAGTTGTCTCCTTTGAACAAATAGTGTAATAATTATATCTTCCATGCAAAATGGTTTTGAGAATTAAAAAACAAACTATCATATGTAAAAGGACTAAAAAGAATGTCTCACAAAGACAGAAGATCAAAAGGTATCAGTTCCCAGATTTCTTCTCTTTCTGTTGTGCTTGCATGATATAATGGACTAAGAATATACAGTAAATCATTAATATACATGGGTTGGGTCTATATACTTAATGGGAAAAAAAAGTGCTATGTTTGAAGTTTCTGTGGACACACTACCCTAAATGTATAGAATATGCAATTAGAAAAATTTTGTTGTGGGGGCACCTGGGTGGCTCACTGGGTTAAAGCCTCTGCCTTCAACTCAGGTCATGATCTTGGGGTCCTGGGATCAAGCCACACATCGGGCTCTCTGCTCAGCAGAGAGCCTGCTTTCCCCTCTGTCTGTGCCTGCCTCTCAGCCTACTCGTGATCTCTCTGTCAAATAAATAAATAAAATCTTTAAAAAAATTTTTTTTCATTGTTTAACAGCTTGATTGCTGTGTTTTTATTTGCTTGCTTTTTTTTTTTTTAAGATTTTATTTAGAGAGAGAGAGAGTCGAGGAAAGAGCAGGAAAAAGAGAATCTTAAGCAGATTCCACGCTAAGCGTGGAGCCCAATGTGGGGCTCAATCCCAGGACGCCAAGATCATGACACCTGAATTGAAATCAAGAGCTAAATGCTTAGCCAACTGAGCCACCCAGGTGCCCCTTGCATTTTTTTGAACAGACTTCTCCTTTCCACTCTTGTTCCATCCTTTTAAATGTACTTTCTGTGACTGTTAAATGAAAGTAAATTGTATCTCAGCTTCACATATTATCTGTTGAAGTCTATACCAAGGTAAATTCAGTGAAAGCAAGCTATAATTCATGAACTTGGTTAAAACTGCGGCCTAAAATATAAAACAAATAGAATTTTACATAAAGGAGATTTGATTCAAAAGTGGATAACATGTAGCTGCCCCAGAGTAGAGAAAATTTATTAATTTAAGCAAGAAAGAAAGCATAATAAATTATTTTCAACCCCCAACCCTAAAGCTTCAATGGAGATGTAACAGGGATGTCCACACTAAAAGATTATAATATAAAGAAAAGACACCTGCAACATATTAGTTGTTCCATGTGTTACCTCGTTTTGCATTAATTGCTAATGTGGTTACAATGTTAGGAGCAAAATTAGACTTTTTTGCCTATCTCACCTCTTAGTTGTATGTTCCCTAAATGGCATGGATAATGTTCCCGTAACACGCAGCACATTACTTTGCTAGGAGTTCAATAAATGTTTGTTGAATTGAATTACCACATTAACATGTAAATTGTCAGATTACAGGGTTTACAGCCTGTAAATCTTATTTTAAAATCCAGGTTTACACAAATTTGCATATTATTTATAAAATGAATAAATTAAGCCCAAATCAGTGTCTAATTTATATGCATTTCCACAAACAGCTTAATAGTTTGAAATGTTACCATTGACCAACAAGTTGGATAGGACACCAAGATGACCTAATTCACTTGGGAATTGACAGTGTTTAGGATATATTGCCCAGAATTTTGTTTACTTACCAATGAATATTTCTTCCAGATGAACTTTCTTTGGAGATTTTTATTTTCAGTTACTTATTTACCACTTCTTGAATTCTGTTCCTTTCTTGACTGAGTGTGTTTACTTTGACAGACATTGCTGCATGCTTCTACAATAAATAAAGCTCAACATGCCTTATGGGTAAATGATGAGTAGCCAACAGTTTAAAGAATTACCCACCCCCCCTTTTTTTAAGATTTACTTTCTTGCCAAGTTGTTTTACTGAATAGTCACTTTCATTGAAGAAAAAGAACCTGCTCTTGGCTTGTGGCATTGCAACAGCATGTACCTTTTCTTTTGAGAGATTCATGTAAACTTATGATAGGGGTTACCTCTTTATTTGTCAAAGAAAAATTAAACTGGCTTCTTCACAATTTCCTCCACCTTCCTTCTCATTCTTTTACATAGTATGTAAGTTCTGCAAATTTTTATATAAAATCTCAGGGAAAAGCGTCCAACATGAAGTTTATCAAGTTGTAGCACCAATTCAATATGCAAAACCAAACCAAACCAACCCAAAAAACCAAACCAATATCACTGTTTCCTAATGCAGTGCCTCAAAATTGAAGTTCTCTGCCTGATCAGGTAAAAACAACTCCTATGTCTCTCATTTCATAGCACCTAATCCCAGCTTCCTCTATCTGCTCAAGTAATTTTAAGTGAAAGATACAGGAAGTTTTCAACAAGAGGTGATTTAGCAAGACATTGTTGACAGGGTTTCCAAGGAAACAATAAAACAAAAGAGCAGCGACTCCTGATTTTAAAACAGATTCAAATTTTAAGCGATATAGAGAAGTAACATAGACACTTACGAACTTAAAAATTTTTAAGGAAAGCCCAGCCAAGACACTGAATAGCATATTTCTGTTGGGAATAAAGAAAGAAGGGGACTCTATAAAAAGAAACTGCTGTAAAGAGAAGGAATTGTATTTTGAAGGCTAGAGTGTCTCAAGGTATTCAGTTGATGCAATCTTTGTCTTGTAGTCACCAAGCTTCATTCTGTGTTTCTATAATCACAATGCAGTTTTTATACTCTGCAATTATCTTTAATTGTAAGGATACACAACCCCTTATTAAGCTAAAAGGGAGATGGTAGTTGTGCATATTAAAGAACCTGTGAACTCTAACAGCCTATTTTGATTACTGAATGATTTGACACTCTTCTGATGAGCAGTTGTCCCATTTTGTTCCCTACCTCTGGGGAGTTTGTTAAGGGAAAAACTGCTGAGGATATCTTCTTAGCGGTATCTGAAGATGATCTGGTCCTATATGGCCAGCTAGGGGGACAAGAAACTCAATACCACGGATGCCAGTTATGTTGGCTGGAAGAAAAAGAAGGAAGTTCTACATTTCACTCAACCACGACTGTAGTTTAAGCCAAAGACCTTGAACTGTCTGATGGGAGATTTCCTTTAATTCGGAAGGGATAACTAAGTTGATAAGGTAGGAGTAACTGATATAGTGGCATGGCTCTAACTTGTCAATGTGGAAACAAACCCTTCCCCTCTCAACAACAAAAATACCACCAAACCCGCACACATGCGTGTGTACACACACGCACATATCACCATCATCACTAACCTATACAGCCTAAAATTTTGCATGGTGAAGCCCTATTATTCCAGGTTTAGCCAAGAGCACTTATTTTAACAGAGCTATCTTTGTTGTCTTAGTTCCTCTACTTATTCCATGAATCAAAATTAATCACCCCTTTCACTAGTGTTGCATTTATACAATATTTATAACTCTATTTAGCATATATCTTGTGCTGCTTGGTATCATTATACTAATATGTCTGTCACCCTTCATGAATTGTAAGCTCCTTGAAAGCAAGCATTAATAGTTTTTACCCCTTCTCCTTCCTTTCTTTGTGGGTGATCTATCTATCTATAAATAAATATTTATAAATAAAAATATAGGAATATATATAACATGCAAATATCTAGATATATATGCACACACAGTTATATAGAGAGTATAAGTAAAATGGGTACATATTTGTTGTATATATATGAATTTTAAAATGAAAACACACACATTGCCTTTTCTTTTATATTAGTTTATGAAAAGGCAATAAAATCATTACACTAGCCAGCAAATTGTCCCTATTTCAGTGAGAGTATTAGGTCGGATTATATTGTACGTTTTATACATTTTTAAATTAACACTGTAGCACAGCCGCTAATCCAGTCCCTCCCCGTTTCCAAAAAAGAAAAATGAATTACTTGAATCAATCCAGTTGATAGGATATTTCAGTATTTTTTGTATAGGTTTCTCCTACAAGATACCTGGGGAAGTCAAAACTGTATTGCTTCCTATCCACTTTCCTCTCTGTGCGCCCCTCCCTTTTTGCAGACAATGATCTAGTCTCTCTTTTCCTCCTCCTTCTCACATTTAGGATCCACTTAGAAAGTTTACTTAGAGGACCCCTGAGGCAGTGATATTTTTAGGTTGGAGGAAAACTGGTAGAGGTACACAACTCTAACAAAACCTTTGAAAATTTTCCTATCAAGTAAGGGCACAATTTTACTGTCAGTGTATCGAAACATGCTTGTGTGGCCTTCATGGATGTTCAGAAATATCACATTTGCATGTTCATGCATGAAAAGCTGGAATGTCAGTTTGTTTTTGCCAACATATAGGCTGCATGGTTCTGAGATTTTACTGTTAACCTTTGGGATTATACTTCATTGTGTGGATTCCATTACTTTAAGTGCTTTTTATTGCATAGTTCATAATCACAATTAAACATAGGTGTATGTCTTAGGCAAATTCATGTTTCATTGTCGTTCCTGCATTTACACTAGTGGCAACTTCGTATATACAGGTATATATGATTTTCGTTAGAAGGGAAGATTTAGTCAGTTTGTGAAATTTGTACCATATTTCAGTATCTTTGAGAAATTTTTGCATAGAGACTACTTGTCAGAAAGCTCTTATCAAAGAACTATACCACACAAAGCAACAAGCCCAGATGGTTTTATAGGAGAATTTTATGTGATTTTCAAATACCATACCATACTAAAACTATTTACATTTTTACAGAATATAGAATGACGTAACTTCCTAAATCTCTTTGTGATACAACTGTAACATTGATATTAAAGCCCTATAAGGATAGGGGAAAAACCTGCAAATTAACCTCACTTACAAATGTTTGTGGAAAAATCTTAAATAAAATAGTAGCAACAGATTCAAAACCATATTAAGATAATTATACAAAATGGCCACTAAGATTTATTTCAGGAATGCAAGATGTTCAGTATCAGAACATCTGTTAATCTAATTCATCACATTAATAGATCTGTGGGAAAATCACATGAATATTTCCATAAATATTGAAAAATTCTGCAACAAAATTTAACACCCATTTCTCACAAACACACTCAATAATAATATAATGGATGGATACTTAACTTAATGAAATAGGAATACCTCAGTCCTAAAGCCATTAACTTCCTTATTGGGGAAATTCTAGAGGCATTCCCACTAAGCTGAGGAATTAGGCAGAGATACCTCCTATTTCCACAATTATTTGACACTAAGAGATATTATCCATTGGAATTAAGATAACACATATAAAACTGTAGAACTGGAGAAGTAAAATTTTGGCAAATGATATATAATAGTATACCCAGAAAATCCTAGAGACTGAATGTTAAAATTACTCAAACAATATAATAATTCAATAAGATAATAAGGTTAATGTACGTAGTAAAAAGTCATTTGTATCAATCAGCTATTACTCCATAGACAACCACCAAAAAAATGTAGATTTGAACAAATGGGCAGATATATATTGTTCTTAATAGGATTTCTCAAAAGGTTGTAAGTTCTCCCTAAGTTAATGTATAAATCAGCTGATTTCAATAAAAAATCAAATATTTTATTGGGGCCAAATGATAAAAAATTCATATAGAAATATAAATATGCATACATAGCTCAGAAAAAATGAAAGAGATATGAAATAGACTCATTGTATACAATTTTTTTAAATGTAGTTAAAGTGGCATCTCAAAACACTGAAAGGGAGTTTTAAATAAAAAGATACATTTGCATTTTATACCCATTCTTGTAGATAAAAATTAACACCAAATCCATAAATGTAATACAATATTTTTTTACTCCATCACACATGTACTAGAAGCAAACATACTAGAATTCATTTATAATTTGGCTCACCCAAAATATTTTAAATTAATAAATATGTACAATATAAAGAAATGTTGTTTGACAAATATTAACAATTCAAAGTTAAAGGACCAATGATGAACATGAAGAAAATACTTTTAAATTATGTCACAGATAAAGGGCTAAAATCTCTTAAAATATTCTTTTTTAAAATAATAAGGAAAACCAAACACCCATAAAATGGGCAAAAGACAAGATTAGTCATTTGACATAGTAAAAGACGTATGGAAGTCTCTTAGATGAAAAAATTGTCAACTTTGTTCCTAATAAAAAAAATGCAAATAAAAAAAAGGAAGTCTATCTTTCACCTTTCCAACTCGCAAAAATTTGAAAGCTTGACCAATGCTGTCTGCTAATAGGGCCCTAAGAAAATAGGCCATCTCATACTTTTCTAGTGAGAGTGTAAAATGATAACATCTATATTGGAAAAAATTTGGTAAAATCTTACCACACTCTCTATGTAGTTATTTGACCCAACAGTCCTACCTCTAGAAATGTAGCCTGAATACACACACACACACACACACACACACACACACGTGCTCAAATGATGAGAAACATATACATGAGTTGATTCATTGCAGTATTTTATAAACACAAAAATATTGAAACAACTTAAATAAACATTCATTGGAGTCCTATGCTGTTGGTCCTTCCTTCCCCTAAAAGTATGGCTAAGTCTCCACTATGCGATAAATGGGGATTTCCAGTATATTTTCTTTAAAGACAAAGCAGAGTTAAAAAGCTTATATATAGAAGATATACTTGGGGCACCTGGGTGGCTCAGTTGATTAAGTGTCCAATTCTTGATTTTAGTTCAGGTCTTGATCTCAGGGTCATGAATTCAAGCCCCTCATTGGGCTCCACACTGTATGTGGAGCCTACTTAAAAAGATAGCATTTTATACATGCAAACACATATATAATCATATATTTATTTATAAAATGCATATACATATGCATACATATATGTGTGCTATCTTTATATGAGCGTGTATTATTATGAAATACAGGAATTAGAGAAGATGATGTGACTTCTCTGAGTATATCATTTTATGTAATTTTGCCTTTTTCCCCATAATAATTTTTATTCATTCAAAAAATAAACAATAATGGAGTAAAGAAAACGTTAACATTGAAATAAAACCCAAAGCCAACTTTTATTATTATTATTTATTTATTTATTTATTTATTTATTTATTTGACAGAGAGAGAGATCACAAGCAGGCAGAGAGGCAGGCAGAGAGAGAGGGGGAAGCAGGCTCCCTGCTGAGCAGAGAGCCCAATGTGGGACTTGATCCCAGGACCCTGAGATCATGACCTGAGCTGAAGGCAGAGGCCAAAGCCAACTTTTTAATCAAATGTATTGCAAAAGACTTCGTCTAAATGAGTTTTGAATACAGCATTGTGTTGTATACTTTCAATGGTATTATAATCTAAGAATAAAAGAGATATGCTCTTTATTTAGTAGGCTTATTTTTGGTGATGCAGTAGTTGTTTCAAAACATTATATATATATATATATATATTTAAGATTGGTAAACATGTTATCATTTTGGGGAAGAGAAATAGAAATATTAAATGGGGTAAGGTAGAGAAGAAATTCCTGAAGTAGCATGAAATCATGATTTAAAATATCTTCCTATTATCTATCCATTGGTTTTCCTTTGTACCAGTGTACATCTTAAACTCAATGATACCCAGTAGCAATTAGCTCATTTAGCCCCAGGGTCTTGATTGCTAATTACTGCTTATCCTTAGAAGGAACCATTGGTCTTAAGAGAAGTGTTTCATTTCATGGCTAAGTTGGGAAAGTACAAATTGAACCTGGAATGTCTTGATCCACAAAAGAAGGAAATGCTGAAAATTAATGGACACATTTCAAAACAAGACAGAAACTAACCTGAGGGTGTTTCAACTGGCTAAATTTAGGACAATTTATACATATTATAAATATGTATATGGAAATACTTAATACAAAATACATGAGTCTATATGGATCCTAAATCTTTTTTAGTGAATATGAAGAGAGGGGAGTCGCCATTAACTGAAGAATGACATCTGATACCTTATGGGCAAAATGAAAGAAATAGAAAGTCAAACTTTCACACCCATAATAGTCATAATTAATTCAGGCAAGAATTATCAGTGTACTAAAATCATTGGGACAACACTTTATTAATAGGATATTCACACAAGCTCTAGGTATTCACCCATTAACATGCAATTTAATTTTTACCTACAAAGGGAAGTATCTTTAAAATGGACAAATTTGGGAACCATACTTAAACCAAATAATCAAATATCATCAGTAATGTGATATGCAGACATCTTGTTCTTTAATCCATTAATTTCTCCTGATCCTAAATTGTGTTTCCATCTTTTTCCTATAGTAGTATTTTTATTCCTAAGACTAAGACTTCACAAATTAATCACTTGAGCCTCTCTACAAAAACTGCTAAGTGTGCAATCACTATGCAGTCTTCTTGTGCCTGTTACATATAGCTCTCCTACTCAGAAATATTTTTCATTAAGACACAGTTCTATAAAGAACACAAGTCTATGTTGAGAAGAGACCAATTTTATCTATGATAATCAGAATTAGAATTTTGCTAGCTTTTGTGAAAAATAGACACAAAATTCTGTGTTTCAACAGGACAGTTTATTTCTCTCTCAAGAAATTATCCATTACAGGTGTTCATGCTAAGAACTCCTGGAGACATAGCTTCATCTGCTTTTCACTAGTGTCAGGAAGAGGGATACAGAAAATCCTGGCATGAAGTTTTTTATGAGCCAGATAGCATTCCAACTTGCATCCCATTAGAGAAAATGTAGTCACGTGACCATTCCCAGGGCAAGGGAGAGTGACAGGGTGCAGTGTAAATGCATAGCCAAACAGAAAGAGAACAGATTTAGGGGTACATCTAACAGCCTCTGAAATATGGTCTATTCCTTTAGTTTGGGCATCTATAAATGACAATACTTGGAATGGATTCTTTACGAAATAAAAGTAGATGTTTGGCTTTTGAAATGGCTCCATCCATATGTGTAATGAGAATTCCATATATTTGGTTGTATGTGATTAAATGCAATAAACCATAAAGAATACTAGGGTGTATTCTGTTACTAATTTTTAGGAACATCTTAAAAAGGAATTCAGTTCTTAATCTTAATACATGTATTTAAGGAAACAGGATAACCTGGTTCTAAAACCTCTTTTCGTGTAGCAGTGGCAGGTCTGTGCTTATGATGCCACTGTTTGAAGGCTCTTATTGTTGAATCAAAAAAAAAAAAAATCCAGTGCAACTGGGATTAAGTAGTTGGTCAAATATTTTTTTAAAAAAACCAAATAATATAGGGAATTATTAAAACTGAGAAAATGCATATTGTAAACATTTTATCTTAATTTTGAACTCACTAATAAACATTATCTTGTCAATTTTTCAACCCAAGAACAAAGACTACCTAACAGAATGCTAAGTTTTCTAACACTGGTAAACCAGCCCTCAGAATGTATCTATGGTTTCTACTTTGTTTTTTATTTTTTCGATTTTCTTTCTTCTTTGTGTGTGAAGCACAAACTCACAACCATTTGATATGCAATCTGACATTAGATTCCTGTTATATTTTTCTCATCTTTTATCAGTGTTACATGGAACTAGTCTTCAGCAAAAAGTTTACTAATGCTCCTTATTGAATTTTTACAAAAAAAGTCAACTTGTGTTTTATAGAAACAACTTTTTCTTTTTTGCAGACATAATTTAATAAATTCATAAAATATTTAATTCTTTAATTATAATAAGAAAGGCAAAGCTGCATAAAACTTTGGAATCAAGCAAAACATTATTCTTGCTAAGTGTACAACCCAGCTGTGGGAGTAGGAGAGTACTGTAGGCCATAGATTTGCCTGTTAGCCATGCTTGGTCAACAAACTGTGAACAGCAGTCAGTATGCTTTACAGAGAAATCAGAGAGCTTTGATTAATCTGGCCAGGTCAGTTAAGAGAGCTTACACTGTAATTCATGTGCTTTGTATCTTCCCCAATAGTAATACCCGCATACTCCTATCATTCCATCTCTAGAAGTGTTTCTTCTGAAAGGTAAGCTTTATTATGTGATCTCTGAACATGGAGTAAAATTTTTAGTCATTTTTGTATGGGAAATATCATTTCTTACAGAAGTCTAGAAGTAAATTCTTGATTTACACGATTTCTTGGCTCTTTCTGTGAATTTTAAATTTTCTCCCTACAATGGTAGATTGGGACATTTACTGTTTAATTACTGAATCCCTGCTATCATTTGGATTACATTAGAATCTATGATGAATTAATTAATGAACTGGGGCATTATTATGCATTGCATGGCTTACTTTCTTCGAGTCATGGTTCAATTAACTCTTCATGATTTTGTCCAGGGTTTCTGAATTCCAGGGAAAACACTCCCTGTGCTTGCCAAAGTCAATGCTTAATCTTCCTGTTTTTAGACAAAATTAGAAATAAAAATGTACATGGCCCTTGGCCTTGCTTTATTACATTTTTCTTTTGAACTCAAACAATTGTTGACAGAATACTGAACGTTGTTCCTCTGGAATATTTCAAATATTCCTTCTGAAAAACCTAGAGAGAGGGGAAACACTGATCAAACAAACTAAAAAATTCTTAAATTGGGACACTGAATAGTCTTCCCAAATTTCCCTTTTATCATAAATACGCCTAGTTTAGACTATTAGAAATTTTCTGAATTAGAATTTCCTCTTACCTTTCTGGGTCCATAATCATGGTTTCTCTTTCCTCATAATAATGTTAGTACTTTACATATTTGCTTTTCTGTTATTAAGCCCTTAAGAATTTCTCTTTGGAATTACATGTGTCTATTTCACTTCTGTAATCTCAGCAAAGTCAGTGGTGTGATTCATACACATCTCCTTCATGGTGCTTAGCACAATGCCTTATAAATTGTAAGTGAATAAGTATATACATGTATGAAGTCATCTTAAGTATACTATTGATAATTCCTTTGATATTTTTAAATAATATATTGTTCTTTGACAATATATTTTTTGTTTTACTCTATACATGTTACATATGTGTTTATATAGATATATATACACATGCATGCACATGTAATTTTGCTGTATATATATGACATATATATACATATATATGAGATAATGAGATATTTATATCTCATTTATATACATATATGTATATATGAGATATATATATGAGACAATATGAGATATGTATACATACATATATACATATATATATGCCATATATATATATATATATGACAAAAGGAGGAAAATGCCCTGATTTAGTATCCCCTGACAGCAGCCTTTTTAACTTCCTTAACTTCCAGTGTGTTTTAAAATATAGTTTTAAAAATATGGATATTTTCTAATTGCTTGTACAGATTCTACTTTCTATTATTTGCCATAATCTTAAGCTACCTGAAATTTGTAAAAGGTCTTAAAAATACTAACGTACAATCCACTGGATTTGAGGTACACTTTCACTAATTGTAACTCAGATTCATCAGTGAGAAGGTGTGATTTTCCCCCCTTGTAAAGAGCTCGAGGAAATCTTGAAATGATATATTTCAAGGTAATGCCACGAGTGTTTCCTTTCTGCTTAGAATGGCTATTTATAGTTGGTTCAATTAATTCCTAGAGTGTGCAGGGCAAAGAATCCCTTTATCCTGTCATCCTATAGAGCTAAGGGTATGGTCTGTGCTGAGCTAGAGCAAACTTTAAAGCTGATCAAACTTCTAAGCAAAATCCTATATTATGATTAGTGATGGACCCAATCCTGTGAAGTGAATAGAGGTGAAGGAATCACAAAAGGTTCCAAGGTTGGAGTTGGATGAAAGAATCCAAAGGATGAACTGTGTATCTAAGCCTTATCTAAACCCCCTTGGTGGCTGGAATTGGGGCTGAAATCTTGTTAAGACACACCTTCTCTGGAGATTTTATGCCTTTTCTCATTTTAGTCAGGTCAGATGAGCCGAAAGCGCAGTTTTTTGGTTCAAAAGCACCAAGGGAAATGTGACTGAAATTGCAGAGGCAGCTTCTAGGGTTGGGGAGCAGGGTTCAGATGTCAGGACCACTTCAAAGCCAAGGGGACTATTTGGACCTAATTATTAGCAGATAGCAATATATAAAAAAAAATATCATTTTGTAAGCTATAAAGTCAGTTACATGTACTTATAACAGAGAAAGCTACAGAGAATAGCCAATGGCCAGATGAATTTCACTTTTGCAGAACAGAGAAAAGAATAAAAGAGAATGAAAAACAGTTTTTACTGGTTTGGGCTCACAGGGGAAAAAAATGCAAAGCTGAGTGTTTTGCATATTTTTATTTCTAAATATCTCGAAAAATGAAAGACTGAAGCACTGATTTTTGTCAAGCACAGAAAATCATTTCCCTGAAATTCAAAAGTGGTGTGGTTGCTTCAGGTACTTTTTTCAAGTTTATCTAGGAAGACATTCCTTTATGAGTGAGAATGTGCAACACTCATGGTTCCTGTGATGTCTCTGGTTATCAGCTCAATGTATTATGTGTCTTATTTGCTATACTTTACATAGTCTTCATAAAATTTAGGGAGAGTGATATTTTGAACCATTTTATTAACGTATATGGATTATGAAAGTCTCCATAACTCAAATTTGGTTAGAAACAATAACTAACACACTCACTTCTAAGGTATAAGTATTCCTACAGTAAAATTTTATGTTTCATTAAAAACAGTGTTAGCAATACTCTTAAGCTTTCAATTTACCACTGTTTCCTTGAATAATCATTTCCACCAAAGACTCTGTTAAGTACTCCAGAGGACACAAAGGTGATCAAGACATAATTCCTGTACCAAGGATATCAGAAAACAGTTACCTAGTCAATCAATGAATATTTATTAAGATTCTAACATTGTTAAAGAGATTCATATGGCCTAGAGAGACAATGGTGAACAAACTGGACAAGATATCTATTCTTATGGACCTTACTTTCTTGATGGTTCAGATGAGAAAATACATAATGATTATGCAAAGCAGAGTATAATACATACCAGAATTACAAAGGTCAAAAAAGGATCATATCTTAAGAGAAGTAAATGATAAAATTTAAAAGAGTGCTGGGTCTTGAGGTATGGGTGGACCGTAGATGGATTCAGAGAAGGCATATTCTCCAGAAATAGCTGTTGGCCAACATTGTAAAGCAAGTTAACATATTTTCTTTTGTCGTTGGATAGAGGGCTTGACTATCAATAAGGTAAAGAATTTAAGGAGTTTGTATATAATTCTGTTGTTAGGAAATGCTCAAATTCTAGGATGCAGGAAGGAAGTGCCTGGATCAGAGCCGAACGATGCAAAGTTTTTAACAAAATCCTAAAATTTAGTTGTTAATATTCTATAAATTTATTTCATGTTTCCTCCACCCAGGGGAAGTAAATAATATATGGCCTCTAGTTTCTCTGTAAAATAATCGTGCTGCACTAACTAGGTTTATCCAGAATAGAGACTGCCCAAATGAGTCTCCTAAGTAGATCCATACTATAATATCTCTCAGAAACTGGTGAAATAAGTCTTTCCTTCACTGTTTCTTTAAAATTGATGAATCATTGGGGCATCTGGATGACTCAGTTGTTTAGGCATCTGCGTTTGGCTCAGGTCCTGATCCTCGAGTCCTGGGATCAAGTCCCACTTTGGGCTCCTTGCTCAGTGGGGAGCCTACTTCTCCCTCTGCCTCTGCCCCTCCATGCTGCTCCTCCATGATCTCTCTCTCTCTCATATAAATAAATAAAATCTTTTAAAAAATTAAAAAAATAAAATTGATGAGTTTTTAATAAGATACTAATTTGTAAGAAAATTTATAATTTAAGTAAATCAATGTATTAGGTACCAAAAGTTTTGGAAATATTTATCTAAATGTTTGCCATCTTTGGAAAAACTCTAAAGACTATAAATTGAGTTTAAGGTGAAATTATGGATTGTGAACCAAAAGCATCTAATAGCTTTAACACTAGAGAAATTGGTAAGGAAAAAATTGATTTGGCAAGGGTCTTTGAATTCAATTAATGAATTAAACCAACTATAATTTGCGAATGATTTCATGGATATTAGTGGGTCAGATAATGTGCAGATTTGTGATCTTGAGGTTAACTCAAGACTACATGTATGTCCCCTGAAAATTCACGGTACATGTTTTGATGTTATTATCAAGAAACAAGGAAGATTGAATTCCCATGCTTAGATATGCAAGCTAGTAGGGAGAAGATGTGCGTGCGTGTGTGTGTGTGTGTGTGTGTGTGTGTGTGTATTATAATATGTAGCTAAAATATATTATTTTTGGTAATCCTTTCAGAATCAAGACAGTATCTTCAAATCTGAAATCATATAGATTATAGCCTTTTGACCCTGTAACAATGTGTTGGCCATAAGTTGATATACTTTCAATAGACTTAGCTGAAAGATTGTACAAAACCAGGGGTGATATTCACCCCTAATTGTATAACCAATCTAGTTAATCTAGATATCAAAGAAATATCTATTTAAGTAATAAAAGTAATATCTCCAGGATTATACTGAAATACTTTCTTACGTTTGTCCCCACTATGTCCCTTACCATTGTGGCAGCTTGAGACATTAAGAAGAAAGCTTGCTGTAGAGTTGAACTGATTTAGATTTAAATCCTGGCTCCTCTCTTCCTTATAACATTTTGATCTTGTGCATGTTTCTGAATTTCTCTGAGCCTCGTTGTCCTTACTTTAAAAATTGAGACTAAGATACCTAGGGTAATTTTGAAGGTTAAGTATGTTATAATAAGAAAAAAAAATCTAGGTGGTACCTGGGTGGCTCAATTGTTAAGCGTCAGCCTTTGGCTCACATGGCGATCCCAGCGTTCTGGGATGGAGCCCCGCATCCAGCTCCCTGCTTACCAAGAAGCCTGCTTCTCCCTCTCCCGCTCCCCCTGCTTGTGTTCCCTCTGCTGCTGTGTCTCTCTCTGTCAAATAAATAAATAAAATCTTAAAAAAAAAAAAAAAGAAAAAAAATCTAGTTTGCAATCCCATAAAACCTTGGTAGATGTTGGGCACTCCATTCTGTGTTTCCACTTCATGCCAGACTATCCTACTTCATTAGATGGATAGTCTCCTTACTAGTGGAAACACTATTCTACATCTTTGATCCAAGTTACTAGGACAAATTAATTACTCAAAGAATGTATGTAGCAGTATGTGTGGGTTTTTTTTTTTTTTCCTTTGTTATGTCACAAATGTCTTTACTTTATATTAAGCTCTTTGATTAGATCTTTTTTGAAATCTAAATCCTTAGGAAAACTGTGATTTTGATGAATTTGACTGTAAGGATTGTATGGGGTGTGGTGTTTAGAATAAGAGTCTAAATATTTAAACTCCCTACTGATTATAAATTGAGGAAATATGGGACATATGTCATATACTGTGTTCTGTTAGACCTTTTAATATACACTGATTAGAAGCCAGATACTATATAAACACTGTATTCCTTTATTCATTTAATTTATGCAACTCTATGCAGTAGATATTATTATGTCTCTTTTGCAAACAACTTTGTTGACATCCAGAAAACCTGAGTAACTTGTCTAAGGTTAAACAAATAGAAAGTAGTGATGTTAAATCACAAACAGATTCTCTGCCCAGTCTTACTTTTGTAGTATTAATATAGGAATGCCGGAATGCAGAACACCCAAAAAAGATAAAGAACAGATTTTTGATTCATATTAGCTTGAAGTACACACAGTGTGTATTATGTAACATTTTTTAACCCGTGTATGATTCAAAATAATGTACTTCATGAATGTTCGTTTTTCTTAAAGTACTATGAATGTTTTCCTTTTAATTTTATTTTTGTAAGGGATACCTGTTGATGATATTAGAAATGCTTATAAACAACAACAATAAAACAAACAAAAAACTCAGAATGTCACATATGCTTATACAATATAGAAAACAGTTGCTCATATTTTTGTATATATACTTGCAGGTAAATACTTTCACACAAATGCACACACACAAGTAGGTGTGTTATTCATAAAAAGAGAAGCATACCCTAATACTACTTTGCAACCCTAATTCACATTAAATAATCTATAATATATTACAAGCCTCTTTCCTTAACATGGATTTTTGCAAAACTGAGCTTTGTTTTAATGACAGGGTAGTTTGTCTGTGGATGTTCTGGAGCATACCTTACCCTTTCCTTGAAAATTCAGATTTAATGGTGCAGTGAACATGCTTTTAATGAAATCTTTGGGCACATTCTAAATTATTTCACTAGCATACATTTCTACAAGTAGAATATCTGGATTTGAGGTATGCTAAATTTTATAGCTTCTGATAGATATTGCCAAATTGCCCTCCATAAGGCGGTGCTCTCCATAAGCAAATATTTGGTAGTTTTGTTAATAATGGCTCACTGCCTTAAATAAAGATATTTAACATGTTAATTTAGTCCAAAATTCCTGAAGGAGAAAAAAATAAAGACAGATAAGCATTTTGGTGTGAAATTACACTTGCTCTACGGGACCATTGCTATTTGATCAACATTTACCTTGGGAGTCATAAATGTACACACAAGAGTCTTCAGATATCTGGAGAAGATACTTCGTTATAAACATTCACCACAGCATGCCCTGGAAGTTTGAGATTGGGTTAATCGGAAGAAATTTACATATCTTAATGAAGAAATTAGCATATGGTTTTTATCACCATGAAATAACAGCACTTTTTCCAATTCTTTTTATGAGAAAGTTGATGTTGTGGATATGCTACTTAGTTTCCTTGAGGGAACAACATTTCCAAATAAGTGAAAATTGTTTTTCAGCAAAGAACTGCTTCCCAGTTGGTTAAAACTGGTTCAACATTCTACTTTAATCTTAAGTTAAATGAAAGTGTGGAAAAATATATTTTCATGGGGAATCTTTGGACAACCACATGCAATAGATTGAATACTGTCATTTAGGTATAAAGTCCATATGCTTTAAAAACATATTTTGTATTTATGGAAGCAAATATATGTCTAGAAGACAGAACACAAATCAAGAAAGACCATATAATCCAACATAAAATATAAATTTTTATGTAGATTATCACTGATAACCATCACATATATGTGTGTCTATGTGTGAGAAAACAAACTTTAAAATTCATGATCACATCTATTTTCAGAACATACGAATATGTGTATTTGTGACGTTTCAGAACCATGGAATTTTTGCAAGTTGTTAGTCCTTTAAGTTAGTCAAATGACAGAACCTGGAAATGAAATGACATTTCTGTTGGTTTGAAATCCAATGGAGACTCAGTGAAGTAGATTCTGATTACTAGTACCAAGGTCTAATTGTTCGTAAGAATATGTATTTCCTTTAAAGAACATCTAAATTTTCAATCTTATAATAAAGGAGAAACATGGGAAAGCAAATTTAATAAATAATTTTAATTCTAATTATAATCAATTTTCTTAATAAAGAACCATAAGGAAAATAGGATGCAAACAAAGCTATAAAAATGGGCAAAACATTGTTAATATTCCTAAAGAATTGGCAAAGGTGTCGTTATTAATTCAAACTTTGCATGCACTCTGATAATGCTTTGCATACAGAAAATAGATGTTATATAAATAAAGCATACCTTGGGGAGGCAGTAGACCTATCCTTTAATTCCTATTGCAACTAAATATCAAACTCTATGAGCTTAGCAATGTATTAGTCACTCTAGGCTGAGTTATGCTGTAAGTAACAACTCCATTATCTCCACGTTTTTATTAAAATCAAGTTTATTTTCTTCCCTGCTACAAGTACAAAGTGGGTCATCTGCTCCATATCTTATTCAAACACTCAGTATTTTTTGTAAACTGAAAGATCTAAAAAGTTGACTGTATTCACGTTTAATAACTTAGCAAAAATATTTTGTACATGGTGCTCTATGATTCCTATTTCAGCATATCAGGAAGCACATCTGATCATCCTGTTTTAAGCGACACTAAGTTTGATCAGTGGGATCAACAAAGAGAGTCAAACGTTCCTGTTTTTCCAAGAGGATCTAGAATCCACTGGTAATTGGTGTCTCAATCAGTTATCTCATTATGGCTTGCAAAATTGTAATTTTTCTATTTCTGTTATTTTATTAATTACTGGCTGGAGGACTTTTGCAGATGAGGACTTCTCCACAACTAGGGCTCCCCCTGCCAGATTTATTGAGCTATAAAGTACATGCAATATTGTGTAAGTTTAAGATGTACAGCGTGATAATTCAAAACATGTTTATATGAGTGGACAGAGAAGATGTGGTATATACACATTCACATACACACACAATGGGTTATTATTTAGCTCGAAAAAGAAGTAAATTGTGCCATTTGCACAACATGGGTGGGATGTGAGGGCATTATGCTGAGTGAAATAAGTCAGTCAGAGAAAGACTGAGCCACCCAGGTGCTCTTATAGTATTCTAATATTGATTTATTTTTAACTTTCAGAAGTTTTCTGTACATATTTAGTAAAGAGAGATTTCTACTGGCATAAATTTGAATAACAAAGGATGTTGGGTATCTCTGGTAATTAATATGAATCAGGACACAATTTTAAAAAATCAGTGGTTGAAGATTAAGCTAGCCTAACAACTAGAAATGCATGTTGTTATAGATCAATGAATGAAAATAATATTTTAAAGAATGAGCCATATTTCTAATCTATTAATTACTATAAAATTAAATTAACATTAAAAAATGAATAGTTAGTCTAAAATCTGTCTTCTATGAACCTACAGAGCAGATGTACAGAAGATTTAGAAGCTGATATGTATTTCAAGATTATGCTTTCTGGAGAGTCGGTCTGGACTCTGTAGGTGTTATTTCCATATATTTGAAAATTAATGTATAATACATTGTGAGTCATAAAATTAAACTGGTTTCCATGTTTGATCCACTACATCTCTTTTATGTAAATTAACATCTATATGGATTTGCAAGAATCAGAAGAACAGTCCCAACCACCCGTCACATAGCACAGAGCTTTTAAACCAAGGCAATCTCTTTTCAGAGTGAATACCATATTTATCAGCCTAACATAAAGATAGAGGAGTTCTTGGTAAATTGTTTTTCTATTCCCAAACATTGGATTTTCAGTTTCTATATACCATTATTGTATCTAGCTTTTTACCTCTGCTGTGTAGCCACTAACAAGAAAGTGAAAGCTAATGTCATGTGCAAAAGTGGACCTTTCCAGCAGTTACCTCTCAAAGCTTGATTTAAACATTTCTCTAGAGCTGAGATGTGGACATTCAAATGGAATCTGGCCACTTACCGTTTACATCAAATTCCTAATGCTATCATGCCTCCAATTCGCATTTGGATTGGGTGTGACTGATGAAGCTGAGTGTAGAGAGTAAATTGATGAATTTTATTGCTGTCTTCACCTGGGCTCGCATCACAGATGAGAATCATGGGAAGCAGACACATGAGAAGACTCTCTGTATTATGTAATGGGCAGGGCATATCCAAGGAATGACTGTACATTTGCTCCTTCATATTTTTAAAGGAATTGCCCTGTTCTCTGAACATTTGGACAAAAAAGAAAACTAAACATACCAATGAGTGTATTAAAAATTAAAGATGTAAAGTTTGTGGTCAACGCTTCCTCAACAGAATTACTCCAGGGCTAAGAGATATCGAGAACATGAATTTCACTACTGAAATCTCTGGCAGCAGTGTGGATTCCAAATGAAGTAAAATCAATATTTATTTCATTTATTTAGTTACTAAATATATGATAGAATAGATAAATAAATGTAAGTGCAATAGTCATTGTTGATTTATTAATTACCATGTGTCCTGAGATAGGCTTTTCAGTGTGTTAGAAGGGGCAATGTTCAATTCACAATTTCTTCCATTCTCTGCCCACATTCTATGGTAGCATCCTTTATATTTAATAATGAGTATGTGTGAGGCCTATCTACCTCTTCCCAGCCAAAGCCCTATGCATTCCACATTATGTAGGCATCCAAACTAGAGGGTGATTCTGAAAGCACTGATACCCTTGGGGAATTTCCAGTTGATGGGAAATCAATAAGGGCTTTGCTAAAGAAATACTTAACATGGAACCTAGTACAGAGTAGATGCCAAAATATATTTGTTGAATGAATGTGTCGTTGACTGATATGTACTCTGGCAAAGTAGACTCAGCCTTTTAGAATTATTCACCTTGTGAGGACTGCAGTACTCCAAGAAGCCTACCTTTCAGCATTATTGATATCTTTTTCTTCAGTAAGATACCAGATAATAGCATGAAATCTGGAGAGTTTGCAAATGATGTTGTCTGCTTGATAGTGGAGCTGTTTACAATTCCATTTGGAGTTTAAGTGTAGCTCTAAAAGAATCACAGAGCTCATACATCAGGGGAAGCAAATAGACGAAGCAGCTTTTTTACACGTCCCAGGTAGAAGCCCCAGGATCCTTGGCCTTTGATGCTAAGCATGGGTTATAGGAATAGGGCTGCTATCTTCCACACTGGGCATGCTCTGAGTGGTTATGTAACAATGCCTCTATGCCCTACATCTTGGAACTTAGATCTTATATTTTTTGCTCCTTTCAAGTCCACATTTACTTTCTCTAAGAAGACTTTAGCATTCCAAAAATGTCAGTGTTCATATTTTAGCTAAATAAGTTCTGAGTGGTTATTTTATTTTATTGTATTGTATTTTTCAAAGATATTTTTATTTTTTTAAGTAATCTCTACACACAAAGTGGAACTCGAACTCACAATCCCAAGATCAAGAGTTGCATGCTTCACCAACTGAGCCAGCCAGGTGCTCCATGAACAATAATTTTAAATTTAGCAATTACATTATTCTCTAGTCAGCAGTGCATTTGTGGGTTAGGAGTGGTGTCTAGTAATAAATTTGGCAGAACATAAGTCAAAATACTAACACTTTAGTATATATTTAAAAGAGTTTTTATCAGAAAATTCAGAAGCAATTCAACTAACATCTACAGGGTTTTTCCCCCCAGGAAACTAAAAATTGCATAGTATTGTATACATCTTCTGATATATAGTATTAGAATCAAATTTTACCTACAAACAGAATTACGAAAGGCATTTCAGAACTCACCATGTCCCAAAGTACAGAAGCATCTGTATAGTAATAACTATTTCTAACATGCCCTCTACACCTTCATCTTTAGAACATTTCTTTCGCAGAGCTAATACATGGTCCACATATAAATATTGATCTAATTATTTTGTTTTGGAAACAGACTTATGATTTAAGCCCAATATTTTGAATACAATAACAAAAAGTCACTTTCTATAGAAATCTTCCAGCAACTAATATGAGTTAATGATTCAATGTCTACAACATAGTTTTGCATAATTTCTTATCAGGAAAGAGCTCTATTTTCTTTTCTTTGAAGTAGAACTTTTTTTAAGTAGACTTCAAACCCATCATGGAGCCCAACATGGGACTTGAACTCTTGACCTTGAGATCAAGACCTGAGCTGAGATCAAGAGTTGGATGCATAACCAACAGAGGCACCCAGGCACCCCTCTTTAAAGTAGCATTGAAAAAAGAAAGAAAACAAATATATAGAAAAATAATGATGGCCAAAGCTCTAAATAAATGAATGAATATATAAAAAATATATGTGTAAAATTGTATGTATATAGAATACATATATGTAAACTTATATATAATGCATATATGTAAAATGTATATATATATAAAATCAAGTTAACATACATTGGTATACTTATAACTCAGAATATAAGTCTTCTCATTGAGTGGTGAAAGGCCATTTCACCTTAATGAGCTGATTTTAGACTGAACTGGCAATGCATCCATGAATTTAGAATCTTCCTATAGCAAAGTATTTATATTAATTTTCTTTATATCTGATTATACAAATTTATTTATATTTATAAATAAGGGATACTATACAACTTTCAGATGTTAGTCCAGTTTATGTCTACATTTTTCTCATTATGATCCTGACTGGTCACCTATAAGAGTGAGCCACTAAAATCATGTTCATTCTAGAAAAACACTGCCCCTCCCTGGTTACAGCTGGTTAAAGGAGGGCATACACTGATTCAAGACCAGAAGTTATATTTCTTTTTTGATTATTTGCAGTTGCATTTCAGAGACTTTCATTAACCTCTTCCAAGCCATTGAACTAGATAGTGATAAAAGAAAAAAATGATAAGCCTGATTATCGTTTGCAGTGTACAGCACAAAGCAGAGACCTAATGAGGGGGTATGGGAATGGAAAGACACCAAGATGTCACACAGTGAGACTCAGATTGATCACTTAGCCACCTTGGTGCCAAAGGCTTTCAGATTCATTGCTATACCTGAAAGGCATGGCTCACAGATAAGGAAATACCTCTAATGTAATAAACTCTATTTCACTGAGGTGTGTTTTAGAGGATTTCTATCCTACGCAACCAAAATAGTGTTTTCTCAGAAGTGGATATTAACTATCGCATATCTACTAGATTCTCAGCTAAAAATGCAGAGAAAAGAATCCGAAACAGTAGCCACACTGTCACTCCAGTGTCATCCTATTTAGAGAAGGAGGAGGGAGACAATGAGGGGAAGTGGAGGTGAGGGTGGACAGTGAATAATTGCATTACACTGTGTTAAGTACTGGAATAACAGTAAATGATTATAATAGTAAATTTTCTAAACGAGGACAGAGTTTGAGACACTGGGACGAACTTCACAACTGAACAGACTTGGATAAGTAGGACATCAGTGGGCAGGAAAAGGGGAGAAGGAGTTTCCAACAAGGGAGAGATCAGCATTTAAAAAGATACAGAAGTGGGCAGGAAAGTGGAATGTATATAGGGACATAACGCTGGAAAGATAGAACAATGTCAGATGTAGAGGCCTTGAATTCTAGCCTAACGTATTTGGACTTTATTTCATAGGCCATAGGTAGTGTGATCATATGTCCCAGTTTGCCAGGAACAGTTCTAATTTATACTTGCCATCTTGGCATAATTATTAATAGTATCCTCTTTTTCATTCTCAGAAGTGTCACAGTTTAGGCAATGTAGTATTTGGTCGCTCTTCCTATAAGGAGCTATTAGAGAGTTTTGGCTGGAAAATAACACTAGTAAATTTGTGTCTTACATCTACCACTCTTGGAGTTGTTTAGAGCTCCAAACTGAGGCCTGGTCTAGGCAACCCAGACCTTGTGGCCTGCTTTTGTAAATAAAGTTTTATTGAAACAGTCATTCCTTATTTTACTTATTCTCTATGGCTCTTTTCATGCCTCTGTGGCAGAGTTGAATGGTTGCGATAGAGATCGTATGGTCTGCAAAGATGAAAATATTTACTGTCTGGTTTTTTACCGAAAAATTTGCTGACCCTCACTGTAAAGATGGAGAAGCTAAAGCCAAAGCAAGAGGATTGATTGAATCATAATGTCTTTGTTTAAAAGTATATGCCTTTTTCATTACCAATAATATTTCAGTTTTGGTACCAAGTGACAGATCTATTAAAACACTAAAATATTAAAAAATTTGAATAGTGACATTTTTTTGAGATGTTCTTCTTCACATGGGGGGAGATGTTTTACTAGAAGCCTTAGCAAATGCCTATGAAGGTACCTAAACTATTACATTTACAAACAAAAAGAAATGCATTTTAAGATCCTTTTTTGTTCCAAAGTTTCTTGCCCAGTGAGAAGATTCCAAATGCCATTAAAAATCCAAAATAAATAAAAAATAAACCTCAAATGTGAAAGTAATTACATAGAAAGTCACACCGAAAGAGTATAAACAGTTCAGGCTGAAATGGCCTCAGTAGCACAAATCATGGGAAGAGGAAATAACAACCCCACCCCTACCTTTTTTCATGGGAAGGAACAACATTTGGCAATTCTGATTGTTTTTTTATTGCTCTGACCCAAAGCACCAAAACTTGATACATCTTGTTCTTAAATACTTTGCAAAGAATAAGAATTTGTGTATCAGTTGCCACCTGCCTTAGAAATGAGTGAGACATGTGTCCAGGAGTTTTGTTATGTAGGATATACAATAATCAACAAGACCAAATTTAGTAAGATTATAAATCAGAGAGAAAAGTACTTTTTTACATTTACGAGAACACTATAAGTATTATAAAGCACTGAGATAGTATTTACTTTTTTGTTCTACCAAACCATGTGAACTAATATATACTGGACAAGATTCTTTGTATTAAAAGGTGATAGTATTATTTACAGATGGAAAGACTGATTCTCAGAAAGATGGTGTGATTTTTTTAAGTCCTCATAACAGGAGCAAGTTTATGATCCCAGCCTTTTAGAATGCAAGAAAGCTGCTTACTTTCTGGCTCTTGTGCAAGGACCTCCTGCTGTCTTACTTCTTACTCCTTTCCTTAATAATTGTGATGGAATTCAGGGGTTCTTGATCTTGAGATAGAAAAAAAAATATATACTTTATTTGAACTGATATCTAAGTGAAGTTATCATTTCTGTCAATTATGAATGCAGATAATAAACCATAGTCACAGTAGTGGTATAGGTGACATTTTCATTAAAAAAAAAATCAGTTTTACAATCCCATTAGGGTTGTATCAGATACCACAAAATATCATTTATATTCATCACTACTTTGAAATCATGATAGTTATTAGAATTATTACTAGATGTACTTAATGCATTAATAAATATGAACAAATATTCTTATATCAATAGAATTTTAATATATCGATAATGGTCTAATATTATATTTTATTTATTCTGCAATCCTATGTGTTTTATTTTTTTGTATTGTATTTTTTTAATTTAAAAACATTAACTTGAGATTAAGGGGCCCATAGGTGTCACCAGGGGAACCATGACATCAGAAATCAAACTCAATCCAGGGTCAACGATATCTGTTCAGTTAGCTACTCCTATGTGATGAATCACCCCAGAATTTAATAACAAAAAACAATAGAATTATTAGTATTCTTTCTCATGCTTCTTGGGTTTGGGATTCACCATGGTTGTAATTACACAGGCTCTGTTATGCTGTTGTATCCAGATGTTGGCTGGAGCTGGACTCATCTCAAGTCTTCCCCATTCTCAGATCTGACAGTTGATGTTGGCAGTTGGCAAGAATTTAAGCTGGGCTTGCTGGTAGTCACACCTACGGGAAGCTATTCGGCATTCTCAAAATATGGTACCTGGTTCCAAGAATGAACATCCCAAGAGATCCAAAGAGAAGGCATATTGCCTTTAGGATCTAGCTTCAGAATTTGCATTGCATCACTTCCTCTGTAGTCATGGGTTTGCCTGGATACAAGAAAGATAACACAGACCTTAGCTGTCTGAAAGATGAATCGCAACATCAATCATAAGTGAACATAGAATAGGATATATTTGGGTGACCTCTTTGAAAAATATAATCTACCATAATGTTCCAGGATTTTCTATGCTTCTGAATCTTTCACATCATATATCTTCTTCTTTAAATTTCCTTGCTTTATTTCTTTAATTTTATATTCCTGGTTTTTCCTCTAAATTCAAAGTGAAGCAGAAATTCTATTGCAAACCTCCCCCCAATTTCTCTGCACCTGCATGTGTATATATGTATGTGCTACTATGTCACCTTAAATTTTCCTTTATTTGTGAGTTAACTGAAAAATCCTAGTACTTTTTTTTAAATAGGTCTTTTCTCTTACTTTACTATAAGTTTTTTAAGGACAGGTTCAGAGATTTTCCTTGTTTCTCCTACATGAGTTTCTACTAGTTACACATTCATACTCAACTAATGTTTGTGGAATCACTGTTGTTTCAAATTTATCCGGCTGCTGCCTATTCGAACAAATTCATGAGAGATTCATTTCAAATCCTGGTAAAGTAAGAAAAATTAACCTTGGAGAGAACCAAACCTGTTCACATTAATGTTCAATAGGAAAAAATTATATCATTTTAGACACTCATGTGAAACTCTGGCCCTTACACGAGCTTTAGTTTTTGTTTGCTTGTTTGTTTTGTTACAAGACAGAAAAGGTGGACAGGCTCACTGAGAAATAATAGGAAATTCATAGCATTTGCTATGTTTAGTGATAAGAATTATGAAAGAACTTCTGTTATGAAAAGATTCAGGCAGAGGTAAGCTGTCTTCTAGGTCCCATGATGAGTTGGTATGCAATAAGTATCTGTGGCTATGTAGAAACCATGATGCGTTTCCCAACTGAGAAAGACATATTCACCAAATGGGCAGAAAAGATCAGTTGTGAAGATGAAGTTTGACTTAAACTCATCACCAATGAATAGCAACAGATTTTGATGAGACCAAGATGTGCTATACCACCATCCTAGAGAAAATGCCAGTACACATAGCTCCCTTTAATTAATGCATCAAGTGAGCATTATTTTTTGTTTTGTTTTATTTTCATCCAGTGAGGGTTCTTATAAACAGTATATATTTGTGCTGCAAAGCTTATTGCAATATGCAGTTCCCTCTATTATTTGGGGGTTTTTGAATCTTCACTGAATGCTCCCAACAAATCGTAAGTATGAAAAGATACCAAAATGACTTCATTGGTAAGCTCTGGTAAGAAATGATGGGGATTGACTTTATCTTCTCTAGAATTAGACTGGTAGGGTTGGAAACATTTTTGAACAAAATATATCATCCTGAAAAAATATCCTTTGTGTGAATATCTGTCCCGGTTCCGAGAAGTTTCTAGTGGATTTTTTTTTTATCATTTAATTTTATTCTTGTGAACTTAAAGTAAGAAAACCATTGTATACATGCTGTCATTTTATATGAACAAGCCTATCTTGATTGTTTTAGTCATTAGGTTAAATGTAAAAGGACTTCCAATCAGAAATGTGATTCAGATGACTTCTTTTTTTCCCCCAAATACGTTTATTTTATTTTTTCAGTGTTACAAGATTAATTATTCATGCACCACACCCAGATTCAGATGACTTCTTATCATTATTTATTTAATACATGGGTTAGTTCTGAGACCCATCTTTTTGCCCTCCACGTCTTTATTCACTGAGTACATATGGAGAGCAGCATCTCCCTGCAGCCTCCCCCAGCTGTCTGAGCCCCCCTGTCACCAGATATAGTGCCACGTTGCTGGAGGAAACAGATACTCTGGCCCCATTGCAAAGTCAATGAACTTCAGTGTCTAGAGATGAGATCTGTGCGTCAATACTTACAAAGGCTTCCCAAATGATTCCAGTGTGCAGCCAGGTCATAGCACCCTGGAAAGCACACACAGGCCTCTTTATTTCCAAATGTTAGCACTTTCTCTACAGTGAGAGCATTTGGGGTAGACACTCTTCTGATGAGAAAGGAGAAAATGATGTGAAGCACATCATTTTCCAAAATATGGGAGGCATGATGTGACATTGAAGCTGAGGAAATAATCCCTGAGCTTCATTCTTCCTAGTGGAGGGAATATGTGCTCTCATTTTTCAAGGCGCATTTAAACAGGGCAGCTCACAGGGGCTAAATCTGGGCCAGGTAGGCAGAGAATAATCTTCCCCTGCCTAAAATAACAAATGATGGGATGAGGAGTGTTATTGGAAAAATGCATCAAAACCCTACATGTTTGTTTAAATGAGGCTGTGGCAAAAACTATGTACAGAAGAAACCCCTGTGCAGTTTGATTCTGAGTTGTGAGATTTATTTTCTGTTTAAAGTATGGGGCTGTGATAATAAAAACCCAGTATAATAAATAAATCTTTATCAACTTATACAGAGTTATCAGGAGTTACTTCTTATTCCCCTGGAAAGCTCCGTGTTCTCATATCATACATATTCTCTATGCTTTGACTTCCTGATCCTTAATCTAATAATGACCAACTGGCCTTTCCCATAGCTTGTGCTAGTCCTCCTAGAAGGAACTTAAATTCAATAGCATGCAAAATAGTATTCTTATATTCATCACATTCTGTCCTGTCACGTCAAAACTGTACAAAAACTGATTATTACAGTGTGGTTTTCACAAATATTCTATTTCACGATGGGCAATTTATTGCCTTGGTTTCATACCCTAAGAAACCTGAAACATGAAATAGACTTATTAGAAATGCATAACTCTAAATGAGACTTCAATGAATGCAAAAGAGTTAAAAGTAATTAGTGTAAATTTCTTTCTACCATACAGGAAATAAAGTTAACTAAGAACATGAACCAATAATATTGTCTGAATTGGCCAGTTCATGCTGCGTAGGAGACCGATAATGAATCAATGTACTGGAAAGTGGGGAAGTCACCCATAATTCTTAGAGAAAACCCAGTATTTTTTTAAATTCCTATTTGACTTGTTCTAAAAAAATGTTTCTTTTTTAAAAAGTAGCTATGCTTGGTGGCTCTTCTTTTCCCCAAAGTGTACCAGATGCTCTATTCCTTGCAGTAACTGCTTGTCTCTTATGTGCAATGGGAGCAGAGGGAACAGAGTTCATTTGCAAATTGTGGGTACAGCTATTTTGTTCTGTAAGTCAGAACCATCTTTAAGCTTCTAAAGCTACCACCTGAGAGATTCCATCTGGTGGTATGGATATTTTGGATACAGAAAGTCTGAACATCCAGATTTTGAGTTATTGTTCCAAGCTGATATACAGAGTCCGAGCCATGACTAAGGTGCTGCACTAGCAAGTTGCTTGCCTCAATTAGTGTGATTAGCACAGCACCAGGTTATGGTAGTTCTTTATTATTATGTTTATTTTTTTATTATTTTATTATTACCATGTTTATTATTCCCATTTTGCAGTACAGACTGAGGCTTATTTGGAGTAAGCAATTTTCCCAGAGATATACTGCTATTAGGTAGTAGAATTTGAACATGGATCTTTCCAAACCTAAACATGAGGATTTCACTAGGCTTCTAAACTCTGAATTGCTTTTATTCCCAATACTCTATTTTCTGGAGAGTCACACTGAGATATTTTCCTTCTCATCTGCATCACTACCATAAATAGTAAGTTTAACTTAACAGTGAATAATAAACAGATCCGAAGATGAATTTTGTTTTAAAATTTGGGATTCTAGTTCTCGTTTTTAATATCTAGTAGACTGAAACACTAATAAAAATGTGATTCTGATTCTTACAGAGAGATGCTCAGAGATATCAAAGTGAGATATGGAAACTGAATGTGTGTGTGTTTTTGGAGAGCATACAGGGGATGGATTTTTGCTTTTTCATTATTCATATAGACAACTAGAATATAAACTATATGACATAGTATATAGGTCTCCCTTGACTTATAGCGTGTCCACAAGCTTACAGAGTAGCTGGCATTTTGTATAGTTTCAGCATATAGTTTACGGTAAAAAAAGGTATACGACCTACCAGCTCTGGTATGGGTATAGGTATACACTAAAATATTGAGGTGGTAGTCCATGAGAAGAGTCATTTTAATAGTAGGGGTCCACAATTTTTCCCATTACAAAAGGAGGTGTATAGAAAAATACCTAGAATATAAAAGATGCTCAAAAAATAAGGAGAACAGTGTAAAATTCTTGTCATCATGGCATAATTATCTTTGATTTTGTAAGTGGACCAATCATAAGCTTGCAGACTTTTCTTCCCACTGTGGAATTAAATTGTTTCTGCTAGAATATGTATTTTGATTCTCAGACAAGCAGGAAAAGAAAATGTCTATTGTGCCTTTGTAACTTTCAGCCAATGGTACAAATGCCAAAGACATAGCATTCTTTACACGATGACCCCACATATCATCAATCCACTTACCACAAAGCACCCTCAAAATGGTGGGCATCTCTGGTTAAGGCTGTTGATTGTCAAGTAGTAGTGAGAACTAAATGAGAGATTAGATTGGGAATTATTTGGAAAGCTATAAAACACTGTAGATTAAAGAGCTATTAATTATATTTTTATATAACTTTAACATTCTCTACCTGTCTTAATGTCTTCTTTTTATTTGGCCTTATGCACATATGAGACTGGGAACTCCCTAAGGGTAGGACTTTGTCCTGTTTTTCATTAGATAGTGCCTGTTACATGACAGGTCTTCAATAATAACAGCAAGGGACACATGAGTGGCTCAGTGAGTTAAGTGGCCAACTCTTAGTTTCAGCTCAGGTCATGATCTCAGGGTCTTGATTGCAGGGTTGTGCTCCAAACTCAGTGTAGACTGTGCTTGAGATTCTCTCCCTCTCCTTTGGACCCTCTCCCCTCTCTAAAATAATAAATAAATCTTTGTAAAACAATAACAATAGCAAAAGATGCCATTGTTGAGAGCTGGTAAGATTTCAATGTATGATTCGTGAATGTGTAATTCATTGGGTTTAACTTTATTTCCCGGAAAACATGAGGTTGTACTTGTTTCAGGTAATCCTACCATGTGTTCAGAGGTAACTTTTTTTTTTTTAATTTCTTTCCATCTCAGTTCCCTTAATTCTAAAATGGGGAGAGCCTATAATGGGGAAATGTTGGGATTTGGAAACAAGAGTCTAGAAAGAATTCTTGAACCATCTTTTGTGAAAAAGGCATTTTTATTATAGCATGAGGACAGGGGCTGTAAGCCTAAAGGGCTGCACTGGGATTGTGAGTAGCAATTGTTACAGACTTGGGAGTTGAGAGAGATAAAGACACTGGGAAGTTTCCAAAAGGACTTTCATATGCTAAAGAAGACTCTCAGGATTCTAGAGGCCTAGCTATTGTCAAGCTAAGGTTGTTTTTCCCTCTAGCAAAGTATTAACATTAAGATTGGAAGTTCCTGGATGAATGTTATACTCTGCTTGCCTCGATTATTTGTTAATGGGCTGCAGGTTATGAGGAAGTTTAATTTAATCTACATTTTTTCTGCTTTTGTTCTCCACAGCAGTCCATACACCCACAGGTTTGTTTTCATGATTGAATGAGATAATGTGTTTGAAAGTGATCTCAAGAGTCCATCAAATATTTTTAGTGACCCTAAGTAAGCTAAAGTTATATAAGGGACAAAACAAATGTCATGTCTCTGAGACCGGAATACTTTCTTAACAGAAAGTTATTTCTTCTATATCACTTACATAAGTCTGTATAGGGAGGAGGGGACAAGATGGCCCAGAAAAGCATAGTCTCTTAAATATCATTATGAGTATTATGAAACATAGTGTTGATTTTTATCCTTAAAAAAAGCTATAGAAGAAATCATTTGTAGCCTTTTTAATTGCAACTTTTATTATATATTATTAAGGATACAAGTAATCCCAAGAGATGATCTATTACTTAATATCTCAAGTGCTGACTAGGCATGGGAAGTAGGCAGTCCTCTTTTCCTCGAAACTTGGTGGTTGTGGGTAGTCCACTGAGGTTGGAAAATAGAAAAAAAAAAAGGAAGAACTTCTCTTCTTCTAGAATGTTGATTTGGATTCAGGGCTGCAGAACTAAATCTCTTAAAGTTTATAATGAAAATCACCATCTGAGTTTCCATGCTGACTCATCTTAAAATGGCGTGTTAACAATGTGGGCATAGCAGAGGTTTCTGTTATAAGAATGAGGACAAAGAGCATTCTCTAACTGCTTTCTCTGGAGGTAAAGTTCTGATCTTCTGATATCCCTCTTCTACCACCCGGGTCAGAAATTTTCATAGGTGAATCCTGAGCGCAGTGACCACAGCGATTAAAACCAACTTCCCTTTTGCTTCTCCAGTTACCATGCTAAGAAGTAGCTTATTAGGGCTTTATTCACTCATCTCCTCCACCCCCTTAATCCTCATAAACATCCCTCAGTCACCCCAGTACAGACATAGTATAAAACAGTATGCTTGCCATGCAAATGCTCTCAAGACAAGCCTCATAGGCTTCCTTAAAGCCAGACGACTATTCCCAAGTACTTCCATACAAATATTCTGGAGCTTTCCATAGATCTCTTCTCTCTGAACTTTGATAAACAGCCAAAAGATGCACATTTCATGAGCGAGCGTGAGCTTCTCTCACTGGATCCTGCAAAATGTCACAGTCCTGTGGGTTTTCCCAAACCATCTCCCTGGTGCATTGCCAGAGTGACATTTTCTAATGAGCATGCTGGATGGGGTGAGGCAAGCTGAGGGGTGCATCAGGTGCACTTGTCACAGATGCAGACCTCTGAAAGACTGGCTTTCAAGTCTGACTTGCAAATTGGATATGCCCTTCACTTTGGATTAGCCTCCAATTTAAATTCAACTGTTGTCAGTTCCATCTCAGCATCATATGCATTCTGATGGAGCCCTTGGATAAAATTTCAGTACCAGAAAATTCTTTCTGTTAACATAATGCTTGGAAGCAACTTTGATAGGGCAAAATGAAATATAACACAAAATGCATTGCCTTGCCCATAGAACCTGCCTCTTCTTTTCCAAAATCGACGCATTAGAACCTTTGAGTGGCCTTTACCACTCAATCAGAGAACTGAACATGCCCTTTAACTCATAAGACAGTAATAGTGATGCTAATAATTATAAAAGATAAGAGTTCTCATAAGTTTCTTATCCATCCCTCATAGTCACACCCAGAGGTAATACTAGCAAGTTTATAGGTGAGGAAATGATGCCTGGAAGCATTGACTATGTTGGCCAAAGTCTCATCTGCGGGCTACTGAGACACAAGTCAAAAAAGTCTCATTATCTTACTTTGAAGTCTCATCTATCTAACTTACTAAATTGCAGATATTATGGAATACAGTGACTAAAATGGCTATAAGTTATTCAGTACTTATAAAGTCAAGAAAGTAGTGTTATGTTTGGCAATTACAGTCTCCAACCTTAGCCACCTTAGAGTCTAACTGGGGGGGGAAAAAGGCAAAAGAAGTGATTAAAGTACCATTTAAGTTTCAAAAGGGAAAGGATAGGATGCTCCAGCATCATACAGAAGGAGAATCCAACATGTTCTGTGAGGAAATAATGTGCAGTCAAGACTGAAAATCAAATACTAGAATTTGGCCAAGTGAAGATGGGGTTAAGGGATATGAGGTGAGATGGGGAGGAAGTCTGAGTGAAAGGAATGACAAAGAATCAGGTTTGAGAAAACACACAAATTACTGAAAAAAATTACAGGTAGGTTGTGAGACTAGAGTGGATAGTGAGGAAGATACTGATGGAATATAGAGCTTAAAAAAGAAGCAGGGGCCATACTGTAGAACTGTTTATAGGATTATTATTGTGCTAAACACTGTACTGAACATGTTATTTATTCTGACTTTTACAACAATAAACAAGTTACATATCATCACACTGAAGGTTTCAGAACAAGTGTCCCGAAAAATGTGGACTTTTTTGAGCTGAAGGCATGTGGACTCTTTTTGGCATGTGGACTCTTTTGAGCTGAAGGCAGTAGAGACCGTGTAGGGTCAAAAGAAACTTTTCTACTTCCTTAACCTAGAAGAATCTAAATTGGGAGACTTCTCCAGAATAAGAGTTATGACCAAAAATTTTATTTGAGGGGCGCCTGGGTGGCTCAGTGGGTTAAAGCCTCTGCCTTCGGCTCAGGTCATGATCTCAGGGTCCTGGGATCGAGCCCCGCATCAGGCTCTCTCCTCAGCAGGGAGCCTGCTTCCCTCTCTCTCTCTGCCTGCCTCTCTGCCTACTTGTCATCTCTCTCTCTCTCTGTCAAATAAATAAATAAAATCTTTAAAAAAAATTTTATTTTAGTGACTCATGTGTATGGCAGAGAAAACATCTGCTCTTCTTACTTTCCTGTGAAATGTCCTCTTCTCCTTTTGAAGACCCAGGTGCTTACTCCTTTTCTTATTTCAGGATAGCATGTACACCTCATTTTATTTCCTGACTTTGAACCTCTCATGGATGTGGGGTTTCCGTACAGACGAAATTAAATTTGATCTCCTATTGATCTGTCTCAAATCAACTTAATTCTTCCATCAGCTGTTAGAAACTTTGAATTATATAGAATTTTTTCCCCTCCCAACAACACCATTTTACCAGTAGAGAGGCTGGAGCTCACAGAATTAAGGTACCTACAACACTACTGGCTTGACTCCATAGCCCTTGATCATGATGGTATCCTACATTGTTGGCATACTTTTCACTTAGCTACACCAGAGGACAGGGATGAGGAGTCAAATTGTCTTCCTGCTTGGTCTTTACTGCATGCGTGAAAGACGACCCCACCCACAAGTCTAGTCAATTCATTCTGTGCTGACAAGAGGGATCATGCAGTCTTAATTATGGCATAATTGAAAATGTACATGATTTTTGTGAAACTTCGCAACCAAGGACATCATTAACATTTAATGCTTTACCCACATTTACCCAACTTTGTAGATTTGACATTTTATACTTTGCTGACCTTTTTGAGTTGTTAAAAGGAAATATCTTTTTTGTATTCCCTTCTCTCTGTTAGAGGAAAAGAAAGCCAACTGTATTAGTATTTATAGAAAAAAAATGAAGGAGAAAAAGATAAAGACCACATTTCGTACTACTTTTTTTTTTCTTTTAAAGTAGAATTATCCTGGGCTTTCAACCAGAGACTTTGGGTTGCTCCGTTATTGATCTGTCTGTTCTATATAAAGATCAGACCATATGCATCTGTCCAAATTGGCAAGGATTCATTTATAGTCTTTGCCGTTCATACTTTTATTTGTTGCTTACTGCTACAGTCTCACACAGAAAATTTAATAGAATAAATCTCCATATTTCATCCAATAGATTAAAATAACTACAGTTTTTTCAAACATATTTAACATAACGTAATTATGATTTAGATAGCTTTTACTTCTCTGGAAAAATGGTTATTTCCCTAATCATGTATTTTAAAGTAACCTTATGAATTACTAAGATTCTGCACACAATTACAATGTGTGTGAGTGTGTGTGTGTGTATGTGTGTGTGTATATATGTGTGTTGGGCTGAGCAGGGGCTGGGGGTGGGGTCTCCATACAACCAAACAATTCTCAGCTAGATGTCCTACAATTCAGTTCAATTCTGACACTGTTGACCTGGAGATAGCATCAGATTGCAACAGGTTAAGGGTTCAGTCCCACAAGACTGCCTCCCACCCCAGACTTCAGATTCCAATCACAGGTCCAGGGTGACATTTGTGCTTCTGATCAGCCTGCTACTGATTGAAGTTCGAAGGACGCTCTCCTTGGATTCAATTAATTTCCTAGAGTGGCTCATGGAACTCAGAGAAACATTTTACTTACTACATCACTGGTTTATTATAAAAGGATGTGACTCGGGAACAGCCAGATGTCAGAGATGCATAGGTCAAGGTATGGGGAGAGGGTGTGGCATTTTCATGCTTGCTTTGAGTAACGCTTAGCCAAATCTCCCTGTGCTTACCAACCTGGAAGTGCTCTGAACAGGGTGCTTTTGGTTTTTTATGGAGACTTCATTCCATAAGCATGGTTGATCAAATCATTAGCCATTGGTGATTGAATTCAATCTCCAGCCCCTCTCCTTTTTGCCATACAGATGAGTCACTCAGATAAAATAGATTTCTAGTAATATCTTCTCCTGTGGCCACTGTTTCATAAAAATAACAACTCAGGATAAAACCTTGAACAAAAGAGGCATATTTTGGGTGGCAAATTTTGGTTCCCCTTTAAGACTAAATATATATTTCTTATAAGATAACTGTTGGTCTTTTAATCTTCCTTCCTATTGTTATTGCAATTTAATCTTCTATTTGCACTTTGCCCCTGCAGCTCCGTGGGGCCCCCTTCTATTTGCTAGATAGGATGCTATCTGATTCATGAATCATTTCATAAAGCCAATTAGATCTTTGGGTTTTCTCAGTTAAATTTTATTCTTTTTGTTTTTGTTTTTGACACTGGTATCCTTCTTTGAGCTTTATTTCTTTGGATGAGAACCAAGGTAGCCCACCTATTGGGATTTTAGAAATGTTTTTTAGTTTTCTCGAGTCACTGTTTTAGGTTAAAAAGTTACTTGAGCCAGATGGTGGTTTAAACAGCTATCTATCACATGTTCTTTTGGATAATACAGTATAATCTATCTTTTATACATGAAAGGGGATAAATGCTGAGCAGAGAGATTATGGAAAACTTGTCCAAAAGCCAGAATCTGAAAATATGAATCTATGTAATATCTTAGTCCAGGGAGAACAAATACATCTCAGTGCAGTGCTGATTAATTATTAGTGTCTCCCTGGCATAGTAGTTAAGAATTTGTAGCCATGTGTTTGCATACTTTGAACAAGTATCATAATCATGATCCACTGAGAATGTCTGTCTTGGGCACAGAATAGGAAAGGTAAGCCACATGTTTTTCAGTTTTGTCTTGCTGCATGAAGTTGGTCTAAATCAGCAAGCTTTTTCTGTAAAGGAACAAGGAGTAAATATATCAAGGCATGCAGTGTCTGTCATAACTGCTTTGCTACTATTGTCCCAAAGCAGCCAAATAGCA
Source organism: Nasua narica (assembly GCA_028533885.1). Lineage (NCBI taxonomy): Eukaryota > Metazoa > Chordata > Mammalia > Carnivora > Procyonidae > Nasua > Nasua narica. Next base: position 16,498,039 of record CM052815.1, read on the forward strand.
ATACATAGATGAACAGACATTCTGTGCTCCAGTGAAATTTTACTTACAAAAAAGGTAGCAGACCAGATTTAGCCCATAGACTCCTACAGTTTGCTAACGCCTGGTCTGAATAGTATGTCACGTAGCTTTATTTGAATGATACTTTTAGCATGATTTTTGAGAACATGAGACTGTTCACCTGGCCCTATATTGGGTGGCAATCTTGTATGCCTGTGTATTACTCAGCAAGAAAAGAATTCATAAAAACTCATACTTTTCCAGTTTGTACATCTGCAGAGAGGTGAACTGAGGCAGCATCCAGTTCCTTAATTTATACTAAATTAAGGTATAAATTAGTACCTGTCGAGTGCATTGTTTTTACCATTTTTTTCTTCTTATTATGATCTTTCATTAAAAAGTGGATAATTTTGCATTTCTGTATGGTCAAAATCTAATATTCTATTTTTGATAGGAGCAGGATGATGTACAATACTTGCTGGAACATGAGGCTACACTAGTAAAAAGTCTCTTGGTTATAAGACCTAGGAACACAACTCATATAGGCTAAACAAAAAAGGAAAAGTTATCGTACTGATGCCATAATGTGTTCTAAAAAGTTAAAAATTATTCCTGACCTGTCTGACCACTTTTAACCAGAGATTTCATGAACAGCCACAGGACTCATTAGCATCTTTCATGTCTATTTGTGTCTGTGTATTTGCTTTATTCTTCCCTCTTATTTGCCTGACAGACTTCCTTCTTATCTCTAATCCACTTGAAGAGAAATACGGCCACCAGAAGATTCTGAAGGCATAGTTTCAGTCTCAGGGAAAGATTGAATCTTCCTTGATTCCGCTTTAATTTCTGGGAAGAGACTCTTGGGTCAAGTACCTCTCCTGGACTGATGGGCTATGGGCAGTGGCTCTGAGGAAAGGGCGGTTATGGTGCAGTTTGGGGAACAATCCAGAGCCAGCTATGCTATGGACAGCTGGTAGAGATAACAAAAGGGCTGCACGTGGACGACTCATGAGGCTATGAGATGTGTCCTCATGGAAGAGATTTTGTACAAAGGGAAGTGCTTGGGTAAGAAACATGTCTCATTTACTGGCTTAGAGAGAAAATGTCTTGTCTTTTAAATTTGTATTTGGCATAGTAAATTAGCCTTTCCATTTTCTTGAAAAATTTCCTAACAGTTGAGCACTCTAAGGCACCGGGCTTCTGAGTGTTTGGAAACATCATGTGACCTCCTTGGTAAGCAGACCGTGGGTTGAAATGAATTACTCTGTGCTTTGTTGTTGGGCCAATGAACCCTAGGCTGAAAGGTTACTCAAGTGAGGACAGTGGAATTGAATGCAAAGGATCCGATTAGCTCTGCTTGCCTTTTTGTGCTCTGTTTAAGCTACATAATAATTTCATCTTCTTCCTGCACTGTGATGATAACTTTCAGTGCCTGAATCTCAGACGCTATTGCAAGTAGCAAATGATGATCCAAAATGATGTGTTCCCTGTCAAAGGACCTCTGAACACCAACGACCATATCTCAGCAGAAATCACTTGTGTCCCAGGCAAATTAAAAATGTCCTCTGTGTGTGAAGGTAAATTGCTACTTAATAAGTGCCCCTCAGCAAGGGGCAGCATTTGGGGATGAGAGCATTGGTTCATAATGCAGTACTTGCTGAAGAGGTATGTGTGGCTTTTCTCCCGTGATTCTCCAGAAGCAGGACCTGACCCACAGACGACATGAAACTGTGATTCTATGTGGTTCTAGGTGACAGGATCAGGACATCAACATTCAAGTGCTTTATTCACCGTCTGTGTTGTTCTTTCATTCCTAAGGGATTTTTGGTCTGGAGAGTTCTCCCTCAGAAGAAAACCTAGCTTAGAAATTACTTTCACAGTGACACCTGGAGGAGATGGGCGTTGTCAACCCTTATGTTTCTTTTTCTTTTTTTTTTTTAAGATTTTATTTATTTGTTTGACAGAGAGAGAAAAACAGAATTGAGAGAGAGCACAAGCAGGGGGAGTGGCAGAGGGAGAAGCAGTGTCTGTCCGAAGGCAGACACTTAACCTACTGACCCTCCCAGGTGTTCCAACCCTTGTGTTTCTATTACCAAGTTGTTTGAGATTCCACGCAATGATACAGAGAGGTTAATATTTAAATTAATGAGATATTGGGGCACCTGGGTGGTCAGTGGGTCAAAGCCTCTGCCTTTGGCTCAGGTCATGATCTCAGGGTCCTGGGATAGAGCCCCACATCGGGCTCTCTGCTCAGCCAGAAGCCTGCTTCCCTCTCCCACTCTGCCTGCCTCTCTGCCTACTTGTGATCTCTCTCTCTGGGTCAAATAAATAAATAAGTAAAATCTTTAAAAAAAATAAAAAAATTTAAAAAGTAAATAAAATGAGATATTATGAAAACAACAAAAATATATTTGGATTTGTTTTTCTGATTTGTTCATTTAATAAGTGATTTCCATTTTCCAGAAAATACCCTGAAACCATCTTAGTTAGCTGACACCTGAAACTGTGGACTTCTGTAACTAAAGAGCCTACCTTACTCCACTATCCCGTACCCAAAAGGAAGTACATAGCCCTTCCCAGGACTGTTGTGCCTTCTTGGGGACATATTCTGTCATGACTTCTCTTGTTACATTTCCATATTCACACTGTGCTCTTGGCCACACTCCTGGATCTTATTCCTTCAGGTTTCCTCATGTCTTTGTTCCGTGTCCTATTCCCATATTGTGCCTAATCCTCAATCACAATTCAGGTTTTTGTAGTAGGATTTAACTGAATTTTGCATAATGTGGAGATGAATAATAAATTTCACACATTCCCATTCTTAATAGAACTAGAACTTTCTTGGCAAGAGTTTCCTTGAGGGCTGATGTTTCTCCTCAGGCCCTAGCTTTTACACATTACTGAATCCTTTACCTTCTTCTGCATATCCAAGGATCTCAAAATGTGTTTTACTTTAAGGCAATTTTGCTTTTTTCTATCTCCACCTATCTCAGGTATGCTGTGAGGGTGTTTTTTATATAATTGAAATGGTCCATGAAAGTATTATAATATATTAAGACCTTACTTTCCTCGAAGAGTTCTTCATTCCCCTTTAAAGGAGCACCTTTGCTTACATCCTACATAAACATGTTCTTATATAGTTATAATTATGAGATACACTGCATTGTTTGAGTTGAGGTAAAATCTATATAACACAAAATTATATGTTATTGGCATTTAGGACACTTGCCATATTGTCCACTCATCACTTCTATTTAGTTCTAAAACATTTTCATGCTCCCAAAATAAAAGTCTACTCATTAAGCATCCACAGTCTGTTATGGGTTGAACTGTATTCCCCCACCCCCAAAAGATACATTTAGGTTCTAACCCCAGTACTTCAGAAGGCAATCTTGTTTGGATAGAGAGTCATTACAGATGTGATTAATTAAGTTGAGATAAGGTCATCCCAGAATAGGGTGAGTGACTGATCCAATATGGCTCATGTTCTTGTAGGAAGACAGCTATGAGAAGGCCCACACTAGAAGAATGCCTGATTAAAAGGCCAGGAAAAAATTATGCTTCTGTGATCCAAGGGCACCAAAGGTCATGGGCAAGCCAGCAGAAGCTAGGATGAATCAAGGAAGAATTACTTTCAGGTTTCCGAAGGACCACGGCCCCGCTGACACCTTGATTTCAGACCTCTCACCAAGAGAACTGAGAGACAGTACATTTATATTTTTTCAATTTTTTTCTCCCCAAATTTGTTTAATTTTTCAGTGTTAAAAGATTGATTGTTCATGCACCACACCCAGTGCTCCATGCAGTACGTGCCCTCTCGATACCCACCCCCTCCCCTCCAAAACCCTCAGTTTGTTGCTCAGAGTCCACAGTCTCTCCT
>CM052815.1:16502415-16594392 GCA_028533885.1 Nasua narica
AAAGTTCATTTTCGCTTGTGTTTCCTTTGCCTTTAGAGACATGTCCTGAAAGAAGTTGCTGTGGCTAATGTCATAGAAGTTACTGCCTATGTTCTCCTCTAGGGTTTTGATAGATCCCTGCCTCATGTTGAGGTCTTTTATCCATTTTTTAAGATGTTATTCATTTATTTGACAGAGAGGGTCACAGTAAGAGATAGAACACAAGCAGGGGTGTAAGAGCGAGAGAAGCAGGCTTCCCGCTGAGCAGGGAGTCCGATGTGGGCCTCGATCCCAGGACCCTGGGATCATGACCTGAGCTGAAGGCAGATACTTAACAACTGAGCCACCCAGGTGCCCCAATAATACATATTTGTTACATTTCCCAGTTTGTGGTTCTTTATTATTACAGCCCTAAGAAACTGAAAACACATAATATTATTATGCTGCTCTCAGCCCCTCGCTACTATGAGTCTGGTTTCTTTCTCTATGAGTATGCCTGTTCTGGATATTTCATGCAAAAAGAATCATGAAATTCACGGTCCTTTTTGTCCGACTTCTTACCCTTAGCAAAACATTTTTGAGGCCCATTCACATTGCAAGTGTGTTAGTACTTCATTCCTCTTTATGGGTAATAGTATTCCAGAGTATAGGTTTACCATGATTTGTTTATCCATTCATGTGCTGATGGATCTTTGGGGTATTTCTATGTCTGGGCTATTGTGCATAGTTCTGCTATGAATATACGTGTATAAGTTTTGGGGGTTTGTTTTCTTTTTCAGTACCAATTTTCAATTATTTGTGACAAATACCTGAGGGACAAATTACTGGGTCATATGGTAATTTCATGCTTATATTTCTGAGGACACATAGCATTTTTTTTTGTAACTTTTCTCTGAACCTTATTTTATAAACAGTCTTCACATTTCATTTCCATTCTCTTCATGAGTATAATTTTAGTAAATATCCATAAAATAATAAGGTAACCAACCTTTACTGAATTTCTACTCTATGCTGGATGTACTAAATATAAAACCAGAGTCCTTTCCAGCATCAATCTCGTTTCATCATCACAGCAGCTAAATATATCAGTCACAACTGTTCTCTCCATTCAGATGAGAGTCTGAGGGTTAGAAAGTGTAAATAAACTGACTTAGGTTTCTCAGCAATGGGGTGGCAGAACCAGGATTCAAAACGTTTGTGTTGAGCTCTAGATCCAGTGGCTAATGTTCTTGTAGGCTCTTGCCTAGTGCACCATGTTCAAATCCCCACCTTGTTGATACACCCTGAGTTAAGAAAGGATTCCCTACTGATCTTGTTCTCAGTGCTTTGTTGTATTCAGTGTCCCTGCAGGAAGTACCCTTTCTAGAAACTATTTTGCTGCCCTCTATCTTTTGGACTCTAGATAGTGTATGATCCCTTCTTTGTTACCACATCCTTTGGACCGGTTCTATTCAATAGAATTTTCTATAATGATGGAAAGATTTTATAATTTTGTACTGTCAAATGCAGAATCTTTTGGCCATTTGGACTACTGAGCAGTTGAAATGTGGCTAAAGTTACTGAGGAATCAAATTTTTAATTTAATTTAATTTTAAATATTATCTGGCTAATAGCTAACATACTGGACAATGTAGCTTTCGACTTTTCCCATCCTGTTAAGACTCATTCATCCCTGTAACCTTCCTCATGGTCCCAGCCTAGTTAAGTATGCATATTCCTAAAATAAAACTCACATTTTTGTTTTATGGGTAGTAATTTCTTAGGTAACCCATCTTCAGTGTGGTGCCATAACCTGCAATCAAATAAAAAAATGTGTTGCTCTAAACAAGCAATACTAATATAATATTTTTCATTATATTATAAGGCTTTGTGTTTGCAACATTTGAACAAATAGATAAATTTGGTGGATAAACCTGAATAATAGAAAGTCTGAGTTTCAGCGCCAGTTTTGTTTTTTGGGGGGTTTTTTGGTTTGTTGTTTTGTTTTGTTTTGTTTCTTTAGCTCCCAGAAATCACTCTTCAAACCCTTGTTTTAAGCCTCATCTATAAAGTGAACAGTTTGGTGTGGGTACTTGATTAGACATCTCCAATGAGTACACTTGTTTCTTTGTCTCCCCTATAGAGATCATAGGATGCATACCTTCGGTCTTCATCCTAAGAAACTCCTGTCCTGTAAATCTGTGGTCTCTGGAGGACAACACAGACACTAAGCTATGGCTCTTAGCTCTGGTTAATAGGACAGCTGTTTTCTGTACTCAATTCCTGTGCCGATTAAAAGGAGACAAGCTTGTCTTGATCACACACTTTACTGAACATTGCAGGATAAAACAATTTCATTGAAACATCTGAATCAATTAGGAAAAATGGTTTGTGTTTTATTTTGTTTACTCCCTTAAGCAAAAGCAAAAAATATGTCGCTTCTGCAATGTCAATGCCAGGAATATTCCATCTCACACATTTTAATTCTGTTAGGAGACGTGTTCAGCCAAGACTGTAAGGAGAGAAACTTTCATAAGGAGAATTAAATAATAAAACATATAAATCTATTAAACAATCTCAGCTAATTCCGAAAGCACAGGATAAAATGTATTTAAAAAAATGTTTCTTCAGACAAAGGAAACATGGACAACCGGTCTGTCTCTCCCAAGAATGAATATTACAACACATCTAGTATCTTCACAGCATTTTAGATTTTCAGGATAAAGTTGTAGCTAAGGCTTTAAGATGGACTATAAATCGGTATCTAGTTAGAATACTTTCTACAAAAGAATTTTCTTTCATGGAACTATATATCCACAGTATTTTAGAAACTGATTTCTAGACTGCTTGCATTTCCAAAGAATTTTAGGAACTCATACCCTACAGACTTCATGAATTCCCTTTATTTATTTTTTTTAAATATTTTATTTATTTATTTGTCAGAGAGAGAGAGAGAGAGAGAGAGAGGGAACACAAGCAGTGGGAGTGGGAGAGGGAGAAGCAGATTAGCCAAGCATGGAGCCCTGATGCGGAACTCTATCCCTGGACCCTGGGATCATGATCTGAACCAAAGGCGGACGCTTAACAATTTAGCCACCCAGGCATCCCATGAAGTTCCCTTTAAACCCAAGTTTTAATGTACAGAAATGGGTGGCTCACAGATATTTTAGAGACTTTAGTATAAACTAGAGATGTGAAACTATGCTATGGAATATTTACCAGAGAAGGCAAAGTGAAAAATAAAGAACTTTCTTTGCTCCTATACCTTAGTCCACCTAAGGGAAAAAATATAAAGTAAATAAATAACAATATAAAATTAAAATAATACTCTAATATAAAATGTACTACAGCAACATAATACCATAAAACTGAAACAATTAAGACCATCCTGGGTCTGAGTGTTAACATTGCAAACTAGGAGTCATAGTTATAGATTCTGTCATCAGTGTAAATTTTGTACTTATGTGGGGTGCCTGGGTGACTCAGTCAGTTAAGTGTCTGCCTTCAGCTCAGATCATGATCCAGGATCCTTCGATGGAGCCCCATATCGGGCTCCCTGCTCACCAGTGAGTCTGCTTCATCCTCTCCCTCTACGCCTACCCTCTCTCGTCCTTTTCTTTCCTCTATCTAAAAATAAACAAATAAAACATTTAAATAAATAAATAAACAAATTTTGTACCTATAAATTAACTTTGTTAATGATTCTTTCAAGGAATTTCTCAGGAAACAGGAGGGCAGATCCCAATTCACAGTTTCAGTTTATACAGAGACAGGTACTTGTAAAATGTCTTTTGAAGAACTTGTAGGCTGATACCATATTCTGTAGTTTTACCCATGCAAAATTCATAAAAATAAAGATTGGGTTAATCAATGTTCCATTGAGATTTTAAAACATTACTTTCTTCTCATCGGTTAGTTTAATGCTGTGAAATAATCCTAAAACACACATCTCAGAGAGGCCCCAAGCAAGACTAGGCATAACAAGTGTGCCAAACTTCTTCTATCCACTGCATATGGATGGTGAGTTGATTAACATGATATTAAAATGAAAAATAAAAATTGGATCTTCATTGTGCCCTTTTGGTTACTATTTTAAAGGTAGGGAAGGCATAAGGGATGAATAATAGACCTAATAAGGAAACATTTCATTGGGTTTTTCATTATAGTAAAATCATCTCAGTGGAGAGATAAAATGCATTTACTAAATTCACCAGAATGGAGATGTGATTGCTGGAACAGTTTAGGTACTTTATAATTCATTTTGCACTAATCTCTTTTTTTGGAAATCTGAGCACAAGGAAGGAAAGAAACACTTAATTTCATAATATAGTTGGAGGACACAGAAAATGGTCTTTATTTCCAGATGTTTTGGATTATGAGTTTTAGTCTGACAATTATTTTAAGCAAAGAAATGGAAGTATCAGCTATTGAAATTAATTCCCAAATTGCAATTACAACATTAACTTTAGTTAGCATGTCAATAGGGAAAAATCATTTTCTAAATATTTGTCTTTGGATGTGTCTTTTTTACATTCGGCCAATTTAGCTCTTGCCTTCCAATGTGAAAATGATTGATACTTGTTTTTATCAAGGCTGAAAAAGTCATGTGACTGGGCAGTCAACCTAAAAACAGAGAAAATATATATACTCAGTCTCAAGTTGATTAGACTTTTTTATTAACTAGTGCTGTTTGGTCACACAAAAATGTTTAGATTGTTTATAATGTTGCAGGTCTGCTGTATGTAGCAACAAAGCTACACTGGAAAATAAGAATTGTATGAAAAAGAGTATTACACCTACTTCTAGCTAAAAGGATAATAGCTGATGGGAATGGAAAAACAAGGGAAAATTCTCGATTATTAATAATAACACAGGTTGGGCCCCTGGGTGGCGCAGTTGGTTGAGCGACTGCCTTGAGCTCAGGTCATGATCCCGGAGTTCCGGGATCGAGTCCCACATCGGGCTCCCAGCTCTATGGGGAGTCTGCTTCTCACTCTGATCTTCTCCCTTCTCATGCTCTCTCTCACTCTCTCTCTTTCCTAATAAATAAATAAAAAATCTTAAAAAAAATTAAAAAAATAAAAATAAAATAAAATAAAATAATAACACAGGTTAAGACACAATGAGGACTTAAACGAAACTCACTCGCCCAAGTGGGTTCAGTAGTTAGGAGACCAATAGTGGGTCCCCACTTGAGAATACAGAAATGCAACTCTGCTCTCCAGACTTAGCCCTTCTCTTTTCAACCAGTACGTTAGCAATTCCACTGCAGAGGATGACTGTTTCTGATAAGGTGTTGTAGGAACCTGGAATGATGGGAAAACTCCCATTCCTGTTAGAATCTATTTCACAGCCTTTCTTTGTCAGGAAGCTGGGATTCAGCATGAGTGGAGTGATTTCAAAATGTTAGTGTTTCTTGGCTCCACAAGATAAGTGCTGTAAAAATTGACTGCCCTTTAATCAAATACTGATGACATTTGAGTAAAATCTACTGCTGCCTGAGAACATTCTTTCCTTTAAGCCAACTGGTTCCAAGAGGGTATAGTTTGAGATGCAGAGTAGTGTGGTCACAAGACATGGTATTTTGGCACACTCAGTTAAGAAATTGCTCCAGGGAAATGAGAAAAATAGCAGAGTGATGAGCAGAGGCTGATCAGCTACAAACAGAAATGTACATCTTTTTGCTGCACAAAATCATCTCAGGTAGTTTTGCTTCAGTTGTGATATTCTTGATCTCTTCTCCAGGTAATCTTGAGTTGGTGGTGTAGGCATAAACTGACCTAACCAGCCTTGGGCTGGATAGTTAAATCCATGAAATGTATCTTCCACACCTTCCCACCACATGTCTCTTTCCTACCCAGCTATCATCTATCCTCACATCTGGTTGTTATAATGCCCTTACATTTTCTGTCATGGCAGCTGACTCAGTTCTGTGCTCCAAAGTTAGTTTTCCTTTCCTCCGTAGCACAGCTCACTTTGTTCATTCTTCTGATCATTGGTAAGAGGACAAAATCGGTTTAATAAGCAAATTCTACATGGGTTTTGAATGCTATCCACTGCCTAATTCCTCAATGATCTCATACATGGTTGTAATTTAAAATAAGTCAATAGACAATTCAAATGATCCTCACCTTTATCTTTTCTTGATTTTGACCTTCGGAGCTTTCTGAATGTGTCTAAATGATGGTAGGACTTTAGGGAAATAATTTTCAGATAGACTAAGGTTTGTTTTTGTCTTTGATTTTTTTTCCCTATAGTTCAAGTCAAAGAATATTGTAATTGCTCAATCTGTCCAAAGCAATTATTGCAAACAAACAAAACAAAACAAGCAAACAAACAAACAAAAAACCTTGATGCATATGCAGTTGTCACCCCCTCATGTATGTTTCCGTGTCAAATATCATGTATTCATCTTAGCACTCATTCATTTTGAATTCAGGTGATGTCTTAGAATCCTTGTTAAGTCAGCCTTTCAGGCAACCACTAATGGATTATCAGCAGCTGCCACTCCTATTGATAGTGGAGTGTGTGAGTGCATATTTGACTTGTTGAGGCAAAGAAAGGTACCTCTCTATGTCCACTCACTGTTTCATTTAACAGAGACCAAACTTACAAGCACCTGCTGTATCAGCTCTGTCATGGAGATACATTTAAGACTAAGCTAACTCTATGGATATGATTTCAATTTCAGGATTCTTCTTCCAGGGGGGAATAGGATATGGATATTGATCTATGACTGAGGCAGAAAGAAATGTTATGAAATGGTCCTTTGAATGAATTTTTCACTTCTCCATCCTTAATCCACAGAATGGTGCAGAGTGTATTCGTATGCTTGATATATTAGCTCATGCCAGCTTTTCTTCAAATCCATATCATTTAAGACACCTATATTTACTCCTTAAGTTATCCAAAATAGAAATGCAGTTAACATATGTATTGTTTACATACTGCCAATTCATTATGATCTAAGTTTTCAGTTGGTACCAGAAAATTTCAATTCTGGCCTCACTGTTTTTAACTGAAGATACTAAGTCAAAAAACGATGTATGAGAATGTGAAGTTGTTTTACTCCTGTTAATTAAGCTATCATATTGATGTTCCTGATTGATGGTTGATGAGGATGTCTCATCATCCTCATCTTTAGGTAAAAGATAAAGATAAAGATAAAAAATCATCTTTATTTTTTTTTAAGATTTTATTTATTTGAGAGAGATGGAAGGAGAGAGAGAGTGAGAGAGTAGGAACAGGAGTGGGGAAGGGTAGAGGGGAGGGCAGAGTAGACTTCTTGCTGAGCAGGGAGCCTGATGCAGGACTGGATCCCAAGACCCTGGGATAATGACTTCAACTCAAGGCAGACGCTTAACCAACTGAGCCACCCAGGTGCCTTACCCTCTAATTTTTATCACAATATTTTTCAGTCAAATAAACCTTCTCCCCAGTTAGAGCATATAAGCCTTAAAGTGTTAAAACAGACATTGAAAACAAAACAAAAGGAACTTAAAGGAAATCACATATATTGAATTTCTCTTTTAGGGCAAGATGCTAAGCATATTAATATTGTTTTATATTATCTCACTTAACTTTTATTTTAAACATTTGTGGAGTCACATTGTCCCAGTTTACTGATAAATAATTGATGGCTTAGAGAGGTTTTAAATTATATGTGCAAGGTCACGATCCAGTACATGAAGGGAGTGGTTTCTGAGACCTGACCTGACTTTCTCCACAGACCAATCAATAAAAACAGACCTTAGAATACATAATTTCAGTTTACCAAGATCCTCAGGTTGTGTGATACTTAAGTACCATTATAGTATTTAAGTACCATTTAGAAATAGGATGCTTCCTTTAGAGATTTTAATGGATAAAGTGAATCTTTTTTTTTCTTAAGATTTTATTTATTTATTTGAGAAAGGGAGAGAGAGAGAGAGCAAGCATGAATGGGGCAGGGCAGTGGAAGAGGGAGAAGCAGACTTCTTGTTGAGCAGGAAGTCTCAACAAGAGACTTGTTGCCCAGTTCAAGGCTTGATCCCAGGACCTTAAGGTCATGACCTGAGCCGAAAGCAGACGCTTAACCAACTGAGCCACCCAGGTGCCCTGGATTCGTTTTTTGTATGTCTGCACCAGCAGTTAACAGAAAACTGTGATGAAAAACTGAAATTCTAGCTGTAGATATGTTTTTAGGATTGGTTGACCCAGTGATTCAATTGCATCAAGATCAGAATTCTTAACATCTGTCGAATCTGTTTTCTTTGGGTTGCCTTTCATACTCAGATCAGTAGCAAGATGGTTTTGGTTCTTCCAGGCCTACCTTTGTCTAGTGGAAAGGGAGGGACCATTTCTTTTTTTACTTTTTTTTGGGAGGGTGGAATATGGAATGATCCATAGCAGATCATCCCGCCTTGCCTCATTATCCAAGCTTTGTCACATTTCTATTCTGCCAGTCATTGAAATGGAAATTAGATTACTATGTTTGATTTAGAGTAAGCAATCAAAATTTAAACAAATAAGTACTGCAGAATCAACCATACAATTGCAAAGACACAGCCATCTCCATGCCACAGATAGATCTTTCAAGTGCCGTTTTTGTCTCTCTGCAGACCACTGGGCCATTCACTCATTGGGAAATAAATAAATAAAAATAAATAAGTCATGAGCATTAATGTTAAGTCTCTATTTATCTTGTGTTTTACAAATTTATGGGTCCAAAAATGTATTCCGCTTTGCTCTGCTTATTCACTTTCACTCCTCATACTTCTAAACACTCAATTGTCTTAGCTATCAGAAGATTAAAAAATGGTATTTAAAATGAGGCATATAAAATTGCCAATATTTTTCTATGTTGAGCTTTCAAATATAGCAATATAAAATGGCTACTATGTGAACACCAGCACTTAAGTGAGATAAATACTTGATTGTGGTGCTTGCAAACAACTCTTATGAATGGTTTAAGAATCTTCATAGACTTAATTTGAATAGTTCTCTGTAGCCCTACCAGTGGTAAGATAGCAGATTCAGGAAAAGCTCTCTGACCTTTAATTGATAGAAAAATTCTAACTCAGCCCAGAAAGAATCAAAATGCCAATTTATTAACTTGGGTGTTTTGAAAATTGTTGACAATAATGATGCTTAAGGTAAGGAGAAAATAGAGTGTTATTTGCAGATATCAACCAGCTGGGAGTAGAAGTCTGATGGTATAGGTAGTAGAAGAATGATTCCAAGGAAGAGGATTTTAGAATCCCTGGGATGGGAGATATTCCCAAGCCATTATCTGGAAGATAGGTTGCTAAAAGCAAAGGACTAAGAGAAAGTCCAAACTTCCAAGAAAAAAGAGCTGAAGAATAACATAGCCCAGAAAGGCGAAATGACATTCTTAATGGAGGTAAATATAAGTAGTAGCCAGCCAATGTGGCTACAGTACTATCCTGGGGTCACTTTGCCCCAAGGCAAGTAGTTCTCCAATCACTAGAATCACCTGGAGTACATGTTAAAACCAATTGCTGGGTTCCACCCTTAGAGTTGCAGATCCAGTTGGTCTGAATGGAGCCCAAGAATTTGGGTTTCCAAGAAATTCCCACTTTATTCCAATGTTTCTGATTGAAAACTACTCTTCTACCATTTGGCTAGATTGTAGGGTAACAAAATCAAAACTTTTTGATCTAAACAAATCATTGCATCAAGAGCTTAAGATAGTGGGATTTTATTGCTATCTATGAAGACATTCTGCAGAATATGAGGAGCAGTTGCTAAGACATAAGGACATCCATATTAGGAGACCAAAGGGACATGCAGCTGAACTAATCCCAAGACAGAGTCACAATGTTCAAAGTTCAGCATTGAAATCTGGCAACTGAGTTAATGTATTTGATTTGTAGTGTGCCCAAAGGCAAACAATGGTAACCAATAACAAAGTAGATCAAGAATTGTAGTCTGACCACATAAAACCTTACAAGGTGAAGAACAAGGCAGGGGTAGTGATTTACAAAGTAAGTCTGAACAAGTACAAGAGACATTATGGCTACTCACTTGACAGCAGCATATGTCCAATGCCAAACAAGGGAAATAGAGCAGGAACAGATGTGTGCCAGTAGGAGAAGATGCTATATTTGTATCTTACCCTGTGTAAGCAAGAAATGAAAAGCTAGAGTATAACTTCCAGAGGATTGAGTTAATTGTCTACAGCTATCTAATATGGCTAAATCATTGTTTACTATGTACATGCCCGCTATTAAATCATTGTTTACTATGTACATGCCCGATCTTGATTGGCTTAGACTAAGAGACAACATTCTCAGAACTTTATTATCCTCAGTGTTTTTATTGCCTCCCAGATTGTCTTAGTCTGCTCTTTCCTTGGGTGAACATAACAAAATACCCCACACTGGGTGGCATAAACAACAAACATTTATTTCTTATAGTTCTGGAGGCTGGCAGTCCAAGATGCAGTTGCTTGTAAGGTAGCTTTCACTCTGAGGTCTCTTCTCTTGGTTTGTAGGTGGCTGCCATTTTGTTTTGTGCTAATAGGACCTCTTCTTTGGTGTGAGTAGGGAAAGAGAGTAAGCTTTCTGGTGTCTGTCTTTATAAGGACACTAATCCTATCAAATCAAGGACTCAAGTTTATGACCTCATTTAACCTTAATTATTTCCTTAGTGGCCCCATCTCTAGATACAACCACCCTTGGGGTTAAGGATTCAATATATGAGTTTGGGGGAATGGGGAGACACAAGTATCAGTTCATCACACAGACCATAGATAAACAAGAAAACTCTTATCACACAAGGACTTGGACTGAAACTAAAAGGGGTATAAACTGTACCATAAATCCTATACACAATGGGTATACTGATTTTGATTTAGAGATTAGGAATTTTATTCTATTTCCTTCTGTTAAAATAGAAAAACTGGTTTCAAAATTCAACTAGGAAATGTTTAAAAATTTAGAAATAATATTTTAAATATATAGGGTGATAACAGATGTAATGAATATTTAAAACTATATTGATCATTAATCGATTTTATTATAATATTTTCTAAATTCAGATGTCTCCCATACATAATCCATGTAAACAGAACAAACTGTTCTTGTGGAAATGAGAAGTTGTTTGTGGCCTTTTCTTATCCATTAATTCTAATAAGGAGAAGAGAATTTGATTGACAAATGGTAAATAGAAGAGATGAAAAAATCTGTTTGATTCCCAGAGCATGAATGTAAACAAGGTCACTAATATTAAGAAATCTCCCCAAAACATATCTGATTTTTTTTGTTTTACCTCACTCTTCCTTATTTATAAAGCCTTAATTTAAAGTGAGTTCTAAAACTTTCTAATCTTTGATTTTTAAGTCAAAACTTAGCAAAAGAAGAGAAATTTGATTTGACTAACAGGAAAAATAGCAAACGATCAAAATTTATTTACCAGTTCAAGGAAATCAGAAGCAGTGATATATCGCCAGTTGGTAAATGGATTAGTGTTACCTCTAATGGTGTTTACTATTTTAATTCAATGTTATTCACAATTTTTATGTTATTTGGATTTTCAACTATTTCATTTATTACAAAAATTCATTAGACACAACTCTAAAATCGGCTTTTTATATTCTATTCTTACAAAAATGCTGAAAAATTAGTTTTGTAGTTAAAGGAGGGGGAGTTGGAGTAGATTATACAGTCAAATGCCAGAGATTAAAATAAAGAAATGGAAATAACATTGGTAGGATGAAGGCTGGTGGTTTGGGAGATATACTGAGTAATAAATGGAAACACAATATCAGTGTGCATCTATCTTTTGATATATATTTAAATGTTTTGCTTTTACAAGAGAGTTTGCTGTCTTAATACTATTGTGTTGTTTATTGTCACTGTAATATAATCCCTAGGGTTTTATCACTTTCTGCACTTTAAATGTTGATAGAGGCGATATAGGTACATATATTTTAGGTTTTGGGCACTCTTTGGAAATTCAATTTAGTTTCTGTGTAAAGTGTTTTTATACTTCCCCTAATATTTTTAATTTTTTTCTTTTTTTAAATCAGTTATTTTTTATTCTTTTATGCTTATTACATAAAAATATCAAAATAGCTCTTGTGGATACCAGTGACTTGTTTTAAATAGTAAGTTTTAACAACTTTAGATCACTTTTTAGCTATTTTCAGCTTAAATATTAATTCATTTTTTAATTATTTCAAAATCAGTATCAAATTATTATATTTCAATGTCTCTTATGTACTTGGATATAGAAATAACTAGACTCACTGAGGGACTTGATGTGAGAGAAAAAGAGTTTAAAGAGAAAAAACGTTTTGGTGATTATTATTTGTTGATGTTATTTTGCCTAAGTTCTTTGAAATAAAATTGCCGTTTACTGAAATAGGGACTATCGGTTTGCAAGAAAAAAAATGAATCACAATATATTTGCTTTAGGGTATCAGAATATTTCTGTGCTTCTCAACTGTGTGAGATACCAGTCATTATTTTTTTCTAGATGTTTCAAACTTTTGGATTTGGGACTGAAATCATTTTTAAAAGAATTAGAAAATAGACCCCTTCAACAGAATGTCTTCTTCTTCAACAGTAGGCATATGCCCATGCTTTCCTTCTTCTACTTAAGAAGGCACTAATCCTATAAGTTACTGCTTTAGTCTTCAACAGTTATAGAGATCAGTTAACAAGAAGGATCGTTTCTACCTCCAGACAGCTAATAGCTGTAAGAGAGTCAAGAATAATGAATACCCTTTTTGGGAAATTCAATTGCTTGCTGCCTCCTGGACAGTTCACTTCATCTTAAATCATG
Organism: Nasua narica; assembly: GCA_028533885.1. Classification (NCBI taxonomy): domain Eukaryota; kingdom Metazoa; phylum Chordata; class Mammalia; order Carnivora; family Procyonidae; genus Nasua; species Nasua narica. Next base: position 16,515,163 of record CM052815.1, read on the forward strand.
CCATGTCTTACTTCTAGGTTCAGTGATGTTTGAAATAGGTGATAAGTGAACATAGCAAATAACGTCTTACTCTGGAAGTTGGACACACAATAGAGAAACTGTAGTAGAAAATATGTTGAAAACATAGCAAAATCTAGACAGTGCTGCTCTTGTGTGTATGGCAAGGATAATAGAAGAAAATGCTAAAAAATCATATTACAAGCAACGTAGCACAGTTTATTGGTCTCTCTGACTCATTTGCCCTTTTCTAGGAATACGTATATTGGGGAACTATTTAAGTTAACTTATAGTATATCCTCATTCCTATTTCCTCCCTTAAAATCTTGAGAAAAGGTAGATTCCTTCTAATCATCAATGAAGAGATGATTGGATTAAGGAAGAGGTACTTATTCTTTTGTAATACATAAAAAAGTTTATAAATGTAAATAACTTCTGGGAGTTTTCACAGGCATATTCTTTCTATATTTCCAGAGTCAAACATTTGAAATGAGAAATTCCAAAAACAACAAAACACAGAAAGCTATAAGTGTTTGTGTCAGTTACTGCTACTCATATGACTTCAATTGTGTGTCTATCTTACATAAACAAACAAACTTCTTGAATCAGTAGAGCAGGCCTTGTATGTGTAGCAGGTCTGGAAAAAGTAATATATGTTCATTGCCAAGCTAGCTTACATGGAAGGGAAAAATGAAAACACTGGGAATGTTTGTCTTAGCAGAGTTCAGGTGGTAACTACCTAGATGGATGAATAGATCAGACACAATTTTGAATACACATTTTTCATGAGTTGAGTGGCCAGATCCCAAAATGAAATATTCTGAGAGACAAAACATTTTCATCAGGGTTGAAAATATTGAGAAAATTAAAAATGCCAAGTAAATTTTCAACAGTTGTTTCAATTAGCCAAAGCCATCTGAAAACCTTTTTTGAAAACAAGAAAATACATGCAAAAATACTTCTCTCTCTCAATTCCATTTTAGAAATCTAGAACTACTAGTCATTGAGAAAGATTTGAATGTCAAAGGAAGTAGAGGGTTTTTTTTTTCTTTAAGTTTTATTTGAACTGTAGTTTGTTAACATATATGGTAAAATTGGTTTCAGGTGTAGAGTTCAGTGATTCATCACTTAAATATAATACCCAGTGCTCATCACGAGTGCCCTCCTTAATCTCCATTATGTACTTAGCCCATCCCCCACCCAAGGAAGTGGACTTTCTGGTTCATTTGAAGCTCATAGAAAGGTGACATTAAAAATACAGGCAGGGATGTCTACCATTTAGTGTCCTTTTCACAATAAATCCTAAAAGCAGCCAATATTTGAGTTTATTTTGGCAATAGTAGATGTATTTAATTAAATGTGTCATTTTCAATAGTACTGGTTTTTGTTTGTTTATAAGTCTGAAATACATTCTTTCCAAAAGAACAAATGAACAGCTATGTACATGAGTGTGTGCATGTGTTTAACAATCATTGGTCAGTTTCCCTGCTTAAATGTGAGGGATTTCAATAGTTATGATTATCTTCACAGTACGCCTATCTGTTTGGTTATCAAATAGGTAAAAGCATTTCTTTGACTTTGGCTATTATCCTTCCCATAATAATAAATGGGATTGCTGCATCAATGGAGGGAATGGCTCTAGCATGACTTACACTAGATATAAAATATAATCAGTAGTATCTAAATAAGCATTCTAAAATTTCATGAACATCATAATATAGTAAAGATTGACTTTGTATAACTATGGGATAAAATTTGGAGCCCAAAATAAGTCTGTGAAATAACCAGCAGATTGGTCACCTAATGTTAGGTCATGGCTGCCTGGATTGATGAGTAAGCATCAAAACATAGGACTATAAATCCAAAGCATATAGGTTAATTGTATCAATTAAGTACACCTAAATGTATGGGTATGAAATAGAAGATCTAATTTTTATAGTAAAAAAAATATAAATACAAACAAATCTACCTTAACTCCTTTCTTTAAAATTTAAAATTTAAATTTTAGGAAATGGAAGTTAGAAAAATAAAAGGATTTATTCCAGGTCACAGAGTTAGTGAGATGTCAAAATATGAAGCTATGGTTATCCTGTGATGACAGGGAAATGGAGAAATAGAGATGACTTAATAAAGATGATGTTAGTGGATGGGATATTAACAAATAATGGCCATTTATGGAGACTTTTGAATAGCTTATCTCATGTAATCCTTACAATCACCCTAAAAGATAGGTATTATTCTACTTATCTTAGAACAGAGGGAGGTAAAGCTCAGTGAGAATAAATAATTTGCCCTAGGATATATGGCTTATAAACATTGGAGCTGAGAGTCAGGGTTTTTTTTTTTTTTTCAATTAATGTATTGAAATATATTGAAATAATGTATTATTTGCCCCAGGTGTACAGGTCTGTGAATTATCAGGCTTACACATTTCACAGCACTCACCATAGCACATACCCTCCCCAATGTCTATAACCCAGCCACCCTATCCCTATCCTCCTACACCCCAGTAACCCTCAGTTTGTTTCATGAGATTGAGACTCTCTTATGGTTTTTCTCTCTCCCTATCCAATCTTGTTTCATTTTCCCTCTATCCCCCACAACCCCTGCCTTGCCTCTCAAATTATTCATATCAGAGAGATCATATGATAATTGTCTTTCTCTTACTGACTTATTTCACTTAGCATAATACCCTCTAGTTCCATCCACGTCCTTGAAAATGGCAAGATTTCATTTCTCTTGATGGCTGTATAGTATTCCATTGTGTGTGTGTATGTGTGTGTGTATATCTCACATCTCCTTTATCCATTCATCTGTTGATGGACAGCTAGGTTCTTTTCATACTTTGGCTATTGTGGACATTGCTGCTATGAACATTTGGGTGCACGTGCCCCTTTGGATCACTACATTTTTATCTTTAGGGTAAATACCCAGTAGTGTGATTGCTGGGTCATAGGGTAGCTCTATTTTCAACATTTTGAGGAACCTCAATACTGTTTTCCAGAGTGGCTGTACCAGCTTGCATTCCCACCAGCAGTGTAGGAGGGTTCCCCTTTCTTCACATCCTCTCCAACATCTGTTATTTCCTGACTTGCTAATTTTAGCCATTCTGACTGGTGTGAGGTGGTATCTCACTGTGGTTTTGATTTGTATTTACCTGATGCCAAGTGATGTTGAGCACTTTATCATGCGTCTGTTGGTGATTTGGATGTCTTCTTTGCAGAAATGTCTGTTCATGCCTTCTATCCATTTCTTGATTGGATTATTTGTTCTTTGGGTGTTGAATTTGATAAGTTCTTTATAGATTTTGGATACTACCCCTTTATCTGATATGCCATTTGTGAATGTCTTCTCCCATTCTTTCAGTCATCTTTTGGTTTTGTTGACTGTTTCCTTTGCTGTGCTAAAGCTTTTGGTCTTGATGAAGTCCCAATAGTTGATTTTTGCCCTTGCTTCCCTTGCCTTTGGTGATGTTTGTAGGAAGAAGTTGCTGGGGCTAAGGTCGAAGAGGATTTGTTGTCCTCAGGGATTTTATTGTTGTCCTCAAGGATTCTGATGGATTCCTGTCTCACATTGAGGTCTTTCATCCATTTTGAGTCTATTTTTGTGTGTGGTGTAAGGAAATGGTCCAGTTTCATTCTTCTGCATGTGGCTGTCCAATTCTCCCAACACCATTTGTTGAAGAGACTTTTTTTTTGCTGGACATTCTTTCCTGCTTTGTCAAAGATTAGTTGACCATAGAGTTGGGGGTCCATTTCTGGGCTCTCTATTCGGTTCCATTGATCTATATGCCTGTTTTTGTGCTGGTACCACACTGTCTTGATGATTACAGCTTTGTAATAGAGCTTGAAGTCTGGAATTGTGATGCCGCCAACTTTGGTTTTCTTTTTCAACATTTCTCTGGCTATTCGTCGTCTTTTATGGTTCCATCTAAATTTTAGGATTATTCATTCCATTTCTTTGAAATAAATTGATGGTATTTTGATAGCGGTTGCGTTAAATGTGTAGATTGCTTTAGGTAGCATAGATATTTTCACAATATTTGTTCTTCCAATCCATGAGCATGGAACATTTTTCCATTTCTTTGTGTCTTCCTCAATTTCTTTCATGAGCACTTTGTAGTTTTCTGAGTACAGATTCTTTGCCTCTTTGGTTAGGTTTATTCCTAGGTATCTTATGGTCTTGGGTACAGTTGTATATGGGATCGACTCCTTAATTTCTCTTTCTTCTGTCTTGCTTGCTGTTGGTGTATAGAAATGCAACTGATTTCTGTACATCGATTTTATATCCTGACACTTGACTGAATTCCTGTATGAGTTCTAGCAGTCTTGGAGTGGAGTCTTTTGGGTTTTCCACTTAAAGTATCATATCATCTGTAAAGAGTGAGAGTTTGACTTCTTCTTTGCAGATTCGGTTGCCTTTTTTTTTCTTTTAGTTGTCTGATTGCTGAGACTAGGACTTCTAGTACTATGTCGAATAGCAGTGGTGATAGTGGATGTCCCTGCCATGTTCCTGATCTTAGGGGAAAAGCTGTCAGTTTTTCCCCATTGAAAATGATATTCGCTGTGAGTTTTTCATAGATGGCTTTGATAATATTGAGGTATGTACAATCTATGATTGTATTGTGAAGAGTTTTGGTTAGGAAAGGATGCTGTACTTTGTCAAATGCCTTTTCAACATCAATTGAGAGTATCATATGGTTCTTCTTTCTTTCATTAGTGTATTGTATCACACTGATTGATTTGCAGATGTTGAACCAACCTTACAACCCAGGAATAAATCCCACTTGGTTGTGGTGAATAATACTTTTAATGTACTGTTGGATCCTATTGGCTACTATTTTGGTGAGAATTTTTGCATATGTGTTTATCAAAGATATTGGTTTGTAATTCTCCTTTTTGATGGGGTCTTTGTCTGGTTTTGGGATCATGGTAATGCTGGCCTCATAAAATGAGTTTGGGAATTTTCCTTCCATTTCTATATTTTGGAACAGTTTCAGGAGAATAGGTATTAATTCTTCTTTAAATGTTTGGTAGAATTCCCCTGGGAAGCCCTCTGGCCCTGGGCTCTTGTTTCTTGGGAGATTTTTGATTAGTGCTTCAATCTCATTACTGGTTATAGGTCTGTTCAGGTTTTCTATATCTTTCTGGCTCAGTGTTGGTAGTTTATGTGTCTCTAGGAATCCATCCATTTCTTCCAGATTGTCAAATTTGCTGGTGTATAGTTGCTCATAATATGTTCTTATAATTGTTTGTATTTCTTTGATGTTGGTTGTGATCTCTCCTCTTCATTCATGATTTTATTAAATTGGGTTGTTTCTCTTCTCTTTTTGGTAAGTCTGGCCAGGGGTTTATCAATCTTGTTAATTCTTTCAAAGAACCAGCTCCTAGTTTTGTTGATTTGTTCTACTGTTCTTTTGGTTACTATTTCATTGGTTTTTGCTCTGATCTTTATTATTTCTCTTCTCCTGCTGAGTTTAGGCTTTCTTAGCTGTTATTTCTCCAGCTCCTTTAGGTGTAGGGTTAGGTTGTGTACTTGAGATCTTTCTTGTTTCTTGAGAAAGGCTTGTATTGCTATATACTTTCCTCTCAGGACCACCTTTGCTGTGTCCCAAAGATTTTGAACAGTTGCGTTTTCATTTTCATTTGTTTCCATGAATTTTTTAAGTTCATCTTTAATTTCCTGGTTAACCCATTCATTCTTAGTAGGATGCTCTTTAGCCTCCATGTATTTGAGTTCTTTCCAACTTTCCTCTTGTGATTGAATTCTAGTTTCAAGGCATTGTGGTCTGAAAATATGCAGGGAATGATCCCAATCTTTTGGTACCAGTTGAGACCTGATTTGTGACCAGGATGTGATCTATTCTGGAGAATGTTCCATGTGCACAAGAGAAGAATTGTATTCTGTTTCTTTGGGATGGAATGTTCTGAATATATCTGTGATGTCCTGGTCCACTGTGTCATTTAAAGCCTTTATTTCCTTGTTGATCTTTTGCTTAGATGATCTATTTCAATAAGGGGGCTGTTAAAGTCCCCTACTATTATTGTATTATTGTTGATGTGTTTCTTTGATTTTGTTATTAATTGGTTTATATAATTGTCTGTTCCCACATTAGGGGGCTAGATATTTACAATCATTAGATCTTCTTGTTGGACAGTCCCTTTAAGTATGATATAGTGTCTTTCCTCATCTCTTATTATAGTCTGGCTGAAAATCTAATTTATCTGATATAAGGATTGCCACCCCAGCTTTCTTTTGATGTCCATTAGCATGGTTAATTGTTTTCCACCCCCTCACATTAAATCTAGAGATGTCTTTGGGTCTAAAATGAGTTTCTTGAAGACAGCATCTTGATGGGTCTTGTTTTTTTTATCCATCTGATACTCTGTGTCTTTTGATTGGGGCATTTAGCCCATTTATATTCAGGGTAACTATTGGAAGTTATGCATTTTAGTGTTATTGTATTGCCTGTAAGGTTACTGTTACTCTATAATGTCCCTGTTCCTTTCTTGTCTATTTTACTTTTAGGCTCTCTCTTTGCTTAAAGGACCCCTTTCAATATTTTCTGTAGGGCTGGCTTGGTGTTTGCAAATTCTTTCAGTTTTTGTCCTGGAAGCTTTTTATCTCTCCTTCTATTTTCAGTGACAGCCTAGCTGGATATAGTATTCTTGGCTGCGTATTTTTCTCATTTAGTGCTAAGAGTATATCATGCCAGTCTTTTCTGCCAGGTCTCTGTGGATAGGTCTGCTGCCAATCTAATATTTCTACCATTGTATGTTACAGACTTCTCGTCCTGAGCTGCTTTCAGGATTTTCTCTTTGTCACTAAGACTTGTAAGTTTTACTATTAGGTGATGCAGTGTGGACCTATTTTTACTGATTTTGAGGGGGGTACTCTGAACCTCCTGGATTTGGATGTTTGTTCCCTTTGCCAAATTAGGGAAATTCTCTACTATAATTTGTTCCAATATACCCTCTGCCCCTCTCTCTTTCTTCTTCTTCTGGGATCCCAATTATTCTACTATTGTTTCATCTTACGGTATCACTTATTTCTCGAATTCTCCCCTCATGGTCTAGTAGTTGTTTGTCTATCTTTTGCTCAGCTTCTTTATTCTCCATCATTTGGTCATCTATATCACTAATCCTCTCTTCTGCTTCATTTATGCTAGCAGTATGAACCTCCAGGTTGTTTCTTTTTTTTTTTTGCACCTCATTAATAGCTTTTTTGATGTCAACTTGGTTAGATTTTAGTTCTTTTATTTCTCCCAAAAGGGATTTTATTTCTCCAGAAAGGGATTCTCTAATATCTTCCATGCTTTTTTGAGCTCAGCTAGCACCTTGATAATCATCATTCTGAACTCTAGTTCTGACATATTATTAATGTCCGTATTGATTAGGTCCCTAGCTGTTGGTACTGCCTCTTGTTCTTTTTTTTTTGTGGTTTTCCCACCTTGTTATTTTATCCAGATAAGAATAGATGAATGAGAAAACAAAATACTAAAAGGGTAGCAACAACCCCAGAAAAATATACACTAACAAAATCAGAAGAGATCTGTAATTGAGGGGAGAAAAGAAGGGGGGAGAGAAGAAAAAAAGAAAGAAAAAAATGTTTATTAGACTGGTGAATAGAACAGAGCCACACACTTGATTTTGGGTATATTTTGGTCTGTTAGAAGAAACTACCTCCCTAAATTTTAAAGAAAGAAAGAAAGAAAAAAAATATATATATATACACAAAAAATAAGGGTAAACACAATGAAGGGGTGGAATATGATTGTAAAGATGAGAATTAAAAAGGATTCTAAAAAAAGGAATTGATAAGAAGTTGGTTGAAAAAAAAAAAAAAGAGGAAAGAATATGATCCAGCTGGAGACTAGAACAAAGCCGTGTGCTAGATTTAGGGTATATTTTAATCTATTAGAAGAAATTGTATCCCGAAATTTTATAGAAGAAGAAAAACCTATATGTATATAAAAAAATATGGTTAAATACAATGAGAGGATAAAATATGACTATAACAATGAAAATTAGAAAAGATTTTTTAAAAGGTATTGTTAGGATAAAATAGTAAAAGACATTAAAATATGAAAGAGGAAAAATTTTAAAAATAAAATAAGAACAAAATAAAATAAAATAATTAACTTTGAAAGACTAAAGAATCATGGGGAAAAAGCCATAATATCTATGTGTTGCTTTCTCCTAGCTCTGGAGTTCCGCAGTTCTCATTGATCAGTGAACTTGGTCTTGGCTAGATGTTCTTGCTGATATTATCGGGGAGGGGCCTGTTGCAGTGATTCTCCAATGTTTTCCCCCCAGGCGGTATTGCACTGCCCTGGCCACGGGCCAAGCTAAGTAGTCTGCTCGGGTTTGCTCTCAGGAGCTTTTCTTCCCTAAATGCTTTCTGTACAGCTTTGGAGGATGGGAATGAAGATGGTGGCCTCCCAATCTCTGGCCCCATAGGAGCTGAGAGCTCGAGATCCCACTCCTCAATGCGCCCTTAGAGAAAAGCAGTCAATCTCTCCCATCTCTGTGGTCCCTAGCTGCACTCCATGCTCACCTAGCCTTCGATCAAACACCTCTATCTCTGGTGATTGGCCTTATCTGAGCCTCCAAACCCAGCAGATTCCTGCAGCAGGCTCCTGTGCCACTCCTCCCGAAGGAGGAAGTAGGGGGGTCTGTTTGGATCTGCCACTTGTGGAGTCCCTGATTGAAGAGCAGTGGCTTGCTGTGTCTTGGATCATGGTTTAAGGTAACCCCAAGCTGGGGTTTGGGTCTGTCTCAGCTCTGTCTCTGCAGCTGGCTTCCCTAGTCCAATACCTGGGGAGCTCTGCTGCACTCAGACAGCCCTGGTCTTTTTGTGTCCCTGCAGGTCCTGAGACCACACTGTCCCCATGAGGCCTCCATACCCCGCTTAGCCTCTTGAGTGACGTTCCTCAGGGGAGCAGACTTCTAAAAGTTCTGATTTTGTGCTCTGCTGCTCTACCACTTGCTGGGAGCTGGCCCCTCCCCCTGCAGTCTATCTTCTGTGGCTTTGGATCCACTTCTTCACACATCCTATCTTCCGGAAAGTGGTTGATTTGATTTGAAACTGACTCTCAAGAGAATTGCTGCTCTTCTCTTCTATCTCCTGCTGAGTTTGTAGGTGTTCAGAATGGTTTGATAACTAAACTTCTGGGACCTGATCATATCTCAGTCTCCTACTCCTCCGCCATCTTGCTCCTCTCTTGAGAGTCAGTTTTTGATCTGAATATAAAGTCAATAATTTTGAAATATTTTTATTATTATTTTTTATCAATTATAATACACATCCCTACCTTGAGGCTTTCTCATAACGTTTCCTAGGAATCAGAAATGGATTTCTACTGTATTAGGAAAATTTGACCTACAGAGGAAATCATAAAGCAATACTTTTAAGAGTCTTTGGTGTTCCCCAAATAGTGCATAGAATCAATTCTAGAACCTTCCTTTCATACATATTTTATTATTGACATATAAGTTCAGAGTGTATGATATACCTAATAGCTTTCTGTGTGTGCTTAACTTTTCCCACCTAATGAGACAGGACTTAGGGCAAATATAATTTCTACTATAAAAGTGGATTGTCTGCTCTTACATACAAAACTCTCCTTCATATGTCATGAGATTCAATCCTTTTCCTCAGTGATGAAAACAGGATGCTAGGATTCATTTACCCTCATGTAATGGAAATCATTGTCTCCATGATGGACTAGTGGAAATGCATGCCCCAGAAGCCAGAATTCTGTGTAACCATTAAAGAACTAACTAGGAAGTCATGTGACTCTGGGTCCCTAAGTGTGCTATTTTTGTGGCAACTCTTTCCTTTTTAGATTGTTCCACTTTTTTCATTTCTTTTTGAACATACAATGACTGGGATTAAATAGTAGAGACACACCAATGTTGCAAATGAAATGCTATGAATATGAAATATTTTGGATGACAAATTTAAAATCCAAAAATATCTTTACCAAAGGGAGCAATGGACCGAATCTAACAAGATGAAATGTAGTAAGAATACACACTGGCAAACTTAGCTGCCATTATTTTTTTACTGCTTATCTCTGATATAAGGGAAAGCTATTGATGTTTTATGATTTAATCTAGCCAACATACTAATATTTCTCTTATGTTTTATAGTGAATTCTTCAGTATTTTCTAAATATATAACCACGTAATCTTCAAATACTGTTTTTATGTCTTCCTTTATCTTTCATGCCTTTCTGTATCTATAACTTTCACTTACATTTCATATTTTATTTTGCATTTTCTGGAAGTTCCAGGTTTATGGCTTGTTTCTAATAAGCAGATTTCTAAAATCAAGTGTTCTTTGTTCTTAGTAAGTTCCCTGTCTTTGTAAGGGTCTTGTATGGCATTAAAGACAACATATATTCAGAGAGACAGTTTAGAGATACATTGGTCAAAGAAGTCTGGACCATGTACCAGTGACAGTTTGTGAACTTAACATCAATCCCTAGGGCACCTGGGTGGCTCAGTGGGTTGGGGCCTCTGCCTTTGGCTCAGGTCATGATCTCAGGTCCTGGGATCTAGCCCCGCATTGGGCTCTCTGCTCAGCAGGGAGCCTGCTTTCCCCTCTCTCTGCCTGCCTCTCTGCCTACTTGTGATCTCTCTGTCAAATAAATAAATAAAATCTTAAAAAAATATTAATCCTTAAAAATACAAAGACAGAAATTCAATGTAGGTGTTTAGAAATTTTATAGCAATTTTATCAATTTTATCTTTTGAATCTAGTAATAAAATATATAGTCTTTTACTTTGTGTATCTTTTTTCTTATTCATTTAATAATTTATTTTTATAATATTTTATATGTGTCAGTCTGCAATAATGAGAAAAATAAGTTGGCCTTGATGGTTTGAGGAGCATTGTTATATCAGGGATAAGAATATCGTGATGGTGGTTGAGCTAAATGAATTCTATGTTTATGTTTCATTTAAACTGCAGTATTCATGCACCACACCCAGTGCTCCATGCAATACGTGCCCTTCTCAATACCCACCACCAGGCTCGCCCACCCCCCCACCCCCTCCCCTCCAAAACCCTCGGTTTGTTGCTCAGAGTCCACAGTCTCTCCTGGTTCATCACCCCCTCTGATTTCCCCCCATTCACCCTTCCCTTCCTTCTCACGATGCCCTCCATGATTTTCTTAATACTCCACACGTAAGTGAGACCATAAGATAATTGACTCTCTCCGCTTGACTTATTTCACTCTGCATAATCTCTTCTAGTCCTGTCCATGTTGATACAAAAGTTGGATATTCATCTTGTAACGCTGAAAAATTAAAATAAACATATTTGGTGGAAAAAAAATGTTAAAGTAATTGTAGCCTATGTACTATATGAATACAGTTAGTTTGAATAAATTCAACAAAAATAAAAAAAAAGAGAGATAGTATGGACAGTAATAGCTCCAAATTAATAAATGTAATTGCATTTAATAGATTTGTATAACATTAATTTTATGAAAAAGAATTTTAATACAAAATCCGTACAAGAAAATAAAATTTTAAGCTGAAAAAAAATAAACTGCAATATTGTGTATATAGAACTATTCCTACTGAAAAATGTAGTTTTACTAGTTTGAGACACCTTATATCACATTCTAAGTGAGTTACCTAAGTTCTGATAATAAAATTAAAAAGTGCATAGATTCTCAAAGATTCTTAATTTCGAGAATCCTAGGCTGTGTTAATCATTTTTCTTGTTGTCATTTTGCTTTTCTTTGCATGTGTTTTGTTGAGCCTCTTCCTCAGTCCAAAATCCAAATCCAAAACACCCAAAAGGAATATCAATGTTAAGACAGAACATATCAGTTAGCAAAGCTGTGGGACTGTAGTTTACTAAATGCCTGAGTTCACTTGATTCTTATTTCCAGGAACCTTGTTCATTTGAATGATCTTCAGGGGATATGAATGACAGGACAGGGATGAAAGCTTCATGAAGCAACCTGCATCCATTAAGCCATCTCAGTAACAAAGAAGCATATATATATAGTCACTTACTTTAATTTTTTAATGCATGGCATATATGATAAATGGCATACATGTATGTGATATTTGCTCATGGATAGGCCCTACAATATACCTAATTTCCAGTGTGCCAATTCTAACTCCCCTCCCTTCTCATCCACTCCAGGAAGTATATTAGATTTCAAAAGGATATAGAATATATTGCATTACTTGTTAGATTAGTATTTAGTATATTATTTTCCTAGCTGTAGATCTTTATAATTTTACCATCGATAATGTTAAAATATATTTTTTGTAATTTTATCCTAGATTATTTTTCATCTTACACATTACTGTGATGGACAGTGTGTCTCAATATTGAAGTTGTGATCTGCTTGTGATATGTAGAGCACACACATGGACACATGGACACAGATATATAACAAATAGTTTTCATAAAACACTCTATCTTATAAGTGTTATAAGTGATATAAAACTCTCTATCTTATAAGATAGAGAGTGATTTTAGAGTTTACTTAGACCAACTCCTATATGTGACAGATGAAGATATCAAGTACATATCAATAGAGATGAAATTGTGTCCTTGGTCATTCATTCTGTAGTCTTTGTAAAACAGCCTATGTCAGTTCTTAGATTTCTTGATTAGCAGTAGTTTCCCCTCTCTCTTTCTCATGTGCATGTACAGACACAAAACTGTTCATACACATTTTAATAATTGTTTCTAGAAATTCAATATATACACATTTACTTGGTTTAAACATTTTTTAAATATTCTCTATTACTTGGAAGACAAATAATCTTTTAAAAATTGTTTTCTTGGGGCGCCTGTGTGGCTCAGTGGGTTAAAGTCTATGCCTTCGGCTCAGGTCATGATCTCAGGGTCCTGGCATGGAGCCCCACATCAGGCTCTCTGCTCAGCAGGGAGCCTGCTTCCACCTCTGTCTCTGTCTGCCTCTCTGCCTACTTGTGAACTCTCTCTCTGTCAAATAAATAAATAAAATCTTTAAAAATAAATAAATAAAAATAAATAAAAAATAATAAAAATTGTTTTCTTTTCAGGGCATATGGGTGGCTTAGTCAGTTTAGCTTTCAACTCTTGATTTCACCTCAGTTCATGATCTCAGGCCCTTGGGATCAAGCACTGAGTCAGGCTCCATGCTTAGCAGGGAGGCTGCTTCTCTCTCTCTTCCTCTCTCTCCCTCCGCCCCTCCACCTGCTTGTGCTCTCTCTCTCAAATAAATAAATAAATCTTTTAAAAAATTGTTATATATTCAGGAACCATAAAGGATATATACAGTTTATAACTTTGCTTATCATTATGCAAGCCAATATTCATATGTGGTCATTGAGTGCCTGAAATGAGACTGTCCAATTTGGGATGTCCTATAGGATCATGAATAGATGTATTCCAGAGCTCAAAGTTCTAATATGAAAGAAATAATTTAAAATAGCTTAGTGATATTTTTATGTTGGTTTTTCTATTGATATTATTTTAGATAGTTTTGTTTAAATAAAATGCATTCAAAGTAATTTCACCTGTTTCTTATCAATATTACTACTAGAAAATTTAGAATTGTGTACACGTCTCCCATTATATTTTCATTCAGCAGCCCTGGTTTAGAACCTTCCACATATCTGTACATAATTCCCATTCTGCTAATAATGCCCAGCAGAGACTTTATCTGAGAAGACAAGTCAAAGAAAAAATTCTGAGCCTGAGATTGGTAAATTTCCTTTACAGTGAATTTAGATAAGTATCAAGGCAAGATCTGCCATGCCTTTCCAAATATCATTTAATGTTATAGCCACACCCATGAGGTGAATTTTACATAGCTTTAATTGAAATAAAAAGGTCAATAGAATTTTAAAGTTTAATGATATATGTTAACATTTTACAAGGATACAAAATATGCAAAAGTCTGAGAAGGCTTCACATGCTTATGTTGAATTACATGTTATCACAATCATAGCCAAAATGTACCACTTCAAACTATGTTCAAAATAAGTGAATTCACATGGTCTTAACATGAATAATTATAGATAGTTCCTTTTTTTTATGTGATACGTTGTTCTACTTCCTATGTACTCTCTCTTCTTATGTCCTTTGGTAGTTGTATTTAAATCAAATCTAATTTTTGTTTTGATATTTTCAATATTTTGGGTAAAACTTTAGCAATAATTTATAAATTAGAAATATACCCAATCAAAAAATAGTTTTTCTTTTAATATGTTATTCCAGAAGTAAAAAACAAAATAAAAAATGATTGATAAGGAAACAGAAGAACCAGGTTCCAACATTAGTTTTTACTAACATGTCTTCTCATTTATCAGAGTGGTCTTGATTGTTAACTGAGTTTGTAATAGGTATCCTCAGGCTCCTCCCAATTCTGTCCATGATTTTGGGGTCACAATTGTGGTATTACTTAGTGAAACACAGGGGTTCTGTGTTCTTCTGATTTGTGGTAGTAACTGTTATATTTCCAGTACCTGGCATATTAAGAACTGCTTTTAAATTTGTTTAGTTATAATGTCCAAGCAGGAATACTGCAGCAATTCTAGATATTAACCTGTTATTTTTGATATTTTAAATATATATTTTTAGTTTAAAATCTTTACTTATATACAGTTGACCCTTAAACAACATGGATTTGAATTGCTTATGAGTCAACTACATTGGATTTTTTTTTTCAATAAATAGAGTACAGTACTACAAATGTATTTTGTCTTTTTGATTTTCTTCATAAAATTTTTTTCACTAGCTTAGTTTACTGTAAGAATATAGTATATAATACATATACAATAGAAAATATGTGTTAATCGACTATGTTATCAGTAAGGTTTCTGGTCAATAGTGGGCTATCAATAGTTAAACTTTTGGGGAGTCAAAAGTTATACATGGGTTTTTGACTGCACAGGAGTCAGTGTCCCTAACCCCCATGTTGTTCAAGGGTCAATTGTGTTTTATGACTATATAATTTTAGTTATATATATTTTATAATTTTAATATTAAGTTTTATATTTTATTGTGAATTTAAGGTTTCAAATCAAGTTACTTATTGTTATTTTATTCTAATGACAAAGAACTCTTTCAACCTGTGCGTCATGGAGATGAAGGGCAGGAAGACAGCTGCACGAGATATGTCGGCTTGGGGAACTTTGGGTCCATTTCAAAACCTCATCTAATGCCTACTTTGCTAATAAGGGATTAGATCATAATACAAATATTTGAATCTTTTTCTCTTCTATTAGATGATTATAAGATTCAGTTTTATCTTTTAGGCATTTATCAGAAAGCAGAAATAGTATAGTTTTTAAAAGATTTATTTATTTTAGTGAAAGAGAGAGAGAACACAGTGGGAGTGGCAGAGGGAGAGGGAAAGAGAAACTCAAGAAGACTCCATGCTGAGCACAGAGCCTGATGCATGGCTCCATCTCAGGGCCCTGAGATCACAACCTGAGCCGAAGCCAAGAGTTGGTTGCTTAACTGACTGCACCATCAAGGTGCCCCAGACGGCAGAAATAATATTATAAATATTCATTTTTTTTTTAAAGATTTTATTTATTCATTTAACAGAGAGAGAACACAAGCAGGCAGAGAGGCAGGCAGAGGCAGAGAGAGGAGCAGGCTCCCTGCGGAGCAAGGAGCCCGATGCGGGACTCGATCCCAAGACGCTGGGATCATGACCTTAGCCAAAGGCAGTTGCTTAACCAACTGAGCCATCCAGGCGTCCCTATAAATATTCATTTTTACACTTAGATGTTATTACTTAGAACCCAACAAAAAGTCACTGTGCATGAAATAGAAGATTCCAGATGCAAACTTGTTGAGTCATGCATTCCTCAGGCATTTCTTTCACTGCTGCCCATTGCCTACAATGGGATATCTGACCTCTTGAGAGCCACCAGACAAAAGAATCAGTATTTAAGCTTCCACGAACAGTGTGACATGAAAATACCATTTGTGCATTTGTGGCAGTATTAGTGATAGCAACAATTTTCTTTTGATGCTTCACTACAAACACTATAATCCATTTCTCAATAGCCATTTCACTGCAGCAGATAAATTGACATCAACCTTGATAATTTCATCCTCTTTGCCATAGACTGGTTCAGGGTTTTGGGGTATTAGGGAAAGAAATGCCTCATTCTTGGGACCCATGGGAATTTAGTCATGTCACTGAGAATAATTAAGTTGCTATTGATGACTAGCTTACAAAGCAAGATAAATCACCCTTGTCTTATGCCATAGATGGAGGTCTTAAACAACATAAATTTATTTTCTCATAGTTCTGGAGGCTGGAAGTCTAAAAGCAAGGTGCCGGCCTTAGCGGTTTCTTCTGAGAGCTCTCTTCCTGGCTTGCCGACTGCCTCCTTCTGTCTGTGTCTTAGCAGCTGAGAACGCGCTAGAGTGAGCTCTGCAATCTCTCCTTGTAAGGACACTAATCTCATCTCGAGGGTCTTGCCTCATGACTTTGTCTAAAACTAGTTACCAACCCAAAGCCTTATTTCCAAATCCTTTCATATTGAATTTAGGGCTTCAATATATGAATTTTGAGGGAACACATTCAGTCTGTAGGATGCCTCATATTTTGTATGTTAATATGAGGGGTGAAGGGACATATCACTCCATTTCTGAATCCTGCCTGAGTATAAGTCCTTCATATGTTAGTTATTATATCTCCCTTTTATTTTGTACCAATTCGATTTGTATTTTCTCCCTCTCCTCTACTCTTCTCTCCTCTCCTCTCTCTTACGCTTCCTCCTTTTCTTCCTTCCTTCCCTCCCTTCCTCCTTCCTCTTTCTCATTAAAGTGCTTGCTGATGAACTCAGTGTGTGATCTCATTAACACTAGAGGGCTATGAGTCACAATTGGTCCTGGTCACTGACTCTTGATTCAGTGTGAGCAGTTTCTCTTCCAAGAAAACTTGAAACAGTGATAGGAGAGGGGAAATCTGACCTTGGCAGGACTTTGGATATCAGGAACAGTCAGGAGTTGATGGCTTTCACTGCAGCTTTGTTCAGCATCTAAAGCAAGTATGGGGACACAATGAGATACCAATTGGTATCGTATGTATCAACAAAGAATGGAAGGCTGGAAAAAAAAACACAAAACTCTACCTAGCTGTCCCTAACATTTTTGATGCACTATTGTATATTCATCCACATTCAAATTTGTTACTGAATACATATACTTGTCTTTCCATGAAAAGCTACTTTCAGTCTAACAAAAGCATGTAGGCCATTTTCTCTCTTAATACTCCAGTCACATCGTAGTTCTAAATAGCCCATTCTTGTTTTCATACCTTAAGACTCCTAAACACACAATTTATTCTGCTATTTGTCTTTCTGGCAAACACCTGTTCATCCCTTAGGACCCTGCTCAAACTGTTACTTCTGTCAAGTCTTCTTTGAATCAGACTTGACCCACACATTTCCAGAGGCAGTAATAATTAATTTTCAGTGTTTTTAAGCCATTTGTGGGTATCTCTTGAAAGCATCTTACTGTGTCTGTAACATTAATTTATCTGTATGTCTAATTGTAGTATGGAATGGCATCTTGATCATGGAGATTACACCATTTTTGTTTTTTTTTTATAGCCCAGCACCTGGCACAGAGGTTAATAGATCTTGGGCTCAGTATCAGTGTATGTTTTTTGATTATATGAAGAATGGTTAAAGATTTGAGGGGCACTACAATGGCCAGAATGGACTTTTTAAATTTATCTTTCTATAGCATACATCTGAATTTGGACAATATTGTTTCAAATGGCCTTAGTCTTGGCAGAATGAATATTCTTTGGATCTTTTACACAATTTTCCAAAACGCTTGGTGTTAAATATCATCCAACAAAGTAATTTGAACAGCTTTTAGCTATATTCAGGAACAAATCTGCAGCAATAGTCTTTGATTTACTGTATTGCCAACGAAATTACTAATATTTCTAAGCAGTTCTGTAACCGTATGTTGCTCTGCAAAAGCATTCCAGAATCTCTCCTCTCTACAGTTCCAGGGGCTGCAAACCTTTCCATCTCTGAGACAAGAATAAGAATTGATCCAGAGTTTTAACTTGTTCTATGGTGATCTGTCCATACTATTTAAATATTGGTATGACTGATGATCTGAAGGAGTTTTCAAAACTACCTCTTCATTTGTTTTTCCACCCTTCATTTCACGGTGATGCCCAAGTATGTTCTGTGTGTTGTACTCCTTTTCATTTCATTTTCTGTTAAAACAGTATTTCCATCAAAGCAGAATTCAGGTACCTTGTTTATGATGACATAATCATTTCTACAGAAACCAATTATGATGTAAACAGGACTGAGACTTCAGGTAGGAGAATGAATGGCAGGAAGTATAGAATTCCAATCAAGATTTTTTGTCTGTGTATTATTATATTTGGAAACCAGGTTGTAGCCAGAAAAAAAAATTAAAAATGTGTTGAGTAAAAAATGACTTATGTGTTAGAAAATAAATAGTTTTAATAATTATTCTGCTATAGTTTTGTAAATATTTAGATTTATGGGGTCGGTAGTGTTGGTGGCAGGGAGAATAGAAAGAATGGGGGTTTTGTCATCCTAAGAGTTTTAGTAATATTTCAGAAGTACAGTTTTAAGACTGATTGTCTAGTCCAAACCATTAATTTTACTGATGAAGAAAAGCAACCCTGGAGGGTCTGGATAACTTGCTGTGGGCTACATAAGTAGGTAGTGGCAGAGCCAGAACGGGAACTAAGCTTTTTATGGCATTTTTTCCTATCAGCAATTTTCTAAGTTTAAAATATGGCAGCATTCATTTGCATAATTTTTTCCATATCCAAATCATTTAATGCTAAAAACCTGAACATTTCCATTCAGTACAAAGCTGAAAAATGTAAATCTGAGATTAAAGCACAGCGCAAGCCTTCACATTATTTTAATATATATGAATCATTTGTTCATATAACATATCAATGCATGTTTCCATTAGCCTGGAAACTGGAATATTCTTCACATTAGCAAACTCGAACATATTCTTCATAGAAGTTAGGAAAATAGGGGCGCCTGGGTGGCTCAATGGGTTAAACCTCTGCCTTCGGCTCAGGTCATGATCTCAGGGTCCTAGTATCGAGCCCCACATTGGGCTTTCTGCTCAGCAGGGAGCCTGCTTCCCCCTCTCCCTCTGCCTGCTTCTCTGTCTACTTGTGATCTCTCTCCCTGTCAAATAAATAAAAATAAAATCTTTCAAAAAAAAGAAATTAGGAACATAGTTAATATAGTCTTTTGCATTATATAGCTGCATCATTGTAGTGAAATTCACTTATTTCATTCCATTAGGAAAAATAATTTAAATGGCTTAATTCATGTGGTCAAATCAAGAAAATGATGCAATATTTAGGTATCTATCTATCTACCTACATTTATATAGCACATATTTCATCCTTTTTTTAAGAGGATGTCTGTGTGTTTGCATGTATATACACAAAATAAAGAAATGTACACATGAAAATTATTCAAGCATAATTTTTGCTATATGTAATTTTTGTCTTAGGCACTGCTTTTTGGAGCATTATCAATTAATAAGATTATGTGAATCTGCCATATTGATGGACTTATAAATTTTGGGGGACTCTTAAAAGGGAATGTGATGCTTTTTATCTTTGATGAGCACGAGTACATCTTCCCTGGGAAAGGTCATGCCTCTTGATCAGAGAGGTGATCTATCTCACTTTACTTAATCTTTCATATAAGGTACTTACTTTACTCACTTGATAATGAAATGTGAACACCTATAGAGTATGTTCTCTGGAATTGGGATAATTAATTATGTGATATTTAATGACATGTCATTAAATACCACACACACACACACACGTATATGTCATTGTACCAAAAACAGAAAAACGAAGAAGAAGAAGAAGAAGAAGAAGAAGAAGAAGAAGAAGAAGAAGAAGAAAGAAAAATCCAAGTAGTTAATATTTCCAGTCTAAAATGTCCTCAGATTATTTACGTATGAATTCTCCATTCTCTCTGGGGAACCATGAACTGGAATTTACATGGAGATTTGTATTTTTAACTGTATTATGCAGATTTTACTAGTAGTAGGTTTTAGTTAACTTTAAAGAGTCCATGTATGTCTATCTAGAAGATGATTACAAAGATTTTTATCTTTGTTTCGGACTCAAGAACTTTCCATTTTCCCATTCTTTTGCCTATATATACACCTTGTCTAAATTTCACGGATATGTGTAATAACGGACAACAGTACCTGTCTGGGACTTCTGAACATGTGACTCCCTTTGCAGCAAAGGCCTTCAGCCTTCTTAGGGAACATAAATTAGTACAGGTCCACTGTTTTGTAATACAAGATGAAAAAGAAAAGAAAGAGGAAATGCATTCATTAGCCTAGAATGGATTTAAGCAAATAGGTTCAGCAACTAGTCTCCCAGACATGCTTAATTGAATATTCAAATTCCTGCAGCTTGTAAACACTTGTATTATAGCCAACTGGATTTTTGTGGGGCTTGAGTAAGTCCATGCTTTTCAGATATTGCTTTTAAGTCAATCAAAAGATGTTGACTTTATTGCATACATTATTACAGATTGTGTTCTTAGTGAGCTATCTCTGAATGATTAAATTATCTAAAGACATTACATAAATTTTTACTAAAATACGGCTTTAAAGAGAGTATCAATCTTCAGATCTCATGAAAGATTTTGTTTCTGCTATAGTTTTGCTGTGTGTGTGTGTGTGTGTGTGTGTGTGTGTGTGTGTGAGTGTGTGTGTGTTTAAGATTTTATTTATTTGACAGAGAGAGAGCAAAAGCAAGGGGAACAGCAGACTTAAGAAGTGGAGGAAGCAGACCCCCCACTGAATGGAGCCTGATGCAGGGCTAGACCCCAGGACCCTAGGACCATGACAAGAGCCAAATGCAGACACAACCCACTGAGCCATCCAGGTGTCCCACTGTCTTTTGTTTTTAGTAAAGGAGGATTAAACCTTTTTGAAACTATTGTTCTCTGTCCATATGGGAATATTTTAACTAATGGGTTGAAATCCTCAAAGTTTAAATGTTGTCCTGAACCTAAGCCAGCCCCTCAAAGTCTATGAGAATACATGGGAACATTTAAAATATAGGACAATTGGAGTTGTCATATGTCTGTTCTTCCAATTGGTATGAAAGGCAGTCTAGAGGTTAATAATTATCTCAATATAGAAACCATTGGAAATAAGCTTGATGTGGGATGTTCCAGTCTTTTTAATGTCTCATTTCAGCCGGTCCATTCAATACCACTGGACTTATTTATCATTTGACTGATATATTTTAGATGTTTTAAAAGTAAAAGACCTGATTTTTCTATGTGGGTGTGGGGTGATATTTTGCAATTTTTAAAAGAGGGGGCATCTGGCACATACCCTTGGGCAGAATCTCTTTCATTGAAACTTTGTGTTTCTGCCTATTATCCTCCTGCTTCAAAAGTAATGGCGGCTCATCAGAACTCTATTCACAGTAATTGGTGAAATCTTTTTTGAATCCTTCAGGCTGTATAAATGTCAAATGTTGCTGTTATTGCCATTATTAATGGGGCTTTGGGTAGAGAGAGGGAGGAGAAAGGAATAGCTTGGCTGTATTAACATGCATTGACTACATATTGACTGCAAAGAAGAATTGTATCTGCAGGAAGAAAGTTCAATTTCCATGATTTAGTAAGCCATTGAGAGATAGCAATCTGGCTAAATAGAAAGGAATGATTTGCTCTTTAACAAGCAGTTAGTTCTACCTGGGAGGGAAAATTACTCTCCCCTTTATAAATCTGGTCCTGGTTTTGTGCCTGTGGATACTCTAAGTAAGGGAGTGTCACACAGAAAGAAATCTTCATAAACCCAGCAATTTTCTTATTTTATCCTCTTGTACCCATTGAATATATGTGAGGCCCAAAGAATTAAAAAAAATGGAGATACATGAAGTGAAAGTAAATAAAATGTGCTGTTTTAATTTTTTTCTTCTTTTTCTTGCAAACGCATACACCAAGACAAACAAAAACAAACAAACCTGTGCAATTGGCTTCTTTCATTCCAGAAATCTTTTAGCTTTTCCTGGCTTGTTGGCTTCCATTCCACAGGTGTCACTGCTGAGTGGACTCTGGCAGACTCTATCGCAGGGACAGGATGTGTCTGTGTCAGGAGAGAAAGGAAATAGTCCTCTGTATTGATCTACTCTTCTTTAAAAGAAATAGAGGTGGGAAAAATTAAGGCCAGGTTAAAGCCATCTATATGTGGTGACATATGCTTCAGCGTTAGTGCACTTGAGGATGAGTTTACATTATACCAAATAGCCCCTAATATTGTTGTTATTATTATTATTATTTTATTTATTTGAGAGAGAGAGCAAGTGTGCTTGTGTGCCTGTGTGGGAGCTAGGGGGGAAAGGGAAGAACAGAGGAAGAGGGAAAGGGAGACTCTTGAGCAGGTTCTGTGCTCAGCTCAGGGCCAAAGGCAGGGCTTGATCCCAAGACCCCAAGAGCATAACCTGAGCTGAAATCAAGAGTCTGTCCCTCAACCAGCTGAGCCACCCAGGCGCCCCATGAATAGCACTAATTATTTAAAGAAGTGACTTTTACCTGATTATTACGGCCAGTGAATGATTGAGGTCTTGCTGTGAATGCCAAGTTGTGTTTCAGAGAGGATAGAGTGAATTTAGATGTCAGCTTGAGATAGCAGAATGTAATTTGACAGGGAGAAGGGAAATGGGCATATATTAATCATCCATATCTTGGTGACTTAAAATAAAAACAACCATTTTTTTTTCTTTCTGAGTGATATTTCTTTTTATTTATTTTCCTGTTTAGCTAAGCATGGACTCTGTGGGTAATTTTGAAGAAACTGAGTCTGGGCAGTCTCCTTTATGAGATGAAGCAATGGAGGATTCTTTTTTGATTGCATATGAATCATCTATATCTTGGTGGCTTGGCATAGTGAGAGCCATTGTTTTAATAAAGGCAGGTCTTAATCTGAGTGCTCCAAGAACCTACTGGGCAAACGAAAAATTTAGTTAACTTCTCTAAGTCTCATTTTCTCTGTATATCAAAGGGAAATTTTAAATGGAGCTCAGAGTTTTTATTAAGAGTAAGTGATCTAGTGTATGTGGAAGAGCCTATAGGACGTCTGGTCCTTAGCAGGTACAAGATAAATATCAGTTTCTCTCTCTCACACAACCTGAAATGCCATTATCCTCTCTGTAATAGCCGCTTAAAAGCAAAGACCAACTCACTGTAAAAGAGCAGTGACCTGATCAAGCACTGGGGCAATAAAGTAATGGCAGCATTTATATTAGTACCTATGTTGTGAGAGGGCATAGTTAACTTTACTAGTTCTCTGTGGCCCAGCATATGATACTATGGGCGATTGAGTAGAAAGATTGCATTAACAAGAAATAGTGAATTCAACTCAAGTTTTGACTGGGGGCAATAGACTCCGGGTTTTCACCCACGGAAACATGTCGACATTTCTAATAATGTAATATTTTGACTGGCAGTCCTATTTAGAAATACGTATTAGATATTTTGATAAAGAAGACCATTAGCATAATGAATAATGCCTCAAGCATTCATGAATTTAGATGAGTACTAATAGAATAGTTAGAAAAACAAAGCTTGGTTTGAGTGAATATTAAAATGTGGAGATTTTTGGTAGTGAAAAGATGAATCCAGAGATTTGGGATGATAGATTTTTGTAAGCTGCCTTATCTTGCTACCTATTTTACATATGAAGTAAAATCTGTTTGGGAAGTAGTCAGGGGAACTTCCTACTTTAATTTTTAAATTCCATTTTTAATTTCATTAGTTTTCATTTTAATCTGTTTTTAATTTTTAATTTTATACAAAAACTATGCATTTTTAACAGTTATTGAAATATAATGCCATAAATTTCGTAAATTGGAAATGTACGGTATTATGATTTTAAATGAAATTATAGAGCTGTAAAACTATGACCAAATTCCAGTTTTAAAATACACCAATTATTCCCCCCAAATTTCCCTTATGCTTTTTGCATTTATTCTCCACTCCCACCCTCAACCCTGGGCAAACACCAACCTGTGCTATGTCTATAAACTTCCCTTTTCAGTGCATTTCAATGTAAATAGATTCATACACTATGTAGTCTTTTGCATCTAGTTTTCTTTTACTTTTAATGTAATATTTTTGAAGTCCATCCCTGTTGTGGTACACTATCAGTGGTTTATTCCACTCTGTTGCTCAATGTTATTTAATTTATGGTTATACCACATTTTGTTTATCAATTTTGCAGGAGATAGGCTTTGGATTGTTTCTAGTTTTGGCTATTTTGAATGCTGCTGCCGTGACTTTGGGGTAGCTCTTTTTGTATGAACACATATTTTCGTTTCTTTTGGGTAGATTCTTTTTTTTTTTTTTAAGATTTTATTTATTTATTCATTAGAGAAAGAGAGAGAGAGTGAGAGAGAACATGAGAAGGGAGAAGGTCAGAGTGAGAAGCAGACTCCCCGTGAAGCTGGGAGCCCGATGTGGGACTCGATCTCCGGTCTCCGGGATCATGATCTGAGCCGAAGGCAGTCGCGCAACCAACTGAGCCACCCAGGCGCCCTCTTTTGGGTAGATTCTTAAGAGTGGAGTTGCTATATTCGGTTTATATTTAACATTGTAAGTCGTGGATTTTTGTGTAAAGTAGCTTTACCATCTGCATTCCTTTCAGCAATGCATGAGGATTCCAGTTCCTCCATATCCTTACCAACACTTACTATTATCTGTCTTTTTCGTTAGAAGGTATGCTGTGATATCATCTGTGGCTTTAATTCCTAGTTCTCTAATGACTAAAGATGTTGAGACTCTTTTTCAAGTTTTCCTATTAGTTTTTGACCTATCTTCTTTAGTAAAATGTCTATTCAAGTCCTGTTTGCCAATTTTTAAATCATTCATTTTCTTATTATTGAGTTATAACTATTTTTTATTCAAATTCCTCATCAGATATGTAATTTCAAAAATATATACCCCACTATGTTGCTTGTCTTTTTGTTTTCTGACTGGTCTCATTTGAATGGCAAGCTTAACTGTTTTAGAAAATTAAAACCTGCTTTCCTAATCTAGTGTATAGCCTATGATTCAGATGTCTTTAATAATAATAATTACAATAGATTTTTAGGTCATCATTCCAAACATGAAATCTTAATATGAAATAATAGAACAGAAAAGGAAAGAGTCTAGAATATTAGTCTTAGAAAAGTTAATTTAAAAATATCTTTATTAAAAAATATCTATATATTTTTTAGAGTTAATCCTTTCTACTTTTTTTTTCCTCTCATAGAACTTGAATGAGAATAGGAGGAATGAGTTAAGCTAATTCTTAATGAAGGCAATAATAATGATAATAGTGCTTAACATTATTAAGCATCTGGCAGTTAAAAAAACAAACCAAACTGTTACATATCTGAACTTGATTTGATCGGTAATTTAGTATAGCAAGATAGAATATATCAGGTAAGATCTATTGAGTACCTACTAACACATTGAGTCAAACATTGTGTATGTAAGGGTGGAAAGAAAAGCACTTAGCATCCCAGGACCTCATAATCCTTGGGGGAGAATAGAACATTAAGTTATAGCTCAGTGAATTGAATGCCATGAGAGAAGCTTTCATAGATGTTATGGAAATAACATAGAGGGGTCATCCTAACCTTGATTTCTTAAACAAGGTGCCAGAATATAATCTACCCAGGGAAGATGGGTGAAAAAGGTGAACTAATAAGAAAAGTAATATCTATTTTGCATTTCCTATAAGTTAGTCATTGATCAAGATACTTTATGTAGATATTTCCATAGTCTTAGGGAAAAGCAAACAAACAAATCCTGAGGCCCATGTGGCATAATTAACTTGACTGAGTTCCTGACATGAGCACATGTGTGTACAAAGATTTGCAGACAATATGCATTATATTGTCAGAAGGGCATGGAAGTAAAGACTAGAGCCAATTATAAGGATTATGAATATTGTTATAATAAAGGTGAGGAAAGTTGAAGGCCTAACTTAAGACACCAGCAGGGGGAATAGAGAGAAGGATATGGTTCGAAGTATTTTAGAGCAAGCATTGGCAAAAGTTTGAGAGTTAGACTGAATTTGCAGTATAAGATAATGATAAGTCAATAAGGATTCTCAGGTTTCTGACTTGGACAAATTAGTGGATGATGCTGTCATCCATTGAGTGAAAGAGTATAGGAGAAGGTGCAGAATTTGGTGGACATGAATGAATGACATCAGAGGCCAGGGACCAGAAACTAGAGCTCCTTAATAAAACACTAAAGGTCTTACTAAACCATGCAATCTTTGCATCAAAGTGTACTTCTACTAAGATGAATAGATTGAGTCCTGCCAAAATAATCCTGCAGACACAGTGCATCATATCTATCAGTCACTGAGATGCAGGTATCCTCATGAGTTGGAAGGATCTGGAAGAATCATTCTCAGCTTTCCTTATATTGAAGAACCAGTCATTGGAGAATAATGGTATCAGAAAGTCTCCCCTGCCCTTCTTTCATTAGGGCAAAACAGAGTAATTGAGGAGAGGGATATTTCAGATGGCTGCCACCTGGCTTTCCCTTCAGTTAGATAAATATTGTGTCAGTTTTCAGCCTAGTACAGACACACTGGCAGGCAAGTTTTCTGAATGAAGCAGAAACTTGATCAGGTTGGCTGTTCTAGCTCTCGATCGTCATTTATTATACCACTACAATTTATCTTAGAGCAGAGACAGCTGTCATTATGCTAGTCTTGGATGAAGCTAACTGTTGAAGACAAGGCTCAGAAGGAAAAAGAAACAGTAGTCCATCAGCTTCTGCATTTTTGTCCACCCAGTATTCCCTGCCTTTTTAAAATAGATGTTATCATGAAGGAACCATGGGTGTTCCACCTACAGGTGGAGAAACATTTAAAGACCTTCACAATCACCTCTGGATATAATGTATTTTGCAATAACTTTGATGATGAAAAAATGTTAAATTGCCCTATGGAAACTAGTTCTGATGGACTTCATAACTAAATCATTTCAAAGTTGTGTCCTAACCCCAGAAATCTCCCAGGTTTTGTCAATTAAATGGTCTTCTAGAACTTACCTTAACAATGAAAATTTTGCATCACTAGATAATTGTCCATAAACCCTTTTCTATCCATGCGTCTGATGCTAACAATGATGACTCTACATATGAATGTGGTTGAAAAACAGTAACAATTTTATTAGTATGTGCATTATAAATGAATCAGGATGTGGATTGAGTGGCTACCATTCTGAACTCTTGACTTGCATGCAACATAACAATCCCCTCTCAGATGGAAAATAAGGCAAAAATTTCAGAGTAGTATGTAGAGAGCCTCCTGATATCCATTGTGACTCTGTGACAAGATAGGACATCTGGTTTTGGTTTTCACATTTGCTCTGGGGTAACTTCTGCTGTGTTTGCTGCTCTCTGATCTCAACGAAAAGCTGGGAGTGAAATCCAGGCAATCTGTTGGCACACAGATGCAGAGTGATTGTAATATTCTTGCTTTTATATTCTGGTTTATCCTGGTTGCCTCTAGTGGCCCAGAGATAAGGATCTGCCATTTTCATCCCCCAAAGAAGCAGATGACAGTCAATATGTGTAAAACTTCTAAAGTGACAGCAAGCCTCAACTTTGATCTCTTCGAGCTTTACTTCCTGCTTCACCAGATGGACCCAAGTCTCTCATCTAGTCTAAGTGGGCTACTCCTTTCTCTCTGTAACAGAAGGTCAAAAACGGTCCTCTTAGATTTTTATTTTTACTGTTACTCACTTTGTGAAATTGCATTACATAGTCTTGACTACTTGTGTGGAAGCAGCTGTATTCTAATAAGGAAGATATTTAGTTATTAATTTCACTGCTGGGAAGTAAAAATGTAGGTCATTTCTCTATTAGAACATACATAATCAAATCGCACTGATAAAAGTGTTACCTTTATAATAAGCTCTTTTTCTTGATGTTTATCTGACAACCAGTTGGATTAGAGTTAAAGTGGAAGGTGCAGGTCAACCCATGCACTGAGCTGATAGCATTCCCACTGAAATTGACAGAACAGTAACAACAGGAGTCAATTCTAATGAGATTGTCATGGCTTAGGAAGGACATGGGCCATAAATGATCAGCTCTGGGAAGAAGAGGCAAGAAGGAAGCTACAGAGAATTATGGGTGACAGAATATGCTCCCTGCCCCCATGGAGAGCAATCAGGGTTCTTCTGGATCATTGACCCCAAAACATAATCAGAATTCAGCATATATCAGAATGATTAGGAAAATAGAGTCCAAGAGATGGGTATGCAGTGTAACATAAGACAAAAGGAGTTGTGCTATGGATTCCAAAGTTCACTGGGTGACCTGGGGAGTTAGATCACATTCTGACATGGTATTCTAAGTGAACAAGTTGACCAGTCTTTATATGAGATGATGAACTCTGGGATCTTGAGCAAATGCTTTGAGAAATTTTATGGAATTTTAAAATTCAAATTATCTATTTCAGGAGGTTTGCATGAAGAAAGGCACTGTGTGTGTGTGTGTGTGTGTGTGTGTGTGTGTGTGTGTGTGTGTAGAATATAATATGATGTGCTGTATTAAATATATATTATATATAATACATATGTCCTCCCTGCCTTTCCAGAATTTATGGGTGGCCTCTACACTTTCTATTTTCTTTCTCGCTTCATTTCCTTCTCTTTTTTTTAACCCAAACATCTTGCAGAGAATAAGTTCCACATATGTGTTGCAAATAGGTAATTGAAAGCTTCTCTTGCCCTCTGGTGCCTTAATCTTTGATTATCCTAGTTTTGGCAATTGCAGTTTCCCATTATACATAGAACCTAATTTTATGATGAATGAAAATTAAATTATGTGCTGGGATATTTGCCACTGGAGTCTTATTCTTCCTATAGAGTAATTATCACCTATATATTTTTGTGCCTTAAATCATAGAATAAAGATATTTATTTTCTTTCCCCATCTGGATGCTCTGGAACCAGCTTTTTTTATATTAAATTACTTGATATGATTTTTTTTATTATGTTAGTCACCATATAGTACATCATTAGTTATTGATGTAGTATTCTATGATTCACTGTTCGTATATAACACCCAGTGTTCTATGCAATCTGTGCCCTCCTTAATTCCCATCACTGGGCTAACTCATCCTCCACCCACCTCCCCCCTGAAACCCTCAGTTTTTTGAAAGCACTAAAAATCTCAAAACACTTTAACATAGAGAACCAAATGCAATGGTTATATTGAAAATGGAGTTTCTTTGCTGAAGCCTAGTTCATAAGATATTATAATCATTATTTTACTATGATTACTAATTCTACAGCTACTACTTATTAAGCACTCATCCACTATTAGTATATTCAAAAATATATGTAGCTATTTCCGTTCTATAAATGAAAAGACTTTTAATAAGAGAGTTTAAGTCAGAGTCCTAACTCACATAACTAGTAAAATTTGTGAATCCTGAACAGAAATCTGGTTATATGTGATTTAAAAACCCATACACTTTCTACTACATTCTATTGGTACAAATTAGAATTATTAATAGAAGTGAGCATCTTTTCCACTACATTTAACATTTATTGAATTTAATAACCTTTGAGAAGTCATAACATAAGCTAACAAAAAATACAAACAATTATGTTTAACCCAGGCAATACTTAGAATGCAATAGTAAAAGAAAGGATGATAAGTGAAATAAGAGAGAAAAGGTACATGGAGGTTGGAATTAAATTTGAAATTAAATGAGGTCTCATTAACAATTATTGTACATTCTGAAGGGGCCATAGCATTTACACTGGCTTCTGTATATTTGAACTCCTTGGTGTCAGCAAAGTGGGCATTGTCCTCCCCATCTTACACACAAGGATACAGAACCCAAAGGTAAAACCCAATATGGCCATTGGTATATTATTATTATTACTATTATTATTATTATTATTATTAAGATTTTACTTATCGGTCAGAGAGAGAGAGAGAGAGCACAAGTAAGGGGAGTGGCAGGCAGAGGGAGAAGCAGGCTCCTCACTGAGCAAGGAGCCTGATGTGGGGCTTGATCTCAGAACCCTGGGATCATGACCTGAGCCAAAGGCAGCCACTTAACCAATGGAGCCACCCAGGCATCCCATCATTGATACATTAATTCAAAACCTATTTGATATCTTCCATATGACAATGCACTGTACTAGGAAATGACTGTCTCTAGGATAATCAAGGTTCATATTCTCAAGAAACTTACATTCTTGTAAGAGAGGACAGTTCAATAATTTTTGAATATAATGAGCATAACCACTTGAAAAATAAAGATATATGTAAGGATATAGGGAAATCATTTAGGCAGCTATGGTGGCAATCCAAACAAACCATGATGGTGACTTGGAACTGGTGACTTAGGGTTGCAGTGGAATTGAAGAAAGTTGGATAATATATTTTTGGAAACATAATAAAAAGTCATGTGGATTGATGGGGGGTGGGGATGAGGGAAGTGGGAGAATGAAGAATTAATTATAAGTGTTTGGTGTAAGACACCAGATAGGTATTGGTGCCATTTACTGAGATGAAGAAGGCAAGGGAAGCAGCAGATTGCAGAAATGAAAAGTAAGAACTAGGAATTCTATTGGGATGTACTTATTTTGAAATGCTTATTAGATATCCAATGGAAAATGCTATGTTTAATAAATGAGTCTAAGCTCACAAGAGAGTTCAGGGCTAGAGATAGAAATTTGGGAATCATTAGCATATAGATATTATTTAAAACCATGGGACAAAATGAGATCATCCTGGGAGAGAGTGTGGATAAAGAACTGATGAAGACCAGGGACCAACACTGATTTGCTCCCGCATTCTAGCTCAAAGAGAGAAGGAGCTAACAAAGGAGAC
The DNA here is from genome assembly GCA_028533885.1 of Nasua narica. NCBI lineage: Eukaryota > Metazoa > Chordata > Mammalia > Carnivora > Procyonidae > Nasua > Nasua narica. The sequence goes on from CM052815.1 coordinate 16,546,092, forward strand.
TGAGAAATTGCTGTTGAAAAAGATGGGAAATCCATACTGACACAGAGCTAAGAGAAGAAAGTATTTCTACAAGGAGAGTATTTACCTATGTGAATTGCTGCCAAAAGGTCAAAGAAGATGAGGCAGATAAGTGAACATTGGATTAGCCCAGACAAAGGTCACTGGCAACCTGGACAGCAGTGATTTTAGTAGACTAGTTGAAATGAAAATCAGTGCTGAGTCTGGTATGGAATAAACAGGAGGTGAGGAAATGGAAGTGATGAATAGGGACAACATTTTCATAGAGGTTTGCTGTGAAGGGAAATAAATAGATGAAGCAGCAGCTGGAAAGGAGTTAAAAGAGGAGTTGTTTAAATCTTTATCATGAGCAGTCTTATGACTTCAAACCATTACATATGTTTCATCTCCTACAATCCTGAAGGTCATAAAAGTTTAGAAAAGGGAGGAAAAGTGTGGCCTTTCTATGTTAGGGAGAATAGTATGAACATATCTCAGCAAATTGCAGAATGGCCACCATTTACTGGTGCCATGCATTTTGTAAGCTGACATGCCAGGATCTAGGGATAGGGAGGTAAATACGTTAATTAATTCAAAATGTAATGTTTAATGAGCACCTACTATATATCAATTACTATCCTAGGTGCTGGAGTTTCAATAGTAAAATAAATAAGCAGAAAATGCTCCTTTCTTCATGGTGCTATTATTTTCATGGGGAACAGAGACACATATAGTAAATTAATAAATGAATAAAATAGTTTATAGCAGAAAGTGCTATGAAGAAAAATACAGTAAGTAAAGGGGTATAAGTAGGACTGGAGGATAGGGAGATATAAAAGTCTTAAAAGGTATAGACAAGGAAGCCACAGTGAGGAAATAACACTTGAACAAAAACATGAAGGACAAACAGTATGGAGAAATACAGATAACTACATGAAAATTGGATCCAGCAGTAGAATCTGTGAGTCCAAGACCCTGAAGTAGGATCTTCTCAGACCAAGTTTAGAAAGGATTTCAAGGAGGAGAGACAGAGAACTTGTACCATATGCTCCAGTAGGTGAACTCTGTGGAACAAGGTCATTTTTGATTTTGGCAAGAACAGTTCAGCAGAATGATAGAGGAGGAAGCCTGGTTGGAGTGAGTACAAGAGAGAAAGGGAGGGAATTAATTGGAGATGGAGGATATAGAAATTCTTTCAAGAAGTTTTGGTATAAAATGAAGCAGAGAAATGGGATGGTATTTGGAGAGCCATGGGGTACAGAGAGGGTTTCTTAAAAAGATAAAACTATAATAGTATGTTGGAACACTGAGGGGAATTCTTCAGCAGAGAGAAAATTGCTGAAGCAGTATCCCCAAAGAGTGAGAAGGGATGGGAAGTGAAGGGTTTGGCAGTGGATGCAGACCCATGGACATAGCCATGGGAACAAAGGTAGAGTTTAGGGGCTCAGATGCCTGTGTCTTGGTGGGAGCTTGGGAAAGTTCTTTCTGATTGAACCCCCACCCCCCCTTAGTGAAAGAGGATGCAAGTTATCGGCTAAGATTTCAGAGGTTTGCTGAGCTAGGAGAAGGCATGAAACAGTACTCTAAATCATGAAAGGGCTAGAAAATAGGATTGCCAGGAAGCACTGGTGCACCTTGTGGGGGTTGGTGGCCATGCCATTTAATGAGACGAGTCAGGATGGTCCCAAGAATTTTCTGCTCTGCCCAGTTGTGCAGGGAAGGGTGCAGGGAGGTCAGAGAACATCCCTTTCTTCCTAACAGCTCAGGAAAAAGGAAAGGAAAGCATAAATAGTAAAACAAAAATTAGAGAATGTGCATTCATTGCTACAATCTCAGATTATAGCAGATGGAGTGGGAGTCCAGGGTTGAGAGCAAGAACTTCTGCTGACTTGGGTGATGAGTAAGGGAAGGTTATATAAGGAAAGATGCTTAAGACAGTAATATGTAGGTAGGGATGGGGAACACATATTTCTTTTGTTTTCTTCCTTTTTAAAAAAATATTTATTTATTATAGAGAGGGGAGCAGAGGTGAGGGGCAAAGGGAGAAGAAAAGAGAGTCCCAAGCTTACTCCACACTAAGAGAGGATCCCTCTGCAGGGCTCAATCTTATGACTCTGAGATTGACCTGACCTGAAACCAAGCCAGTTGCTTAACAGACTGAGCCACCCAGGCGCCCCAGGGAACACATATGTCTGAAGATGCTGATAGAGTCTTCATTTCATAATTTTTATTATAATTTTTATCAAAACCAAGATAGACCATGAATCTGGAGTTGTCTGAATGATGGCATATAAACACACTGTATAATAATCTTATAATGTAAAATATTATGATATAACTTACAACATGATATATAATATAACTTACAGTTTTATTACTTTTATTACTCTCATTTAATTGACCATGACTTAGCGCTGTGTTGAGTTTTCATTAATTACAGCCTCTTGTTCTCACCAGTTGGCACAACAACTGCTATTCTTCCCATTTTATAAGTGAGAAAACCAACACGCTTGTTATTAAGTTACTTGACCATGATCCTAGAACTGGTTATTCTCAGAAATGGGATTTAGACCCCGATGTGCCTGATGCCTATGTTCCTCCAGATCATCAAGAACAGTGCCAGTCATGGTGTTGGAGGCTGCTTGCATCCAGACAGAGTCAGGAGCAAAGGTTGTTATTGGTACCTTTGAATGTTGTATCCAGCAATACGATAATTTCTACATTACAGCTTTCCCTAAAGTCCTATACAAACAGGATATCATTTTGTGTTTCTTGCCCTATGCTGGTTCTTAAAATTGAGACTGGGGTGTTGAATCACTGTGAACTTGTGATTGTGTGTCTGAAAAGCAGATTCAAAAGCAGCCATAAAACTCAGGTCAGAGACCTGCAGTGCTTACTAGTTCAAGAGTATTTATGACTTCAGAAGACAGATCTGTTTGCTCTTCAGAAGAAATTTTCATTGTGTTATAGGAAGGGATGGCATAGTCTTCAAGGCTTCTGTCCTATCAGAGAATGCTTAGGAGTATGCAACTTATTTGTTCCTTACTCAGCAAGGTCAATGATGGAGTTCTCTCTCAAAGTCAATCCCATCAATACTGAGAGGAATCCGAGAAGATGAAATAAACAAATGGCATGCTTGAAGTTTATTTTGTCCTTCTGTCTTAAAAGATAGACTTACGATCACAGGGTTTGGGGTAATGATAAAAACCAGGAGGTGAAAGCCATCCCTTGTAACTTGTCATGGGACAAGTAGCATCAACCTGTTACAGTGTGAAAATGAAATGTCCCCTTGTCTTCCAGACCTGTGGAAATATATCTCTGGCCATCTGTGAAATTGATTCCTGTAGTTATTGACAACTCATCCCTGTATTGGAGAAAGCTGTATGGGAGGTGGGAAGTAGTTGTTGAACAAAGTTGAAGGAGGTTCCCAAAAAGTTCACTGGGCATTTTGAAAACAACCGCATCCAGTTTTCTTAAAGGGGTGGAACAAAAATTCAAAGAAAGCATCCCCTTGGGTCGTTAAAAATGTAATATTGATGTAGATATTTTTGATGAATAAAAAAAAGCAGAGAAGTTTATTCTACCCAATCCAAACAAATGTGGAAAGCCTTTTAAATTTTCTGTAATGTGGTTGATTGAGCAACATTTTCAATTCGAGGCTGGCTTCAATCTGTCTTCTAGCACTCAACTGGGATATGCCTTTCTCCCTACCTATATAGTTCTGTGTCTTTTAGAAATAATGACTGATTCTAGTATTACGTATTGCAATCAGACGCAGACATTTCTGGGACTCAAATGAAGTAAAATGACCTAAGCCAAAATATGCACATGCGTGTGACTCACATATAATTGTGTATTGTGATTTTGGGGATATTTATTTAAAAAAGTGGCTTCAACATTTATGGTTTCACCTGCTTTTCCAGAATCTTGTAACTACTCCATCAAGAAACACATTGTATTTCCATGCTCCTTAAAAGGGAGCATGTCTGTGTCACTCCCTCAGTACCCAGATAGCAGTGGACGTGATGCTGTGCAATTTCTGAGACTAAGTCAAAAAAGGTGCTATAGCTTCTGCTTGCCTCTCTCTTGGGACATGTGCCATCGGAGCCCTGAGCTGATATGCAAGAAGTCTAGTTTCTCTGAATCTGTGTGGCTAGAGAGCTCAGCAGTAGAGATGATAGTGCTGGAGCTGGGAGCTGATCAAATGGAGACAGAGATGGAGCGAGAGAGAGAGAGAGAGAATCCCAAGGAGCCCCAAGAATTCTGCCCTCCCCCACCCCACCGCAGCTGGAGCTCAATAATAATCTCAATAATCTCAATAATCTCAATAATCTCAATCCCAGATTCCAGACATATGAGCATGTAACCCTTGTTCAGATGACTCCAGCTCCATTCTTTGAGCCCTTCCAAAGAGACCAAGTGAAACAAAATAAGCCCTTCTTGAAATGCAGCTTCATGAGCAGGATAAATGTGTTTTAATTTTTAGACCATTATATTTTGAGGAGGCTTGTTACACAGCACCAGATAACAAGAATGGTGGAAAGCCTCTTTCTCTTTTATTAATATAAATAAGAGAAGCCTAGCGCATCTAGAAATTATCAGTAGACAATACTGAAGATTAACGGTAGGATATCAGGGATGTTGTAATGCGCTGACTTTCCTAGCGTTTCAGTTTTCATTGTCAAGTAGCAAGGCCAGAGCAACAGGAAATCTGACCTCTAGGACTGCACTCTTTCCTGGCAAACACCATGGAACTCATTATTTGTTAAAAGAGCAATCACTCACTATATTATATAACTCAAACTAATACAACAGTCTACATTAACTGTACTGGAAGTAAAATAAAAACTTAATTTAAAGTAAAGAGCAATCTTGAAATAAACACGAATCTGACAATCTAATGAACCCTGTGCATTTCATATCTCTGAACTGATTTAGCAATAGCTTGACCAAACTGAAATTAAATATTGTTTGCCTGAGAGTTAGAAATATGTCAGCTCTATCCATGGTTTTTGTGCAGTTGATAGGAGAAAGTGAAGAACAAGATTCTCAAGACCATGTATCAACAAGAATCTGGGAAAGAAATTCTTTGTAGGTTGAGGATGGAAATAATGACTTAGTTATCTTCATACTCCTAAACCTAGTATTTAGAACACCCACGTTTTCTAGTGCCATATATGGACATATCTATCACTCAGATATTTACATAGCCTCAGAGTTGCATGTCAGTAGAATATTATTTAAGATTTTTTTAAAAAACAAGAACCTGAAGAACCACATCGACCTGGTTTCATAATTGAAAATTCCAAAGGCCGATCCAACAGCACACATGAGGTGAACAAACCTTGTTTCCTCTCTCTTTCTGCTTCTGAACTTGTCTTGGGTTTGGTTTATTTTCAGCGTACTTTCACCTTAGATGTCCCAAGAATCTTAAATCTGTAAGATCCTTAATCACTCTCTTCTCCCAAATACTGAACAAAAGTTCTTATTTTGCTGGATCAAGTTGGGGGATACACATTTCACTAAACCATTTCTAAGGGCCAAATATTGAGATTGAGGATTAGCTTAGGTCATGCCCCAATATTGAATGTAAAGTAATGAAAGTGTCCCCTACCACATGTTCTGAACTAAGGATGGGTTCTGTAGTCCATACTCCATTGCAGTGTTATTATTATAAGTTGGGGTATTGGATCCTGGGTAACAAAACATAGAAATGTCCACCTCTAAAAGTTATTTAGAGTATATATTAGAAGTATAAGTATATTTGAATATCTAGAAAAACTAGTACTATCTAGTGAGTTAATCCTGAATTTTTATGAATTACTTTAAATATTTTTTTGACCAATGCAATGCAGTACTAATTATTTATGTGAGTTTTCGGCATAGGAGTTTGCACTTTTAGCTTTTAGAGGGAGAAAAAAAATATAACTTTGAGTCATCTCTAATATCCCCAGTGTTCTCTGCTGTAAAATCTTTGGATAAAGTAAAGTAATAAGTTGGGGAGGCTTGACAATCTACTGGCTTATGATTTATCCAACTGCAAATTAGACTAGTTCAACTGGGTAATAAGAATAATAATAATACATGCTTAGGGAACATAATACACAGTGGAAGAATAAAAGGAGCATTTTCCTCTGTTTCCACGGGCTTCAGAGAATGCTTATTAGCCAAGTGACTGATATGCTCCTTTGAGTTGCGTCATGAAAAATGTGAAGAACAAGGGTAGTAATGAAACTATTTCAATTAGGTGGTACACATCCCAGGGATGTGAGGAGCTTAAAGAATATTTGGGTCACTGGGAAAGTCAATTTCTTGGAAGCATGTTTTTAGACTAAAGCTTTAGAAACATTCTTATTCTGCTAAAATATTTCTTATTCTACTGAATATGTTTGCATTTTAATTCAGGGTAAGGATGAGTTCAGTGTATAGACACATTCATCAAATTTATAAGCAAATGGAGCCTATGAAAAGCCCAATATTTTTAGTAAAATTAGAAAAAAGACCTTTGGGAAGGGGAGATAAAAATCCATATAATAATTAAAGTTAGGTCTTGATCAATTACCTGATCAATTTTTTTAAGTTGCAAGCAAAACATAGCAACCATAGACTTGATCTATAATTATTTTTAAAGTAAGTATTTACAGATATGGAAAACATTCCCTTGAATTTATTATGAGAGGGTTTTTTGTTTAATGATCGAGACAGTAGTTCTTCAGCTAGTAGTTTATTTTTGGTTAAAGTATGGGATGTCAGGTTTTGGCCAAGATTGTGAGTTTTTAATATTCTGGTTTTCCCACATAAAACATTATTTTAACCTTTCTGTCACTCCATTTCCTCATATGTAAAATGAGAATAATAATAATACCTCTCTTTTTAGGACTGTTGAACAATCAAATGTGTTACTATGTGTAGTGTGTTTTCAACAGTTCCTGCCATATAGCAGAACTGGTAGTTTGGCTGGTTATAGTATTTATATATATAAATATATATATTATATATATTTATAGTTTGGAAACCATCTGCCTGCCCCTTCTGAATTTTGAAGGCAGTTACCCATTTTTTACCTGAGATTTTAGTATGTTATTGAATTCTATTTCTATTATAATTCTGAGTCCTTCTTTGTATTCATTGCCTTTTCTCTTAAAAAAGTTTCTTTAGATTTTTTTCTTTCCAACCCCCACCCAATATTTTGAAATTCACAAAGATGTTCTTTGGCATGAATGTTCCTTCACCTATTGTGATGGGTACATGAGTGTCCATGAAATCTGGAAATGTATGTGCTTTATTTCTGAGAAATCGAATTATTAGTTTGATCATTTTCTTCCCTCCATGTTTATTCTTCACGCTCTCTGCAACTTCTATTATGAGGATATTAATCTTCCAGGACTGATTCTTAAATTTCTCATCTTTTCTTTCTCATTTTTTATGTCTTTTCTATTCACTCTCTATTCTAAAATGCTTAGTTCACTTTATTATATGAACCTTAATATAAGCATGGGACTTAGTCCCTGCTATACATTAAGTGCTGACGAAATCATAGTTTTCTCCTCTTCTCCCCTTTCTCTCCCTCTTTCTCCTTTGCTTCTGCTGTTGCTTCCTTTTCTTCTACTTTATTACTGCTACTTCCCAGGCAATATGTTCACTGTCTGGGTTTTTGATTAAACTTTGGTTTCCGTAGCCTATCTCTGCATGTAGTATATGGGGACCTCTGTCCTTTGTCCAGGGAAATATTAAACAATGTAGAAGTGAATCAGAAAGGTTTTTGTAAACTATCATTTATTAAACACCCACTCTGTGACAGAGAATCTGTTAAATTGGTTTCCTCTAAAGCATAATAATAGTCACAAAAACTTTTACTGTAACTTAGTCTTATATAATTTTAGAAATAAGGACACCGAGGTGCAAGGAGATGGCCAAATTTAGCAAAAATTACAAAATGGGATTTGAGTCCTGTTATTTCAGCCTCTAAAACCCATGCCTTAATTTCTACATGATGCTGCTGGGACACAAACATAAATTCCAAAAAGGACTGTTAGCACTGTGGAGGGAAACCCAGCCTGTTAATGGTATCTGGGACACGCTGGACAAATACTAACTCAAAAGTGTGGGCAATGCACATCTTTTATGTAACCACTGTACATGTCCCATAGCAAAGGCAGTCTCCTGATGTGTACAGGTGTACAGTTGGCCGGGCGTCTGAGCCCTTGTCATTTCCCAGCTTCTCCAGCATAGCCTTGACAATGGAGTGTAGCCAAATGACTTCTCCTGGCTGATATTCTCACCAGGGAAGGACAAATGAAGATGCAAACTTGTTGTTTCACTCAGGTACAGGGATTTTTCATTTTGGTGAGCACAGAGGAAATTGAATATGGTGGTTAAAAAAAAAAGAACAAACCTGGTGGTTGTATAGTCTATACTAGTCCTCCCTGTGGCTTATAATGTTTTTGAAATGCATTTTCTTCCATGTGGGAGAGTGGCGTACTTTCATGCAAATTCTCCCTCCTTGACCTCCAAATGGCTTTCCATCAAATGAAATAATCTTTCTGTTTTGATTTATAATGCATGCATGCCATGACTTACAACGTGTGGGGAGTTTTCATTCACTTATCTATCCATCATCCCATTCACTCCATAACTTTTAGTTTGAACCAAATGAAATTGCATATACTCAACTGTTTATGACCTGGGGAATGGTAATTTCATATGGTTTAAAATAAAACAACTGAATTCTGAATAAAAGTAACTGAGATATTTCAAAAAACTATTAGACATGAGCACAGATAATTTGAACAAGAAGATTCTGTTTCTCCATATATACAACAAATCTTTGTTGAGTTCCTACTGTGCCTTGGATTCTGAGGATACAGTGCTAAAAAAAAAATAAATGTAGCCGTGCCTACATGGAGGTTCAAATCTTTTGGAAGAATGAAAATACACTTAAACCACTGTGGTATAAGAAAGAGGAAATTGCCCTAAAGTGATAATGGAATTCAAAACAGAATGATATGCCTCTCTAAGGGAATTTAGAATAGGTTTTATGGGAAAGGGGTATTCAGCTGGTCCTTGAACCTTGGATAAGATTTAGTGAGGAAGGACACACCAGTTGAAGGGAATTGTAAATACACCTAGGTAGGTGTTCAGTTCTAAAGGGACACAGTTATGAGTCTTGCACATAAATTTGGCCAGGTAGGCAAATTATAAAGAATTTTCATCCAAAGGAGATGAACATGTGATTTCACTGTAGGTATGTCCATATTTGTTTTTCTTTATGCAAAAGGAATAATTCACTGTGACTGCAGAAATCAGGAAGGACTTCTCAGTCAAGGTCTTATCTGCTTTGCTTAGGAAGAAGAATATAATGTACATGGGTAGATAATGGAGGAAAGGATCTCTAAGTTGAAGGAAAGCCAATAGGGAAGGCATGGCAGTAAAGAAATGCATGGCATATTTGAGAGACATGACCATGGTCTGATGAGCCAGGAGCTCATACATGATAGGCTATTCATAAGTATTCAACTAAATAAAGGAGAGATTTGATAGTTGTGTGGAGCAATTTGTGTTATATTCACTGTGGTATTACTGAAAAATATATGAAAGAAAGCTGCTTTTTCCTGCAAGAGCTAAGACCAGAACTAGAGAAAGATATACTGGCTAGATCATTATTTTATTTTATTAACATATAATGGCATTCAGTATGAGATAGTAGAAAGAAAACTGAACTTAGAGCTAAAAGATACGGGCCAATTGACTAGTACTTCTGAAGACTCTTTTTCTCAAACCCCCCAAAAGAGGTAGTGATTCCTTTGTCTAGTTCACAAGGCCATTGTCAAGAATATATTCAAGATAATGATGACTATCTCCTTCAGAGAAATGTGAAAGTCTGACTGTGATGTGGCAGTTTAAAGGAGTCCATTTAGCCAAGCATGAATGTCGTTGAAGTGAATGCCACTTAGGAAGCAGCCAGTCACCACCCAGGTTCACAGAGGGTATTGATCAAGGGTGTATCATCTGTGGCCGCAATCAAATCTCTTCTTCAGTCCATAACTGCTGTCATGCCTGAGTGTCCTCAAAACTTCCTCAGTAGGAGACCATAAAAACAGCACAGTCATATTCTGCTGAGATGCCTCTTAGTTCTTTATATGGACTTTGCCAGAAGTTTCTTAGTCATTGCCCCATGTGGGGCAGACAAGGTGAAGATACCCTCATAATCAGTGGCCAAAGGCGGATGACGAAATGGAGCCTAAGAAACTTCAGTGCAATTACTTGGAAAAACATTCGTCTGGAATCTAGAGGACTTGATACTTAGTCCAGTTCTGACTTCAGAGCTCTTCACTTAGAGTTTGTTCTTTTCCCTCTTCTCCCTTCTCTTAGCTATTAGTTTTGGAATACTTTTACAAGTATTCCAAAGATGATTCCAAAAGATGTTTCCTTAAAACATCTTTTAAGGAAAATAACCCCCAAGTCTTAATTGTTCAGGACTTAACCATTTTGTAAAGAGGAAGTCTGATACTCAGAGAGGGCTTAAGTGTTTTGCCCAAAGACACTCAGAGAATTAAGTGACATTACTAGAATTAAAATCTAGTTGGGCCTGACTACAAAGTCAGTCTTCTAACCCTGCTATGCTGCTGCTTATATTTAAAATGAAAGAATAACATCGAAATTCACTGACTATTTTAATCCACATTTATAATTTTGAAACAATGCTAAGATGTGCAAAACTAAACATTACAGAATTGCTTGGGACAGGACAAAATAATTGGAAAAGAACATACTTTGAGGGGTGCCTGGGTGGCTCAGTGGGTTAAAGCCTCTGCTTTTGGCTTGGGTCGTGATCGCAGGGTCCTGGGATCGAGCCCTGTATCAGGCTCTCTGCTCAGCAGGGAGCCTGCTTACTCCTTTCTCTCTGCCTGCCTCTCTACCTACTTGTGATCTTTCTCTCTCTGTCAAATAAATAAATAAAATCTTTAAAATAAAAGAACATAATTTGAAATGCCCATTAATAGGGGATTGATGAAATAAAGTATAACAATTCTATAAATTAAAATACTACATGGTCCTTAAAAACTGTAATGTAAGACCATATATGTTGATATGTAAAGATTCTAGCATTCATTGCTAATTATAAACAAAGCAGAATAATGTACATCATGTGATTTCATTTTATAAAAATGATATAATACTGTGTGTGTTTATAAGCATAGAAAAGGAAGGATGTAAAAAAAGCACTAATACTGGTAACTTCTAGGTATAGAGAAACTGAGAGTTACTTTTATTGTGCATCTAGTATATATTATATTGATTTTATTACATGTATAATGTTACTTATTTTTTTATTTAGAATTAAGATTAGATCATATACCTTGAGAAAGAGAATATCTAATATTACTCATAGCTTCAAAATTCCATGTCTGAAATCAGAAGACTAATCCAGTGCATTTCTGAAGAAGGTTCCCCTGTGGTCAAAATTCGGGACACTTGCATGTGTGTGAAAAGTGTCTGTGCATGTGGTGTTACTTGCAGAGTGACAGCTGGATAGGGGAAACTGGTCAAAGACTGACTCACAGCAGATGGCCTCAAGATTTCTTGATTTCTGCACATAGAGCATTCTCAGCAAGGTCAAGGACAGGCAAGAAAGTGATTCATTAAACTTCTGTGGTTGATGCAGTGTTAGATGTACACTGCAAGTCAGCGTCTTGTATATGCAGACGTGTGCTGCAGCCCTTTGTTTAAAGGACAAAGATTTTTTTTTTCAAGTAAGGAACTTGGAAAAATGCATGCATAGGAATGAAGAACCAATGGTACAGATTATAGATGCAATAGGAATCCCATTGTTCAGGCTCAAGTTACCTTTTTTTTTAAGACAGTGTCATTAATAATAGTATTTCTGTCTGAGCTTGACTCCAACACATTTGAAGAAATTTAGCTAAAGAATAGTGGTAATGTCCTAATCTGTTATTCATCATTTAGATGGAAGTGATGTGGTATGCTACTTTGTCTATAGCCAGCAAATACTGATCCTTTAGCCCCAAGCGCTTATCATAAAAACATTTTCTTTTCCTTTTTTGGCAAGCTAAATGGAAATCTATCTCCAAAATTTTATTTACAGGTAAAGTTAATATGAGCTAATGGATCAGGAGAAAGTGTCAACATCCAGGAAAAGAGACATGATAGCTTCTTAGAGTAGTATAAAGTAGTTTTTCATCTAGTTATTTCCCGTTTTCTCATTTTTTATAGGTGAGTTATGGAAAATTGAAAATATATTTTGATTTCGCATCAAAGTTACCATTTTAGTCTATCTAATAAGATATTCTTTTGTTTTTCTTTTCCTAACCTGCTAACACTGGATAATCTAAGAATCATAGATCTGTTTTATGTATCTCTTTGCTTTAATGGTTTCATTTATGACCAAGAATCCCAATGACTTCCATATCTACATTTCTAACTAGATTTCCCAATATTTCTCTAGGATTTTACCTTAATTTTCCATAGAATATCTTCTCTCAGATGTCTCATATTTTTCCATAGGATATCTTCTCTCAGATATCTCATATTAATCTGAAACAGACTTTTTCTTTTCTTTTTTTAAAGATTTATTTATTTGAGAGAGAGAAAATTCATGAGTGGGGGAAGAGGCAGAGTGAGATTATCTATAACAGACTCCCCGCTGAGCATGGAGCCTGACTCAGGCCTCATTTCACAACCCTGAGATCATGATCTGAGCCAAATCCAAGAGATACAGGTATAGGGAAAAGAAGGGGCACATGCACCCCAATGTTCATAGTAGCAATGTCCACAATAGCTAAACTGTGGAAGGAACCAAAATGCCCTTCAACAGATGAATGGATATTATATATATAATGGAATATTATTCAGCCATCAGAAAGGATGAATAACCACCATTGGCATCGACATGGGTAGAACTGGAGGGGACTATGCTAAGTGAAATAAGTCAAGCAGAGAAGGACAATTGTCATATGGTTTCACTCGTATGTTGAACATAAGCAATAGCACAGAGGACCATAGGGGAAGGGAGAAAAATCTGAAGGGGGAGAAATCAGAGAGGGAAATGAACCATGAGAGACTATGGACTCCTAGAAAAAATCTGCAGGTTTCAGAGGGGAAGGGGGCGAGAGAATGGGGTAACAAGGTGATGAGGACACATGTTGTGATGAGCACTAGGTGTCATGCACAACTGATGAATCACTGAACACTACATCAAAAACTAATGATGTACTATACAGCGAATAACTGAACATAATAAAAAATAAAAAAATAATAAAGCAAAATAACAACAACAACAATACCCAAGAGTTGAATGCTCAACTGACTGAGCCACCCAGGCGCCCCAACTATTCATTATTTTAAAAGTCAGCATGTCTTTAGGTGACCTTCTATGAACTTAAAAATTTAGTTTGTAGTATATACTTGACATGTGACTTCATAAAATGGGTGGTCATGCTATTTTTAACATCCAGTACAGCTCTCTTCTTGACTTTAAGCTCTTCTGGTGGTGAGACATTTATTCTTTTCTCTCTCTTATTGTAATGGTTTTGCCTGCCACTACTGGCCCAACTCCTCTACCCAGGGCAGTATAGTGACTAGAGAAATTTATGTATTTTCTATAAAATAGATCCCCAAAGCATGGGTAGAATACCAAAGCACCTGTATGCTTAAGTTCCATAAATACTTGAAGAAAATCATTTGGTGGACCTACATATTCTCCATATATGATGATATTAAATTTTGAAGATAATATATTGGCATGTTATTATTTTATGAACACAGGAAGAGAGAACACATTTTTCTTTGAACTGCCGGTTTTTTTATAAAGCAATTTTTACCTAATTTATTTTGCTACTTTTCTCCTAAATGAAACTGGCGAAATTATTTCTTAAAGTGCTACAGGTCTATTTGGAAAATTTTAAATATTTTTTTTCTGTAATCAAATTGGCCTTTTATAACCCAAGAAGAAAATACATGACTTATCTTTTGAAAATATTTACAATTATATTGCTTCTATTTTGATAATTAAGGATATAAGTATAGTCCCCAAATAAATATGCTAATTTTATAAAAGGACAGATGGATTTCTTTTTTTAAACCGCTTCTGTCAAAATTTCTACCTGACACAAAATAACTATGCTGTGACTTTCTACATAATTACTGTATCAGTTTTTTCCTACCAGACAGTAACAAATACGAATATGGAAAAGATTCCATACCTGACAATTGTTGCCTGTATTTTGCATTCTCTGGTGCAATATTCTGGTGATATATATATATATATATACACACACATATATATATATACACACACACACATTTTAGAATGTGTTGCTGTTTTTTGTAAGACCACAAGTCCTTGAGTGCTACTAAGGGAAGAAATCATTGTGAAAGACACTGATGAAGAACTACAATCTGAAATTAGGTTGGGAGGTTTGGAGTCAAGAAATTCTCAATAGTAAAAACTCTGTTGTTTAATTAAGGATTGAGGTGGTAGAGGGGAGAAAATAGGAGTTATTTCAAGAGAAATGAATTAGAAGCTTTCAGTACATTGTTCTTACATAACTTGTTCAATACTTGGTCCCAGGACAGATACCAAATCTCATTTACTACAGCATTGGCATGAGCCCATGGTTACAGACTTTGGATCAGGGTCTGATTTTCCTATAGCTCTGGTTTCCCTAGAATATTTGATGGGTTTCACTAATGTTCTTATAGAACACAACTGAATGTTCCAATAGTGTTACTTGTAGAAATAAGTGTCACAGATTTGCCTAATGGTTCCCAAGAGTTCTTACACATTAGTACTTGTGATGCTGGTAGTATAGAAGCCTATTATTTGGAATTCCCCAATTCAACAGACTGATATAATTTCTATTCTCTCCTTTCCATTCTATACAAAGAAAGAAGTTTTTTGTTTTGTTTGGTTTGGTTTGGTTTTTAATGGGCAGATCTGGTACAGAATTGTGAGCTCTTGGGGCACCTGAACAGCTGCCTTCAGTTCAGGTCATTATTCTAGGGTCCTGGGATCAAGCCCTGCTTCTTTGGGCCGTCTGTTCAGTGGGGAACCTGCTTCTCCCTTTCCTTCTGCCTTTCTTCCTCCCACTACCCCTCCCCCCAGCCCTTCCTCCCTCCCTCTGTACCCCTATTCCTGTGCATGCTCTCTCTCTCTTTCAAATAAATAAAATCTTAAAAAAAAAAAGAATTATGAGCCCCATAATGGGTAGCCAGAGACGACAACGAGACTAGTGAGTCTCTCTGGACCAAAAACATATGCCTGACTGTTCTTCCATCCTCTAATCCCTATAGGCCACTTTTCCTGATGTTATTTTTTTAATTGATGTATAATTAACATACAATATTATATTATTAGTTTCAGGGATATAACATATTGATTTAAAAATTCTATACATTACTCATTATGTACCATGATAAGTGTAGTTACCATTTATCACCATATGATATTGATATTATTGCAGGATTATTGATTATATTCCCTATGCTGTACTTTTCATATCCATGACTTACTTATTTTATGAATGGAAGTTCTTATTTTAGGAATGGAAGTTTGTACCCCTTAATCTCCTTTAACTGTTTAACCCATTCCCCCCACCTACCTTCGGCTGGCTTTTATGAGAGTCATTCATAACTTCAGAGTGTCTTTGTACTTTATATATGTTGAATATATTTCCTCGTCCTCATATTTACTCCCTGAAGGCCTGTATCTATTCTCTCTAATTTATTCATTCTGAGGCTCTTAGATTATATTGGTTGCCCTTTTCCTTATTCAACTAATGTAAGACTTCTGAATCATGTTTATGCCATCTATACAGGACCGCTTTGTAAACCCCTTTCCTGATGAAAGCTATTCCAATGCTTTGTTGGTTTAATGATGCAGGACATTAATACAGAAGGTAGGCATATTGGAAAAAAAGAAAGTTTATTTTTTAAAGTTTTTTTTATGAAGAGAAGTAAGAGGTGTGGAAGCTACTAAGAATACTTTAAAAGTATATTAAAGGTTCATCTCCACCTCCTTTTTCCCCCCTTTCACCCTTCCTTTCCTTCTCACAATGCCCTCCATGTTTTTCCTTATGCTCCACACGTAACCATGAGAGACTGTGGACTCTGAGCAACAAACTGAGGGTTTGGGGGGGGGGGGGTTGGGCGAGCCTGATGATGGGTATTGAGGAGGGCATGTATTGCATGGAGCACTGTGTGTGGTGCATAAACAATTAATCTTGCAACACTGAAAAAATAAAATAAAAATATTTGGGAAAAAAAATATATTAAAGGTACTTGATTCCTAATTATAGAAGTATTTGTATTTATAATAGATGATGTGAAAAGTATATAAAAGCACAAAGAATTTGAAAATGACCAACATTTCTACCACTTAAGTATATCCAATTCTATAACATTTTGGTATATAACTTTTTAAATATATCCCACACTTGCTGGTTAAAATCATGGACTCTATTTCTAGACTATCTTGGTTTGAACCTTTGCTCTGTCACTTTCTAAGATTATAATTTTGGGCAATCTACTTAACCTCTCTTTGCCTCAGCTTCCCAATTTGTAGTAAGGGCAGTAGTAGCATGTACCTATTTATTTGGTTTCTTATGAGAATTAAATGAGTTAATACATACATGGCTTTTCAATGTGTGACTGGTTACATTAACGCAGTTTGTTATCATTATTGATAATGATGGTATTACTATATAATAGATCAATGGACTTGAAAAATTCTGTGCTTTTCTTCCAATTGCTTAAGTAAACTTTTAACAGCAGTCCGTTTTTGAACTGAGTAGTTTTATTGGTAGAAACTAGCAAAGCTTACTGAGGAGGATTTCTTTATAATTGATTTTTTTGAGCCCCTTAAACTTATAAACAATAATAACAAATACATTATTTCTTAAGTATTTTTGAGAAACACCTTTTTGTTGGACATGTTTGGTTGATTCTATCAAATTTGAGTGAGATGAGACATCTAATAATTCAAATATTTTTAAATTTCTCATTTTGGACTTAAACCACCACAACAAAACAGGCCACCTGTTTTCTTTGACCATTAAACTTTTCCCACTAGCCCACACATCTGCTTACCTTGCGGACCCAACACCATTCTTGAGAAATAAACTTCAGTCATCCAGAAGAACCTTATTTCATTCTTTTACTTCTTGGAAGCATCTCTGTGAATTTTATAATTATTTAAATGTATAAAAATAATGAAAGATGTCACTCTCTTTCCCCATTAATCAAATTAACAAGTGCTAGAATAGGGTTGAGACTAGAATATCTTTGGCCACATGTTGGAGAAGTCGCAAAAATATTGCAGTTTATTACCTAATGCTTGATTCTTATAGTTATGTAAGTGTAAACTCTGAAAGTGTTTAGAGCTTCAGAGCTCCTTGGTAGAGTAATGGGGAAAAAAAAACTCACTTCACCAAAGCCACCAAAGAGAAATAAAAAAGACAGAGCCTTTCTACGAAACTCTTGAGAATGCATAGCTTTACCTCCATGAATTGAATCATCACATTCCATTTGAATACTAATGCAAACAAGCTGGGCTAGCCAGTTTAATATCTAGGAGACCTTACTGAACCCAATTCATTCTCTGTCGTAGAAGGAAGAGAAGGGAGCCTAGCATGAGAAGATCATCTCTCTTCATGCTGCAGCTTTATGTCCCTTCCTGTTTTGTCCAGCTGTGGATCTCACTGGATTAGCAGAGGGACTTCATGAAATTCAGGTGGGTTTCATTACAAAAAGTAAATTCCCTAGATACTCACTTTCTAAATAATTTTTCAACTAGAACATAACTTTTCTGTTGGTTGTGAACCTTTTGCACAAATAAGATTTTGCCTAAGTGTTTCTGACGGTGGTTTTATGGAAACCAAGGCAAAGTTGCATCTAGAACACATGAAGTGTCCATGGACAACGGATTATGCATTCCAGCAGCTGTAGGTCTGGTTCATATTCTATAGGTTCAGAAGCAATTTTATTTCTCCATATTTGCAGAAGCAACACATCTTGGACTTGCAAGACATAAAAGCACATTGGAGAAATTAATGGATTCATCAAAATAACTTCATATTTTTTTAAATGTGAAAGACTCAGACAAAACACTTACTATGGGGGATGGCTGTAAAATTATTAGAGTTTACTATCAACACCATACAATGCTCTCTTAAACCAAGAGATTTTGCTTTACTACCCAAAAGTAGCCATATGCACTATATTCCCTTATAATAGGATGTTCATGGTAGGGAAGATCTTAAATAATCTTCATCTGGAATAAGGAAAACAAAAGAGCTCACAGCCTTTCATCAAATAGGCCCTGAGTGACAAAATACAGCTCATATTGTGGTGATTTTCCAAACAAATCAAGACCTCTGATTAAATAAGTTGGGCCTGAGGCTTCCTGCAATTCTATAGACTATCAATAGAAGCATTGTGGCACAGTCTTATTAGACTCATTGGAGCTATAATTAACCATTGGAGAGAAACAAAAATGTAAAAAAAAATCCATTATGATTAATTTTCACAGGATGTCTTGGAAACCTTACAGGAAGAATTAGTAGTCTGCCTATTTATAATTAATAGATCGCAAACACTAATGCATTTTCCCAACAGGGACTATTTAAGTGGAAAGCTTTGTTGATGTGAGACTTAAATACATAGGCTTGAGTCCCTGAAAGATGTGCTTTACAGAGATTTTTGCATGGTGCAGTATGTTCTCCTGATTGGAGGTTCTTGTCATTGCTTTTCTTTGAAGCAGTCATAGGGGAGAATCTCCTTGGCTGTCTTTGCCTAAGGCAAGCAAGTGCAAAGTGAGGACTTGGGATCTCATGTTCACTTCAGAGAGAATCCAATCCTGCAGCCGGTGCACACAGAGCAGGAAGGAATTAGCTCTTTAGTTAAGTGTTAGAGTCCAATTTCTAACACGTTTATATTTGGAATTTGGTGCTCATCTCAGCCAATCAACATTGGCAGAGGAATTCAAATTTGTGTACATGGGATTAGGTAATTGTCATAGAAATTTAAGTATTTGAGCTGACAAGTAATAAGATGTTAATGTCTCTCTAGGGCTATAAGGAAATAAAACTATACAACAATTCTAATTTGTAAATAATAACTTCAAAAGGTAAGTTATTGGTCAGAAACTGTTAATGATAAATTTGCCCATGCCTCTAATCTTGTCCAGACCACTTGTAGAACTAGATAAAGTTCCAGTTTATCTAGACCACTGGATAAACTCTAGTTTTCTTATTCTATATCATGAATTTCTTCAATGACAACCACTGCTCTCTTTATAATATGGTCAAGAGCCATTGTAATCTAGCCACCTCTTATAGATACTGTTTTAGTCCTTTGTATTTTCTAATGTTGCTCCAATTTATAAGTTAC
Organism: Nasua narica; assembly: GCA_028533885.1. NCBI lineage: Eukaryota > Metazoa > Chordata > Mammalia > Carnivora > Procyonidae > Nasua > Nasua narica. Next base: position 16,565,496 of record CM052815.1, read on the forward strand.
CTAAAATTTCAGGAACTTCCTATATTTTTTTTCCTGTCTTTGGTATTTTTGATGTGAAAAATTCTTGCTCAACCTTTAAATTCCTTAAATATTTCATGCACATATATAACTCTTACTTGAATCTGTTTTGGCCTCTCCTTTCCTGTTGCTACCTCTTGGGTTAATAATACATCCCATACTCATACTAATATGATATCTAGTTTGTGGCTCTATTATCATGTCTATAAATTTGTACTGTGACACTTGGTAGACATGGATTATGTATTCCCAACATCTAGAGAATGTCTGTCCCATATATGTCACCACTTCTGAGGGTATCTGACTCAGTAAATGTTGAATAAAAAGACTTGTCAATGTATTTAGTTGACACATATATAGTATGCTTGTTTATTTCATCTTGTGAAAACATTTGTGTGTTTTCTATGCTCCCATTTAACATGGACTCAACAAAGGATCAGGTTTTTTCTAAATTGAAACTTGAGCTGACAAGTGGCAGTTAAATTCTAGAAATATATCTGAATTACAGAGGAGTAGAGTAACCTTATGTTGAGTCTTGTTGACTTAGTGAACATGCCAATTAAGAGAAAGAGAGAGAAGAGAGATGAAAGATGTAGTCAAGAAGTTGCTAAAGTAAAATTACAACCTTGCATTTTTGTTGTACTGCACCTGAATGGTATGCAAATTAGGATAGGGAGAAGCCCAAACTGCTTTAGATATTGGTGTGTAATGGACCATGTACTTTTTGGATGACACAGACAGACCAGTTATCAATGAAGAGAGACTAACCTAATTGCTGGCTCATTCCTTACCTAAAGTAAACATTGTATTTGTTACAACAGGAGTTTATTTTTTTCAATCTCCTTACTAGGCTAAATTATTTATAGCTATGGATGTTAAATAATGAAAGAGGATGGTCTAAGATTTCAAACTTGATTACTTTCATTTTCTTACCTGTGAACTCCACTAATCCATGAGCTTGTAATTTTCTTTCTTTTTTTTTTTGATTTGCATTTTCTAAAGACATGCTAGCTCCTCTCAGATTACCTTTTTTCGTATCTAAATAGGTATCTTATATCCATGGTATTTTAGAAGATTTGAGGAGAGAAACATGAGTTAATCAACTTTTTTTTTTTTAACTTTTAAAGAAGCTCTCATTGTAGGCAGATGAAATTGGCCTTACATGACACAGAACAAAATTAAAGAGAAGACAAAGGGGAAAAGTTATCTCTTTCCTCATTAATTCTATTCCTAACAACAATAGCAATATCACTCAAGATACCTCCTAGTAAATATGGTATCCTTGGTAGATTTTCTCATATTTGATTTTGATGACATTTTTATTGCATGAAAATGTGGAGAACTTAAACATTTGCAGCAAGTACTCAAGTTCCATTCGTTCTCAGAGACAAGCAAGACTGCAAATCTTAGAGGATCAAAGTGTAGCCAGATGACCCAGCAAGTCAGAGCAAAAGACTTCATAAGGGAGAAAAGGGAGAAAAGAGGAGAAACAAATGTTCAGTTGCTTGGTTAAAATTGAATATATATCCAGCTACTTCAGGAAAAATAGAAACTTGCACCTCTTAGAGATGTGCATGGGGCAGTACCCTTTGGAATAACCTGAGGACTCTGGAATGAAGCCCATCAATGGAGAACACAGAAATTGGATTCGAATTAAGCTTTGAGTGGCCATGTGAACGTCTACAAGTTATATAACATCTCTAGTTAATTTTCTCATTTGTGGGAGCCTGAGTGGCTCAGTCAGTTAAGGGTCTGGCTCTTGATTTTGGCTCATGTCATGATCTCAGGGTCATGAGATCAAGACCCATGTCAGGCTCTGCTCTGAGCATGGAGCCTGCCTAGGATTCTCTCCTTCTCCCTCTGCCCCTCCCTTCTTTCTCTCTCTCTCTCTCTCAAAAAACAAAACAAAACAAAAACAAAAAAACAAAAAACAAAAAAACATAGGTGGGGAGAAAACCTTGCTTATCTTAATTTTTTTTTCTCATTTGTAAAATGGAAATAAGATTACCAGGTTCACTAGGTTGTAAGTGAAAAATGAGATAACATATAAAGTATAAAGACAGTGTTTGTCATTTTACTAGATGAGATAGATATAGAGAGCTCTTCTCTGGAAAGAGTTCTGTGACCTGAGGTAGCTACCATAATTTGTCCTACCTTCTTCACTCTACTACTTATCCCTTCTTGAAATCCCACATGTAAAAATTCATAATGTGATCACTTAGGAAAAAAAAAAAACAACTAGTGTGACTTCGTGCTGAACTAAGACTAGTTCCAATCCTTGTTGCAGAGTTCTTTTTGTTTTTAAGTAAAAGCTAAATTATGTGCCTCTAATCAAAACTTTGTAAATTGCCCAATTGACTTCTGGATCAAGATGGCAGATTGAGCATGTGCTTTTTTGCCTCCTTTTTGTTTATGTTGAAATGACAGTATGACAGTTAAAGAAGAATAGATCTATAACACAGATCAGAGAGTGTGCCACTAACAGTCCAGATATTTTAAAGAGATCAGAGAGTGTGCCATTAACAGTCCAGATATTTTAAAGAATTTTATAGGTAGGAGAGATCATAGAATCACACTGAGGGATAGACTAGAATAGAGAAATTACCACTTCGGATTGTGGTGAAGAGCCATTCTTTCCCACCTCGCTGCAGAGTGCCTTCTAGCTTGGTGTTAGCAAGTACAAAGAGCAGGAGTGGGCAGTGGTAATAGACTTATGGGTTATTCACTAAAGAACTGTACAGTCAACAGCACGACAAGTCAGATCCCTTCTTTCCTGCCTTTTTCTCTCTGTTTCTCCTCCTAGCTCCATTCAACAACTCTTGCAGGGCACTGTGTCAGAAAAGATTTTGTAAATTTAGAGAAATTTAAATTTCTCTAAAGAACTGAGAAATAGGGAAGAGTCAGCTTTTGTTTCTCAGTGTTCATGCTGACACCTGAGGGAGAAGCCCAGCAGAGACTGAGGCATGGAAGGAAATACTCTGAGGCTCTTCAATGCCAAGTAAAAGTTTCCTCATTTTGATATGGAGGTGAGGCTCTCATATGGCTTTTCTGCTGCCCTACCTGCCATGATAGTACCGACATTTCTGCGTAAGAGAAACAGAGGGGATGTCATCTCAGTTCAAGGAAAGGCCCATGGAACCTTGACTTGGACCTAATTTTGCATAATGAGTGCACAGTTTTATCTTAGATTGTTTACTGATTACAGACGGTTTGAGGGGGAATCCTAACAGATTTGGGAACTTGTCCTGCAGTTACATCCCCACAGCAAGCATGCTCTATCTTTGACATGTGTGTTTATGTGGGGTGGCTAAAAAAACAGTAATGAAAGTTATGGCATAAGGAAAGTAAAATAACCCCAAATTTCTCCCTGTTGATCCCTATTACCTGCACAAATGCTGGCAGGTAACAAAGCTTTTTACTTCACTTTCAGAGTTTGTGATCAGTTCTTCTATTCAGAGCAGAAACCAACTGGGGGAGATATCAGCTTTTGCTAACAAACAATAAAAAAAAGTTGGAAAGGCATATAATATACATTCATATCTCACAAAACTGCACATTGGTTGGGGTGTCTCTGATTCAGGTTCAGAGTCTATAGGCATTGGCTGTGGTAGCTCTAAACCTCAGGTCTATTTGTGGAGCCCAAGGACTGTGGCTGCTCAAGCTATTTTCTTCTCAGGATGAGGGCATAACCAAAGATGACCAACTCAACCACACAGTCTATTTCAAGTATGTGCTCAAGTCATTTCCACTAGCATCTCAATGGCCAAGGCAAGTCAGAAGGTCAAACCTAGTCAACAGTTGGAAAAGTTTACTCAGTATGCAATGAGGTTGTTGCAAGAATGCATATGCAGGAAACAATTCCAAGGGAGTGAATATTTCTAGTTAAAAATTTAATTCCTCACAGCAAAAGAGACAAAACTCACATCTGACACTCAATCAACTTTCAGAACCATTAAATTTGATCCTTCGTCCTTCACATAAATTTGTATCCAGAGATCAACATTTTCAAAAAATTAGTAGGAAAGAAGAAAGGACACCAGCATTCACAAATAATTTGGTACAGATCATTGGATTCTACAGGAATGAAGACAAACAAACCTGATTTCCTGTGGAAGTTCCTTTCTTCTTAACTCATTTTCTTTCCACCCTTGTCCGCTTCTTCTCTACTCTATGCATGGCAGTGTGCAGTAGGATAGTAATGCGTGAAGGAGGGATTTGCATAAAGGTTAAAGTGAAATTTGCATTATCTTAGACATACCAGGCAATTTTGGACACAGCGTGATAAAGCATTTGGGATTTAATGAAAAGTATCTGAGTAGAATTTGAAGCTGTTTTCCTACGAACAGTTGCAACTGTATTGTCCTGAGGGATTTGAGAAGAGCACCTTCCTCCATGCCACAATAGGATAGAGGGCAGTCTTGGAGCTTCCAATGAGCACTTGTTTTCTATCTCAAGTGAAGATGGCTAGATGGTGTCTGTGCCCAGTGTACAAATGCATTTTTTTAAAAAAATTATACAGTGACAGGAAAATATCTTAAATTGTATATTTTGAAAAAGAGGAAATGGTAGTTATGGGTCATTTCTTTTATAAACTATACCAAGAGATGCCATTTCAGAGACATCGATAAGATCCCTAATAATACCCTTTAGAAATATCACTCCTCTTAAAGTAAAAGTCAAATTAACTATGAAATAATTTATGATAGTTGAAATCTAATGAAAAGGACTTGCAAATTATGAGACTGGAAGTTTAAAAGTTGAAGGACATGCTGTAACTACAGGAACATAATGGGACTGGAATTCACACCCAGTTTTTGTTATTACTCATACATCTCGTCTGACATTAACAGAACTTAGCCTGTGAATCACAGAATTGTATTCATTCCTGGGCACCATCTCTTATCTTATCCAGACAGAAATGTGTTAATTAGCATAACAACATAGAGTTATAACTGTGTGATAATTATAAAATTGTAGCTGATTTCACTAAATTCTAAGTCTACAAATATATTATCATTGCAATTAATGGGGAGACTCATCATATTTAAACTTGACAGGTATTTTTTAAATGTTCTTTTTCTCTGCAAGGTGAATGTAATCTTCATTTTTTAAATTTCAAATACCCAAATTTCATTCCTCCCTTCCTTGTTCCTTTCTACCTTCATTCCTTCTTCCTTCCTTGCTTTTGTCTTCCCTCCTGTTCTTAGTTTCTCCTTTCTAATTTATTGAGACACCTAAAAACCATACACTATTTTATTCCCTTTTTAGCCTAAAGATCAGTGATACTATAGGCACTGCCTAAGGATTTTTAGTTGTGAAACATTTACTATGACTATCATATGGAATAGACTGCCGCATGTACTCTTATAGACCAGATCTTTCAAGTTAATCTACTTTATTTAAAGCCAACACATACATTTCTGAAACAAAAATAATCTGCCAGCAATCAAAACAAGAACAAGGGAGAGACAAAATGGGAGTGGTTGTGAGACATGAATGAGTTTTATGAAAAAACACTTAAAATGGTTTCCAAAAAGGTTACTATTATTACTTGATTAATTACAGCAGAAAAAATGAAATCTAAGTCAGTTCATCTCTACTGCATTTTGACTATTTGGTTTTTGCTTTCCCAGTCCATTATCACAGTTGAGCACCATAGCAGTCTGATAAGAAGTAGGGCAGAGTTTTATTAGAAGGCATGTTTCTTTGGTCTTTTGACCCACTTTATAACAGGGTTCATTCAACTCTACAGCCTTCTCTCAGGTAAACTTGGGTAGTTACTTAGTGACTGTTTGCCAGCTGCTTAAAGGTTTTAGATGATATGTGAAGGGGGTGCTTTGCTGTCTCTAAATTTCTCTGTGAGACATGGAGGTAGACATTGTGCCTGGGGTAGAGACCCGAGAGAACCAAGTATTAAATAAGGATAATGCATTGGATTTGGCTTTAATGAATATAGATCTGTTTATCTTTAACTGATCAGAATCTTGATAAACATTTCTTCTGTGAACTAAAAGATAACTTGATATGAATCCCATGTCAATATATGCAGATCAGCTTGGTTAAAATAGCATTATCTGTCCTATGAACATTGTACTAGCAACTTTGCTTGTAAGACCCTTCTTTTAAGAATATGGTTTTGTCCCATGTTACAAAATAATTCTGGGACTCAACTTTCAGAATTACCTCTAGAATTGATTTATAAGACATATGAAAACATGGGGCACCTGGGTGACTCAGTCAAATAAGTGTCTGCCTTCAGCTCAGGTCCTGATCCCAGGGTCCTGGAATGGAGCCCCTGCTTTGGGCTCCCTGCTCAGTGGAGAGTGGCTTCTCACTCTCCCTCTGCCCCTCCTCCACCCCCTACTCAGGCTCTCTCTCACTTGCTCTCTCTTAAATAAATAAAGTCTTAAAAAAAACCAGAAAATAAGACCTGTAAAAACATATCTTATTACCCTAATATTGGAACATATTCTGAACTCAAATGAATTTACCCAATTTTGGACACTTACCTTCCTCACTGATTAGTTTTAGGTTGTTGGGGTGATTCTCTAAATTCAAATTTTCCCCTAATATGATATTAAAGATAATACCATATATTATTTTCACATAGAATTCCAAAAATATTGTAACCAGGAATAGAATTTCTAGAGAAAGAATATAATTTCCACAGTAATTTTATTAAGAAAAGAAAAATGAGGTAGTGCTCCTTTGGACATGGAAAATCTTGTAAGATTATTGAACAACTTGGAAACTCACACCTTTTGTATAGACGTATAAATTTGTTTCCGTGATATAGCATTTTGTACAATTATTTAAACTTTGGTGCCATTTAAGTGAAGATTGTTGTTAATAGCAGAATTTTAAGGTATAGAGTTTGATCAGCACTTTTATTTATGATGTTGAAACAATAATAGGTCATTTGAGGATAATGGTCTTCATTGTAACAACATTGCCATGTTAATATCTAAAATAATTTCCGATAAAAGTAGGGGCACCTGGGTGCCTCAGTTTGTTCAGTGTTTGCCTTGGCTTCAAGTCATGTTCCCAGGGTCTTGGGATCAAGCCCTGTGTTGGGCAACGTTCCCACCGGAGAGTCTGCTTCTCCCTCTCCCTCTGCCACTCCCCCTGCTGTGCTTTCTCCCTCTTTCTCTCTGCCAAATACATAAATAAAATCCTTTAAAAAAGTAAACCAGTGATCAAAATAGCTAAGTGAATGTGTGTGTGTGCGTGTGCGTGCATGTGTGTGTAAAAGTCTTTGCTGTAATCGACAACACCGAAATCATATCTAATGAATAGGAATAATATACCCAGCTTTATAAAAGATGCACAAATCATATTAATAGTCTTTGTCACAAAGACCGCAGTAGCAAAGGCTCTAAATAAGTTGGTGTTATAATTTCTTGACCCAAACTCAGCCTTCTTGAACTGAATCTTGTGTGGATTACTAATTGCAGTAAGATACCCTGCAGGAAGACAGACAGTTTGAGACTGAAGTTGGAAAAATTAGATTCACTTGGGCATGTTAGTTTTATTCAAGTCATTTTGCCACTGTTAATAAAGATGCTATGGTTTAAAAGCAAAAATGAAACTGTGGTTTGGTGAGGTGAGGTGTGAGCCAGAGAAGGGTAGGACGTCATGCCATAGTCATTCTCTTCTATCTGCCCTGAGAGCACCCGGAACAGAAGCTTGAAGCCGAAGTCCGAATAAATGCAGCAGCACACATTCAGAGCGGTGCCAGGGAACAGTAGTCATTGTTCCCAGGGATTGGATCTGAAAACAGGGGACCTGACAAAATGTTACTGTGGTATGGTAAAAAGTGTCTGCAAGTAAATATGCCAAAAATATAATTAAGAGAAATGAAAGTGTTAATTAATGAAACAAATTGAAAAGCTGACAGGAGGAAAAAAAAGGGTTGGGAGACTTGTTTGGAGGCAAAATCAGTAATGCCCATTTTAAAGAATAAAAAATGCTTAGGTGCCCAGGCTTTTGGCTGGAATAAAGCAAAGTAAAGGATTGTAAATCAATAATGCAATGAAGAGGGCAGAAAGCTAATGGTTCTTTTGTTTAAAATTGTAAATGGCATTTTTGTATCTCACTGTAAACCTTAAGTGATGGCTTTGTCTATGACAGTATAGAAAGCCTGCCATTTCACTTTCCCGACTACAACAATCTCTATAAAAACTTGACTTTATTTACTCTGCATTTAGGTACATTTAGGTGTGAACTAAGAGTTATAGCTTTTCTGGCAAAGGGAGAACAAGTTTCTCCAGATAAAATTTTCACCTTCGATGATTAAGGTCCAGTACCTAGAGTGAAAGACATCAAGGACAGACTTTATAAATAAGAATAGTGGCAAGAGGCAAAAATCCAAAATATCTTAAGATATTTTGCTCTGCTGAGAAGTCATATCCATTATGGTTATCCTTTGTGTTTCTAGGTCTAAGGAATATTATAACAAATCTGGAAAGATATCCTTATGCTAAAGGTGAGGTTCTATTATTTGGAAAACTTCCCAAATCTGAAAAAGGTCAAAAAGCCAATCTTAAACTAAATTAGAGAATGCAGAATGTCATGCTTTAGTGGGTTTTTCTAAAGTGAGGGCTTAGGGTGTTTCCCAAACCCATTATGAGTTGATGATCAATTGACAATTGGTTGATCCTATTTTATATATATTTTTGTCATGTATATATGCATATGTATGTGCGGGTATATATATATGAATATATACAACTATAATATAATTATATAATATAAATATGATATAAATGAATATATATATATACACACACACATACACATTTTACAACCTCTGTCTTTGTCTCCTTTTCCCCTTCTTCTCTCCCTTTCCAATATCTAGACTAGTCTACATCCATGAAATTTCATTGGCAATCTGCATGTTCATTAGTCTTCCTTATATGAAAAAAAAAAGCCTCTAATCAGTTTTCAATTTGGTAGCGCTCTGATTTCACTGAGTGTTCTTTTACTCTGTTCACATTATAAGAACTATATATGAGGGTCAATTTCAAAGAACAGTCTCTAAATGCCATTTGTTATAATGGTGTTTAGGAACAGAACTTTAGTGATGACCCTTTTTATCTATTTTATATATTTAAAATAGGTCAAACAGAAACACTTACCCTCCTGTATGCCATTCATCATTAATGTAGCTCTATTATCTTCCTTAGTATCTTCTCCTTTTCATATTAAATAGCTCTCATCCTCTGAAACTCTTCTGTTAGGAAATTGCTTTATAGTAATCACATCTCTTACCCTTCTCAAGATCTTTTTTATTCTTGCTTTGTCATCTTAGAAATTAGATGAGAAAAATGGAATGTGGTGTGTAAAATGAGGGCATCCATTTACCATTATGTTTCTGAATTTTCTTTTTATTCTTATATATACGGATCCACAGAGGAATCTGCAGTGCCATAAATGCATTCAAAACATTGACATTTCTAGGATGATAATAAAAAGGTATCTTATATTAGTGTTATTGAGAAGCAGAAAATAATTTTTATTTAAGCACATACCACATCTCTTGCCAAAGTATAGTTGAGATAACTTTTATTTGATGGATGTCTATGTTTTGAACTTTTTCAGTGTCAGTGTGTTGGAACTGAATATAGATCTAAGGAAGGGATCCTATTTAAGCTTTACTTTAAAGATGAAGAAATTTAGCCATTCTGCTAATAAAGATCAATGCTGAATTGCCTAACTTTTAGACCCACACTCTTTCCATCTTATTCCATTGATGTCCGTGTTATTGCCATGATAGATTGATATTTATAACCATTTGTAATTTAGAAAGGATTATTTTCTCAGTCATGTGTTGCATAAGCAACTGACACCATTATAGCTATAAGGTAGAAGTTGGGAGGAGGTGGTAGAAAGAAAGCTAATTAGCCTTTTGCTTCTAACTATAAGTTATCATCTTGACTTTTTGTGATTGACACATCCCATTTGATCACAACATCTCATTTGATTGACATCTCTGGATCAATCTTAAAAATTTGAGAGCCCTTAGTTTTAAGAGCTTAAAGCCTTGGAAAGAATTGAGTAATAATTATGATAATCATAATGACCCTTTCTATATATTTATATATGTAGATATAACTTTATATTATATAACCATAAATTTTATCAAATTACCTATATAATCTGATTCAATTTTCATTGTAACCTAAAGAGATAGAAAAATAATTAAAATCAACTAATTTATTTTTGAGGAAAAGAAAGAAGCTTTGAGACATATTAGTGACTTACTAAATGTAACAATGTTAGTACATAGTTAAGATGTTATGTCTGGAATCCATTTTGCCTTGCCTCCCCTGCCTGGGTGTTCTGCTATACCATGCCATCTCCCTTTGACTTCTCTTGATGCACCTTAATGTAGCATCATATGTATTACATAATTACAAATGTGTATTCATTTGAAAATAGCAATGATTTACATGTAATCCTCACAAGGGTACACTTCACTTTTAGAATGACTCCTAAAGGATTATAATTTCAGAACCTACCCACTTTAGCCAATGGCCATCTGAAAGTAGCCACTCTATAATATAGCACTTCTGTTACACACACTGTAGCAGAATTTATCATTGTCTCCATGTAAATATCCATGATATTTTTACAAACTGCCTTACCCTGCCAGAAACCAGTATATCTTAACTGTATTAAGTTTCAGGGCTATAGACCCTACTCAGCCTTAATTCCAAGGAAACTTCCTGTTTCTACATTTGTAACTCCATATAATAATACTCTACACGAAATTTTGTTTTAATGTGTTCAAGAGAAATGTAAATCTTTGAACTGTCTTGTATTTAGCAGAGACCTAATATCATGAACTTGGAAATGTATTGGATGGGATAATGAGACCAAGAGTTGAACAAATACAATAACATTTTATATTGCTCTTTTGTTGTTTTCCTTAATTTATTTTTCAATTAATTAACTATGCAAGTAATAATAGCAAGTGAAATGTATAAGGCAAGTCCATGTATTGTTGAGCAAGCCCATGATTAATTGTCCATCTATACAAAATAACTCCAAATCATTTTATCAAGTTAAAAGATTATTTTCATTTAATTCCTGATTTCCTGAGTAAAGTAGTAACAATAATGTTTCCTACAATTTAAGTTTTTCTTATCTCTTATGTCTTCAAAAGTTTTTTTTAAATTCTCCCTATGAATATTATACATTTATTTTTATATGTATTATTTTCTAGATACTGTTTTGTTTTGGATATTTTTAATTAGATTTTTAAAATTTCATTGCCATTTCCAAAATGGTTATTCTCGTACAGTTCACATATATTTCTGTTAAATTACCTCTATGTGTACTTGTTTGCACCATTCATTCAAGGAGCCAGAGAACAGATGGAATGGGTTTAAATATAAGCACCACTTGCTGGCTCTCACCGCTGTTGTAGAGACACTTGGAAGAGACCCAACACTAATCAACATCTAAGTACACATCGTATACATACATATAAAAGCTCTCTGTCTTCAAATATGTATACATGTATTTGTATTTGAAGATAGCTTTCAGGTGGCCTTAATTTTACCAATGTCTTTCCTTGTTTTTGAGCCAAGCCTTTTACCCTATTAATATGCAAAAAAAAAAAAAAGTGAGATTAAGTACTGTTTACCTAGGAGTTAAGTCTGCATGGAACTAAGCTCATCATCTTATCTCAAAAATACAAAGTTTAGTTGGAGATCAGGAATAAGCCTCAAAAGAAGTTAGTGTAGAAGTTCCAACCATGAGAGGAGGCAAGGGAGGAAAAACAACATAAAACAACATAAAACATTAAAAAAAAAAACCATGAAACATAAAAAAAAAATGTATGCATTTTTTATTACAGGTATGCAACAGGTAGCCAGGTTATCCTAGCAAATCTACATCTCATATCCCCTTTTTAGGCAAAGATCGATGAGTCCTGAATGATATATGTAATTCAAACAAATATCTCCTTTTCCTTTAAAATGCATTAGACTTCTTTTACCCATGTTTGTATATTCTACAGCAGAGGCGCCGACCAGAGTAAGGTGTGCCAAATCTGGATTCTCAAAACTAGCAAAGAATATTCTCATGAACCACATTTGTGCAAGGGAGCAAGTTAACATTATGGTGTCCCTTCCTTTCCTATTATAGGAATTCACAGGATCAGATTCTTGCTTGCTTGACAAACATGCTTAATGTTTTTGTATTTTGGATATTTTAATCTTTCTTAGACATAGCACATAAAGCAGAATATATCCACATATACATATACAACCCTGAAACATTTACCTCTTCATCTTCTTTTAAGTGTATTATCCTAGAATAACTTTGTAATTCCCAAATGAAACATACATGTATCTTTCATTCCACCTGTGTGACTAAGCTGACTTTAAGAAGAATATTGAGATTTCTGCTTCAGCCATAATGAAATAATTAGAATGGATTTATCTTCCTACCATAAACAACTAAAGAATTGGACAAAAATTATAAAACAGCTGTTTACAGATTTGCAAAACAGGAAATATAGGATTGTGGTCCATGAAAGAAGAGAATGAGATGAGCAATCTGAATTCACTTTTGGGATGGTATTATAAATAGAAGTATCAATCTTACTGAGTTGAGGAGAAAAAGATGGGTATTTGAGGTTGCTTTAATTAGTAGGGTGGAGAACTGGAGAGAAGAGAATTTTTCAGAGTTCCGGAAATCTGCAGCAGAATATTAAGTCAGGATGAGCAGAATGACACTGCATGAAGCAAGGCAAAGATTGACCAGAAATTGTAAACTGAATAATTCCCAGAGCACAAACAGGACTAGAGGCCTGTGTGTGACCAGAGAGTGGAGTCTCTCAGCACACCTTGTATAATCTATAAGAACATTAGAGGAGTTATTTTAGTGGTAGAGCTAAACACACTCCATATACAGGATACACTAAATTTGACATAGAGATCCTTAGGAACAAGCTTCCAGACTTGTACCTAGCATATATAAAGAACCCTTACAACTCAAAAAGAAAGTGGCAAACAGTTCAATAACGAAAAAAAAAATGGCAAAGAATTTGAACAGATACTTCATTGAATCAGAGGGCCAATAAGCCTATGAAAAAAATGCCTAGCATCATTAATCACTAGGAATATGTAAATTAATGGGCACCTGGGTGAATCAGTTGGTTAAGCATCTAACTCTTGATTTTGGCTCAGGTCATGATCTCAGGGTCCTGAGATCAAGCCCTGTGTTGGATGCTGGGCATGGAGCCTGCTTAAGATTCTCTCTCTCCCTCTCTCTCTGCTCCTGCCCTGCTCTCTCGCTCTCTCTCTAAAAAAAAAAAAAAAAAAGGAATATGAAAATTAAAACCACAAAGAGATACTGCTACATACCCAGTAGGATGACAAAAATTAAAAAATAAGTACTGATAATATCAAATGTTCATGAGAATATGGAGCAATGTTGATGTAAATATAAAGTAGTTTGACCATTTTAAAAGACAGTGAGACAGTTTCTTGTAAAGTTAAACTTCTGCTTACCATATGACCCAGAAATGTCAAACCTAGGTATTTATATAAGAAAAATGAAAGCATATGTTGACAATAAGACTTACATAAATGTTCCCAGCAACATTCTAATAGCCTTAAACTAGGAACAACCTAAATATCCATCAATGGGTAAATGGGTAAAGAGATTGCTATACATTCTTACAATGGAATGCTATTTATCAATAAAAGGAACAAGCTTATTACATGTACCAATATGAATGCATCTCAAAATTACTAGCTGAATGAAAGAAACCAGGCCCAAAATGATATAAAGCACGTTATTTCATTTATATGGAATTAGTGAAAAGTTAAATATAATCATAGTGACAGAACCCAGAAAATCAGTAGTTGTCTGGGAGCAAGCATGAAATAGGTAATCATCTGCAAATATACATGAGAGAACATTATGGTTATTTACTTTTGGAGTAAAGAACATGTTCTATATCTTGATTGTAGTGGCTGTTACGAGGATGCTTGCATTTTTCAAAACATCAAACTGTACATACAAATACAGACATGGTATATTTTAGTTTAAAATTATACTTCAAAAAGGTAAAGTTATGCTTTAATAAACTTGATTTAAAGAAAGTAAAACCTATTAAAAGTCAGACAAAATAGTAGGAAAAAAATGTTTCTTTCCCTATTAAAATAGTTTTTGCCTATTGGAGAGAAGGAATGACTTCTCTTTGGTAGTCCCATACTTTTGTTAATTTTTGTTACAAACTAGGGAAATGATTCTTGGACCATTATGAATGGAAGTAGAACATTTATTTCATTCTTGAGACAAGGTTCTGCTCTGCAAACACATGTTAATACTGTTAATCTTATTATATCCTAAAGAATGATTTTAGAATGAACAAAACATTGGAAATTGTCTTAGTTTTGTAATCTCTGAATGATGTCTTCCTTAATTCTAGCTTGCTCATAAAAGAGCACAAAGAGGAGGATGGAACCATGACAACTTGATTTTACTACATAAACACATCGTCTACACCGTCGGGGTCTTTCAGATCTTTATAAACCATAGCAATCACATTAGATACCCTAAATCAATATAATTTTGTTGATTATGTGAGGATATTAACTGTGTTTTGAGTCAAAGTCTCCCTGGTTTGCCAGCAGAATGTGGTTGAGGAATTGATTCTACCCGAGAACCTTGCTGGAAAGAAAGAAATGTCTTACACTAAGTGATCAAGCCATAGTTAGTTTCTCATCGAAGTTTATTACTTGAGATCATCCTGTGTGCTACAAAGCATGACAAGCCAAGCCATGCAACGTGATTGTTAATATTTCTCCATGGGCCAAATTATCAGCCAATATCGGCCTGAATTCCTGGGAGAGGTAGCCTTCCATGACTGTCTCCTGCTTCCTTTCCCAAAACTACAGAAAGTGCGGGCAACCCCAGGATCACTCACCACCTGGAAAATGTCTCTATATGCTCTAGAGAAACCCTAAAATGACAGTGATTCATCATCATTAGCTCAATCACTGGACATTTGAACCACTTATCATTTCATATGGTAGCACATATGAAAATTTAACAAAGGTGTCAGGTGTCAGAAATCAGTAAAATGGTCAAACACTCTCAGTTTTTTTTTTAAATCAACATATCGTGTATTATTTGCCTCAGGGTACATGTCTGTGAATCATCAGGCTTACATATTTCAAAACACTCTCAATTTTTAAAAGCCTTCTCCAATAGGAAGAAATCATCCCAACACTTACCTCAGGAAGATTATTGTTTAAATATGGAACCATGTAAGTGTGAAAGAAAACAGAACCATGGTACTCTTTCCTAATGCATTATTTTAACATATGGCAACTGACCAAAAACTAGCTCTTCATTATACCTGAAAAGATGCTCACTAGTCCAATGCTATGTGAAAATGTAACTCAGTTTTCCATGTGAAAGCTAGCAAATGTATTTTGCTGAGTGCCTGATATAATGTGATATATCTTCAACAGAGTCTGTGAAACTGGTCAGCTTGCTGTCTTCATAATGAGATCTAGGGCCATATTGTTTTGTTTAGAAATCCATGTGTAACCAACTTCAACATCAGTTTCAATATCCAGGGTCAATAATAGGAAAGCTGATACTGTGTATTATGCTCCCCATCCCTCACATCCCTCACCCCCACCATATAGCAGATGAGGAATCTGGTAAATAGCGTTCTCAAGGTATAACAGCTAATCACAGGCTTCTGCTATGTTATAGGTAGCTTATTAAATGATTTCCATCCATTTTCTTATTTAATCCTCTAAAAGTATGATGCTGTTACTATTAACATTGCACTTTTAAAGATGAAGACATAAGCTTTAAATAGTGACACTGGCTGCCCAAGGACATGTGGGGAGTAAATGGCAAGGTCCCAATTTGATGCAAATTTTATCTGAATTCAGAAAATGTGCTGGAAACACTATAACATGTCCTCTTCTAGAGTTCATGTTAGTTAGTGGCAGAGCCAGAACTTCAAATATATGTGATCATACACATATTATCCAAGTGGACTGTGGAATTGGATGAATTTCATGTCATGAAATATTCCATTATGTCTTGATAATCTGTGCTACCTCAGACAAAAGCGCCTGACGCAGATATTCCCAAACGATGAATGATCCAAGAATAATTTAGCCTTGAAATGCACTTTTATATGTAACATTGAACACTAATGCACATTTTGCTCCAACCAAATGAGTCTGCAAATAATTTACTCTGGCAGAATAGGTTTTTGCAGTGGTCAGCAAACTTTTTTTGGTAAAGGACCAAATAATTATATTTTAGGCTTTGTGAGTCATCTGGTCTCTATCCCAACTACTCAGTTTTTCTTTGTAGGTATAGACTGTAGTAGGCACAAGCAGTCATAGACAATATGTGAATAATAAGTGTTGCTATTTCTCAATAAAGTTTTATTTATGGACACTGACTTTTGAATATCTCAGATTTTTTGTGTTACTAAATATAATTCTTTTGATTTTTTCAACCATTTAAAAATATAAAAATCAAAAATAAATAAATAAATAAATAAAAATAATTCTTAATCATTCTAGTTCATAAACTGTGCAAAAACAGGTGGAAAGCTGGGTTTGACCCAGGAGACCTAGCTTTCCAACCCTGCTCTACTGCATCACCAATTATATTCTTTGCCTTTTATCTCATTTCAGATTAATGCCAGGAGTTGGTCAAAACTCAATGCTCTTTTCCCTTTAGTTTCCTTTTTATCCTCTGCTTCACCTAACTGCCTTTCTTTCTACTTTTACTTTGAGCGTATGTATGTTTTCCACTTCCCGTCTTTCAAGAAAGGTAACTCCATTGGTTAGAAGTCCCCAAAGTGTAACTGCTTTGAGGCAGTTGACTTACAAAAAATGGAAAGAAAGTCTATAAAAATGTTAATGCTTTGAACAATGAGTTGATAAATAGAATATAATAATTTGGACAAGAAGTGTCATAAGCCAGGCTATATGACTAATTTCCTTATTGATTTAGTGGACCATAGGTAAAATATAGGATAGATCATTCACCTGAATATATCCTAAATACTCTAATGTGTCAAGCACTGGGCTAGGCCATGAAGGTACATCATTGAGCAAAATTCAGCATAACTTATGGTCTCCTGGACTAAATTAAATTTAAATAACTATGAAAATTATCACTAAGGTAAAATGTGTGAAGGTAAAGTAAATGGTTGTAAGAACATGTAATGGGGATACACAACCTAATCTGAGTGCTTGTGGAAGTCTTCCCTGCAGAAATGGCACTGGAGCTGAGATTTGAAAGATGCAGAGAAATCAATTAGCAGAGAAGGAAGCAAGAAATCACTGCAGCAGGACAAACCAACATGGATAAGGCATGTTTGAGGCACTGTAAACTACTAGGGGAGGTGAAAGGTAGAAACCAAGGGGAAAAGCAGTGTGAGATAAGATTAAGTAGTTCTATGAGGACCAAATCATGCAAAACTTTGTAGGCTCTATTAAGGCACATGCATTTGTGGGAAAGATAACTCTGGTTACTGGTATGTATAGATGGTGAGGTATATGTGTGTGATGGTTAATTTTATATGTTGACTTGACCTGACCACAGGATCCCCAGATGTTTGGTCAGACATTATTCTGGATGTGTCTGTAAGGTCATTTTTAGATGAGATTGACATTTGAATCAATAAACTGAGTAAAGTAGATTTCCCTCCCTAACATGGATGGCCCTCTATTGAATAAAACAAACAAAAAAACTTAGCAAGAGGAAACTTTACCTGCCTGACTAATTGACCTGAGACATTGGTCTTCTCCTGCCTTGGGACTGGAGCTTATGTTATTGACTCTATGGTGTTCTCAGGCCTTTGAATATGGATTAGAACTACATCAATGTCTTTTCTTGATCTCCAGCCTGCCAACTGAGATCCTGTGACTTCTCAGCCTCCATAATCACACAAGCCAATTCCTTATAACAATAAATCTCTTTATATATATTAGAATAATATAGGATAAGGAAAAACATGTAAATATATACATAAACATATACATATATATGCATATATATATGATGTTTAAACCTATTGCAAAGAGCAAATATAGGAAATTCAGTTAATAGTTTATTATGGAAGTCTAGACAAGAGGTAATGATAACTTGGAATTGGCCTTACCAATTGATATGGAAGATAATAGAAATAGTCACTAAGTATATAGAAATTAGAATATGAACATAAATAGATAATGAATTGGATGGGGTAGGCAATGGATTAAAGAAAAGGCTCATATCGGGGATGATTCCTGGCTTATGGTTTACGAAACTGGATGGATGGTGTTTGCTGACTTAAGTGGTGAATACATATATGGACTGAGTTTTCTGAGATATAGGTAGGCAGATCATGCTGTCATTTTGGACCATGTTAATTTAAAGTATCCTTTCTTTAGCTTCCTGAATATCATCTAAGTAGACAGTTGCTTACATATGGGTTTGAATCTGATGGATAACTTCAGGGTATAGAAATATAATGTTAAGAGTCGTTGGCAAATAAGTGATCAATTGATAAGCTATATTGAGATTGCATACAGAGAGAATATTTAACAAAAAAATAAAATAAAAGAGAATATTTAACAAAAAAATAAAATAGAATGGCATCCAGATTTCCTTGAGGAAATCTGATATTTAATGATTTACAAGAAGAGATGCCTAGAAAAGAGGTAAAATGTTGTAGCTAGAGTTAATCAGAAGCTTAATGAAGCCAGTGTTTCAAGAACAGAGAGCAGTCCATAGCACCATGTTGCACTGAGAAGTGAAATAAGATGAAGAAGACTAAAGAAAAATCCATAGTTTGGTGATATGGAGCTCATTGATGCCTTTGATGAAAATTCTTCTGGATGCACAATGGGCATAGACTCTAATGCATGAAATTAGGATATAAGGTAATAAAATACAATAATTCTGAGAGGTTTGTGAAAAGGAATTAAGAGGGAAGGCAGCGGATGAAGGAAATAACCAATGGTATGACACAATTAAGAGGGAGACACTGAATATATAAAAGGAAGAGAGATATTGACTAGCAGTGGAGACTGAGCCTTTACTTTCTTTCCCTGATCCTGACTTTTATTGTATGATTTGTGGGTTGGTTAATTATGTGGGTGAGTGTTGGTATCAGAAGAAGACAGAGGGAACTTGTTCTATACATTTAGGTTAGATTTACATAGTCAGACTGGGGAATGAAAAATAAGCAGGGCCACAGGGTTTTATGTAAGAACCAGGTCAATTCTAGCTTCTATTGTACTGTATGCTCCCCAACCCCAGTATCTCTACATCCTTTGCTTCCTTTTTCCCAAACCTTAGAAATCCATGAAACTCTTCCTTTCAATGTCTCCCAGTGAACCCTTCTATTAAAAGCATTGTTTGTGAAACATTGGTTTTTAATATAGTAATTGAAGCAGGAAAAAAAAATCCCTCCTTAGGGCTCCTAAGGCCCTTAATTTGCCTATATCTGAAATCATATCATCTATTTCTCCAATTGAGAAGGCATTTAAATTCATTGAACCCCTACAACCAGGAACCCTCTTTCTCCACCCAAATAGCCTGGGAACAGGACTCCAAGTTATCTCTTGAGCAAATGACATATAAATCCAAAGACTCCTAAAGACTCAGAATCATTGGGCGCCTGCGTGGCTCAGTTGGTTGGGCAACTGCCTTCGGCTCAGGTCATGATCCTTGAGTTCCGGGATCGAGTCCCACATCGGGCTCCCAGCTCCACGGAGAGTCTGCTTCTCCCTCTCCTTCTCTCCTCTCGTGCTCTCTCTCACTTTCTCTCTCTCTCTCTCAAATAAATAAATAAATTCTTTAAAAAAAAAAAAAGACTCAGAATCATTGATAAGGTCAACCATTGCATCAGGCATAGATTTTTTTCAAGACAGTTACTCTATAAGACATAGCTCCTCAGAGGCAAGGATTTTACGTAATTTATCTGCACCTTCAGAGCACCTTAGCATAGCATAGAATAGAAAATAAGCCCAGGAATCCTTGCTGAAAAAAATGGTGAATGATGTTTGTTCTCTCCACTCAGATTTTCAGTTTGCCAGAGATATATTCCCCAACATAAACTCCCAACAATAGCACTGCACTGAAGTAACTTTCAATGTCATTCTCCAGATGTCATCATCAGCACATAATACACCCTTGCTCTCAGAAGCCTCAGATGTGAAACATTTAAGGTTTCTGAGGCACAAAATAACAAAAGTGTCTTGTCAAGGAATGTTTTATCTTTGAGGCTTTGAGGAAGCCAGTATTTCTGTCTCTAACTCTGTGACCTAGAGTGTTACTATCTGTCAGTGGTTTTCAACAGGTGTGCAAGTATCATTTGGGGCTAGACATTTCTTCTCTGTGTGGGAACCACACTGCTGATAGCAGGAAGTTTAGCATCCCTTGACCCTACCCTCTTATTCCCATAGCACTTGCTTCCTTAGTCATTGTAGAAGACAAAACATGTCCCTGAAACCAAAAGGAAAGTTCTAGCAGAAGACTCCAGACTGCTAAGAAGGAAGTAGTAAAATTGAGGTAATTGAGGTTGCTATAATCTCGCCAATTTGGGGAGCAGATAAAGGATTTGGGGATAGTAATTAGGCCCCCACAACCCCATGAGATACAATGTATTTTCTGGGGAAAAATACAAAACAGCTGTGGATTCTCCGAGCAATGTAATGTTTTGTTTTGTTTTATTTTGTTTTGTTTCCCTAGACATGCATGAACTTTTAGGCAATGAGAAAACCACTGGGACAGTTGCAAGCATCAAAATGTAAATAGGAGATAACACAGAATACTGCTCACACCCTGCTCATGCTTGCTCCTACACTATTGTTAGCCAGAAGAGTGATTCAGTGGCACTAAGACACAGATTGATTTCTAGACTGTTGCATGGTCTCGTGACTGGGGTTAGAGACCTTATTTCTACTGTAAATGATCTAAAAGTCTCAGTCTCAACAGCAAGTGGGAAGAATGAAAAGGTAACAGAAGTCATGTTGTTAGGTTGTCATGAAAAAGAAGAATTTGGGGAGCCATGCTGTGTGTGTGTGTGTGTGTAATTTGCTTGTTTCATCATATAAGCAAAGGATGTTGCTATATCTATAAAGAAAGATGTTAAGGAAGTGCTTTTGTGGATGTGTACATTTGCTATTCAATGATGATGACCTCCTCCAGCAAAGAATGAAAAAGAGCTTGATGGAAGGAAATGGGCATAAAGCTAAAGCCCAGATCTTTCTGTTGCATGAACCACACATTCTTTGGTTTTCAAATTTTTGGAATGAGAAATGCTAATTTTGTTAATCAGCTTCGGAATGATATCAGAGAAAATGCAAAAAAAAAAAAAAATGCCTTGCTTAGGATGCTTCATTACATCTCATATTAGCAAAGCCAAGAGTTTGCATTTTTGAGGAGGTTTCATTTGACCGGTTTAACTTCCGAGGTAAATGATTTGTCAACCTTTGAAAGACAACAGCTTTGAAAAATTATCCCTGTTCCGATGAGTCTCTTGCTTATGCAGAGAATGCCCAGCCCCAGCTTCACAGAGCAGGCTTACTAGAGCAGGATGTGGACTTTGAAGACGTTTGAGTCTCCTGTAGCCTGAAATGGGAAGCAAATGTGGATTTTGCTACAAAAAGGAAATTAACAAAATGCTGCATAGTAAATGAAGTTAAACACCAAGTTTACTGAAGAGTCGAATAATTTTAATCAGCATAGCAATAGACTGACTATGTAAAAATTACTTTAGGAGTGCTCAAGGTTTTTTTTTTTTTTTTGAAAATAGTTTATAGCCCTAAGTAATATATTAGCTAGGGCTACCATAACAGAGTACTACAGATGAGGGGGCTTAACCAACAGAAATTTATTTTGTCACAATTCTGGAGGCTGGAAGTTCAAGATCAGGTTCAGTGGACATGGTTGGTTTCCCCTTGAAGATTCTAAGGACTTTCTCCTCGGCTTCCCCAACACCAGCTTTTTGCTACCCCTTCTTATGCACGCCTTCAGCTCTGCACTTGCTTGCACCTTTGACTTCTATGTGTGTCCAGATTTCCTCTTCTGATAAGGACACAAGTCAGATTGGATTATAGCCTACCTTCAGGGACTCATTTTATTTTAATTATGGTTTTAAAGGCCCTGTCTTCCAATAGAGTCACATTCTGCAATACTGGGGGTTAGGGCTTCATCTGTGAATTTTTGAGGATACAGTGCAGCCCATAACAAATCTCGTAGAAGTACGTCCTAGATTCCTGTTGTTTTTTTGTCCATCTGGTTAATTTTTTTGCCATTTGGGTGCCAAATTTATGCAACTGACATTGTCAGTTTCTCCACCGCAGTTGGCCAGCCTCTGCACTATGGACATTCAGGCTAGATAATTCTTTGTTGTCTAGAGTTCTTGTGTGCAGTATAGAATGCTCAGCAGCATTTTCTGGCCTCTACCTACCAGATGCCGGTAGCACTGCCTTGCAGTTGTGACAACTGAAAATGTCTTCAGCCATTGCCAAATGTTCCCTGGGGTGCAAAATTGCGCCTAGCTGAGACTCATTGCCAAAGTGATGGGAATGATGAAAAAAAAAATAAGGCAGTAACAATGAGAGTGTTGAGAATGAACGGGGCTTATTTTAACTTTTCTTTGATTAAACTCTATCACCTTTAGTGCCGGACTGGCCAGGATTTACATCCTGGCTCTCATAAATGCTAGCTGTGTGGTCCTATGCAAGTTCCTCTTAAAACTTAGACCTCTTTGTATCTTCATTTTACTATCTGTAAAATGATAATGATAACAGAAATTTCCTCCTAGGATTTTTGTGATAATAAGTAAAGGGTTGGCACAGTGCCTGGTACATAATAACTCTAATGGAAGTCTTTTTTTCATAGCAGTGGTCTTAGTACTAGAAGCAGGAGTAATAGAATCTTTTTTTTTTAAAGGTTTTATTTATTTGACACAGAGATAGAGTGTACAAGTAGACAGAGTAGCAGGCAGAGGGAGAGGGGGAAGCTGGCTCTCTGCTGAGCAAGGAGCCCCATGTGAGGCTGGATCCCAGGTCCCTGGGATCATGACCCGAGGGGAAGATAGCTATATAACTGACTGAGCCACCTAGGCGCCCTGGGAGTAATAGAATCTTAAAACTGTTAATAGACTGGCCTCCATTCTAAAATGTGCCAAGACCCAGGTCTGAGCACAAACTCAACCTTGCAGACTTAACAGATTTGCTATTTGGCAGTATCTGAGAAGATCCATGATGAATGGATCCTTCTAACTGAAGATCTGTGAATGAATGTCAGTCCTGTAAATAAACTCCCTAAAATCTACAACTTTTAAAGAATGTGTGAGCGTGTGTCTCTCCCTGAAGGCAGGACCATAATTTTTCATCATGTTCACCAAGAGACCCATATACTACAAAAATGTAAAGAAATGCTATTTCACAGATATTAATGAATCAAAATATAAAATTCAAAAGCTGGTCTTTGGGGGAAAAATTGTGAACATGATAAGCCATTAGCTAACCTAGTCATGAAAAAAAAAAGGGGAGTGAAATACAAATATGCAAAATAAGAAGTAAAAACAGACATTAATATAAAAGCAGAGGAAATTAGAAATAACTCCTAAGAGACTGCTTGTTCATTTCTATGCTAATAGTCATTGTATGTTGATATTATTTTTGGTAATCATAAGGTATATAATAATGCTTAAGCTATGATTCCTGTCCTCTTCTTTTTTCATCCTTGGAACTTGTGTGGCCTTGGGATGGCCTCCTGGCCTGGGGCTATCACCTGGACCTCTCAACAGGTCATTGGAGGAACTCTCTCCCTATTCCCTCGGGCCTGCATCTCAGTACAAGGGCCCAAATAGTCTACAGTTCCTTGAGTACTGGTGTGAATCACCCTATCTAAGTAGCTGTGACATAAATTATCTGTCTGCCTGCCTATCATATATATGTATTAAGATTGTTTAGTTAAAAGGAGGCATTTTTCTTGCTTCTTCTTAGAGACAAGTAATGCTGCTCTATCAATGAAGGGTGACATCATGCTTTGTAGAACTCACTGGAAGCATCCTCATTAAAATATTAAAGTCAGGATTAAGCCAGTATGTCCTTTATCAACAATGGTGTTTAACATAGCCTTCATGTAAGAGCCAACAAAATCTGAGAAAAATATATGAATTATAAAAATTGGAAAGGAGAATATAAATGGTCACTTTTTACAAATGATGAGGTTGTTTATGTGGAAAGCCTAAGAATATCAACTGAAAAGCTTGCAAGTGACAATTCGATTATTTAAAATCAACATGCAGTGTGTATACATATTTACTATATAGATACAAAACAATCACAAAATATAATGGATACAGTCTGTTCTGCAATAGCAAATAGGGTAGTATCTTTAAAGTAAAATGTCAAGAATATATATGTATATATGTTATATATGTATATATAAATACAACACACATATATATGCACACACATATATATACACACACATATACCTATATATAAATTATCTGTAGGACATATTTAAAAAACCTGCTTCTAGGAATATGCACTGAATAGCTTAGGGTATCAGAAGGGAACTTACTTTTCATTTTACACTACAATTTTGAGTTTTGTATCATATGCGTATATTGCCTTTTTAAATTGCTTAACTAAAATATATTTTAAAATAATCATTTATTTTGATTAATAACGCCAGTGTTTATAATATTCTGAATTAAACTTTCCTTCCAGGAACAACAATAAGCTTAATCTACAATGACTCAAACTACACACAATGGAATGAGAACCACATATAATTTAAATGGAGTTAATGTAAGCAAAAATATATATAATAAACATAAATGATATTTATTGTATTTCTAATTATACATAAATTTCCTTCCTGGTAAAAATTACGGCAAACTTTTAGTAAAAATATATTCAGAAATAGTCTTTCCTAATCTGGGTTCCTTCAGCTTACATTGTCCAAAGTATTATCTGCTGTCTGTTCCAACCAGAAGTTGTTTCATGCTAAATCAATTATTATTTAATCATGGACCTTATTTGTACATTTAAAACTGTATTCAATGTCTTTGAAGGTTCACTTGACATCACAACATCTATCAAAGTTATTCATAGTATACTCATACCTATACACATTGTACATTTGCCCTTCAAAATATTCTTCAAATTCTAGTCTTCATCTCTCATGCTCTCTATTGAAAACCAGTCAACCCTCATTTCTTGAGAGATAGTTCACTTCTTCTCCATCCTCTCCTGCAAGCTATGGGAATAAAAGATGCTCCACCCATTTAGAGGAAAGAGCCTTTTACTGATGGGGGTATGAGCTGAAAAGGAATAACCTGCCATACACCCATATGAACACCATAATGCTCACTTTCTGTTGTAATGCCATTAAACTTTTATCAGGACCATAAACATGTTAACAGATTTACTCTTTATTCTTTCCGTGTATAATATGGTATTTGCTGTAGAAATATTTTACCATTTTTCTTATTGTTTTCATGTTTATCATCTTATGTAATGTCTTTTTTAAACTTACTCTGAGGGGCGCCTGTGTGGCTCAGTGGGTTAAGCCTCTGCCTTTGGCTCAGGTCATGATCTCAGGGTGCTGGGATCGAGCCCTGCATCGGGCTCTCTGCTTGGCAGGGAGCCTGCTTCCCCTCTCTCTCTGCCTGCTTCTCTGCCTACTTGTGATCGCTCTCCTCTCTGTCAAATAAATAAATAAAATCTTAAAAAAATAAAATAAATAAACACACTTTGAGGTGGTCTTTAATCTCACCATTTTATTGGAAGACCAAGGCTCTAAACAGGTTCCTGTAAAAAACCCAGTAGTCAGTAACAGAATTTGTCTATCTATTCTAAGTAATTTTCTTCATTACGAGAGAACATTGACATTAAGCATCTCCAAAAATGCTAGTAGATAACAGAGTAGAATGGTTAAGAACATAGACTGTGGTATCAGATAGTGTTGGGTTTAGGGCATGGCTTTGCTATTGATTAGTTATATGACCTTGGAAAGTTATAAGTGCTCTAGTCCTCAATGTCCTCGTAAATATGTTGGAGATCAAAATAACAGTCATAACATAGGGTACTTTATCTGTCCATCCAGCAAACATTTATGAGGGTCAACAATGTTGACAAACAGTATGATTATTATGGTAAGTAAAAGCTGAAAGACTATCTTCTCTCAGGGAGTTTAAAGTCTAGTTGAGGAGACAGAGGTCCATCAAATGATAACACTGAAATGTGAGATTAACGCCCTTACAATGACACTGATTAGAGTTCTGGGACTAACATGTCAAAGGCACGCCATCTCAGTCTGGGTCTTCATGCATGTTGTTTCCTCTTTCTGGAATGCTCTTTCCTCAAAAATCCACAAGATTACCATTCCTATTGTTCTTTAATCGTGTCCTTCAGACTCTTTCCCTGACCTCTTTGGCTAAAGTAGTTCCCACACTCATTTCTCTCCTCTCCTAGTCTGATTGAGTTTTCTTCATAGTATTTAGTCCACCTGACATATTGAATATTTGCTTATTATGTATCATCTGTCTCCCATCTTCAGAACATAAGTTTCACAAAAGCCAGAGCTTTGTACATTTTGTTCCCTGCTGTATCCCCAACACTGGGAGGAGTGTTTGGCACAAGGTGAGCACAAAAGAAATATATGTATTTAACTAAATTAATAAATAAGTTAATTAATTAACAGGAGGAAGATTTGGAGTTAGTGCAGGCTTCCCTGAGGAAGTGATACTTGGCGTAGGCAGAAGAATAAATAGAAGTTAATTATGCAAAGCTGTGTTGGATGAGCATTCCAGATGGAAGACAGCAGGTACCAAGGCTTAGAAAATAGGAATGTGTATGTTAGGTCACAGGTCCAGAGCAAGGAGCCTATAGGGCAAAATGAGGGAGGGAGGAGTAGGCTCTCCTGGATCTTGAAGGTCGTGTTAGAGGATTTTGTTTTCATACCAATAACAAGGGGGTTGAAAGGTTTGAAAGGGGGAAGAGATGGTGACAAACAAAAATGTGATTTTTTTTTTTTTTTTTTTTAGTTTGAAACTCTCACTTTCACTGAGAGGAAGAGTGTGGTAGGCAGGATAATCACCCTCTCAAGATGTCTAGGTCCTAATCCCAGAACCTGTTAATATGTCAGGTGACATGGAAGGAGGCCACAAGCCAAGGAAAGCTTATGCCCTCTAGAAGCTAGATAGGCAAGTCTCACTTAGAGCATCCAGAAAGGAAGGCATCTCTGTCAACACCTTGATTTTAGCCCCGCGAGACATATTTCGGTTCTCTGACCTTCAGAACTGTGAGATAATGAGGGTGTATTGTTTTAAACCAGTAGCTTATGATTTTTTTGTTTGTTTTACAAGAGCAACAGGGAACAAAGAGGGGGTTGAAAGAGTAATTGTTTTAAGAATTACATGAAATTTCACATATAAAACACTGAGTCAAGTGCCTGCTCCTACTAAATGTTCATTTCATGTGAACTTCTGTTGTGATTGCTGACATTTTTAAGGTTGTTGATAGCACTAAGAAATATGTATCTATTGAATACAAGGGGCTGTCCCCAGTGTATCTTTTCCTATTCTGAAAATGGTAATCAAACAATATCTTAATCTTTACGGGTTCTCCTCCAAGAACCTAGTGGACCTTCACTGACTTTAAGGACCATGACCCTTTCCACCTTTTACAAGTTGTAGATTCAGATGAGCAGTGCAGAACAATAAACTGTTTAAGAGTCTTTTTGCATCCCCATTCCTGATGCTAATATGATATTTGCACCATTAGGCCCTGCTGCTGACATGCAGGAGGCTCTGAGGGAGGGGGACGGTCTCCTTTGTACTCACACATTGTAAAAATTCATAATGATGATGGTTTTTATATGACCTCATTACAAAGAGACCCAAATTAAAAACAAATGGTGTTCACTCAAATGTATAACAATGTAGCAATAGTCAGTGGACAGACAACTGTCACAGGGTAGAACAGGAAATTACAGATCCAAGTATCAGAACATTAAAATACTGAATTAATAGACAAACAACTGCACTTTCTCTTTACTCCAAGGATTATAAGCATCAACTGTAAAGATAATTAGGCACATGTGATGGTAAATTATTGCTTTCTTAGTTTCTCTGAAGCCCTTCAACTGTCCAATCTATTAGGATATGTCATATACTTGCCATTCATTCTTCCTTTTTGATGACACTAGCTTACATCTCTATTCATTATTTAATAGGTTCTAGTGCAAAATGTGATAGAATGAAGAGCAATTTGTAGCTTTTGACAAAGGAGCCTGCATTCATTGCTTAGAAAACCAAGCCTTAATTAGAAAATTGTAATGAATCTGAAGAAGAAAAAGAAAAAAAATATTTCAAGACATTCTACTTGTGTTTTTCATCCCCCAAGAAATGGGAAGAACTAATCTTGTTCTCAGATGCAGAAGTCTCCTTTCTTAGGGGTCTAACTCTACCAGATGCTATTTAAAAAGTCTCAATGATGTCTCAAAGATGACTTTGAAAACCACTCAGTACAGAAGCAATTCTGATGTGATTTCAAAGCTAGAGAGATACATTATCATGGAAACAGGATCTTGGCTGATTTGAATTTCATCTGTTCCTGCTGCTTATCCCTTCCTTGTGAAGTGATAATGCCCCTTTACGACTTTCGTCTTTTCTGCTTTACCAAAATGTATTGTCAGAAATAAAATATGGTGATTCTAGCTAGAAGTAACAAGGGCAGATGAAATTCTTTTTTTTTTTTTTTTTTTTCCTTTGGCACATTTTCTGATTTTATTTATTTTTTTATTTTTTTTTTCCCCAAATTTATTTTAATTTTTCAGTGTTACAAGATTGATT